>CAMZMU010000068.1:37223153-38423153 GCA_947311845.1 Poa pratensis
CTCAATAATCTGTAGCAGTGGCCAGTACTAATCTGTAATGTATAAAGCACTAATCATCGTTAGTTTCGGCCGTCAGCGAGAGACTACCTTGGATGCTGCCTCGCGGCCAAGCCCATAGAGCACTTATTTACGGGCCTAACTGCCACACAAGACAGCACGACAGCACGTCTCGCCTCTTCAGTCCTCCATGATACAGTTGCAGTGCGCACTTAGGGCATTGCCGTCAGCCGCCGCTCCGACCTGACGCTCCGTCGAGGCGTCGCCAGTCGATTTCTGCGACGATGTGCCTGCCGCCTGTGTTGTCCTCGTCTCCTCCGCTAGACGCTAATCATCTCAATTCTGGCACCAAGCGATACCGGGACGGCCGCGGCTAATCGCCATATATTGTCGGCTTGCGGTTGCGTGACACCAGTCTAGTCCAGTAAACTCCCCGTCACCACCAGATCAATTTTACAAGGTATGTGTACTATTGCTAATGGCCTTCTGCTATGATAATGCCTACGTGTGTTCAGATAATTACCTTTTGTTTCAGTTCAGGTATACTTCTCTAGATAATACATATAGATCTAATCTATCTTTTGTTTCAGTTAAGATATACAATACCTTTCTAGTTTAACAATGATTTAAAAGTGGTAGGACGGACAGTTTTCTCTAAGCCAACTGATTCAATCTCTAAAAATCTTGTTGATATTTCAGATTCAACTGTTGTATGTCAGCACCAACGAGATTGTTAACTCTCGCACATCTTGTAGATATTTCAAATCTAAATTAAACCGAGGGTGTCAAACATGCACATATATATGGTTATGCTTGTATGTCTCAAAAAAAATTGAAGCTTGCAGCATCATTCTTAAAAAATGCTGCTATACGATGTATACATGTGTGAGGCTTGATGTGTGTATATTATATAATTTTTACGTGACCGCTATCTCCATCGCCCCCCCTATGTCCGACCATATCCTGGCTCCGCCCCTGACCTCAAGGACATTATCGTTAGTAAGCAAGCAACAATTGAAGGATGCATCATGCATGCATGCACACGCTACGCTGGAGTCGTGGCAAATTTCATGCACATGAAATTTATATTTAGCTGAAGCAATTTTTGCCGACTTCTTCGTAGACCATGGACGGAAGCATGTGAAAAGCGAAGACAGTTTGGCGTTCACCTAACGACGTACACCGGCCTATCAAACAAAACAAAGGTCTTTTCCCGCCAAAACAATTGAAGACGGTTTGTAGGCAATATATGTTATGGACATAAAATAGGAAGAAGTATGGACGCCAAAACAACGAAAGTGAAGCCTCTCTTTTTCCTATTCTTGTAAATATTTTAAAACTATTTTTCTAAGATTTATCTTTACGTGCAAAATCTATTTTAGTTTTGGCATTTCCCGCCTAATTTTCAGGGACTATATTACATTGTTTTCATTTTGGCCTTTTCCCGCCATTATCCAGAACTATAGCATGTTGTTTTTGTTTTCGTGTTTTCCCGCGCATTTAATTTTAACAATTTTCCGTCCAAATTTTAGGGGCTATATCACACTATTTTTATTTGTTCATTCCCCGTCCATTTTTGTTTGGCATTTTCTAGCCTGTTTTTAGGGGCCATAGCTCATGGCCCTCCGTTTTGACGTTTTTACGCTTGTTTTCATTTCAAAATTTTTTCGTCAATTAACACTACTGCAGAAAGGCTTATAGCCGCCAAGCAGTTAGTGACGGACAAAACTGTGCTAGTCACTAGTAAGCACTATCAGTGACAGGCAAAAAAAGTCTGTCACTAGTACGAAATACTAGTGACGGGCTAATAAAAGCGACCGTCACTAGTATTTATTTGTATGTATCGGTAGAAAAAGAAAATTGTCTAATGACGGGCATCCGTAAAGTCTGTCACCGGTAACTATCTCGGCTCGCACATCTGAAAGAATATAACCGCACAGATCTGAACTTATCGCTCGCTTCCGTGCCGCGCGAAAGAAAAACTCACACGTTCCTTCACAAAACCGTCGCCTACAAACCGGTTATCCAGTCCCCACGCACTCCGCGACTCCCTCCTCCGCCTCCCCATATGGATTCCTTCCCTGCAGATCGATTCCTCATCGCGTCGCTGGTGCGCGTCGCCTAGCTCGCTTGCCCCTGCGCAAGCCTCCCTCGTTTCTCCCTCGGTGCGCAGCTCAGGGGCTCCTACTTCCTCTCATCCCTCTCTCAGTCCGCCGGGGAACGGCGACCTGCGTCCGCAGCTGGGATACCCGTCGGCTGGGCATCGGATGTGCGGTGCAGGCACTGCGGACGCCGTCCCCCTTTCAGTTCCGGTCGGCGACGAGGTGACCGAGCGGCGGTTGTTCCAGCCATGCGACGAGGGAAACGCGGTGCTTTCCCGCGGAGGCGGTGGCGGTAACGAGGTGTCTCGTCGGTGCGCGATAGAGCGCGGCGGTGGGAGCGGCTTCGATCCGCGTTGGTAGATGTGATCCGCGCAGTGATAGAGGTGCTGTGGAGGTTGGCGGTGTTGACGATTTCCGGGGACCGAGGATCTGCCCAAGGCGTTTGGTACTTTGGTTGCGTTACACAGATGTGACCGCCCCCAGCTCTTCGATCCATCCCCACAAGTAAGTCTAGCTCCTTGCTACTCCTGGTCTCGCTTGGCAACCATATGCAATCTAGGACGACTTTCCTTGATCAAATTGTTTGGTTGGCTTTATTCTGACGGATGTGTCCTAACCCCTGAGGGAACCAAGATACATGGCGTGTAGGAGATCAAACGATCAGTAGATCAGCAATTATCCAATGAATTTAACAACCATATATGTGCTTTCGTTTTCAGCAGGTCACGTGCCTTTTATATTGTTCCTACCAGATTAAAAGCATGAGCTTCTCGATCTTTGTGAATATAGTCAGAAATCTCTGTTCGTGATCATTTAGTGACAATGAAAACAATTGCTGTTGACTTTTTCATCAGTGTGAATTACGTTGACTGGAAGTACAATGATTGATGTCATCGCATTTGTAATTTGTTGTAGAGAAATCTTTGGTGAATTTTCATCATGTGAATTACTTTGATTGGAAGTACCATGTCACTCTATCTTATACACGTGAATTTTCAATAGCATTGTATTGACGTGTGCTGGATTTTTTTTTTACCCAAATTCCTTCACGATCACTACCTACGCTCACTGCTATATATGTTTTTTTTTTTTGCAAGGTCACTGCTATATATGTATGTGATTCACTCCTTGGACTTTCTCTTACTACTAGGTAGGTTTCTAATGAAGCACAAGGTAGAAGCATTCTCAGGAACATGCAAGACGATGAGGTACATTCTTTCTGTACCATGGTATGCTATGCTATGCATTTTCTATTTCTTTGTGTTATTCTTGTACCATATGTTCCGCAATGCAATTTCCGTAGTCACTTTTTCATTTACAAGCTTCAGTCATCCACCCGATTATCAATATATGCATATCGTCTTACCAGAGGAGAGGGAAATTTACAGAGTGCTGGATTGAAATTTAAGCAACAGAATTTTCCTATCTACATGTTTGGTTTTGCCACAATGGAACTATGTCCATAGACTTATAATTGCATATTCTTTGTGCACGAGACAACAGAAGATGCGCTGCATTCTTTCATGTGAAAACACCAAGAAGGCACATGAGGCGAAGCTGGGAAGATAGGAGGTCCTGCATCTGAACTCCTTTTTGTTGTGCCGCTGCTGGTAAATATTTTGGCGCACATAGTAGATTGGAATATGTAAATGCCTCAGTAAATTGGAATATGTAGCATCGTTATTTATTCAAATATTGATTTCACTTCTCATTTTATTATTCTCTCCAGTAGGTATCTATTATGGTGTGTTCTTTTAACCACAAAATTTTATAGAACAATCTTTATGCAGAAAATAGTAAATCGCATTTCATAGTAAATTGGAATATGTAGCGTCGTCATTTATTTCAAATATTCATTTCCCTTCTCATTTTGTTATGCTCTCGTTATGGTGTGTTCTTTTAGCCACAAAATTTTATCCAACAATCTCGACGCAGAAAATACTAAATAGCTTACTCTCCATGGGTTTACTGAACATTTCGTAGTCCTCTTCTCTTCATGTTTGCATTATAGTTCCTCCCCGAATGCTACACTGAGGCTTGCTGATTTAAAATATTTATCAGTTAAGTTTGTTTGTTCCAGCAAGCGTATTCCGATTCAGAGCCCCTCGACCAAGTCTGCCAAGTGCACGGCCTAGAGATGGTGATGGGCACGGGCTCTGTCTCTTCTCCACCATGGCATCTCCACTGCTGTTTTTCTCAATTCTCTTTAATGATTCCGTAAATATGTATATGGACCTTATGGTGCTGTTGATTTTCATTGCAGGGAGATCTCTTCTCTCATGGAGGAGTGCATGCGTCGAGTACACTGACGTATCTAGGCTAAATGTATGATAATGCTTTTGGTTTTTATTTCCTATCTAGGCTATCTTTTACTTTTAATGATCTGGTATGTAGGTCTATTACCCTTGATACTTCGAAATCAGAGAATCTGTTTAGGACAACTAATTGTGAAGAAACTTGTAGCTAAATGGATTTTAATGTGTCATGTACACTGACGTGCAAGTTACTGCTAGCATATATAGTCATATACTTCATACTTGTACCATTTTCATATTTTAGGTGATCGGACTGAAGTCTAGGAGCAAGCTGGTATTACTCTGCTGTTGGCTTCTCCCAACACTGGAGAACGTACACCTACTAACCATTCGGACGTGCTGGCGCTACTGCAACTGAAGACTTTTTTGGAATGCCTGTAACATAGTGGTTATTATAAACTATTGGCATTTGGCTTTTCTTTTGTAAATTCTTTCAACACACAATTTAGGAATCAGTTAGTATGTCTTTTGGATTGCCCAAATATTGTGAAGTGTTGTGCTAGCTGCTATGCCAAGGTGACCTGATCATTGAAAATACAGTCTATTGCTTCACAATACTTCACTTTTGTTATGCCTGTTTGCAAGTTCATAGTTCAAACAACATACATGTTTGAACTACCATTTCCAACCTTGCTAACTAGTTTACGTACATTTTGATTGAACAACATATGCGATATTTTGATTCGAGTCTGGTTTTTGCTCATTAGGACTAGTTGAAAAGTATTGAGCTATGAGTTCTTAGTTATGGTTTCTTACTTTGCACTAAATGGTTATGTAACTACCAGCATTACTAATTCCTGAATAGCCACTCTGAAGACTTTGATTTCTGCATGTTTCTCTTTGCTAGCTCACATCAGGCATAGTCTCTTCTACATATAATGATGATCCTCAATTTCATTTGCTCGTGTGTCTGTTTGCAGGCCAATCATGCGCCCCTGGTGCCCACAACTGGTGCTGTTCTCGGGAGCGTTGCAGATGCGTGGCCACGGCAAGGCTGCTGATTGACCGCCCGCCACAGCAACGAGGATCGACTGCATCGACATAATCTCAGGTCTGCGTCTTGCTTACCTTGTGTGTAACATTTTCTCCTTCTGCGAGTGGTATACTAAGTCACTAGTGTAGGCATATGTATTTACATTCCAGCTTTGTTTGTAATATCAAGTGTTCCGACATTGTCGAGCCTTTGGCCGTCGAGTTGTGCCTCATGGCTTCTTTGTTTTCCGCCATTGAGCCAATACCCTCAGTCCGGCAATCGAGCCGTAGAGTAGAGTGGTCATAAAGGGTATGTGAGTGCTAGCTTTAGTCTGAGTTGTGGAAGGTT
Source organism: Poa pratensis (assembly GCA_947311845.1). NCBI lineage: Eukaryota > Viridiplantae > Streptophyta > Magnoliopsida > Poales > Poaceae > Poa > Poa pratensis. The sequence goes on from CAMZMU010000068.1 coordinate 37,228,889, forward strand.
TTGACTAGTTTGATTGAATTTTCTCAACACATAATCATCCTTGTAATGTGCTTTCAATTTTGAAATCTGGTCAGTTAGGTACGGCCATGATACATTTGATGATTTCCTTATGGTAAAAACTATTCAGAATTAAGGGTGGTACTGCATGGTTCAAATTTCCCTTGTATATACGTCTTTAAGTATTTTGTCTAAGAAATTTGAGTTATTTTCAGTTGAAGGCATATAGGCATTGCACTTACTTGATCAGGACTATTTGGTATCAGTGTGTATTTGCTGCTTTGCGTCTGTGTATTTGCTGCATTGCTCAAATTTCCCTTGTATGCTAGTACATATTATGAACTAGAGTCGTTAGAGGCAAGTCTACACGCGTTTTGGTGTCTATGCTATTTTTGTTTTGTTTGGTGCTTTTACATTGCACTTTGCTCACGGGACTTGGAGAATAATACTCAGATGTATCCTGAAAATTATTGTGGTTTGCAGGTAGTTATTTGCCGTTTTGCTTCTGCCCTCTTGAACAGAGGAACTGCTCGAGCAAGCACGTGATATGCTTCCGGGGTCTACCTGAAGCTCCTGCCGGCTTCTCCCCGACCATGTTCCTAAGCTGCTGCTGATGCTGCGCTGTTTTCGGAGTGCCTTACCGTGCAAACTGGACCTGCTGCTGCCCACAAGGGCTACGGTGCTCCTGCTGCAGATGTGCCCCCACGACAATGCTGCTGATTGAGCGCCTGCCACTGCAACGAGGATCGACTGCATCAACATAAGCTCAGGTCTGTGTCTTGCTCACCTTGTGTGTAACATTTCCCCCTTGTTTCTGTGAGTGTTACACTACGGCTCTAGTGTAGGCATATGCATCTACAGTCCAGCTTAGTTTGTTAAGACATTGTGGAGCCAGAAATAATACTGTTTGGCCATTGAGTTGTGCCCTGTGGCTTTTTCGGCCATTGAGCAGATATCCTCTGTCCGGCCATCGAGCCGTGGAGTAGAGTGGTAATAAAGGGTATGTGCGTGCTAGCTTGAGTCGAGTTATGGAAGGTTTTTGATTAGTTTGACTGAATCTTCTCAACCTTGTATTGTGCATTGGATTCTGAAATCTTGGTCAGGTTGATAATCTCTGATCACTAGAGGCTACTGCCGGCGATGATACATTTGATGATTTCCTTATGTTTGCCTACCTTTTCACATTTTGTGTTGACGATTTGCCTTTATCCTTGCAGGTTGCCTCATGCATAGCAAGGAAGCCGAGCAGCTGTGTAAGGCTGTCGGTGGCGAGATGGAGAAGATCAGTCCTCGTTGCAGTCATTGTGTTTGTCAGATTGGAGGGCGTCCTAGGTACTACTCGCTGTGTGATGAAGAATCCATGTGAAGGCACTGATGGCTAGCCACGTTCATGTGTTGTTTCTGCTGCTGATTGATAATTGTGTACTTGCGAGCCTGCTGTGATTTTTCGAAATGGAGATCAATCTGTGTGTACTGTTATTGCGAGCACAGATAATGTATTAAAAATTACAAGTGATGGATGAAGTGCCTATTCTTGTGGATTGATCTATCTTATGTCCTGATGATTATTAGACGAGAAGCTGCTGGATGTTTCCACGCATCCTCATTTAGTCCCATGCACCCCATCTGACTTAATCATACATACGCATTGTTTATTTCATCTTGGACATGAAAACACTCTCGGTTTTCTCTCTGCAATGAGGTAGAAGAATGGATTAAGTAGTCTAATTAACAACTTAAATGGGATGGATGAATAATCACGTAAATATGAGTACTTTAGTGTGTCCAACGAAGACAGATCTTGCCTCTCCTCCCGAGAAGACGCGAGTTCACTTTAGGAGCACCCGATTTTACTACTCCACGAACAAACAGAGGAATGGTTAGATGTAACTTACTGTATTGATTTTTAGATAAAAATGAGGATCACATGCAATGGTCAACGTCTTCAGCAAATCAACCGCCCGTAATTACTGTACTGATTTTTAGTGGAAAATGAGGATCGCATGCAATGGTCAACACCTCCAGCAAATCAACCGCCCGCAATTATTGGTGAGGCAGACGGCCGATGGCATGCAACGCCATAAATTAAGCAGGATTCGCGTGCAGACCTTCATCCACGTCACCGATCCATGGCGCCAGCATATCTCAACCATCCACCCATGAGGCCCCAACTCCCAACAAGTAAGGAACGGAACCGATTATCTTCTTCTTCCAGGCCTCTCTACATTCAAATCTTCCTCCCTGTATAAGTATAAGCCCATTGTCACAAGCCGCGTGCGGTATGCGCGTGACTTGTGACTTTGGGCTTTGGCGAGGGCGAGGCGAGGAGATGGTGGACGAGGCGAGCTTCAGCACCGTGGCAACAAACACCTCGATGCCAGTCAACACCGTGTTGAGCGCTTGCCGGACTCTACAGTCGCAAGGCAAGATGCTCTCTGGTTCGCCATTAGCAACACCCCCGCCAACTCTCACCATGGCACAATATCGAATCGAGGTGAGTCCAAATTGCTCATCAAACAATTTGAAGTTCATAGTCTATATCGTAGATACAATTTACAAGTTAACATCACGCGGATACAATTGATAATAGTTTGTACCCGACTTCTGCAATTAGGATGTGCAATGCTCAAATAAAAAGATAAGGAAAAATAACGGGTGCCATAAATATGAGGGAACTCGTAGCAATGCCTAAGGCGATGGATAATCGATCCGTATATTACGTTGTCATCTATGTGGTATAAAAATAGCTTCCACCACCGTGCACACAACCCTCTCTAAACAGGCCTCTGAACTCCATACGTTGAAGAAGAGATGACCACAAACGAAGCAATGGATACACCAGTAAATGCCTGTTTCGGCAGTTTTCCGCTCCTTTACAAGGGCTATATCACACATAGTTTTGGGTCTCCCGCCCAATTCTCGGTGATCGATGATTATCTAAACATTCCAAATTAGATTTTAAGCATGAAATAATGAATCTTTCAACATACACATACTTTATACTTTGTTTGTTTCCGTTTTGTCGGTTTTCATGTGAGATTTCAGAGGGTATAACACATGTACCTTTGTGGTTTTCCTGCCCAATTTTCCCGGCCAAATTTTCCCGCCCAAAATTACAAGAGACTGAAGGATTCATATTCCGCTAGGAGTAACTTTTGCACACGAGTTACTCTCCTGGCGATTCCAGAGACATTATTGGAACACTCTCGGGGAGTTAGATTTTCAAATAAAATTATTATCACAATCTCGCCAAAAGCAATAGCACAGATACCTTTTGTTTTTCTCCGCCTAACTTTCATGACCGTTTATCGCCTAAGCAGTTATTATCTAGCTTGCAAGCATAACATATCGAATCTCTCAACATGAAATTTACATGTATGTCGGTTGCTACAATGCACTTGAAATGATATGCATATCACACGTGTTCACCGCCACGAGATTTTTTTTTACAAAACAAGCATAACATAAAATAATAGGGATGTCACATTTATTGCATGGTCGTTAAAGCCTCTCTTCTTCCTATTCTTTCGGATATTCTTCTCTTATATTTTTTTTGTATTTTTTCCTACATAACCCTTTGCTTGTGCTTTAAGACGCCGAAATAATGACTCGATTAGAAGGTTAGATGAGGGGCCATGAAAGTTCAAAGTAGTGAATGAAATGGCGACCAAAGCTTTGACCATGAAAAAGTCATGCTTGCGGCCGAGTTTGAGGGTCTAGATCATATACATGATGCATGCATGTGTTTTTTTACACATACCTACATGAGAACACACCAACGACATCTCACCCAAAAAAAATCACTCATACTTGGGTAACCCTCAAAAAATGGTCATAGAGAGGCCAGGAAATTCTCGTGTTTTGCCATTTTCCCATTCGTTATCATTTTGGCAGTTTTCCCACCCGTTTGGGGAGCTACAACACACATACTTTTGTGAGGGGTTTTCCCGCCCAATATCCGCGATCAGTGCTTTTCTCAGTAGGCTTTGTCTAGCTTGTAAGCATAAAATTAGGATTCATATTAAATGGCCATGCTAATATGCATGATAAGTGGTATACAAACTATTTATAGTAAATATGTTGGATTCAACATGAACAAGTGGGCCTAACTTGACGGGATGATTTTCTAACATTAGTCAATGAAGTTTGCCAACACCTTTTCCTCGGCATCATAATAAATAGAAGATATATATTGCATGTTCCATTTTATTGAAAACATTAGTAGTGTTCTTATTTTATGGTAGGAGATGGCTATTAACTAAAATTGCATGTGCCATTTCCCCGTCCCACGTTATTATCTTATGTTGGGAGAATTTATTACCTATCATTTCATGTGCAATTTTGTTGTCGCATATTATTACTATATGCTAGAGATACCGCATTATCATCTTATGCTAGAAGAAATTTATTACATATAATTTCATGTCTCAATTATGCCTGCAGGTGGCACGGTATGGGCCATGGACACGCCTCGAGGGAGGAAACGACGCCCGCAGAAGTCGTCGTGGTAAGCTTCAGCCGCCAAGCATTGTTTTAACCCCAGCCATGGACTGTGACCCCCGATGGTTCCCAATCGGAGACGAAGGGGTAGGGTGCAAGCGTCGGCACAAGCTATCACCATAGAAGAGACACAAGTTTCGCCGACGAAGAAGAAGGGTGTCGTTCCTCGCTGGCTAAACCCTCAACCAGCATGGGTAGGGGGAGAAGGTCCTCCCATGTTGGCCGACCACCCACTGCTGCCGCGTCACTAACCTAGCATGCCGGAACATGAGCTCTATTGCACCGGCACCACGTCACCAGCCGTGACCCGCATGGGCCCACTTAGGCCCAGATCAGGCCCATCCACCATGGGCGACCATGGCAGCAGGAAACACCTCGGGAAGCAGCCCCCACATACCATGGCCCTCCATACCGCAACCACACGCCCACTATGCTGCCACATGTCGATGCCCAAATGATGACCCTAACGACAAGGCGTCGCGGACGAGAGAGAGCCCCCACCTCTCTCTAGGGCTAGGGCTTGGTCCTTCAGGGGGGGGGAGGGGCCGCTCAAGGTCGGCTAGTGCTTGGTCCTCCAGTGCCACCCGAGCAGGGACGACACAGGAGGAGATGTGTCGCTCAGGTCAACCGTATGTTAGTATGTGGGACGAACAAATCCTTGAGCCATTACAGAACGTAGCCATGATGAACCCAACACGAAGCTAGGTCGTGCTAGACGATGTAGGTAAAGGGCATGCATCTCGCGACTTGATACACTCATGGCTCGAGACCAACCGCACAAGGGTGTCACGCGACAATGATGGCGATCTCGAAAACATGGCCACGACCCTGAAAAGGTCCCATACGTGCAGAAAACCACTGCCAAGTCGCGTGCCACCGCCCCCACATAGTTTTGCCAACACGTTGGGTGTGTTCACTGTAGAGTTCTTGTTCGATGGGTCTTGGCGCCCCGTACCCTTAAGGATGCATGCAATGGCAATGTGAGAGAGTCGATCGAAATAACCTCAAGCAGGGGCGGAGACAGGGGGGCTAGCAGGGGCTAGACCCCCCCCCCCCCCCCCCCCCCCAAGGATCAGCCCCCTCAATAATCTGTAGCAGTGGCCAGTACTAATCTGTAATGTATAAAGCACTAATCATCGTTAGTTTCGGCCGTCAGCGAGAGACTACCTTGAAAGCTAATTTACCTTGGATGCTGCCTCGCGGGCCAAGCCCATAGAGCACTTATTTACGGGCCTAACTGCCACACAAGATACAGTTGCAGTGCGCACTTAGGGCATTGCCGTCAGCCGCCGCTCCGACCTGACGCTCCGTCGAGGCGTCGCCAGTCGATTTCTGCGACGATGTGCCTGCCGCCTGTGTTGGCCTCGTCTCCTCCGCTAGACGCTAATCATCTCAATTCTGGCACCAAGCGATACCGGGACGGCCGCGGCTAATCGCCATATATTGTCGGCTTGCGGTTGCGTGACACCAGTCTAGTCCAGTAAACTCCCCGGTCACCACCAGATCAATTTTACAAGGTATGTGTACTATTGCTAATGGCCTTGTCTGCTATGATAATGCCTACGTGTGTTCAGATAATTACCTTTTGTTTCAGTTCAGGTATACTTCTCTAGATAATACATATAGATCTAATCTATCTTTTGTTTCAGTTAAGATATACAATACCTTTCTAGTTTAACAATGATTTAAAAGTGGTAGGACGGACAGTTTTCTCTAAGCCAACTGATTCAATCTCTAAAAATCTTGTTGATATTTCAGATTCAACTGTTGTATGTCAGCACCAACGAGATTGTTAACTCTCGCACATCTTGTAGATTATTTCAAATCTAAATTAAACCGAGGGTGTCAAACATGCACATATATATGGTTATGCTTGTATGTCTCAAAAAAATTGAAGCTTGCAGCATCATTCTTAAAAAATGCTGCTATACGATGTATACATGTGTGAGGCTTGATGTGTGTATATTATATAATTTTTACGTGACCGCTATCTCCGTCGCCCCCCCTATGTCCGAATCCTGGCTCCGCCCCTGACCTCAAGGACATTATCGTTAGTAAGCAAGCAACAATTGAAGGATGCATCATGCATGCATGCACACGCTACGCTGGAGTCGTGGCAAATTTCATGCACATGAAATTTATATTTAGCTGAAGCAATTTTTGCCGACTTCTTCGTAGACCATGGACGGAAGCATGTGAAAAGCGAAGACAGTTTGGCGTTCACCTAACGACGTACACCGGCCTATCAAACAAAACAAAGGTCTTTTCCCGCCAAAACAATTGAAGACGGTTTGTAGGCAATATATGTTATGGACATAAAATAGGAAGAAGTATGGACGCCAAAACAACGAAAGTGAAGCCTCTCTTTTTCCTATTCTTGTAAATATTTTAAAACTATTTTTCTAAGATTTATCTTTACGTGCAAAATCTATTTTAGTTTTGGCATTTCCCGCCTAATTTTCAGGGACTATATTACATTGTTTTCATTTTGGCCTTTTCCCGCCATTATCCAGAACTATAGCATGTTGTTTTTGTTTTCGTGTTTTCCCGCGCATTTAATTTTAACAATTTTCCGTCCAAATTTTAGGGGCTATATCACACTATTTTTATTTGTTCATTCCCCGTCCATTTTTGTTTGGCATTTTCTAGCCTGTTTTTAGGGGCCATAGCTCATGGCCCTCCGTTTTGACGTTTTTACGCTTGTTTTCATTTCAGAATTTTTTCGTCAATTAACACTACTGCAGAAAGGCTTATAGCCGCCAAGCAGTTAGTGACGGACAAAACTGTGCTAGTCACTAGTAAGCACTATCAGTGACAGGCAAAAAAAGTCTGTCACTAGTACGAAATACTAGTGACGGGCTAATAAAAGCGACCGTCACTAGTATTTATTTGTATGTATCGGTAGAAAAAGAAAATTGTCTAATGACGGGCATCCGTAAAGTCTGTCACCGGTAACTATCTCGGCTCGCACATCTGAAAGAATATAACCGCACAGATCTGAACTTATCGCTCGCTTCCGTGCCGCGCGAAAGAAAAACTCACACGTTCCTTCACAAAACCGTCGCCTACAAACCGGTTATCCAGTCCCCACGCACTCCGCGACTCCCTCCTCCGCCTCCCCATATGGATTCCTTCCCTGCAGATCGATTCCTCATCGCGTCGCTGGTGCGCGTCGCCTAGCTCGCTTGCCCCTGCGCAAGCCTCCCTCGTTTCTCCCTCGGTGCGCAGCTCAGGGGCTCCTACTTCCTCTCATCCCTCTCTCAGTCCGCCGGGGAACGGCGACCTGCGTCCGCAGCTGGGATACCCGTCGGCTGGGCATCGGATGTGCGGTGCAGGCACTGCGGACGCCGTCCCCCTTTCAGTTCCGGTCGGCGACGAGGTGGACCGAGCGGCGGTTGTTCCAGCCATGCGACGAGGGAAACGCGGTGCTTTCCCGCGGAGGCGGTGGCGGTAACGAGGTGTCTCGTCGGTGCGCGATAGAGCGCGGCGGTGGGAGCGGCTTCGATCCGCGTTGGTAGATGTGATCCGCGCAGTGATAGAGGTGCTGTGGAGGTTGGCGGTGTTGACGATTTCCGGCGGACCGAGGATCTGCCCAAGGCGTTTGGTACTTTGGTTGCGTTACACAGATGTGACCGCCCCCAGCTCTTCGATCCATCCCCACAAGTAAGTCTAGCTCCTTGCTACTCCTGGTCTCGCTTGGCAACCATATGCAATCTAGGACGACTTTCCTTGATCAAATTGTTTGGTTGGCTTTATTCTGACGGATGTGTCCTAACCCCTGAGGGAACCAAGATACATGGCGTGTAGGAGATCAAACGATCAGTAGATCAGCAATTATCCAATGAATTTAACAACCATATATGTGCTTTCGTTTTCAGCAGGTCACGTGCCTTTTATATTGTTCCTACCAGATTAAAAGCATGAGCTTCTCGATCTTTGTGAATATAGTCAGAAATCTCTGTTCGTGATCATTTAGTGACAATGAAAACAATTGCTGTTGACTTTTTCATCAGTGTGAATTACGTTGACTGGAAGTACAATGATTGATGTCATCGCATTTGTAATTTGTTGTAGAGAAATCTTTGGTGAATTTTCATCAGTGTGAATTACTTTGATTGGAAGTACCATGTCACTCTATCTTATACACGTGAATTTTCAATAGCATTGTATTGACGTGTGCTGGATTTTTTTTTTACCCAAATTCCTTCACGATCACTACCTACGCTCACTGCTATATATGTTTTTTTTTTTGCAAGGTCACTGCTATATATGTATGTGATTCACTCCTTGGACTTTCTCTTACTACTAGGTAGGTTTCTAATGAAGCACAAGGTAGAAGCATTCTCAGGAACATGCAAGACGATGAGGTACATTCTTTCTGTACCATGGTATGCTATGCTATGCATTTCTATTTCTTTGTGTTATTCTTGTACCATATGTTCCGCAATGCAATTTCCGTAGTCACTTTTTCATTTACAAGCTTCAGTCATCCACCCGATTATCAATATATGCATATCGTCTTACCAGAGGAGAGGGAAATTTACAGAGTGCTGGATTGAAATTTAAGCAACAGAATTTTCCTATCTACATGTTTGGTTTTGCCACAATGGAACTATGTCCATAGACTTATAATTGCATATTCTTTGTGCACGAGACAACAGAAGATGCGCTGCATTCTTTCATGTGAAAACACCAAGAAGGCACATGAGGCGAAGCTGGGAAGATAGGAGGTCCTGCATCTGAACTCCTTTTTGTTGTGCCGCTGCTGGTAAATATTTTGGCGCACATAGTAGATTGGAATATGTAAATGCCTCAGTAAATTGGAATATGTAGCATCGTTATTTATTCAAATATTGATTTCACTTCTCATTTTATTATTCTCTCCAGTAGGTATCTATTATGGTGTGTTCTTTTAACCACAAAATTTTATAGAACAATCTTTATGCAGAAAATAGTAAATCGCATTTCATAGTAAATTGGAATATGTAGCGTCGTCATTTATTTCAAATATTCATTTCCCTTCTCATTTTGTTATGCTCTCGTTATGGTGTGTTCTTTTAGCCACAAAATTTTATCCAACAATCTCGACGCAGAAAATACTAAATAGCTTACTCTCCATGGGTTTACTGAACATTTCGTAGTCCTCTTCTCTTCATGTTTGCATTATAGTTCCTCCCCCGAATGCTACACTGAGGCTTGCTGATTTAAAATATTTATCAGTTAAGTTTGTTTGTTCCAGCAAGCGTATTCCGATTCAGAGCCCCTCGACCAAGTCTGCCAAGTGCACGGCCTAGAGATGGTGATGGGCACGGGCTCTGTCTCTTCTCCACCATGGCATCTCCACTGCTGTTTTTCTCAATTCTCTTTAATGATTCCGTAAATATGTATATGGACCTTATGGTGCTGTTGATTTTCATTGCAGGGAGATCTCTTCTCTCATGGAGGAGTGCATGCGTCGAGTACACTGACGTATCTAGGCTAAATGTATGATAATGCTTTTGGTTTTTATTTCCTATCTAGGCTATCTTTTACTTTTAATGATCTGGTATGTAGGTCTATTACCCTTGATACTTCGAAATCAGAGAATCTGTTTAGGACAACTAATTGTGAAGAAACTTGTAGCTAAATGGATTTTAATGTGTCATGTACACTGACGTGCAAGTTACTGCTAGCATATATAGTCATATACTTCATACTTGTACCATTTTCATATTTTAGGTGATCGGACTGAAGTCTAGGAGCAAGCTGGTATTACTCTGCTGTTGGCTTCTCCCAACACTGGAGAACGTACACCTACTAACCATTCGGACGTGCTGGCGCTACTGCAACTGAAGACTTTTTTGGAATGCCTGTAACATAGTGGTTATTATAAACTATTGGCATTTGGCTTTTCTTTTGTAAATTCTTTCAACACACAATTTAGGAATCAGTTAGTATGTCTTTTGGATTGCCCAAATATTGTGAAGTGTTGTGCTAGCTGCTATGTTAAGTTTGACATTTTGTGAGCAAATTCGAGATCTAGTACATGGATTTAATTTTTTTATTACCGAAATTTAAACCAGTGACAGGCAGAATAATGGACCTGTCACTACAAAAGCTACATGGCTGCGGCCTTGGATCGTAACTAGTGACATGCATTTCTTTTGCCTGTCACTAGTTTACACATACTAGTGACGGGCACACGCAAATGCCTGTCACTAGTGCACATATTAGTGACAGGCACTTGCCCGTCACTAGTAACCTCATACCAGTGACTGGTCATCAGTGACAGGCGCTTTGCCAGTCACTAATGGGCGTTTTCAGCCTGGCACTAATAGCCTATTCTGCAGTAGTGTAAGATTTTGGTATTCTCGGCCCAATTTTGATGGTTTGGCCTTTTTTTGCCCATTATGGGCTATAGCACATTTTTGTTTTGATATTTTTCCAGCTATTTCAATTTTGGTACTTTCCCGCCCAGTTTTCATGGGTTATAACACATTATTTTAGTTTTGGCCTTTTCCCGCTCATTTTCATTTTGTCTCTTTCCCGCCCGTTATCGGGGTGTATAGCACATTGCTTTTGTTTAAATGTTTTTCACCCTTTTTAGGTTCGGCATTTTCCCGTCCAATTTTAAGGGGTTATACCACAATATTTTTTCTTATAGCAAGCAGCATAGTGAAGAAGACATAATACAGTAATAAGGGAAAAGATATAGACCGTAGAGGAAGGACAAGTACGTAAGTCCAACCTTAGCATGTACAAGTAACTATATGGACACAAAACAAGATGTTAGCAAATCTATCTACTGTTGTCGGCCGCTGTTACTAATATGAATGCATATACACACTAAAATATGTCTACATACATCTAGATATACGTGAATGTGGAGTATTAAAAAACGGAGAGAGTTCAAGTAACTATATGGACGCAAAACAAGATATTAGCACATGCTCATGCATGTGGACGGTGAATATGGATCATCGATCAATCAACCGTACCTAGCTACAGCCTATCAAGTAAAGCTTAGGCATCAGTCTTCATGTACTACTGTCGATCGGCCTTCACCGTCTGGAGCCAGTGAGATGGCTCGAAGCCGCCTCCCACGGATCGAAGCATCTGCGCACGATCATCTGAGCGGCCCATCCGATCCAACAATCCAGCTGAGTCGTTTTTCAGCCAATGAGATGGCAAGCCCACGGTGAGTGTGGGCGGCAGGCACCATTACCAAACCCTAACCCACACCAAATGCACAGCACGCCTCCATCGATTCGATCCCCTTTCTCTCTGGTCCATCGCGCCGCTAGCCTCCACTGGTCTGTGTCACTCCTGGCAGTCCAAGCTCGCCGGCGGCCGGTAATCCGGCGCCCTCCAACACAAGGCCGCCACGAGGAGCTCCGGGCACCGCGCTCCTTTCCGCATCCGCCGCCATGTCGGCGCGCGACGGCAGGGCGTCCACCATGGCCACCTCCGCATCCAAGAAAGGTCCATTTCTTCCTTTCTTTCATCGCCTTCAATCTCCGGTTTGGCACCACCGCCAGAAAAGGAAAGGGCTTTCGTCCGGCGACCGGATTTTACAAGGAGGTCGCCGTAATGCTGCTCGGCTCCAACAACTAGGGCGACGTCCAGGTAATTCAACGCTCCATCCTACCCCCTGCTCGGCTCCAACAATTAGCAGCTGCTGCTGTCTTGGATTGTCCGGTCAGTATGTGATAGAATCGCATAGATGACAGTGAAGATATCGTAGGACCCTGTCATCTCGACTTCTCCTAAATCACGCAGAATGAATAGAGGCTTTAGTTGTTTGCTTCTGATTCGTCTAGACTCTAGAATGTAGATGCATATATCACACACTGCTAGCTATGTATAGACTTCCCTATGTACTCATCTGCTCCGGAAATAATAATTTTTACACTCATCAGTCATCTTGTTTTTGTCGTGCAGGCCGTGATTCACTTTGTCGGGCTGAAAGCCGTCGGGGAGAAGCCGCTGCTTTACTATGATGACAACCTCATCTCCTCCAACTTATGGCCGGAAGAAGGTATATATAACTCTTTCTTTTCTTCTATTTAGTGTTTTGCCCTCTTTCATTCCTGGTTCACAAGATACCTTTGAGTGTTGCCATTGGCTGGCTGGACGAGGTGACTCTCATGATTTCTGTCACGTACTCACACAACCATGAATGCACGACTCGTCTTGAATTAGTAGCTCTAGTAGCTCGTCTGTATATGAGCCTCGAACTGCAATTTGCAACCATGCAGCACCATCAAGGTGCTCAACTGCCCTATGCAATATGTTTCTGCTCAACGTGCGAGCAGAAATAGTTGATATTGCTGTGCTAGTTGTCTGATATTGCTTTGCTGGGAAAATTCTTTGTGTCATTTTACTCTGCACGACACAAGGTAGACGAAAATCTATTTCACTCACTGAAAACTTCTTGTGTGCATAGCCAGTGGGTGTATAGGCATCTTCTTATTAATGACTTGTTCGCTGTTGTTCGTCTTGTGAGTGGTATATGCATGTACACTCTAGATATGCAGTCTTTGCTGAAACCTGCATCTTTTCAGGTTCAAACCCTTTAATTAATACTAATTCAGGTTTAAGCTTGTCATGCAAATTAACCACCATGTCCCTTTGAATAATCCTACTCTACTATTCCTGCTACCATTAGTAGCTGCGGCTTCTGCTGCTGTCTTGGATGATCCGTTCTATCTGTGATAGAAATTGCTAGCTTGAGTCGAGTTATGGAAGGTTTTTGATTAGTTTGACTGAATCTTCTCAACCTTGTATTGTGCATTGGATTCTGAAATCTTGGTCAGGTTGATAATCTCTGATCATTAGAGGCTACTGCCGGCGATGATACATTTGATGATTTCCTTATGATAAATTACTATTCTGAATTAAGGGTGGTACTGCATGGTTTGGATTTCCCTTTTATACGTCTTAAGATATCGTAGGACCCTGTCATCTCGACTTCTCCTAAATCACGCAGAATGAATAGAGGCTTTAGTTGTTTACTTCTGATTCGTCTAGACTCTAGAATGTAGATGCATATATCACACACTGCTAGCTATGTATAGACTTCCCTATGTACTCATCTGCTCCGGAAATAATAATTTTTACACTCATCAGTCATCTTGTTTTTGTCGGGCAGGCCGTGATTCACTTTGTCAGGCTGAAAGCCGTCGGGGAGAAGCCGCTGCTTTACTATGATGACAACCTCATCTCCTCCAACTTCTGGCGGGAAGAAGGTATATATAACTCTTTCTTTTCTTCTATTTAGTTTTTTGCCCTCTTTCATTCCTGGTTCACAAGATACCTTTGAGTGTTGCCATTGGCTGGCTGGACGAGGTGACTCATGATTTCTGTCACGTACTCACACAACCATGAATGCACGACTCGTCTTGAATTAGTAGCTCTAGTAGCTCGTCTGTATATGAGCCTCGAACTGCAATTTGCAACCATGCAGCACCATCAAGGTGCTCAACTGCCCTATGCAATATGTTTCTGCTCAACGTGCGAGCAGAAATAGTTGATATTGCTGTGCTAGTTGTCTGATATTGCTTTGCTGGGAAAATTCTTTGTGTCATTTTACTCTGCACGACACAAGGTAGACGAAAATCTATTTCACTCACTGAAAACTTCTTGTGTGCATAGCCAGTGGGTGTATAGGCATCTTCTTCTTAATGACTTGTTCGCTGTTGTTCGTCTTGTGAGTGGTATATGCATGTACACTCTAGATATGCAGTCTTTGCTGAAACCTGCATCTTTTCAGGTTCAAACCCTTTAATTAATACTAATTCAGGTTTAAGCTTGTCATGCAAATTAACCACCATGTCCCTTTGAATAATCCTACTCTACTCTTCCTGCTACCATTAGTAGCTGCGGCTTCTGCTGCTGTCTTGGATGATCCGTTCTATCTGTGATAGAAATTGCAGAGATGATGGTGAGATATCATAGGACCCTGTCATCTCGACTTCTCCTAAATCACGCAGAATGACTAGATGCATGACTAGATTCTATGGTTGTTTGCTTCTGATCTGGCCGGTGCTTGTAGAATGTAGATGCATATATTACACACTGCTAGCTATGTATAGACTTCCCGGTGTACTCATCTGCCCTGGAACTAATTAGTTGTACGCTCATCAGTGGTGTTTTCTTCGTGCAGGTTTGAGGCCCTGATTCGCTTTGCCGGGCTGATAGCCGCCAGGGAGAAGCCGCTGATTTTCTACGATGACAGCCTCATCTCCTCCCGGTCATGGCCGCAAAGGTATATATACCTCTTCCATTTCTTTTACTTTACTTTTTTTGCCCTCTTTCATTGCTGGTTCACAAGATACCGTTGATTGTTGCCGTTGGCTGGCTGTACCAGGTGGCTCTCATTATTTATTTCACGTACTCATACAACCATGCATGTGCGACTCGTCTTGAATCAATAGCTTGTCTGTATATGTGCCTCGAACTGCCATTTACCACCTTGCCGCTGAGTACATATTAGATTAGTTCAGCCTGATTGCTGGATGGTATTGACATATGGATCCCCTGGTAATGTTTCTTACTTTGGTAACTTTTGCACGAAAGGTACAAGGGATATTGTAACTGTTATCATTAGTAATAACGATGCCAAGGTGACCTGATCATTGAAAATACAGTCTATTGCTTCACAATACTTCACTTTTGTTATGCCTGTTTGCAAGTTCATAGTTCAAACAACATACATGTTTGAACTACCATTTCCAACCTTGCTAACTAGTTTACGTACATTTTGATTGAACAACATATGCGATATTTTGATTCGAGTCTGGTTTTTGCTCATTAGGACTAGTTGAAAAGTATTGAGCTATGAGTTCTTAGTTATGGTTTCTTACTTTGCACTAAATGGTTATGTAACTACCAGCATTACTAATTCCTGAATAGCCACTCTGAAGACTTTGATTTCTGCATGTTTCTCTTTGCTAGCTCACATCAGGCATAGTCTCTTCTACATATAATGATGATCCTCAATTTCATTTGCTCGTGTGTCTGTTTGCAGGCCAATCATGCGCCCCTGGTGCCCACAACTGGTGCTGTTCTCGGGAGCGTTGCAGATGCGTGGCCACGGCAAGGCTGCTGATTGACCGCCCGCCACAGCAACGAGGATCGACTGCATCGACATAATCTCAGGTCTGCGTCTTGCTTACCTTGTGTGTAACATTTTCTCCTTCTGCGAGTGGTATACTAAGTCACTAGTGTAGGCATATGTATTTACATTCCAGCTTTGTTTGTAATATCAAGTGTTCCGACATTGTCGAGCCTTTGGCCGTCGAGTTGTGCCTCATGGCTTCTTTGTTTTCCGCCATTGAGCCAATACCCTCAGTCCGGCAATCGAGCCGTAGAGTAGAGTGGTCATAAAGGGTATGTGAGTGCTAGCTTTAGTCTGAGTTGTGGAAGGTTTTGACTAGTTTGATTGAATTTTCTCAACACATAATCATCCTTGTAATGTGCTTTCAATTTTGAAATCTGGTCAGTTAGGTACGGCCATGATACATTTGATGATTTCCTTATGGTAAAAACTATTCAGAATTAAGGGTGGTACTGCATGGTTCAAATTTCCCTTGTATATACGTCTTTAAGTATTTTGTCTAAGAAATTTGAGTTATTTTCAGTTGAAGGCATATAGGCATTGCACTTACTTGATCAGGACTATTTGGTATCAGTGTGTATTTGCTGCTTTGCGTCTGTGTATTTGCTGCATTGCTCAAATTTCCCTTGTATGCTAGTACATATTATGAACTAGAGTCGTTAGAGGCAAGTCTACACGCGTTTTGGTGTCTATGCTATTTTTGTTTTGTTTGGTGCTTTTACATTGCACTTTGCTCACGGGACTTGGAGAATAATACTCAGATGTATCCTGAAAATTATTGTGGTTTGCAGGTAGTTATTTGCCGTTTTGCTTCTGCCCTCTTGAACAGAGGAACTGCTCGAGCAAGCACGTGATATGCTTCCGGGGTCTACCTGAAGCTCCTGCCGGCTTCTCCCCGACCATGTTCCTAAGCTGCTGCTGATGCTGCGCTGTTTTCGGAGTGCCTTACCGTGCAAACTGGACCTGCTGCTGCCCACAAGGGCTACGGTGCTCCTGCTGCAGATGTGCCCCCACGACAATGCTGCTGATTGAGCGCCTGCCACTGCAACGAGGATCGACTGCATCAACATAAGCTCAGGTCTGTGTCTTGCTCACCTTGTGTGTAACATTTCCCCCTTGTTTCTGTGAGTGTTACACTACGGCTCTAGTGTAGGCATATGCATCTACAGTCCAGCTTAGTTTGTTAAGACATTGTGGAGCCAGAAATAATACTGTTTGGCCATTGAGTTGTGCCCTGTGGCTTTTTCGGCCATTGAGCAGATATCCTCTGTCCGGCCATCGAGCCGTGGAGTAGAGTGGTAATAAAGGGTATGTGCGTGCTAGCTTGAGTCGAGTTATGGAAGGTTTTTGATTAGTTTGACTGAATCTTCTCAACCTTGTATTGTGCATTGGATTCTGAAATCTTGGTCAGGTTGATAATCTCTGATCACTAGAGGCTACTGCCGGCGATGATACATTTGATGATTTCCTTATGTTTGTCTACCTTTTCACATTTTGTGTTGACGATTTGCCTTTATCCTTGCAGGTTGCCTCATGCATAGCAAGGAAGCCGAGCAGCTGTGTAAGGCTGTCGGTGGCGAGATGGAGAAGATCAGTCCTCGTTGCAGTCATTGTGTTTGTCAGATTGGAGGGCGTCCTAGGTACTACTCGCTGTGTGATGAAGAATCCATGTGAAGGCACTGATGGCTAGCCACGTTCATGTGTTGTTTCTGCTGCTGATTGATAATTGTGTACTTGCGAGCCTGCTGTGATTTTTCGAAATGGAGATCAATCTGTGTGTACTGTTATTGCGAGCACAGATAATGTATTAAAAATTACAAGTGATGGATGAAGTGCCTATTCTTGTGGATTGATCTATCTTATGTCCTGATGATTATTAGACGAGAAGCTGCTGGATGTTTCCACGCATCCTCATTTAGTCCCATGCACCCCATCTGACTTAATCATACATACGCATTGTTTATTTCATCTTGGACATGAAAACACTCTCGGTTTTCTCTCTGCAATGAGGTAGAAGAATGGATTAAGTAGTCTAATTAACAACTTAAATGGGATGGATGAATAATCACGTAAATATGAGTACTTTAGTGTGTCCAACGAAGACAGATCTTGCCTCTCCTCCCCGAGAAGACGCGAGTTCACTTTAGGAGCACCCGATTTTACTACTCCACGAACAAACAGAGGAATGGTTAGATGTAACTTACTGTATTGATTTTTAGATAAAAATGAGGATCACATGCAATGGTCAACGTCTTCAGCAAATCAACCGCCCGTAATTACTGTACTGATTTTTAGTGGAAAATGAGGATCGCATGCAATGGTCAACACCTCCAGCAAATCAACCGCCCGCAATTATTGGTGAGGCAGACGGCCGATGGCATGCAACGCCATAAATTAAGCAGGATTCGCGTGCAGACCTTCATCCACGTCACCGATCCATGGCGCCAGCATATCTCAACCATCCACCCATGAGGCCCCAACTCCCAACAAGTAAGGAACGGAACCGATTATCTTCTTCTTCCAGGCCTCTCTACATTCAAATCTTCCTCCCTGTATAAGTATAAGCCCATTGTCACAAGCCGCGTGCGGTATGCGCGTGACTTGTGACTTTGGGCTTTGGCGAGGGCGAGGCGAGGAGATGGTGGACGAGGCGAGCTTCAGCACCGTGGCAACAAACACCTCGATGCCAGTCAACACCGTGTTGAGCGCTTGCCGGACTCTACAGTCGCAAGGCAAGATGCTCTCTGGTTCGCCATTAGCGACACCCCCGCCAACTCTCACCATGGCACAATATCGAATCGAGGTGAGTCCAAATTGCTCATCAAACAATTTGAAGTTCATAGTCTGTATCGTAAAAATACGTTTGTTCCCATGGCCGCCGCCCTCCTTCCATCTATGGCCGCCGTCCTCCGCCCCTTGCTCCATGTCACATCAGCCGACACCGCCGCGCCATGGCCGACGCCCTCTGCCCCGTGGCGAGCTTACACTGAAAAATAAGTGGTTAATTATCATATCACGGTGACAAAAGCTGCACTGTAAATTTTCATGCCAATTATGGTTTGCTAGTTTATCCTTAGTCGGGATTACACCTTTGCGAAGGTACCACACAAAGATTTTTTAATTTTTAGTGACACATTTATTTTTCGGATTTTTATTATTATTATTATCCACAAACACATCTGAATGAACAAGTGCTTTGTATATAGAAATATTTTTTTGTCACCATAGGACCAGCCTAGAAGTGTGAATCCCTAAGTTTCTTATACACTTGGATAGCGCCTTGAGCCTATATATCTTCCTTCTCAGGAGAGTTTGTGAGACCTCATTTTTTACGAGAATGTTAAAACCATTTACCAAGGAGGGGTACACATTCGTTACCGCTAGGGCAATGAATATCAAGCCGCACCCCTAATCTTTTTTACGACAAACCACAGCCAGACGGTATTTAGTTTTTTCACCATCACATTGCCAAAAGAATATCTATAGGAAGTAATCCGTAAATTCTATTGTAGTTAGAAGAATAATTTCATATACAATCATACTTCTTAGTACTGAATTAATGAGAACGGTCTTCCCCCAAAAGAAACTAATTTTCCTTTCCAACATAACGATAAGCTTTCTTTTGACGTGGCGAATGTAACACTTTTTTTACAGGGGATCGGTTTCAGGCCTAGATGTTTCATTAATATAGTGATAGTTGTGGGTACACAACTACATAGAGAACCCAGTAAAACTAAAAAAAAATGCTCTCGCGTCGCGTCCCAGGCGACGCGGGGGCGATCCTGAAGTCGCGCCGCCAGAGGTCCCAGCCGCCGGTGTTCCCTGCCGCCGCTGCCGCCGGCCTGCGCCGCGGTGGCGGCGGGCCCGCTGCCCTTGGGGCGGGGAGGAGCGACGCTGGAAGGCGGAGTCGCCGCGTGTGGAGCACGGGCGACGGGACGGCGGTTCCTTCCGGGGCTGCGGCCCGGATCTCGGCGGCCTTCGCGGTAGCCGTCGAGGTGGTGGTGGAGATGGGCGGCGCTGGACAGCGGGCAGCGGCGCGACGTGCAACCGCAGGGCGCCCTGGCGTGACGGCGCGGGCTTCCGGGCCCGATCTGGGATCCATGCGCCCGGCTGGGTGCTGGCTCACGCTAGGACACAAGAATTAAGAGTGTTGCTGAAATGTCTATATTGCCCATCTCTTTTTTTTCTCACAAGATAACTAATTACCTCGTTCTCCTCCCCAAAGCAAGGCATCCACGCGCAAGAGAAGCTCATTGGTGTCAAGTTTCATGCACTAGCCAACGCAACCAAAAGTATGAACTGATGGAAACGGCTAGGCAATGGACATATGCACTTCAACACCCCCTCTCACGTGTGACTCGGGGAGGCCAACATGTGCATAGAAATCTCAGAGGTATGACTCAAGAGGCTTATATGTGGACATGGACACTATAACTAAAGTTGCATAGGAAGTATAGGAAGACAAGTAATTTGACACAAAATTTGAGAGGCTAAAAGCACATCTATTTTAAAATGGAGGGGGTAGGAATTAAATGCGGTGCACTTGAAAATTAACTCCAATAAGGGAAACCGTACCAGATATGTAACGGTCCAACGATCCATTTTGCATGAGCGTATAGACCAAAATCCTTTCTTTCCCATGGATGCACCACCCTAACAACCTAACCAGATTCGTATGCTGAAGCTTTGCGAGCTGCAATTCACTGTGAAAATCAAATATTGTTGCATGTTCATCGAGCCGTTTAATGGCAACCATACGTCCGTCAGGTAACTGACCCTGCAATGATTACTAGGGGAGTTCAAATAATAGTCTCACAACAGAATCAGTGCTTTATAGGAAAGTCAAGGAAGACATACATTCGCTTTGTTAGTTTCTTTCTATGTTAGCTTATATTTACCTTGTAAACTGTCCCAAATCCACCACAACCAATTATTGTCTTCCCTGAGAAATTCTCTGTAGCATCCACAATCTGAAAGAAGTTGAACTTTGCAAATCCCACGCAAGCCTGTTCTATACGAGTACAGAGCTCCACGAGTTCTTCAATGTCAAAAAGTTTCTGTTGTTGAAGGTCCACTGTTCCTGAATCATGGATAATATATCCGTGTCACCAATGGGATTCCAAAAATATTGGCATGAGAGAATACAAAATTATGGAGAACATGATTCATTATTTGTAGCATAGATCATCAACTCGTCCTAATTATGGACTTCCATGTACGAAACTACAAGAGTGCCATCTTATGAAAACAAATGGAGACTGTGATATAATATTGATGATGTTTCTACTACTCAACTCACATCTTTCATGTGGTTACCAAAAGGAGTATATATATGTGCCAAAAAGGAACTTCTCGGTATAGAATTGTTCATAGTCTGTATCGAAAAGATGTGTTTATTCCTATTAGCTAGTGCTCTTTTACGACATGTGCTTCTTTATGGCCACAGTTGAATCCTATACGGTGACTTAATGTTTACGCATGATTATCCTTTTGCACGTATAACAAAATACAAGTTTTACAGTACTTGATAATATTAACAACCATCCATCCGCTTAAATCTGACGGTGGAAAAATAGTAGCTACCTAAAATTACCGGAAAAAAAACTACCTAAAACTACCGAAATTGTATTATTTTTATCTAATATTAAAAGGATATTTACGACATTTCTTCCTCTACTATCCCCCGCCCTTTGATTGGCCGCCGCTGCTCACTTCTCTGATCCGTCCCAACTTCGCTCTTTGATAGCAATAACCAGGCGAGGCCGATGCTGGCAGGTCATGGGCAGCGGCGGCGCTGAATAGGGACGACAAACTGAACGTTAATCTCGTGGGCAGCAGCAGTAGCGGCCACCTGCACCGTCACCGGACCTCTCCACCTCTCCGGCAGAAGCTGGTCGGGGGCGTCGGGACGGCCTTTGACAACCATGCGCGAGGAGGAGCAGTTGGCGTAGTTGAACAGGGTGCTGCGCGCCGTCTCAGCCGCGCTCGGACGAGACCAAGAGCACCATGCCGGAGGTGTTTGTGGCCGGGTTCCTCCTACTATCTCAAGCGTCCAAGAGCACCGTGCGGATGGTGTTTGCTAGCTAAGTATGGTCGTAGGCTTGAGGTGTGGGGGTGTGTGCATCATATATTTATTTCTCATCTAGTGTTTCGTACTTGCAGTTGTCAGGTCAGCCTGGGATGAGCTTAAGCATATTAGTCAAGCTGTTAATTTTCTGGTATTGGCGAGAGGGTGCCGGACGAAGATGGGACATCACGAAGCACAATGCGCTCTTCACCTAACAATCTCAACAAAGAATTGTCTTTTGATAATGGTGACGAGCAGAACAGCGCATAATCCAATCGCGCATGGAGATGGCGGCGGCTCCGATCCAACTGTCCTCGAGGGCATGGCGGCGCCGCTCGCGGAGCTCTTTGACGACGACCTCGAGCTCCACTGGGCGTGGGTGGAGAGTAGCGGCAACGGCGCTGTTTCGCCAGACCATGAGAGTAGCAGCGACGGCGGTCATTGGGTCGAGGGAGCAGGCGAGCAGGAGGACGCGGAACGATCGATCGTGGAGTAATAATGACCATCGTACCCCAGATGATTACACTAAATTATCTGTCTAATAACTGGACGGATGTAATAATTTAGAGGGGACAGATTAAAATCCGACGGCTCAAATAATTTAGGATGGGAGCTACCTGAAACTTTTTTTTAGATAAAGAGTATATATTAATAATAAAATACCAATTACACCCAGCCTCTGCAACAACGCAACAACCAAAAGTTGTTACGGATGCACACAGCCGAAAGACAATAAGAAGAAGAAATAAAAAGAAAAGTCCCGCTACAGAGTTACAGTCATTGCAGCAGCCGCACAACCACCACCAAGACACCACCTGATGTCCAAATTTTCAAAAGCAACGTCTTCAAGAAGAACAGTGCCAGGCACAACCAATTAAGGCCAGACCTTGGGTTTTCACCCTGAAGATAATAGTCCCCGCTCTCAAAACAATGTCTTCAACAAGAGCATTGCCAGGCACAACCAATGAAGGCCAGACCTTGGATTTTCACCCTGAAAAGTAGAACTTTGAGCTACCTGAAACTACCGGCGGTAGTTTCCCAAGCACCGTAAAAGAGCTCATAACAAAAACATATCAAAATCAATCATATGGACAGTTTTTAATCTCTGTTGCAACATATCAAAACATGAGAAGCAGGTATTTCTATGTACATTAAATAACAAAGCAATTCTGAAATCGTTGAGCAAATAACTTTGACATGAAACTTCAGTCCATTAGTTTCCATATCCGAGTTATCAGTAGGCGTATTAGGAAATCCTTAGAAGTAACTACTTACCTACAAATGGGTTGTCTCCAACATTGCTAAGTTTAGTAGCTTGCTGAACGCGTACTTTAGTGTCCGAAGATCTTGTTGAAAACCTAAAAATTGGTGAATGTCACCATTACTATGTCCATAAGTGACCTACCCATGGTTTTACAGTCCTAAAATGTGGCGAATTCATACATTTGAGTCTGACAGTTACATAACTTAAGCTTCACGCTAGTTCGTTTTAAGAACAAAAAAATCATGCTTATGGAGAAAGATACTGTAGAAATTTGTTGACATAGCATATATTTTAAGTTAAACAAACTTGTAACACTTGCAGCTGACTAATCTGCTGTTCATCTACATTACAGACAGAATATACATATATTTTACAACTTGTAACACGAACCAGAACTACATAATGAAAATTATCTGACCTGATTTGATGATTTGAACTGCTTGTGTCTACACTGAGCACCATTTCCTCAGCCTGCTAATCAAACAGAGCTAAAATATCAAATATTATTGATGTACAATTGACCAGCACAGGTTGTATGACTGCCATTAGCAGTAGCCTTATTACAAAGCTGAAACACCTTACAAAATCATAATTGCTAATTAAACTGAAATCGTATTGTTTAGCCGGCAGTACCAATTTACAGCTGGACTCCAATTTAGGCGCAGTTATACGGTTATGCTTATGCCTAGGATCATTTGAACATATCAGTTCAATTGAATTACAATCAAGTGAATTTCTCTAACTAAAAAAATCTCTGTGCCCTTCAACCACAAGCTTCAATTTTGATATGAAAAAACTACTACTCACCCAGCTACTAAAAGTCTGAACCATATGGGTACCTTGACATGGCGACTGTTTGTAGAATTGTCGACGAGGGAGATGCTACGGAGCACGGATACGGTGCTGAGGTCTCGTGTCCGTGTCGGATACAGTATCCGATACAGATACTGCTCCGATACTGTATCGATACGGTTCTAGACGTATCGGCCGGATTAATGAATTAAAACAATTGTTGATTAATTCGGATACCTGTTCGATACGTTTTGGACACAGATCGGATACGGCCCAGCCCATATGTGCCTAACCCTACCCGATGCAACCCCTCGTATCACTTCCTCACACCCGCCCCTTCCCTGTCCCCAACGAGACGAAGCAGCCGCCTCCCTCTTGGTCTTGGGCGGCGCTGCCAGATCTGCAGCCAGCCGGCGGCGGCGACCGGCCACCTTCCTCGGTTCCTCCTCTCCACACTCCACAGTCAACTAGCAGGTAATGTCTCCTTCCTCCTCTCCTGTCCCTCTCCCTCTCCCTCTCTTTCCCTCTCTAATTGCAGCTCCCTCTCCCTCTCTGTCTCTCCCTCTCTTTCCCTCTCTAACTGCAGCTCCCTCTCCCTCTAATTGCAGCTCCCTCTCCCTCTCTTTGTAATATGTTCTAAATTCGTACTGCCACTTTGTTGATCTGTAATATGGACGAGAACTTGGAAGCTAGCTTGGAGCCAGGGAGCAGCAGCTCGCCGCCTCGCCGGCGGGAAGCAGGATGCAGCAGCTCGACTAGCGACTGCAGCAAGCAGCCAAGCAGCAAGCAGCCGGCGCCGGGCAGGAAGCCAGCAGCAGCAGCTCGTCGCCTCGTCGGCTCCACTATTGAACAAGGTAATATTTGAACTTATGTATGTTAGTTTGCTGCTGGGTTGTTGGCTTGTTGATTTGCTAGCTGCTTGCTAGTTTAAATTGTCTTGTAAGTTCTAACTTTCTAAGGTGCTGTTCAATGTTCTAGTGTGGCTAACATTCTCTCTCTGTTTTTTGTCTTTGGAAATTGGAGTTGGACTTGGAGAGTTGCCGAGTTGGAGTTGGAGTCTTGGAGAGCAGAGCATGAGTTCATCACATTCATTCACAATTTCACATGAACCAGTTTTGGAGTTTGGATGCTTCAAAACAAGGTAATCTGCTATTCTTCTGTAGTTTATAGCTACTAAATTTATTTATTTATTGATTTACAAAAATATCAAAACGTATCCTCGTATTGGCGCATTTTCAAAATGTCGTATTTCCGTATCCGTATCGGCCCGATACCGATACACGTATCCGTATCGGTGCCGCGTAGGGGAGATGAGCGGGATGAGGCGGATGAACATGTCGATCTCGTGCTGCGCGGCGCGGAGCTCGTCGGCCATCCGCGCGCCCAGGAGCAGGCGGCGGAGGTAGCCGCAGTCCTGGCAGGCGCTGACGAGCGCGTAGCAACGCCACAGCACGGCGCCGAGCTGCTCGAGCGGCCGCCTGGTGGCCTCCCGCCGCATCAGCTCCGCGAGCTCCAGCTCCTTGAGCAGGCCGCCGACGAGCTCGACGTGCTGCGCGAGCCGCACGCAGGCGTCCCGGTGGCGGCGTGCTGCCAGGGCGGCCTGCACGACCATGGAGACCAGCTCGAGCGCGTCCACGCCGACCAGCTGCGCCACGCTGGAGGCCTGGCCCAGGGTGGTCCACAGGGTGCTCGAGGAGCTGTCCCATGGAGTCGCCATGGTCGCTGCTCGCTGTTTCTGCACGCTGCAGCCTCTTCTGCGGTTCTGCCCCTGGCGGTCAGCCGGTCAGGCTCGTCGCCGCCCCTGAAGGGAGCTTAGGGAGGACACGTTTCTTATTAGTGAGCTTGTGTTCGACGTTCTTCCAAAAAAAAAAGGCTTGTCTTTGACGGACGCTTTGACTAAGCATAGTAATGCCACATTTCTTATTTCCTTTTTATTTTCGAGAAAAGCTGGTCTCGCACGAAATGGCCGGGCTTGGCCCATTCCAACTTAAATTGGCAAGTTGGCATAGATGATGATTTTTCTCGACCATTTGAAAAACTAGACCGGAGGGGGAAGAGCACCTTGGCATCGCATAAAAAAGAAAGGTGCGTACGACACCGCGTTGCGAGTGCGGAGACTAGCACCTGTGCGGGCAAGGTCGCATCAGCCGGTCCCAACCACCGGGTTAAGCCTCGGTCCACGACCATTTGGAAAACTGATCCTACGAAACAGAAAGAAGAAGAATACATAATATAAATATAACCGACTCTCCATATGTTCGGCAATGTTTTTAAAATAAAAGTTGCTTTATTAAATTCATACGTTAACATCACGTAGACACAATTCATAAGTTAACATCACGCGAATAAAAATTCATAATAGTTTGTGCCCGGCTTCTGCAATTAGGATGTGCAACCCTCAAATAAAAAGACAAATGAAAAATAACGGGTGCCATAAATACGAGGGGAACTCGTAGCAATGCCTAAGGCGATGGAGAATCGATCCGTATATTACGCTGTCATCCATGTGGTATAAAAATAGCTTCCGCCACCGTCAGCTACCCTCCGTAAACATGCCTCTGAACTCCATACGCTGAAGAAGAGATGACCACAAACGAAGCAATGGATACACCAGTAAATGATCTGCAAAGAAATGGAAATTTTACCATTAAAAATAAAAATTTCATATAAGCAAAGGAACCAAGAAACAACAAATGTTCCCACTCTAATAAGTATAATTTACATGTTATCTATTCCACGTAACTAATTACAAAATATTGTAACACTACGTGGTGGGTAAAAAGTCAGAAGCCACTTGATGAGTGACAATATAGAATGTGAGAGCTTACACTGAAAAATAAGTGGTTAATTATCTTATCACGGTGACAAAAGCTGCACTGTAAATTTTCATGCCAATTATGGTTTGCTAGGTTATCCTTAGTCGGGATTACACCTTTGCGAAGGTACCACACAAAGATTTTTTAATTTTTAGTGACACATTTATTTTTCGGATTTTTACTATTATTATCCACAAACACATCTGAATGAACAAGTGCTTTGTATATAGAATCCACCAAGAATTTAACATTCTCATGTAGATTTCACCGAGATTTATCAGTCATCCGCGTCACTTAAACCATTGCAACCGTCCAAAAAGAGTGGTCCATGTCTCAAGCCTCTACGTCCAATTAAATCTCGTCTGAACTCACATTTGGTGAAGATGTCTCCAAAACCATAACGATTGTGTCTCTTTTGTGATGAATAATATTGTACATGGCCACATATTGTTCTCTGGGAGTAGTATTACCTACTTATCTATACAGAACCTGATTTCCAACCATTCTTGATAGTAAATAATCCAAAGGGGATGAAATATATTTCGTCACCATAGGACCAGCCTAGAAGTGTGAATCCCTAAGTTTCGTATACACTTGGATAACGCCTTGAGCCTATATATCTTCCTTAGTTTGCTAGACCACATTCTTGACGAGAAGGTTAAAAAGCCATTTACCGAGGAGGGGTACACATTCGTTACCGCTAGGGCATGAATATCAAGCCCCCCTCCCCTGATCTTTTTTATGACAAACCACGTCCCATCTAGCGCTAGCTGGTATTTAGTTTTTTCACTATCACATTGCCAAAAGAATCTTGATTGGAAGTAATCCATAAATTCTGTTGCAGTTAGAAGAATAATTTCATATACAATCATACTTCTTAGTACTGAATTAATGAGAACCGGTCCCCCCCACACAACAAAACTAATTTTCCTTTCCAACATAATGATAAGTTTTCTCTTGATGTGGCGGATGATAACACTTTTTTAATAGGGGATCGGTTTCGGGCGCAGAAGTTTCAGTAATATAGTGATATTGGGGTGGGTACACAAATACATAGAGAACCCCAATAAAACTAAAATTACAACTTGATCCTCTTTTTTAAAATACCTCAGACGAAAAGGAAGAAAAACGAATCGGTCTTTCTCCACTATTGCTGCATCTAGAACTCGAAGCACAACCGCGGACCTAGCTTGCCGCCGGGGATAATACCACTTGGGTCAGGGATGTACGTGAGGTGCCCAGCTGAACTTGAAATCCTATGACTTCAGTGTAGGTTGACTTTTTAAGTAAACTCACTTAAAAGACTCTCCCATGTATTCTATTGTGTACCTTAATTAAATTACATGGCAACGGTCTGGAGAGTTTGACCATGTAGTTGTATTGGTAGGTAAATGTCCTAATGTGTCGAAGTCACATTGTTTTAACCGTGCGGTTGTACATGTCCAGCCACATTGCTTGGCTCTTTATTTAGAGTCTCAACGAAACAAGTTGTCTCGAATGTTTAATTAGATTCTCGACAGAAATAAGCGCTATATGTGTGCATTTTTTCCACGTCTTCTATTCAAGAGTCAGAAATTCAATTAGATTCTCAAAAGAAATATCCTGCCTCACGTGCTTGACAGTAAATCCACTGGCATCATTGTTGTAAATGAATTTTTGAAATAACAATATGGGTATAACATATTATTTTTAGTCGCACACCGGCTACAATTGACATCTTTTGTTTTAAACAAGTCACACGGTGATTGCAACTGAATATTATTAAATTGCACTATTACTGCAACTAATTGTTTTCAGACGTGGATGTTGTCATTCAAATGAGAATTAATTTTAATTCTATTCTGAGTAAGGACTAAGAGGAGCCATCTAGCATACGTTGCATAGAGTGATGTAGTAGCAAATCAACGAAGAAGGGCACGCAACATAGCAAACTCGTGGTGGTCATGCACACATTCATTGTATTATTCAGAAAAAGAACACCCATTACCAACTCATCCAGTAAAATGTTGAAAAGCATATGGGCGATATCTTCAACAATACATTGAGGTACATTTTCCTTGCTGATCCTGTTTTAAGTTAGAGGTTAGATGCCAACTCATATCCGCCTAATCTCCTCCTCTGTGAAGCAAGCGACGCGGAGCCTCCAAGCCGCTGCTGCAAGAACAACAGCAAGGCGAGAAACGCTGCTCCGCACAGTATAACGACATCCCACGCGACACCGAAGAGGTCACCACGAGGGTTCGCGTATATGTTGGAGGGGTTTATGCTCGGCTCGTAGATCTGACTCCTGGCTACATCATACAGATGAGGCATCACACGGATCATGGTGCACCCTATGTAAAACCACGGCGAGATCGCTCTAACTCCGGAGCCAGCCAATGACGCATTCAGAACTACCTGAGGGAGGAGGAAGCCATCCAGTATCAGCCCCGCGTATGACACGAGGTCCGCCCAAATCGTGGGTGCCTCTCCGCCGATGCGAACGACTAGTGGGTGCTGGTTCGCGGCACGAACGTTGGTCACATGGATGATCGCAGCCAGGACTGCCCCGAGCATGTACAGCGGCAGGCATATCTGCATCACAATCCTCTCAGACATGACAGGTGACGGCGTGATCAGGTCCACCGATCTCCGGCGGGCGGACCACGCCAGCTGAAGGAGGCGAAGCCGCAACACGAAGGCGATCATAGTTGGCGCCCTCATCATCACCTCCTTCATCTCGAGCGACTCGCGTGTCGAGTAGGCAAAGTACCGGCTCCTCCTGCTGAGGAACATGGCCTCAAAGTTGAGCACAAGAGGGGTGAGGTAGCCCAAGGTGAGGATAACGAGCATGGTAATCGACGTTGCCCGGGCCGCCTCGGAGTTCTTCTTCGTGTGGAGGATCTGCAAGGCGGTGAAGACGCACGACAGCGTGGTGGATGCCACCAGCACGATACTTTCGAAATCCATCTTGGATATCGCCTCCGACACTTGGTCGGAGTACATCATCCCATACAAATGGATGTCGATCTTCTCGAAGAAAAGACGGTCGGTCTTGTCTCTGAGGCTGCTGATTACTCCCCTGCCGTGCCCCTGCCCCCTGGCCTCAAGGTAGGCGAACTGCACCGTCACAAGTACCCGGCAGTCGGTTGAACCGTTGTGCTCTCGGCAACCGATCATGGACAGGAGGCCCCTCTTCGGATCGTAAACACCCTCTGCCGAGATTCGTCGTTCATGAACGGTAATGGAGTAGGACCCATTCTTAGGAACCACCCAGCCGTCGGGTGGAGCACTGTGGTGTATGTCGTAGCTCACATTCAGCAGATCGTCGTGCTTCGTGTCAACCACCACCGCATGATGTGAGAAAGAATCGTCGGCGGCGAGCCGATCTCCGTACACCATCACGGAACCGATTGTGACCGGGTAGGAATCTCCGCTCGCCGCGTCTTTACCGTGGTAACGAAACTCGAAGTCGCTGTAAGTATAGTTAGCCGGGAATGTGTTTGGCACCTTGATCTTCTCCTTCTTGATTTTCAGGTAGTGCTTCCTCGCCTCCTCGAGCTTGGTGTCGTTGTAGTTGTACTTCACGTCGGTGAAGTTGCTTCTGTGGTTCTCGGTGGCATCGATGCTCGACGCAGATATGGCGCCGGAGACTTCATCGTTGTTGCTCGTGGTTTCTTGTGACAAGTTCCAAAGCATCCCGGCCACGACGCTCCGGTCCCGCAACGTCCACACCGCCGGGAACCAGAAGCTCATGCCGATCCCACACTCGTGCTCTCGCACCGCCAGAGCAGACGGCGCCGCCGTGCGCACCACCCGGCACGCCCTGAGGCAGAGAACTCCACGATCGGAGTCCCACTGCCCATCGGCCACGGCAGCCTCTTCATCGACCAAGAAGCGGCGTTGGCGGTTGTAGTACCCTCCCCTCCGGGTCGACCCGCCGGTACTGTTGGAGAACACCATGT
Organism: Poa pratensis; assembly: GCA_947311845.1. Classification (NCBI taxonomy): domain Eukaryota; kingdom Viridiplantae; phylum Streptophyta; class Magnoliopsida; order Poales; family Poaceae; genus Poa; species Poa pratensis. The sequence goes on from CAMZMU010000068.1 coordinate 37,259,367, forward strand.
ACGCACGCACGGCGCCGTCATCGGTGCACTGCATCTGGTTGACGTGCATCCGCCGCGGCGGGGCGCCCCCGTGCTCTAGCCTGTACGAGGTCATGAGCTGCTCTTTTAGGTGGGCGACCGCGGAGTTGATGCCGAGCACCTGAAGCGATCCCCTTGCTGCCTCTGTCGGTGGGCTGCAAGCCGGCCGCTCGGGGCCGTACTTGTAGTCGTCACCCTCGGCGTACGCGAGAAGGTGGATGGTCCCGGTGTCGGCCGAGCCCTCAAGAGTGCCGATCAGGAAGGGGTCGACGAGACTGGGAGGACTGGGGACGCGGAGGCGGAGGGCGACGTCCGGGTAGCGCTTGAGGGAGCCGTCGGCGGCGAACTCGGTGCCCGCCCCGACCATGCTGAGCTCGAGTGAGGTGGAGGAGTAGTAACCGTCGAGGAAGAAGGAGATGGACTCCGTGACTCCGTAACTATGGCGGCGTCCACCGCTCCGGTAGCTGCTGCTGTGTGGGCCGGTGAGCGTGAGGGTGGCGGTGAGGTGGACGAGATCCTTGTCGTTGGTGCGGGAGGCCCCATGGGGGAAAGGGAAAATGAACGATAGTTGTAGTCATCATCGTCGGAGAACAGGCCTCCGTCGCCGCCGGAGAAGTGACCAGTGGTGATTTGGAAGGAGCGGGTGAGCAAAATGGCGTCGTCGCCGTCCTTGTGAGTGTCCTGAGCGGGTGTCAGAGAAGGGCAGAGGGAGGAGTATGAGGTGGAGAGAGCAGCGGAGAGGGTGGTGGTGGACATGAGGAGAAGGAAACAGAGGTGGTAGCTGTAAAGGTCTGGATTCTTCGGTGGTCGTGGTGCCGCCATTTTTGGCTGGTTGAGCTCGTTAGCTTCTGGGAGCTCTGATAGGAGGACGATCAAGGATGCGCCTGTGTGCGTTTATAGGAGCGGAGTGAATCAGTGAAGTGCTAGTAGGTGGAATTGCTTTGACTTCTCTTCGACCATTGATGGCTGTCCAATCTAGACTGGACTGAAAGGAACGATCATGGCCTGCAGTGGCGGACCTTAGTGGAGGCCAAAAGGGCCATGGCCCCCCAACTCAATTACATTTTGCACAATACTACTTTGTATTCACAATTTTCTACCACACAAAACACAAAATAATTTCAGTTGGCCCCCTCAACTGCCATTTAATGTCTTTTAGCCCCTCCTATAATCTTGGTCAAGGTCCGCCACTGATGGCCTGTATCCTGTAGATTACTTGAATGTATGTCCTTTTCACGGAGAAAAATTGAAGAAAACAACATCTTGCGGCCACTAGTTGGATAATAAAACAGTCAGCAAACATATAGTATAATGGCAAATGGATCATACAGGCTGATCCTGCCCATCATGGTTTTCAAAGTAAACGTCAACGGTCAAACCTTCCGGTTCTTTTCATTGACTGAACTCCGCGGACTCTTGTTGAATCGTATGACTGAATAGGCTTGCTCCTTTTTTTTTCGGTTCTGTTCAGTGTCTGGCTGTTGCATACAGTGCCTGGCTGCCTGCTCCATCACCAGCGACTGAGTTTTTTTTTTTTTTGAGAAACATCACCAGCGACTGATGGGGAGCCGCTGTTGCACCCAGTTTTGGCCCAGGGGCGTCAGCCTCTGTCCAGGTGGCATGCTGGGCCGGCCCAGATAGCGTCGGGTGACAGCACGCCCATCAGGAGCCTGCTGACGGATGGAGGCGAGTTGGGCTAACAGGCCGACGCAGCCAAGGTTACCCAGTCACCCGTGGGTAGGCCCGGTCAGGCCGCCACACAGGCTTCATTCTCTGCCCAGCCAGATTCTGGCCTCCCGGCACTTGGAACTCAGCAGATTTTCCTCTCAGGTGTATTCCGACATTTTTTTTTTGAAAGAGTATTCCGACATTTCAGGCTGCACTGTCTACGATGCTCAGGTCAAGCGTTCCGGTGGGGTGGTTTCCACTCCGCCTTTGTCTCCGCGGATGGTTTCACCTCTGGGTTTGCCTATGCCGATTTCCCCCAAAACTTCTCGTAGTAGTATCTGTCATGAGGTGGCTCCTAATGGCTCGGTGGCCACGAACGAGGACACTTTGGCGAAGGCGATGCTCGTCGTTGAGCATCGTGGAATCTCGACTCGTTTGTAGGTAGGTCGTCACCTAAATCTTTTCGTCCTTTTGATATTCCATGCATAACTTTGAACTTGAATAGAGTTGGGATTAGTATGGGGAGAAATAAGAAGAAAATTAATGTATCTGCAAATTCTCTTAAACTTATAGATATTAACCGACTAAAAGTCCCCCCCCCCCCCCCCCCCCCCCCACGCAAGTTTTCGAGTAAGAATGCCGTCACAAAATGGAGAATGAGGAAGCAAATGCCACTTATGATGGTCGGCTCGTAGCTCATCTGGTGGGTGTGAGGTCTCAGAGGCGGGACTAGATGAGGCCTATCTTGGATCTTTTTGTGATCTAAAAACAACATACCCGGAAATCCAAATCCTCCTCCTAAAAAAAGTATATGTCGGTGGAAGATTAGTTATCCTTTCCATACTACTACATAAAATCGTGATGTCATTTTTGGTTGTTTCAGGTCGCCGGCAGCTCGTGTTCTGCTGTTGTGCAGCCAAATAGGAGGCGTACAATTAACGGTGCAAGCTCAGGAGTCGTGAACTCCAGCCGTGTGAAAGCAGCAAGGTAGAAGAAGTACTCCGTGTTAAAGACTTCGCACATGCCAGGAAAAAGAAAAGAGAAGCAGGAGTCAGCCGATGCCGGGGCTTGATTAACAGTGACACTGTTAGTGGACGGCCCCAAGTGAGGTCGACCGGCTGCACAGACGAATCAACTGGATTAAATCTCATTCCGTACATTCTCGGTAACTCCCCTGACCAGACTGGGCGTACGTGCGTGGACGCTAGCCTAGCACGACTGCACGAGCGACGGAAAAAGAAAACAAAACAAACGGCATCTCCAGCCGCCCCCAGAGTCCCTAAGAGGCCTTTTTAGCGCCGCGGCGGCTAAAAAGCGCCGTTTTTGTTCCAGTCGCCCCCGTAGAAACCCAAATAGCGCCGTTTCGGCGTTATTTTGCGCCGGCGCACCCAGGCGAAACCCAGCCCACTGGGTTCGGCTTGGAGGGGGCGAAATGGCGGGAAAGGCGACGCGGGCCAGCGCTGTGAGCGACGCGGGGGAAAATGGCGCGGAACAGAACCGCCCGTGAGCGGCCGCGCCCTCATCCTCTCGGCTCCCGCGCTGGTCAAATGCTGCCGGAGTTAATGGCGTGGCCAGCGGCCAGTGAGCGCACCGGTCAAAGGCTGCCGGAGTAATTACGTGGCCGACGCGCGTCGCTTCGACGTCCAATCGAAGGCCACACGGCGCAGTAATGGCGCGCCACCACCGCCCCTTCGCCTGGCCGCCGAGCTATTAAAATCCCCCACCTCTCGCCGGCCATCCGCACACTCGCCTCTCTCTCGCCTCTCTGCTCTCCCTCCCTCGCCAGATCGCAATCCAATGGCCGACGACGCCGCTGCCGCCAACGGCTGGACCCGCCGCCATCTCCGCAAGGACGAGGCATGGGCGCTCTACCAGGCCGGGTACCCGTGCCCACCTGATATGCGCGTCCCCGGCGCATCCGGCGGCCAGGGGCCATGGCAACTGAGCGCGGGAGGCATCCCCGTGCCTCCCGTCCCCGCCGGCGTCGAGTTCGACTATGCCATCGCCGAGGTTCGCGAAGGCCTGACGGAGGAACAGGCCGCGGACCCGTGCTGGAGGGCGGAGGGCAACGACGCCTTCTGGCAGGCCTATTTCTAGCGCCGGCACGACCAGGACATCGCCGACCGCGGCAACAACGGCCAGGTGGAGGGCCGCCACAACTCCAAGGGACGCAAGCGGTGGTGGGGCGGCCCACACCGCCGCCTCCAGTGGGTCCTGGACTTCATCGCCGCCGGCAACGAGCCCCGGCCGCCACGTCCCCATGCGCAGCGGCACCCTGCGCATCAACGAGCCTCGCGGCGGCTCCCAGCGCCGCGCGGCTTCTCCTCCTCGCTCCTTCTTACAGCGCCTTGTCAAGGCCAAGAAGGAGCCCAAGCAGGAGCCGGAGCAGGAGGTGGAGTGGCCCGGCCTGAAGGAGGCGGAGGAGGCCTCCTTCAACACAATCCAGCCGGCTACGGAGGAATTCGCCGCCGACTGGAGCCTCCGCCAGTTCACGGAGGCCGAGGTGGAACGCCAGCGCCAAGCACTCGCCGAGCTGGAGCGCAGGCGCGCGGAGGCGCGCCAGCACGCCAATGCGGGCCGCCGCCGCCGCATTCCTCCTCCTCCGGTGGCGCCGGAGATCCCCTACTTCGTGCTCGACCCGAGCGACATCGACGAGGAGGACGCCGGCTTCAGGCAGGCCCTGCTGTTGAGCAAATTCCAGCGCGGCGACGGTGAAGGCCCGAGCAAGCCTCCCAGAGACGGCTCCGACGACGACGACGACGGCGACTACAGCAAGGCGATCCAAGCCAGCCTGGGCATCAACTAGCCCTGTAGATCGCCGAATAAAATGTTTTTACGTTTTTAGTTTCAAATTCTGCTATGTAATCGGCGATTTTTCCGCCAAATATGAATGAAAATCGCCTTTAAAAAATTAGTCTATTTGTTCCGGCGTTTTTGAATTTTTGGGCCGAAACTTGGGTTGGGTTCGCGGCTGGAAAACGCGCCCCCCCCCCCCCCCCCCCAAGATCCAGATTAGCGCCGTTTCGCGCCGCGGCGGCCCAAAATAGCGCCGTTTTGGACCCTGGGGCGGCACAACGACTATAGATGCCCTCAGCAGGCGAGCGGGAAGATTGGACGCAAAGACGCGCGAAAAAAAAAGCTGCCGCTCCTCTTCGATCGGGTCCCGGCGGAGATCCCGATCCTGGACCTGGGTGTGTTCGCGTGGTACGGACTCCAAACTCTCATCTTCTGGGAAGTTTCACGCGCGACAAACGCATCTTTTTTTTTTAGATTAAAGGCACATGCCCAACTTTGAATTAACAAAGCTAGATCGATCCAACATACGATTATACAACTGCTGCGGCATACAGCTTAGCCAAAAGGAAAGACAACATGCTGGGCATACAGCTTAGCCGAAGCTAGGATAACTAGACAGGGTTAGACAGAAGTCGCATCAACCCTGTCTTCTGGGAAGGCACTCGGAATGAAGCTCTCTAAGCTTTGCGACCAGCCACCTTGCGCCCTCCTTGTCCTGCGACTTGAGAGGAGGGATCCACGCCTGCAAGAAGATCATAGTTTTGAAAATGATATCAGCTGGGTGATTGACAGTTTTCTTCTCAATAGCAAGTTTATTTCTCACAGCCCAAAGCGCCCAAGCTTGGGCTAAGAAAAGGAGCCAAATCAACCTCCTAGTGCGACCCGAAAAAGAGGATAGCAATGCAAAAAAATGGGCAAAGTTTTGGGGACACCAAGTCCTCCCCAGAACTTGGCGGACCACAGACCACATGAACACCGCCATCGAGCATTTGAAGAAAATATGGGTTGCGTCTTCAACTTGCCCACAGAGAGCACACTTGCCATCCGAAGGCCCCTGCCTTGTGGCCAGCTGTGTCCCTGAAGGTAGCCGATCTAAAATCAACTGCCAAGAGAAGATTCTAATTTTAAGTGGGATCCTAGCCTTCCAAACTTCTTGAAAATGAGCCACCGTCGCCCCTTGCGACAGTTTTTTATACATGGAATTCACCGAGTATGACCCCGACGGGTCTAGACTCCAGGAGATGGAGTCGAGATCTGCAGACAGGTTTGTTGAGTTGATGATCTCAGCTAGTTGAGTCCACTGGTTAAAACCTGCCGCGTCTAAGGATCGCCTAAAGCGGCAGCCGTCGTTAATAGCTTGAGCGACCGAAATCGACTCGTCCTCGCAAATATTGAAAAGCGAAGGGAATCTACGGCTAAGGGGCCCCTCCCCAATCCACCAGTCCAACCAGAACTGGGTACGCTGGCCATTATGCACCGAATGTTTGGCGCCTAACTTAAAGAGATGCTTGATTTTATGCATGTTCTTCCAAAACTGCGAACCCCCGCGGTCCGAGCTTGCAAAGATATCTCCAGATCTTGTGTACTTGGCTCTGATTAATTCTGCCCAAATGGAATCCTCCATCCGGTATAACCGCCAAATCCATTTCAGAAGCAGAGCCACGTTCATCTTTCTAGAATTCAGTAACCCGAGCCCCCCACAATCTTTTGGTCTACACATCGCTGGCCAGTTGATCATATGGTACTTTCTCTTAGGGCCCGCGCCTTCCCAAAAGAAGCGAGCCCTGTGAGAATCGAATTGGACATGGACTCCATCCTGGAGAAGAAAGAGACCCATAGCAAACATAGGGAGGCTGGCAAGGCAAGAATTGGATAAAATCAGTCTTCCCCCTGAGGAAAGGAACCTACCAATCCAGGGTTCGACTCTATCAGCTAGCTTCTGGACTAAAAAGAACCATTGCTCCATCGTGAGCTTCGTGTCGGAAACCGGCAGACCAAGATAGATGAAAGGGAAGGCTCCCAGCTTACAGTTCAGCTGTCTGGCCACTCTTTTACGGCTGCTCATAGGTTCATCCAGAACGAACACTTCACTCTTGTGAAAATTGATTTTGAGGCCCGACATATTCTCAAAGCACATCAGCAGGAACTTTAGGTTTGCGATATCTAAGTCGTTGTTTTGGATGAGGATGATGGTGTCGTCAGCATACTGAAGATGCGTTATTCCCCCCGGAATAAGGTGCGGCACCACCCCATGGATGTGACCTGCCGCATTGGCAGCGGAGAGCATGGCTGAGAGACCTTCAGCGATAAAGTTGAACAGCAGCGGCGAGAGAGGGTCCCCTTGACGCACTCCCCGCTTGTTGCGGAAGAAGGGGCCCATTTCCCCATTAATAGAAATCGCAGTTTGACCCCCGGAGACAAGCTGGGAGATTCTGTGAACATAGCCAGCGTCAAAACCTTTCCTGCGGAGCACCTCGACAAGGAAGTCCCAATTCACCCTGTCATAGGCCTTTTCAAAGTCAAGCTTAAGCAAGATACCTCCCTGTTTCTTGCTCTTCAACTCATGTACGATCTCATGGAGGGCCAGCGCGCCATCAAGAATAAATCTACCTTTGATGAAGGCGGTCTGATTCGGACTGATAATCCTATGGGCAATGGGGTCCAGTCTGGTTGCATAGGCTTTGGAAATAATCTTGAACACTACATTGATGAGGGCAATTGGTCGAAACTGGGAGATGTTGTCCGCCCCTTGGACCTTTGGTATCAGTGTCAACACCCCGAAGTTGAGCCTCGAAATGTCTATCCTTCCCAGAATAAAATCATTGAGAATGTGAAGAATTCCGTGTTTAACTAGAGGCCAGCAGTTTTTGAAAAAAGGCACCGGGAACCCATCCGGACCTGGGGCTGTATCTGACTTCATATCTTTAACAATCTGCTCTAATTCAGATTCAGAGAACGTAATCGCAAGAGAGGAGTTCTCCTCCTGCGTCACCCGCCTATTTACCCCCCAGGTATGCGGTGCAAGGCCGCAGTTCCGGGAGGAAGTCGACCCCAGCAATTCTCTGTAAAACTCATAGATATGCTCCTGTAGCTCCAACTTTCCTGTGACCTGGGTGCCATCCGGCTTGGTCAGAGAGGATATATTGCATCTTCTTCGCTTTCCATTCGCAATGGCATGGAAATACGCAGTGTTAGCATCCCCCTGGAGTGCCCACCTAATTCTTCCCCTTTGACGCCAGTACTCTTCCTCGAGTCTGTAAATTTGGAGAAGCTGCTCCTCGAGGTAGTAACGAAGAGCCCACTCGTCATCATCTAGCCCCGTGGAGTCGGCGGTTCTATCAATGTCTTGGATCCGGGCAAGAAGAGTTTCTTTCTTCTGCCTGGAATCCTTACCTAAGTTGCGGCTCCAACCCCTCAGCTTTTGTCTGATCCCTCCGGACATAAAGCTCCACCAATCAACAATGTCCCTACCCTTGACTTTGGATGCCAGACTCTCCCAAGAGCTAAGCATGAAAGGTTTAAACTCAGGGATCTCAAACCAGCCTGTTTCGAAAAAGAATCTGTTACTCCGAACAGGAGCGCCCTCGCCCGTGTCCAGAATAAGAGGTGTATGGTCTGACCCCAGACTAGTTTCCGCAACCAGCGTGCAAAGCGGCCAAACCTGATCAAGGGCAGCGGAGATAAAGACCCTGTCAAGCACGCTCCTAACCGGATTAAGCCTTCTGTTTGTCCAAGTGTAGCGCGCCCCCGAGCGCTGGATTTCACGCATGCCCCAGTTGGCAATGTGAGAATTGAAGAGGTTGATCCTAGGCCAATTAATGTGGTCGTTGTTTTTGTCCTCACTCCCTCGGATGAGGTTGAAATCTCCTCCCATTACTACCGGAATTTGCGTCCGCGCAATCTTAGCCGATATTTCATCAAGAAAGACCGCAGAGTTAGCATGATCAGCAGGACCGTAAATCCCAATAATTTCAAAAATTCTTTTAGAAGGCCTGTGCATCACTGAAAAACTAAGGAAGTATAGACCCCTGTCCATGTTTCCAACCTCGAAAAGGCTGTCTCTGACCCCCATCAGAATGCCTCCCGAGTGCCCTCTAGCGGGCAACCAATTCCAAAAGAATTTTTCCCCCACTTCTAGGCTTGTAAGTTCCTGGTCAGTGAAATCCTGTTTAATCGTTTCCTGAAGGCAGACAACGTCGATCTTAAATTTCCGGAGATACTCTTTTAGCAGAGTCCGGCGCCCCGGAACGCCGAACCCGCGAATGTTCAGGAAAAGACTCCGCATTAAGGAACCCCTCCTCTAGCCCGTGCTTGGCGGGTGTATGGCTTCCTGGCCGCAGGATCATTCTGTTTCCCGCGGCGGCGAGTTCGCTTTATCGGGCCCGACCTAGGGCTTGCTAAGGTGGTGTCTTTGCCTTTCTTTGCCGAGTCTGGCTCCACCGGCGATAAGATCATGCGTGATCCACATCTGTTTAGGATTATAATGCAACTCTTCTAGTGACCTCATTGAACACCTGCTTGTTGCTGCTAATTCAGATCTGCAGAGTGGGGGTGTGTGACCACCAAATAACCATTCATGGTGCTCATGGCATAAATCGCACACCCACTCCTGCAGTCCTACCAGTACTCCAACGCAACAGCATCGGTACGTTCGCCACCCACACAAGAAGCAAGAACATCTGTACGCCAACAGGGCACGTACTACGGCATATCTTTCCCGGAGCAGACCGGCCGAGGCGCAAGCAGCCAAGCACTCCATCCGCCACGCTCACCAACTCCGCCGAGCCCACCGCCGGTCACGCACGCGGCCCGGCCGAGACCAACGAACCTGACCTGATCGACATGCCATTGACCCCTCACCTCACCTGCCACGGCCAGGCCAAGACAATTATTGCGGCGCGGCCGGCGACAGGTGTGCCGCGTCCTGGAACTGCTCACTCACAGACTCTCACTAGTGTCGTCATACATAGTGTGGGTGAGTCAGTGTGAGCTTAGCCAGCTAAGCTAGTCGTCGGTCGTCACGGCACGGCAGCCATGATCGCAGATAGATCACAGATGCTCACTGAGATGATTACCGGTTAGATAGAGCGCCGGATGTGCTGCCATTGTTGTCGTTTGCCCCGTTCCCTTCCCGGTGTCTCGGCTCTGAGAGAGTGCGGGGGTGGTGGATGCTGTGCGCCCGCGCGGAGGACAAGATGCGGTCCTCCTCCGCCTCCGTGACCCTGTCAGTCCCTGTCCCTCTCTCCTTGACTCCTCTGCGCTTCGGCGCGTTCTTGGTCTTGGGTGTTTTGCTCATCAAAGCTAGCGACCTTCTGCTGGTTCTTTTCCTTAGTGCGCGCAGGGGCGGCTCGATCCAGAGGGCGATGCACAGGATGGGCGGCGGTGGCGTCTGACGCCGGCTGGGAACAGCGACGCGTCGGCGTCGGCGAGCTGCTCCCGGGTTGGTTCTCTGTCTTCTCCATCCATCAAAGCCCGCTCCTTTGTCCTTTCTCTGATGAATTGTGTCGCGTCCGTACAAATGTCGTGCGATTTTGCCTCCCCTGCACGAGAAATTTCCACCGCGGGGATGCTCTCCTGCATTCCGCATTGGGCAGCGCAGATCATCAGCTTGAGTCAAGCTGTCTCCTCGCGTGCGGAATTCCGAGGGACCCAGCATACGAGATGTCACTTTCCCCTGGCAACCTAGTTCTTCACGGCAAAATCCACGATAACCCCCCAGTTCGCGCGCCTTTGATCATATGTCCCCCTTTATGTCACTGACATGTGGGGTCTGGCCCCACATGTCAGTGACACAAAGGGGGGCCGGATCCCACATGTCAGTGACACAAAGGGGGGCATATGATCAAAGGCGCGCGAACTTGGGGGGGTTAGGAGGTTATCATCAATTGCCCCGTTCTTCACCTAGCGACTGTTGTGAAATTCGGGTGTTTCGACTGTGTGTTTGCTGAGTCGCGTTCTGCATTTTCCTCCCCTTTTTAGATGGTTCCAACGCCGGCTGTGTCGTGAACTGATAATCTTGTTCTTTTCCTGGTTCTAGAACTGTATTTTCAGGTGATCTGTGAACCTGATTGCTCTGGTGCTCCATTTGCAGGATGATAGCAGCAACGGTGGTGGCAAGAGGGAAGGATTCTGGAGAGGCGGCATGCGGCGGTACAGATCGCAGCTCGAGCAGGAAGTGAGTGCCGATTTTCATGTTTATAGTCTGATGGTGTTTACAGTTGATAGAATTCTGCGTTGTTTTCGATTGTAAGCTGTGACAACTTTTCTGCTCCGGTATTTGACTGAAAATATACTTGAGAGGCATGATTTACTCTGAATAGACTGTGCTTATGCAGTTATGCTTGACATTTACTCAAGCAGCTTTCGTTGAATTTATACAGAAATGTAACTTCTAACTTTGGGTTTGGGACATGTTCTGTCAGTTTAAAAGATATGTACCATTCTTTGATTTGATTATGTACCACAGGTTAGGAATTTACAGAGGCAACTCCAAGAAGAGATCGACATGCATCTGGCGTTGACAGATGCCATCGCACATGATGCTGAACTGGTACTTAAATCTTCCACAAAGCTACCAAACAAGGTGCACACATCACACACTTTTTTTTTGTCCCGAACACACGGTACATGTATTTGTAATTGCTTCATCTGATTGTTAGCTACCTTCTTATAACATTTTTAACATTTCATTTCCAGGCACAAGAGCTCGTAATTAGCATATCATGTTTGGAAATTACTGTCTCGAAGCTTGAGGCGGATCTAAATGACTTACAGTACCAGCTGTGTCATGTAAGGAATGAAAGGCTACTTGTAGAAAATAATCCAGAATGCGTACTACCTACGTCATCAACTAGTAAATGTACATGGGATGAAGTAAGTTCTATTTGCAGTAAATAGTCTCATTTGGAAGTTTTTATTTTGGTATGGAGTTGCTGATAGTTTCTTTTTTTTTAATATCTAAGCAAATATCAACATTAAGAGATTTTAAGCTGGGGGAATATGAATCAGTTCAGTCAATGGAAGAATATTTATTCCCCGAACTTGAAAAAACAGCAGGATGTTCAACAAGAGAGTGAAAATAGGAAGATGGTGTCTCCAAGTGGGCAGTTACAAGAGCACCAAGATGTCCATTTAAATATATTGCAGGAAGAACACCAAGATGAAGAGGTCCTATTTCGTGCATATCTAGCAGTTTTCAGTGTACTTCAGTTTATGTTCTATGCAAAAAAAAAAAGTTAATGGCACCCGCGGTCACACAACTCGACGTCAATGTGCACTTAAGTCACACTTCTCCAGAATGTGATTATTTGGTCACACAACTCGACAAGTGCGTGCACGCAGGTCACTGGCCCCACTTGTCAGTCTGTTTTGGACGGTAAATTTTCAGAAAACCCCCTGGAGTAATATTAATTTTACAAAATGGTCCCCCTCGAGGACCATTTTGTAAAATTAGAAGGACCATTTTGTAAAATTAGGAGAACCATTTTGTAAAATTAGAAGGACCATTTTGTAAAATTAATATTACTCTAGGGTTTTCTGAAAATTTACCGTCCAAAACGGACTGACAAGTAGGGCCAGTGACCTGCGTGCACACACTTGTCGAGTTGTGTGACCAAATAATCACATTCTGGAGAAGTGTGACTTAAGTGCACATCGACGACGAGTTGTGTGACCGCTGGTGCTATTAACTCAAAAAAAAAAATAGAAATTATCAGTGAAGTAATTTTATTGTTCCTGCAGATGCAAGAGTCGGGCCCTACAGAGAAAGATGACAAAAAATATCAAGGACTAGACGTATTGTCATTTAGCCAATCTGATCTGAAGAAGCGCATCATGAATGGAAATACGTGGAACAATCCAAATCAGCTCTCTGGAGAGATGGTGCGCTGCATGCGAGATATATTTCTACATTTATCACGGTCATCCAAGATATCACCAAAATTGTCTTCTGATAATTCATCTTCATCAGCGGGATGTCTATCTGGCTCTACATTTACTTCTGTGTCAGATTCATCTTTAAGGGCCTCAGTGTTGCGAAGCCCTTCAATTGATTCAGAGCACGACGATGATATTATTCATGAAGTTGGAAACTTTGATCCATACAATGTTAATGTGAAGGGAGCCCGAATAGACATTGGGAAGTATTGTTCAGTAGCTGAAGTATCTTGGATGCATGTTTGCAAGGAACAACTTGAATATGCATCTGATGCTCTTCAAAAGTTCAGGTTTCCTGTTGAACCCTTGTCTAAGGCTATTGACGCTAGTAGTGAACAAATTGCAGAACATGAATTTTCTTGAACTGTAGAGTTAATTGTCTGAGACAAACTGGAGCAATGATGGAGCACTGACATGATACCGTATTACTTACTGGGAAAAAAAAACATGACCACAAAAGCTGCATTAGTAACTGAAGGTCTAATAAATGTTCATTCTACCTTAGTCTAATAAAGAACTAGATAGTGTTGGTTATCTGAACAAAGCATGTTCTTCATGTTATGGCATGACTTATCCGTTTTAGTTAATCTTGTTTGCAGGTCCCTTGTGGAACAACTATCAAATGTTGATCCTACTCGTATGAACTGCGACGAGCGGTTAGCGTTTTGGATTAACCTGTACAATGCCTTAATAATGCATGTGAGTGCCATCCGTTGCGTTGGTTGTGGCTCCTTACGTGGCTGGATACAAATTGACCAAGGTGCTCATGGACAGAGGAAGCAGCATAAACATCATGTACTACGACACTTTCCTCATGTACTTCGACACTTTCAAATGCCTAGGGCTCTCAGATTCCAGCTTACAACATACGACAGCAATATTTCATGGAATTGTCCCAGGAAAATCCGCCCAGCCAGTGGGAAAAATAACCTTGGAAGTAACCTTTGGGACGGAAGAAAACTTCCGTATCGAGTTTATATGCTTTGAGGTGGTAAAATTCCAAAGCTCGTATCACGCCCTTTTCGGACGGACGATACTTGCCAAATTTATGGCCAAGCCTTGCTACTTGTACCTACAATTAAAAATACCAGGACATAAAGGAGTCATTATGGTGCACGGAGACAAAGAGAAGGCGATTGAGTGCGAAGAAGGAGATGCGGCTTTCGCAGAGTCAGCCTGCGCGGCCGAAGAACTCAAGACATACAAGTCGCAAATCGACCCAAACGATATGAGTGTGGTTAGAACGCTAGCGGCTGAGCCGCAGATCAAGTTTAAAGCGGCACAAGACACAAAACAAATAGACCTTGTCCCTGGCGACCCGTCCAAACAAGCAAGCATCGGAGCACATATGGAAGGGGAACAGGAGCAGGCCTTAGTCGCTTTTCTTCGTGAAAACAAATATATCTTCGCATGGAAGCCATCAGATATACCAGGGGTGCCGCGAGAGTTAGCAAAACACAGTCTCAATGTAGACCCGATGGCTAAGCCAGTAAAACAACCATTACGGCGCTTCCACGATGACAGAAGGAAAGCAATAGGAGAGGAAATAGCTCGACTACTAGCCGCAGGATTCATCTTTTTCTTGAAGCTTTTATGACAGTGGGAAAGGCTCCCACTGCCTCTATATTACCAAACAAACCAAATTACATATGTACAACAAGTCCAGCAAACTCTTACATGGTATTTACTAAGGAATGAATAAAGGAGTGTAGAGAGGACTTAGTCCTATGTTCTAAAAGAGCAAAATCAGCTTTGAACCGAGACTTCCAGGACCCGATGCTAGGGGTTACTCTTTCAAAAATTAACGCATTTCTCTCTTTCCAAATCGACCAGGCCCCCACTATAAAAATCTCCATGAACATTTCCTTCGTCCAATTTTGTTTGGCTTGAGAGAGCATCTCTAGGTGGTCAGTACTATGATTCCAGAGGATACCCAAAGTGTTCCAGCATTGCTTGCTAAAATCACAATTGAAAAACAAGTGAGCAAGGGTTTCATCAGGAGGATTAGTGCATAGAACACAGGAGGGGTCAGAGTTGATGTTGAAGTGTCTCCTTCACAACATGTCCCTAGTATTCACTCTGTCTGATAACGGCACCCGGCAGAAGAATTTCATCTTTGAAGTATTTTTAGCTTTCCAAATCCAATTAAAAGCTGGGTGTGGGACAAAATCGCCGCAGGATTCATCACTGAGGTATATAAGTGAAGTGTCTCAGGGACATTCCAGAGATGCGTGTCACCAGAAGAAGGACGAAAAATCTTGCACGAAATTCATGTAGGCGACTGTGGCCATCATGCTTCATCCAGATCTTTGGTTGTAAAGGCGTTTAGAAATGGTTTCTTCTGGCTCACGGCGTTTGCAGATGCTGAGCAGATTGTCAAAGTATGCGATGGACGCCAAAGATATGCTCTGCAAGATCATATGCCGGCTCAAGCGTTACGCACAATCCCTATCACGTGGCCGTTCGCGGTTTGGGGTTTCGACATGGTTGGACCTTTTAAAAGATCCTCCAATGGAAAGACTCACCTTTTAGTCATAGTGGATAAATTTACCAAATGGATTGAAGCAGAGCCTGTTGGAGATTGCGAAGATGAGACAACAGTCAAGTTCTTAAAGAAGATTATATTCCGTTTTGGATACCCCCACAGCATCATCACAGACAATGGCAGCAACACTTTTGAAGGAGCCGCTCAGATATTCTGTGCTAACAATGGAATAAGACTAGACCTTTCATTAGTATCGCACACGCAAAGCAATGGACGAGCAGAGCATGCCAACCAGGAGATTCTTCATGGAATTAAGCCGCGCCTTATTGAAAAGGTTGAAGCATCTCCAGGATGTTGGGTGGACAAACTGCCAGCTATGCTATGGAGCTTAAGAACAACTCCAAACTGATCTACGAGATATACGCCATATTTTATGGTTTATGGAGCCGAAGCAGTCATGCCAAGCGATATCATACACGATTCACCTAGAGTCGCAGCGTACATCGAGACAGGCAACGAAATAGCTCGACAAGACTCAGTGGACACTTTAGAAGAAGCTAGAGATTTAGCTGCATCAAGGTCAGCGGTGTACCAGCAAGATTTGCGGAGATATCATGCTCGACGCATAAGGACCCGCACCTTTCAAGAAGGAGACCTGGTACTACGACTCAGCGGTGTACCATAAAGGGATGCATAAACTATCCTCTCCATGGGAAGGGCCTTTCATTATCAGCAAGAATTTGCACAACATGTCATATTACCTAATGGACGTAAGAGAAAAAGATAACAGTCGTCCAGATTTTGAGGATCGTCTCGAGATGCCTCGACCATGGAACATCGCCCAGTTGCGGCCATATTATACCTAAAAGCTAATCAGAGCTGAGTATCATCTTCACAGCTAACTAGAGCTGAGCATCACCTTCACAGCTAACTAGAGCTGAGTATCATCTTCACAGCTGACTAGAGCTGAGCATCAACTTCACAGCTAATTAGAGCTGATTATCATCTTCAAAGCTACTTGGAGCTATATCAACATCACAGTTACCTACAGCTGATTGTATCATATCATCAATGATTATGAAATAAAAGCCGACCCTTCAGGTTTACAGAAGATGGTCATTTCTCCTCACATTATTGAGCTGTTAAGGCTTCTATTTCTTAATTATTTGTTTCTTGAGGGCTTTATGTTCTATGAACTACGCTAGTCACCAAGAAACCGCCAAACTAGTGGCATTTATCTTGATTATGATCAGCCTTAAGTCGGATGCACCTTGCATTATGTGACCAAAGTATCGAGCGTGTGGTGTCAATCAAGTCTGAATGCCTATCATGGACGTTCTCGACCCTGAACACACATTTTGCTTGAGAAATACTGAGTCGCGCGAGGGCCCACCTAAAGGATATCTGAGAAAATCAAAAGGACCTATTTACAGGTCAATTTATGTACTGCCAAGAGTACGCAATTATTTAAAGTTATTTACAGCCTAATTATTTTATTATGAGACATCAAAATACTTGTTTTTAGGGTTTCAGGAGATGGTCATTATGTCCTTCAAGAAGCATTGAGATGATCGTCAATTCAATCAACTCAATCCTTGGGGGCTGCAGTTATGTTATTATCAAAAAATTGAAGCAATAAAGTTATTCTTGAAGAAACAAGAGGACATTGCAGTCAATCCAAGGATGCACTTCCCAAGAAACCCCAAACATAGGGGAGGAAAAGCTTGTTGTTACAACGAAGGCCAATCCAACCTGATCTTGAATCGACCAAGAAGAAGAGCTACGCTGAAAACCAAATCAGAATCCAAAAAGCGGAAGTTTAGCCTAAATGTTCAAGACATGTGCCTTTCAAGGTTAAAAGGCGCAACTTTTTTACTTCTATGAAATTTAGGCTACACTTGGGGGCTAATGTCGGGGGAATACTTAACCCGTGACTCATTGAGTGAAATGTGGCTTATTATGAGTTCATGGCCGCACCGTCAACGGGCTTACACGAAGATGGGCCGACACAAGATCATGACAAGAAAGATCTAGAAGATTGGAGATGACTCGGCGAAGATACGAAGATGACTAGTCTTCAAGTAGGACTCCGGCATAAGCTTTCCTAAGAGAAAAAACCTTCCTTGTAAACGAGTGAGCCTCCAGATATATAAGGAGGACTCACAGAGGGAAAAACCCTAAGCTTTCAAGTTCCAAACCCTAAAACTCAAGGCAATTCGACACAGCGGATCGCAGCCCTTGTAACACCATATTCATATCAATTCCAATCTGGGATAGGCAGGAAGTAGGTCTTTACCTCGCATCGAGGGGCCGAACCTGGGTAAACATTGTCTTCCTCGTGCCCTGTGATCTTAAGCTCGGAGACGCTTGACTCGCATGCGCAAATCCCACACCTACGAAGTCATCACTATGACATATGCCGAGATTAACCCATGACACTGTCGCCACCAACCTATCACGTGGCGCCGTACCTTGCGAGCCTAGCAGCTCATCGATGTCGCTCCTGCTTGTACGTGTGGACTGATACGTCTCAACGTATCTATAATTTTTTTTATGTTTCATGCTTGTTTTATATCCAATCCTACATGTTTTATCTATAGTTTCATATCATTTTAGGACATTTTCTGGACTAACCTATTAACCCAGTGCCCAGTGTCAGTTTATGTTTATTAATGATAGTGCATTGCAGAAAAGGTCCAAAATTTAAAGTACTCAGAAAAATCTGAAAAAATTACAGAAATTCTAATTCGACAGAAGACCCTGGGAGCCAGAAGGACAAGTCTGGGGGAGGCCCACAGCCCCTAGATGCCCCCTGCACGTGGCTAGGAGGGGGTGGCGCCGAGGGGTCGTCTGGACGCCTCGTCCACCGCCTCACGCCATCAGGTTTTGGGGGACATAAGTTCCTGTTTCGGCACCCTGCCGGGATGGGGAATTGCCCCAGGAGCCATCTTCATCGCCGTTGCTGCTTCCCATGTTGCGTCGGGAGTAGTCCTTCATCGGGGCTGAGTGCTCGTGCCTGTAGCTATATGGTTATATCTCTCTCCCATGGTGTGATCTTTATGTGATCATGAGCATTGTAATCTAGTTGAATTATTAAATGTTTCCCCTTCATTATGTTATGGATATGTTGCTCAATTGTTTTTATCTAGTATAATTTTCGGAGTCATTGTTGACAACACGGTACCAAGATGACAATGTGGTTATTTGTATGTGGCTCTATGGATAATAGATTAGAGGGATACTTAACATTAGTTGTTCTTTGTGTTGGATGGCCTATGAAATTGTGGTGTTTGTTTGCTCAGACTTTGAGGTGTGCTTTTGGAGCCCTGCGCAGTAGTAATGGCGTTTCTTATCCAGCAGGAGAATAGTCTTCGAGTAGCATCTAATTTGCATATTGAAGAGGAAGTATTATGCATGTGTTCAATTATGTTATTATTGTTGAGAGTGACCACTAGTGAAAGTATGATCCCTAGGCCTTGTTTCCAAACACTGAAACACCATTTACTTCCAGTTTTGTTACATGTTTGCTTGCTGTCATTTTTATCACAGATTACAAATACCAATTGTTAGCATCCATATCACTTGCATTTCACCATCTCTTCGCCGAACTAGTGCACCTATACATCTGACAAGTGTATTAGGTGAGTTGGGGACACAAAAGACTTCTTGTATCTTAATTGCAGGGTTGCTTGAGGGATACCTTTGACCTCTACCTCGCTGAGTTCGATAAACCTTGGGTTACTCACTTAAGGCAAAATTGTTGTTGTCTACAAACCTCTGCACTTGGAGGCCCAATACTGTCTACAAGAATAGAAGCGCGTAGTAGACATCATGGACTTCAGCAGAGGCGCTGCGAGTGTCGCGCTCGTCTTCACCGTCGAGCTCAACGGAGCAGGAAGGAGCCGGACCCGGGATCTCGTCACTGCCCCGAGCTTAGGCACGCCACCGACAAACCGCAACTACGCGTCTAGTGGTATGAATCATTGCCTATTCCCTGAGCCGGATCTTGGTCTGCCATGTCATAGAAAGTTTTTGCGTGCAAGTCGCGTAGCATAGCTCTTTGCGGCATGGCCCAACAGTCCTAGGGTAGTTCCTACCGTTAAACTCATTGAGATGGTACCGGGTACACCTGAAGGGTGCAAGAACATCAGGACGACATGCATATCCAGCCTCTCCTATGTATAACCTGCCTTCTGGAATATTTATCCCATCTTCTCGACTCATGTTGTCAGATAGGATATTAGCACCATGGGCAGATCCTTCCCAACCAGCTAGCACATAGGTGAATGATGACCCACAAGTATAGGATGTGTATCGCAGTACTTTCGATAAATAAGAGTGTCAAACCAACAAGGAGCAAAAGGTGCTGGCAAGTAGTTTCGTGCAAGGTTTCACTGCAGGTACTAAGAAACAAGTTTTATAGGTTTTTGTAATAGCAAGTAAACTAGTTGAATGCTCGTGCGTTGCCACGTTCATTATTTATTTTAACCCTTATAAGGATATTAAATAAAGAAAATGTATCATTATTCATCACATTTATCAATAATTTTACTAGGGACAGTTTGGATTTAATCGAGTTTTTTTTTTCTCATGGACTTTTCCCCATTTTCAGGTGGTTGGACGAGGTGGGGGAGAGATAGGAACACAAGGGGTTATCTGCAAATGTGTAATGTGGGTGTTCCTGTCCGTTAGATATAAATCGAACGATCCTGGATGAAAAATAGCAGGCACACCATCATCACCAACTGTGGTTTTTATAAGAGTAGAGATAAAGTACGAGTAAATAAAATAGAGCAATAATAATTGCAGAGAGTGGCCCAATCCTTTTTAGCACAAAGGACAAGCCGGTGGTTTTACTTATGATGGCTAAAATGTTCCTGAGGACACACGGGAATTTCGTCAAGTCACTTTCGCTTCATACCACTGCTTAGTCTTTAATATTTTGATAAGTGTTGTGTGGGTGAACCTATGCTAATGTACCGCTCTTACTTGGACAAGTACACACTTGTGATTAAACCTTCTTACAAGCATCCGCAACTGAAAGAAAGTATTTAAGAATTAACTAACCACAGCTTTAAACTCCGGGATCCTACACTCCCTTGTGCAACAGTTTACCCACGGGGGTTTAGGTTTCTGTCGCTCCGGCAACCCCACAATAAGTAAACTAAATACACAATGCATTCTTCTAGGCCCATAAAGGTGAAGTATCATGTAGTCAACGTTCACACGACACCACTAGAAGAATAACACCACACTAGTACAGAACGACACATCGAAAACGGGCCAAAAACCCCGTCGGAAACGGAAAAAGGGCCCGTGTCCCCGCCTCCGTCACTAGTACAGAACGATACATCCGATACCCCTCTATGGAAACGGCACGAGTTAGCCGACGGAGAATCGCGCTTTCCGCGTGAGAAAACCCGCCCCGCCAGGCAAGCTGGCCCGCGTCCCGCCTTCATAGGCAACGGTCGCGAATTATTAACCGTTGCCGATATGTTGGTAACGGAGTTTCTTTCGACTCTGTTTGCGATATGTTCTTCAATGGCATCGGACATTTGTATACAACCGTTGGCGAGGTTGCTTATATAAAATTCCTTTTTTAGCACTATCTTGAATATTATAAAAGACTGTCGATTCGCCCTTGTTCCTCCGCTCCAGCTTGTTTTTACTCCGCACTCGTGTCCTCCATGGCCAAGAGCATGAGCTCGCCGGGGAGATCGAATGCATCCTCCTCCTGCGCCGTCGGGGCCGGGTCAGATCTGCCGCTTGTGAAGTGCGTTTGCTGCCGCTGTCGGAACGCGATTCGTCGAGTGTCGCGTTCGGATCTGAACCCAGGCCGGATCTACTTCAAGTGTCCAAATCACAGGGTTAGTTTGACGCTTCGACCAGTTTTGATTGATTCTATTCTATGTGTGATGCTGATTTGCCTCTGGATTCGATTTACCATTTGGCAGGGGAGGGGCGAAGAGTATTCTGGGAGCTGTGATTATTTTTTTTTGGATTGAAGATTATGTTTAGATGCTGCTTGCTAATGGCGTCGAAGTGGAAGCTGCAGAGCTGGAAAATGTAGCCTTGATAGTCAAGAAGGCGAACATGGAGATGAAGCCGCACACTGCAGCAGCTCTAGCTGGTTTGGCATGGAGCCTAATAAACACTTCGACTAAATTTGACCATGTTGTTGTTGTGCGCAAGGAGCGGCATAAAGGAACAGAAATAGCTCAGTTAAATGTTCTTGTGAGCATTGCTAGAATGATTTTGTGTGTTTGTGTGCTGCTGTTAGGTGTGAACTTGTATGCAGCAATGAAAATCAGCAGAATGTGTTAGGTTCGTATGCAGCTATGCAAATCAGTACAATGTATTAGATTCGTATGCACTTTGAAAATCACTAGAATGTATTATGTTCGTATGCAGCTACGGAAATCAATAGCACATAGTAGTTGTGAACTTGTATCCAATGGAAACGATTATATAAAATGTCCGTTGCCAATTGGGTGCCTATAAATGTACTGGCGAAGCAAAGCCCCATCAGTCTCATTCTCAATCCCTCACTGTCCATCTTTCAACCCTAGCCGCCGCACATTGTAGCTTTTTACTCTCCTCACTCTCTGATGGCTTCTTCTGCCGGCGCTTCTAGATCTCGCCATCGCAGCCGCGGCTCTAGCGGCCGCACCGATCTAGCTGCATATGTTCGTGATAGGGCAGATCTGGAGGCGGCTATGATGCGGCAGGTGCGGGAGCGCGTCAGGCTCATCACCTCCGGTGATGCCCCGCATCCTCTGGGCCACGCGGAGCTGGATCAGATCATTCATTGGGTGGTGATGCAGCAGTTGTGGCGGATCCGCCGTCAACGGAGGCCGATCTGGAGGCCGCCGTCGACGGAGGAGGAGGTGGCCGATCTGGAGGCGACGTCCCCGGTGGAGGAGGTGGCGTCCACGGTGGAGGAGGTGGCCGATCTGGAGGCGACGTCCCCGGTGGAGGTGGTGGCGTCCACGGTGGAGGTGGCCGATCTGGAGGCGCCGTCCACGGTGGAGGAGGTGGCCGATCTAGAGGCGCCGTCGACGGAGGAGGAGGTGGCCGATCTGGAGGCGACGTCCCCTGTGGAGGAGGTGGCGTCCACGGTGGAGGAGGTTGCCGATCTGGAGGCGCCGTCCACGGTGGAGGAGGTGGCCGATCTGGAGGCGCTGTCCACGGAGGAGGAGGTGGCCGATCTCGAGGCGCCGTCCACGGAGAAGAAAATGTGAGCTCTAAATCGCTCAGCTCATGAACTAGTTCATCAATTGGTCTTATATAGAACTTGTCTAGTATATAGAACTTGTCTAGTATATAGAAAACTCGTCTAGTATCTTGCACTTTATTGTTTCTGTCTAGTTTTCTAGTCTAGCATAGAAAACTTGTCTAGTATCTTGCACTATTTTAAAGTCTAGTAGGGTGAATTAATTTCAACTCTTTGTAGTACTACCGATGATGAATAGATCCAGTCACAATTTTTTGTCAATGTGCTAATCCTCGTTATTGTTTTGTGTAGCTAGTGTATGAAGTAATAGTATTTCGGCGACACTGTATAAAAAATGGTGAGGCTCTTGAAGGAAACATCACCTTCAAGTTATGCCTCCAAATCGTTGGATCAGACTGCAAGCACACGGATATAGGCGCTTAAAGGTGTGAACTGTTTTCACATTAAATTATATCTATGTCATGTAGCATCATATTTTGGCTCTTCTCTAACTATCAATCCATGTATTTTTATCCAGAAGCACAAAGCTGATCCGAACAAACTTTAAATGTGCTACTTATAAAGTGGGATTATATTTCAGCGACAACGTCCAAGATGGAGCAAGACTCAGTACGAAGAATTTGGCAATTTGGCTTGGTGTAGTTTCTGTTTTTTCAGTTTCTTCGGCTATTTTGTGGATGTGTGTTTAGGGAGCAAGCCTTAGCTGCAGTTTAGGGAGGCATGAGAATGATAGGATTAGCGAAGCATGTGTAACTCATCTTTTGATGCTATGTAATGGTGACAATTGTTATATAAGTTATGAACGGTTTTGCTAGCAACTTTGTGCTTCTGCTGTGATACTTTGAATGTCAATTGACAACTGTATTGCTGCTGTAGGCTTATGAAAAAACTCAATGCAAACGAGCAAAACAGAATCTCCATTTCTGATGTTCAGATAGATCGGCAACGGAGACTGGATGCCAACCGTAGCCAAAATCAAGCCTCATCGGTGACGGTTTTTCGTGTCCGTTGCCGAAGAGCCTTCACATCAGTGACAGGGTCGTGGACACGGACCCTTTCTCTGTTGCCGAAGGGTTTTTTGGCCTGTTTCCGATGTGTCGTTCTGTACTAGTGCATGACGGATGTGAAGGCCCTCATCGGTTACGGAGGTAAAACACCGTTTCCGATGAGGTCTCCATTTGGCAACGGTTGTGCCCAGACCTCTATTTCTGATGTATCGGAACATCAGAAACGGAGATTCTGTTTCGACTCGTTTGCGTTGTGGTTTCTTCATAAGCCTAGAGCTGTAATAGAGTTGCCACTGGACATTTGAAATCTGACAGCAGAAGCACAACAATGCTAACAAATCCATTCATAATCTATACCTAATAATAAAAGCACTAAGTCTTCCGCCATTTGATTTGGTAGGTCATCAGATTTGCCCCTAAAGTTGTAAATAATTACTCACCTATGCCACCCATAAGTCAAAAACTGTTCGGTTCGACAGAAAAAAAAAAGACACGACGTTATCTGCCTTCTCCTCCTCACCTCTCGTTGTGCCGGTGGCTCCTCCCTCGGCTCCCGTCGCCATGGAACTTGGGCGTGCTCCTCGCCAGCATGGATCGGCCGGATGCGTCGTGGGGTCGCTGCGACGGGCAGGCTGGCAGGTATAGCCATCCAGCGGGAAACCGGGAATCACACACGGCCAATTGATTTGCTTAGTTCAGAACTTCAGATTAGCACTAGCTCCATACGCCCCCATGATCGAGGTCCAAGCTTCGAACCGCTAGAGCCGAACGACTTCTTCCAGACGCCACCGAATTGATTGCTGACTGAGGTCTCATCAACCAAGTCCCCAGCAACGCGTACATCACCGACGTCCCGAGAGGCCAGTTGCGAATTGCCTGATGAAACCCGCGTGCGGATCGTCTGCGGCGGAGACGACGTCAGCTGCTTCCATCCTGAACAGCTCGCGTGCGGTGCCTCCATGGCGACAATGCCTACAGATCAAGGGAGCGACTCCACGATGCATGAAGGCTGCAGCAGTATGCGATGCCTGTCATAGCATGACACATGCATCACGAAAACTACTTCACGCTGGGAGGCCGTACTACACGCAGAGCAGTAGTGCAGCACTACGCAAATAAGAGACGCAGCTGAAACCCAACTCCCTACCTCAAAAACCATTGGAGCCACACTCGGTTTAAAAAAACGAGTTAGTTTTAGCCGCGGGTCGAGCGGACTTGGAACCATCGGACCTGCCCTGCCGTTGTTGCTTGACTGCTTGAAGCTCTAGGGAGCACATGCATAATCATCAAACAAAAAAGAACAGACAGATAGCACATGTGTGGATAAGAACCAAACACGTAAATGAGATTTTTTTTTGCTATTAGCAAAAATCAGTACTACACTGGAAATTTAATGGATAATTTAAATATGAACATTTTACATCTAAATGATCTTGACCCGGTTCAGACAAAACCATCGGATCCGCCGTAGCAAAATCATCGATATTTTCACTCTTATGTGGCTTGAACGTGCGTAGCTAGGGTTCTGACTTATTAGACACCGCTGCCACTGTCTAGCACCATCGCCTTTCTTATGGAAGCTCGGCAAATCCACCAGTAGAACTGCGTGACCGGGAAATAAGACATACGCAAATGTTTTATCTGTTGTTGCAACACATATGCTTTTTTTCGGCATTGTGAATAGATTACTTCTAAAGCCGTTGCAACGCACGGGCACTTTTGCTAGTGTATATAACAATTGTAACCATTACAAAGCATCAAAAGATGATGAATTACACATATCGAGACTTCTCCTTCTTCCTCAGCTCACTGTCCGTTTATAGTCCTCCACTCTTCTCCTTCTTCCTCAGCTCGCTCTCCAAGTAGTGGTTTCATGCTTCTCCAAATCACATATGCAGTATAATTGCTACACATCCTGAAGATAGATGGAGAAACTAAAAACATGAAACCATACCGAGATCGCAAGCCTCCGTAGCAAATATATTTTGCCAAATTCTTCATTTTGAGGCTTGCTCCATCTTGGACAGTGTCACCGAAATAATTCACAATCTAATACAAAACCAATAGAACATTTCATGAGTTTCTAATACAAATCACAAATCAAAACAGAGCACAATTGACCGAAATAATTCAGAATCTAATATAAAACCAATAGAACATTTCATTAGTTGCTAATACCAATCACATATCAAAACAGAGCATCTCTAGTTCATGAGATCTTGCCTATGCCGCTGCAGAATATGACATATAGAGACAACACAATTGATGAACAATCTAATATAAAACCAATTGATGAACTAGTGCATGACCTGAGCGATTTAGACCTCATATTTTCTTCTCCGTGGACGGCGCCTCTTGATCGGCCACCTCCTCCTCCGTGGACGGCGCCTCCAGATCGGCCACCTCCTCCACCGTGGACGGCGCCTCCAGATCGGCCACCTCCTCCTCCGTGGACGGCGGCCTCCAGATCGGCCTCTGTTGACGGTGGATCCGCCACAACTGTTGCATCACCACCCGACGAATGATCTGTTTCAGCTCCGCGTGGCCCAGAGGACGCGGGGCATCACCGCAGGTGATCAGCCTGACGCGCTCCCACACCTGCCGCATAACAGCCGCCTCCAGATCTGCCTCATCACGAAAGGATGCAGCTAGATCGGTGCGGCCGCTGGAGCCGCGGCTGCGATGGCGGGATCTAGAAGCACCGGCAGAGGAAGCCATGAGAGAGTGAGGAGAGCAAAAAGCTATAGTGTGCAGTGGCTAGGGTTGAAAGATAGACAGTGAGGGAGTGAGAATGAGACTGATGGCTTGCTCTGTCGGCAGTACATTTATAAGCGCCCAATTGGCAACGGACATTTTATATAACCGTTTCCATTGGATACAATTTCACAACTACTATGTGCTATTGATTTCCGGAGCTACATACGAACCTAATACATTCTACTGATTTTCAAAGTGCATACGAACCTAATACATTGTGCTAATTTGCATAGCTGCATACGAACATAATACATTCTAGTGATTTTCAAAGTGCATACGAACCTAATACATTGTACTGATTTGCATAGCTGCATACGAACCTAATACATTCTACTGATTTTCATTGCTGCATACAAGTTCACACCTAACAGCAGCACACAAACACACAAAATCATTCTAGCAATACTCACAAGAACATTTAACTGAGCTATTTATGTTCCTTTATGCCGCTCCTTGCGCACAGCAACAACATGGTCAGATTTAGTCGAAGTGTTTGTTGGGCTCCATGCCAAACCAGCTAGAGCTGCTGCCGTGTGCGGCTTCATCTCCATGTTCGCCTTCTTGACTATCAAGGCTACATTTTCCAGCTCTGCAGCTTCCACTTCGACGCCATTGGCAAGTAGCATCTCAACATAATCTTCAATCCAAAAAAAATAATCACAGCTCCCAGAATACTCTTCGCCCCTCCCCTGCCAAATGGTAAATCGAATCCAGAGGCAAATCAGCATCACACATAGAATAGAATCAATCAAAACTGGTCGAAGCGTCGAACTAACCCTGTGATTTGGACACTTGAAGTAGATCCGGCCTAGGTTTAGATCCGAACGCGACACTCGACGAATCGCGTTCCGACAGCGGCATCAAACGCACTTCACAAGCGGCAGATCTGACCCGGCCCTGACGGCGCAGGAGGAGGACGCATTCGATCTCCCCGACGAGTTCATGCTCTTGGCCATGGAGGACACGAGTGCGGAGTAAAAAGAAGCTGGAGCAGAGGAACAAGGGCGAATCGACAGTCTTTTATAATATCCAAGATAATGCTAAAAAAGGAATTTTATATACGCAACCTCGCCAACGGTTGTATACAAATGTCCGATGCCATTGAAGAAATATCGCACACGGAGTCACAAGAAACTCCGTTACCAACATATCGGCAACGGTTAATAATTCGCGACCGTTGCCTATGAAGGACGGGACGCGGCCCAGCTTGCCTGGCGGGGCGGGTTTTCTCACGCGGAAAGCGCGATTCTCCATCGCCTAACTCGTGTCGTTTCTATAGAGGGGTATCCGATGTGTCGTTCTGTACTAGTGCCACAACTTAAATATCAAACCATTAAATACTACTCAACATAATTCCACTACTAGTGACAAGACTTCTCCCATGTCCTCAAGAACGAAACGAACTACTCACGAGACATCATATGGATCATGATCAGTGGTGGTAAAGTGATGAACAACAATCTGGACATAAAAGTAATTCACCGGTAAAACTCACTAGTATCAACTACAACAAGTAATCAACACCGGGAAAGTAATCCCCAATAAACTACACAAGGAGGAACCCTAGATAACTCAGCGATACGAAGTGGAGCGGCAGTGATGATGGTTCTGGCAGTGGAGATGGTGTGGATGATGATCCCGATGAAGCCTGTGGTGATGATGATGACGATGGTGACGATTTCCCCCTCCGGGAGGGAATTTCCCTGGCAGATTTCTCCATGCCGGAGAGCTTTTCTCTCTCTGTGGTTTCCGCCCCCGAGACGGCGGCGGAATATTTCTTCGAAGCATCCCCCGTAATTTTTAGGTCATGGAGAAGATATATGCGACAGGGGGGAGCTAGAGGCGACCCAAGGCCGCTAGGTGGGCCCTAGGCACGGTCCAAGGTGGACAGCGGCCAGGGGACGTCTGGCGCCCTGGTGGCTTCCCTCTGCTCCGTCTACTAGCTGCCTTCGTCTTCTCGTAAAATAATAATCTCTGAATTTTCTCGGAATTTTTGGAGTTGCAGAAATATAGTATCTTGACTTTACCTTTTCCAGCTGATTCCAAACTCCCACGGTTTAATCCCCCATAATTATCAAACATGCAAAATATGATAAAATAACATAAATATTGTATTCTAATATGAAATATATCAATAAATAACAGTAAAGTATGATAAAAATAGTGATGCAAAATGGACGTATTAGTGAACTTGATGTCGAAATCAACAGCCCTAAGCACATTCTGGCCGGTGTAGTGCTTTCTACCTCTATAGGTGGCAACTTGTGACCTCGACACTTTTGTTGTGACATGAGTACCATCAATTGCAACGATACAGTCATGTTGACATGAACACAAAGTAATGTTACACACCAATACACTGATGGCATGACATGAACTAAACAATCTGAGTTGCTCACCTTGAAATATGTATACCACCTCTGGTTATCGTCTCTGTAGTCTGAGCAGATGGTGGCTTGATCATCTCTCTTCTCAGCTCTCCAACCGCATAGAAGACTTGCTTCAAATACCTGAATTGTCTTATTGGATCTTCTGAAAGTGATGTGAATCACTCTGAACCTCTGATTATGTCCAACAACATGCAGGAACATTGCTACTTGCTTTTCCACATAGGTGTGGGTGTTGTCTTGTAACAAGCCTCTGGCCCTAAACGTCTCCACAAATCTTTAGAAAAGGGGCTCTATCCATTGGGAGCATGTTCACAGCCTCAACCTCATTGTTGTTGTAAATGTTGTTCAGGTTGGTCATCCTCTCTTGGTCCCGGACAAACAATGGTCCGTATCTGATTAACCCCTGTAGTTGCGACGAACGGCTCTATGATGGACTAATTGCATTCAGGCCTACATCACTGCTATCAGTGCAGCTGCCTGAACGATTAGCTGCATACGCGGGTCCTAATAAAATCAAGATCCATAAGCAATCTAATCCGCTATTCTATGCCTAAGAACGGTGGGATGGTGATTACCTCCATGGAGAAGAAGACCTTCAACCGCCGATATCGTAGTCGAAGTGGTAGATCTTGGTACGGGATCCAGACCCTCTTGGTTCTCGCCGTAACCAGTGCCGCCGTCGCCCTCGTCGTCGCCGTAGCCTCCCAAAATCTAAGCCGACGCCCTGCTGTGCCTCAGATCTAAATCGTCCTCGTCCTCGTCGCCACCTCTATCTGTGCTGAAATAATGGAGTTAGTTCTCCCGCTCGAGGTGACCGATTAAAAGAGTTGGAGCATAGCTTTGCCGCCAGACTAATTTTTCGTCTCCCGCCATCTCCCTGCCTACATCCCCGCGCATGGCGCGTTCCCCGCCCCTCGATTTTGCTCTCCTAGATCTGACTTTAGAAAAACAGCCGAACCGACCGTTTCCGCAGGTTCTGATTGAGGGGTGCTTTAAGGTTGATATGGGTAGTCAGTGAGGCGATCGCCTGCTACGAAGGACTGAAGCTGGCCATCAACGACAGTTGTAACAATATAACTGTTGAAACTGACTGTCTGGCGCTGGTTCAAGCCTTTGATCCCGGAGGGGTGGATAGATCGGACTGCAGACTCATTGCGAGTGATTTCCACGGTATCATTCCTGACGGTAAAAATGTCAAGTTGGTGCATACGAATAGAAAAGCGAACTGTCTAGCTCATGAGTTAGCTAGGTTCGCTGCCAAAGAGTTGAGTTCTGGAGTGTTGCATGTAGGGCTGGACATAAAGCTCGATGCTCGACAAGCTCAACGAGCACTCATTTGGTCGACTCGTTTAGCTCGGCTCGTTATGCTAACGAACAGAGCCGAGCAATGATTTTGGCTCGTTATTGCTAATGAACTAAACGAGCGAGCTAACGAGGCTCGCGAGCAGATCGTTAAGCTCGTTAATTTGAATCTCATGTCTTTTTAAAGGTAGATCTCATCTAACTAGCAACCTAACAAGTAACGACTCAACTTTTTTTTAGCAAGCACATATCACAACCGAGATCTATGGTCAACCAATGTAGGAAACATCGAATCCCTTTTACTTCCAGTTAATCGTCAATTACCTCGTCATCTCTATATTCAGATTTATTTTCTTAACGAGCTGCTCGCGAGCGCTCGCGAACACTTAACGAACCGAGCCGAGCTTTATATTTAGCTCGTTAGCCTTAACGAGCTTAACGATTCGAGCCTTAATGATCACGAGTCTTAACGAGCCGAGACTTAACGAGCCGAGCAGCTCGTTAGTCCAGCCCTAATTGCATGGTCATGCTCCAGCCTGCGTGCTGGATGTGGCTTGCGTGATTGTAAGAATGCTATGTCCTTTTAATTAAACCCAGAAAATTAAAAAAAAAAGGTTGATATGGGTCAAGTCGTTTTCCGAGCAACGAATGGCCATTTTTGCATCCCCGGGATGTGCAATGCGACTAACCAGACAGCGCCCAGTTCTCAAAAAAAAAAAAACCAGACAGTGCCCTTGCCCTTTTTGTAAACCATTGAGCCCCCAGCGCCGACAAGGACAGGGTTTGTGCGCGGAAGTGAAGACGGAGAAGGCGGCAGAAGCAGACTCGCCGCCAAGCCATGTGAGAGCGAGCTAGAGGAGAACCGGAGAAGCGAGACCACTCCTCCACCTCTTCCTCTCCGATCCGCCATGGACCTCTCCCCGTACTCTGGTTCGCACTTATCCCGCAACCCGCCTCTTCTCCCCCTGTACATTTTGGGGCATTTTGTATGGCCTGGCTTTGCGTATGGAGGTGCTTTCGTAGGTCTTGATTCGCCAATCGGCGAGTCGGGCGGCCGATTCCCCACGCAATCGGCGTTGATCTTGTTTTTGCATGCTGTTTTTTGGGGGAGATTAGGCATGTCTGATACTCTGATTGCGATTTAGGCCTTTGATTAGGTCTTGCCCTCGAAATCCCGTTTTATCTTACCTGCATTTGCTTGTTTGTCCGCTGTTCCGTCGCGGATTCTAGGCCATGGGATCATGGTTGCGATTACCTTGGTGAAGATGACAAAGAAACCAGAAAGCTTGCTTTTTTTAATCCAGTGTTCAGGTTCGTATACATGTGGTTGCCTTCACTCTGCTTTGTGCGGGGAATGAATGCATAGATGATCTATGACTTTTACTGTCCATGTCCTGTTTAAGAAGGGGTAAGGCCAGAGGGTTGCCTGTCGGGTTTCGTCGGTGTGTTAGAAGTTGTGTCGGAAGAAGTTTACTGGTGAATGGATGATGGTGTTACCCAGCACATGATTCAGTCATATGGGATTTTGTTGTAATCGTACAATTAGTATGATTCTCACCAGCATTTTTTGTGAAATGCCATCCTTTTCTTTTCAGTTAATGTAAATAACTCAAAGCATTGCTCTCCAAGGACATGATCTCATTAGTTATGAGTAGCACACATCACATACTCTAGATGTCTGCGCATATGATTAAATGCATGATGATATATCAATACATAGGATGTATTAAAAATCATTTTCTGTCTGTGCTTTTTTACGTTGTAGCATCTTCTGTAGAACAATATCATATCGTATAATAAAAGATGCAGTGAGGAGTAGTACTGATTGTTTAGTTTATGTGTTAGTTCCAGTTTATATGTGTGAAGTGTACCTTTAGTTTCAGGCGATTATCTTTTATGTTTTGGAAGATATCTGCAATACTCGTAATGTTTCTTTTCTTCACCACTCGTTGGAGAACATAATGTTGGTTACCACTCCACCACTACTTTGAGAATGTTCTGAATTTATCGTGAGCACTGACTGTACCTTCTGATTCTCCAGGATTTATTGCTGATCCAGCTAAATGCCGTTTGCTGAATGTTGATGCAAAGAGAGAACTTGTATGTCAATTGTCAAAGTGTCCAGATAATGCCCTGAAACTGCTACAAGAATGGACACGTGGTGATATTATACAGATTCTCTGTTCTGAGTTCTGTAAAGCTAGGAAATATGAAGGGATATCAAAACAATTGATACTGAACTCTCTCTTCAATGCCGTGAATGGGAAGTCATGTGACCATGGGAAATATACGAAGAAGTCAGGTACTGAGCCAAACTCGAGTAATCTCCAGGGCCCTAACAAAAGACGGAGAAAGAATGATGTTCCAGTACTTCCAGTTATTGCAAGCACTCCAGTAACTGCTGGTGTAAGTGCACGACCAAACAGTGCACACCTTTGTGAAAATTCAGCTTGTAGGGCGAGTCTTATCCCCACAGATAAATTTTGCAGACGTTGCTCATGCTGTATCTGTTTTAAGTACGATGACAATAAGGATCCTAGCCTCTGGCTTCTCTGCAATTCAGACCAAATCTCGCAGGAAGAATCATGTGGTTTGTCATGCCACCTAGAATGTGCATTCAGGGATGAAAGATCTGGCATTCTGCAGAATGGGCAGTTAAAGAAACTTGATGGTGGTTATTACTGCACGCACTGTGGGAAACAAAATGATTTGCTTGGGTATTTTCTGAAACATTTTTTGTTACAGTTTTATGCATTCTAGTGTTAAATTTAGTCCATAGATCTTTTTCAGTACTGTGCTTCCAGTCTTGTTAGCTGCCTTATCGCATCAGTTTATTTTTGCAAATATCTCCATCACGATTCACTTATTTGGAACGGTTCAGTTTTTAGCCTTTTACGATTACTAGTTTCTTTGTGCTACTATACAAATATTGCTTTTCATTTTAGGGTTGTTAAGAGAAATGAAAGAGTGAGACCAAATTCTTACTACTGCTCACAGTGTCCTCATTTTTTTCTCTCAGCATGGGCTGTATTTTCGCATGTGATTTACATGAACCTGAGGGCTGATATTAGATTTGTTTGTGAGCAGCCTGCCCTGATTTTTCCAGTTTGGTCAAAGTATAGTTAGCAAGGATGACCATGTAGTTTCATTTCTCAGGTGTTGGAAGAAGCAACTATTGATCGCAAAAGATGCTCGGCGGTTGGATGTGTTGTGCCATCGGATATTTCTTAGCCACAAGATCCTCAAATCCACCCAGAAGTACTTGGTCCTCCATGAGGTCGTGGATACAGCATTGAAGAAGCTGGAGGGTGAGCTTGGTCCGATTACCGGGCTTCCAGATATGGGTCGGGGAATTGTTGGTCGCCTTGCTGTAGGTGCAGAAGTTCAGAAGCTTTGTACCCGTGCCATAGCGACTCTGGAATCTATGTTAAATGGTGCATTAACTGCTGACCCTCAAATTCAGAGTAAGTTTCCACGTTTGCATTTTTTTAGCATTGCATACCTGTCATTTGTATGAATAATTATGCATAACTTGTAATCCAGGTTCTCATATGGTACCATCAGACTTCATAAAGCTTGAGGTATATCCCATGAATCTGTCACTGCAGTTTTTGACCTGGATGAATGCCCCACGCTCTCTCGAGGTTTAACTGGCTTTAACTTGTGGCACCGAAAGGCTAGTGAAGAAGATTATCCCTCAAACCTAACAGGCATAATACCGATGCCATCGAGAATGTTAGTGATCAGAGGACTTGCTCCATGTACGTCTTATGCCATCAAGGTTGTTGCATTCGCCGGCTCAAAGAAGATTGGGTCGTGGGAAGTCAGGACAAATACCATTGGCTGTCCCAAGGGGCTGGGTGCAAAAGATTCAATGCTAGGGGATGTTGGAAAAGATTCAGATGACAGAAGCGTGAAGGCAAATAGTAGTGATCTGTCCAATCCTTCTTCAGAAGGTGTGGAATCGGATGAAGTCAGTACCGATTATGCTGATCACAACAGTTCTTCGGAAAGTGATGTTGAACGTTGTAAAAGTCTTGATGTCCTTTACTCAGTAAAGCCTCATCACTGCAATGAAACCATTGTTACTCTCGAGATCGAAAAAAACACCAGCATCAGATTTGGATGGTAACGAAGAGGAACCTGGTTCAGCTGCTCAAGCAGCTTCACTAAAGAGGTCCACAGAGTTAATGGCGTGTAGTCACAGAGTATTGAAGCAAATGTGGGAACTGTTAGTTCAGAGATTGCATCACATGCACACACTCGAAACAAGTCGCTTGCTCCACCTGAATACCACGGCTCATTGTTACGAATCACGCGGAAAGAGACTGAAAACTGCAAGGAGGTTTCTGGAAGGAGCTTCGAAGCAAAATCTGGCGAGCATACTCCTCAAGATGACAGTTCGAAGAGTGAAACAGAACCAGGGTGTTTGTCATGCAAAATAACCCAGGGGGAATTCAGGATGCTGGACACAAGGATGGAACTCCCGAAACTAACACGCCTGCTCCAGTATCTTCTCTTCGGAAGTCCTCAAACTTGGTGCTTCACAAGCAGGGGATTTTATTGGAGAATGCACCTGGTTCGCTGTCCCCCATAGCAGGGAATGGGATAAAATCTGGCAATAAGATCATCGGAACAAACTCAAAATCAAACAATGATGGCCATGTTCCTCAACCTCGCCCTCTGAAACCTGGAACAGAACCAGGTAGTTCATCAAGCAAGAACCCCTCAGGAAAACCCGAGGACAATGAGCAAACCGATTCAAATGCTTATGTGTTCTGTGTCAAGGTGATCTGGTGGTTGGAATGTGAGGGTCACATCGAGGCCAACTTCAGGACACTCTCATTGACGATCCCGCGAGCCTTGCCGCCCATGGTTGAGCCTACGAGCTCATGGTTCTTGACATGGTTGAGCCTACGAGCGACTCAGCATGAAAAGAGGATAGTTAGCGTGTTTGTGGACACTCTCATTGACGATCCCGCGAGCCTTGCCGCCCAGCTAAGTGACACCTTCTCAGAGGCAATCTACAGCAAGAGGCCGCCTATAGCGCTGTAGAGAGTCTCTGCATGAAACTTTAGCACTGACAATATATATCTTTTTTTTGTGAAGGAAAAGGTAAGGGGAGTTGCCCTCATCCTACTTTTGGAGGATGTATATAGCTGGTTCCATTATCCACTGTGGCCATTAGTTATGTGTTGTTAACTTCCTGCCTTCAGCTGGAATTGGAACATCTTAACCAGTATGGAGCATCAGGAAACTTGTAATCCAGAAGCTCCATTTTGAAATCCTAATATGTAAGTGTGTGCAACTATAGATCTTGACTGAGGTGCCGTGGTTGCTGCTTGTCAAGTTGAAGTTTGATGATTCCCAAGTTGAATGTGCTGGTTATGTATCAGTTTTGGTTTGCCATATCTGTGAATACCGTAGAAAATAGGAACAGTAGTATGAAGAGATCATCAGTACTACAACATAGTGCAAGGCTGTCAGACATTCTTTCTGGATCAAACCACCTATGGTCAAGCAAAGAGAACTAAAAAGAAGAATGACGTTCTTTCATGGGGACATGGAGATTAACTGATCCCATGTGTGAGCATTCGTTGCTAAAATTTGCAAAAATCTGCTAATATAGCAACGGCAAAAGATGAAACACATGTATATTTGGATGTAGCTGACGGAAAATTAGTCTAGTGCAAATAGAAACATATTTACTTTCACCCATAGAACATTTCAACGATACATGGTACTAAGTGTTGCTCATCATATCAAACGTCCTGGTCTAGAATGATTCGAACTCTAGTAGCCATTATGGTTATGTCCATCGTCCTGCTTGTTTGGCCAATGTATGTCGATGCCGCGTCTTGACCAGAACTCCCTTCACTCAGTGCGGTAGGCTGCTTAGGCTCCATCGGCAAGCTCATGCTTTCAGAGTTCAGCATTGCATCAACATCTGTCATGGTGGGCCGATCTACTGGATCTTCCTGAGCACAAAGCAGTGCCACCTGAGCGCATCGCGTTATCTCAGCGATGTCATATCCGTTCCCTAATGACGGATCCACAAGCTCATTCAACCTTTGGTCCTTCCACATATGCCAGGCCTGAAACAGTTTTGCAATAAGCTTGACATGAGAGAACTGCAACGCCAATCTAAATTTATAAGCATATGGATCCAGTATTAACACGCACAGTTGTGACTGATAAATTAAATAAATTTTGCTTGAAATGTATGTTCAGTTCACTCACAGCTCGTACAAGATCACCAACAGTATCCCCTCGCTTGTCGAGTATGGTATTCTTTCGTCCGCTAATGATCACCAGAACCAAGACGCCTAAACTGAACACATCTGTCTTCATTGAGTAAACTCCTCGAGATGCATACTCTGGAGCTATGTAACCACTGAAAAGTGAAAACAAAAACGATAAAAACTGTAAATTATAACATCTGAATACAAATGATGGAATATGTAAGGGTTGGTATGTAGGCAGCTCATACCTAGTGCCCACAACCCTGCTTGTGCACTCTTCTGCTACGTCTGAACTCAGTGTTCTAGCTGAACCAAAATCACAGATTTTCGGATCCATGTTATGATCCAAGAGGATATTATTTGGTTTCAAGTCCCTATGGACAATCCATAACATGGAGTCTTTGTGCAGGTAAACAAGCCCCTCTATTACCCCTTTGATTATCTTGAGTCGCTTAGACCAGTCTAGCAATGGCCCTTTTATTCTGTCTGTAAAATGTTCAAATAATGATTATCTTTTAGATAGAAATAAGTGTGACTTATATTCTGCTCTGAACCAAACTACAACAGTCCCAAATTGACACTAGATCTACTTCCCTAAAAAAAGTAGAGCTACTGTAACCTTTCATTTAGCTGTTGGTGTTTTGAATTCCTGCACATATGTACTATGAACTGGATATCGCTCCTGACGAGCAAAAGAAAGGGGAAAGATTATACGATGAAATGGATCGCAATAGCATGTACTGGTAGTCTGGTGCTAACATGATATATGTGGTTAAGGGTCATGCAAACTTTTCAAGTCTGACTGAAATTTGACTAAGATGCTTCACTGAGTTAATAAGGGCTTGCTGGTAATGCACTGAGCACAGGACATGTGGCAAGCATTTTTGAGGGAGTATGCGTGACCAATAGTGCATATAATGTTTTTTTAGGTTACGGGCAGTCGATCTGCCATCCGATTAGAAAGAAAGAGTTTATGTACAGACTTGAAGCTTAGCCGAACATTACATTTCGAGTAAATGTAAAGATAGTGCATATAATTTAATAAGAGGTTTCACACTTTGATTCTCGCAGGATTTTTCCCTTGATTCCTGATGGAATTAATCTGTTTATTCTAAAACTTAAAAGATAACTATGATCTCAGGGAGAATGTACCAGATATGTGACGGTCCAGGGAACTATTGTGCATGAACTCAAAGACTAGAATCCTTTCTTTCCCATGGATGCACCACCCTAATAACCTAATCAGATTGGTATGCTGAAGCTTTGCAAGCTGCAATTCACCGTTGAAACCAAATATTGTCGCGTGCTCATCAGCTCTCTTGACATCATCAGCTCTCTTGACGGCGACCATAAGTCCGCTGTGTAAGTGACCCTGCAATAGTTACCAAATAAGTGAATTACTAGGAAGATAAGGAGGACAGGCATTTACTTTGTTAGCTCCTTTCTATGTCGGCATATATTTACCTTATAAACAGTACCAAATCCACCCCATCCAAGTATTCTGTTTTCTGAAAAATTATCTGTAGCATCCACGATCTGAAAGAAGTTGAACTTTGAGAATCCCGTGCAAGCCTCTTCTATACGGGTACAAAGGTTCACAAGTTCTTCAATGTCGAAGATTTTCTTTTCTTGCGGGTCCAGTTTTCCTGATTCATCAACAATCTATCCTTGTTAGCTGTCACTAATGGGATTCCAAAAAAAAGGGATTTGGAAGATCACCAAATTCTGTATCATAAACACATGTTTACTTCTACTAGCTAATTCTCTTCCATGAGATGTGCTTATTAAATTCTAATTGACCACTCTATATTTTCTATATTTCTCTATCTATATGAAATGCACGAATACCTCGCCCTCTGACAAATACTTTTTTTACCACGTGAAATTCGATGTGGTGATACAATGTTTGCTCGTGAAAAAGTATGCACATATGACAAAAATAACATCAAAATCCTTCATATGTAAATTTTTTGTTCTCTCTTTTGCAGTATATCCAAAAAAACATAAGCAGCAGCCAGCAGGGCACTGCAACTGCTCAGACATAAAGTACACAACAAAGAAATTCCGAAATCCTTGAACCATATAGCAACGATATGGAACTTTAAGCTACCAGTTTCCATATCTGGGTCGAGTGCATTAGGAAATTCATAGAAGTAATTATTTACCTACAAATAGTTGCTCTCCATCACTGCAAAGTTCAGTAGCTGCTTGAACGCGTATTTTGGTGGACTTCAAAGCTCTTGTGGGAAACCTAAACATATGTAAATCTCATCATTACTATATCTACACGCCATCCACAGACGGTTTCAACAGTCCTTAAAAGGTGAAAATTTCATACATTTTAATCGGCATAACAGACAAACTTATGGCACGGTTAGATAACTTGAGCTTCACGGCGATTCAAGTTAAGAAGGTAAAATCATGCTTATTGTGATATAATGAATTAGACGAAACATTGTATACTTTAGGTCAAACCAATTAACTCATTGATCTGATGTACATCCTTGCATTACAAACATAAGTTACATACTCCGGACCAAAACTGCTTCTATGATATAAACA
This sequence comes from Poa pratensis, assembly GCA_947311845.1. Classification (NCBI taxonomy): domain Eukaryota; kingdom Viridiplantae; phylum Streptophyta; class Magnoliopsida; order Poales; family Poaceae; genus Poa; species Poa pratensis. The sequence continues at coordinate 37,297,763 of CAMZMU010000068.1, forward strand.
AAGTGGTAGCCACTAGTCAACCAAATATGCACAAAATCATTTAGCGGCCACTTTACCAAGTGGTTAACCTTCGACAGTAACACGTTGCTATTTGGTTAAGAAGACTTAAGATTTATACATCATGAATAATTCTCTGGGTAATAAACGAGTACATAATGGAAAATTTATCTGACCTGATATAACGATTTGAACTATCCGTGACTACACTGAGCACCTCGTCATCAGCCTGCTACACAAGGATAGCAACAATGACAAGCATTATTGATGTACAATTGACCAGCGCAGGTTGTGATATTTGCAATTGGACCCCAATTCAGACACAACCGTGCCCAGGCTCATTTGGACAGATCAGTTCAATCGAATTATAAATAATAAAACCGCCTTAAAATAGGTGCTTTTCGTTACTCACATAGGATTCGATTTTGGTTTGAAATTCCGCATAAGCACGCACCAAATTTTGATACTACTACTAACCTTGACACGGCGACTGTTTGTAGAATTGTCGACGAGGGCTATGAGCGGGATGAGGCGGATGAACATGTCGATCTCGTGCTGCGCGGCGCGGAGCTCGTCGGCCATCCGCGCGCCCAGGAGCAGGCGGCGGAGGTAGCCGCAGTCCTGGCACGCCGTGACGAGCGCGTAGCACCGCCGCAGCGCGCCGCCGAGCTGCTCGAGCGGCCGCCTGGTGGCCTCCCGCCGCATCAGCTCCGCGAGCTCCAGCTCCTTCAGCAGGCCACCGACGAGCTCCACGTGCTGCGCGAGCCGCACGCAGGCGCCCCTGTGGCGGCGCGCCGCCAGGGCGGCCTGCACGACCATGGAGACCAGCCCGAGCGCGTCCACACCCACCAGCTGCACCACATTCGAGGCCTGCCCCAGCGTGCCCCAGAAGCTGTCCCATGGGGTATCCATGGTCGCTGCAGGCTCTCCTGTCCCACAAGCGAGCGAGGTCTCGTTGCCGCCATTGACGGGCGCGGGCCGGCCAGGTATTATTAGTGAGCTTGTGTTTGGCTTTGACGCACACTTTGACTAAGCGTGGCAAGGCCACATTTCTTATTTTTCTTTCGTTTTCGAAGAAAGCCGATCTCGCATGAAAAGCCCGGCCCATCTGGCACGTTTCTCCTTACCCTTGACAAGTTGACAGAGTAGGAATGTACTCCCTCCGTTCCAATTTAATTGACTTAGGTATGTCTGGATGTATCTAGACACTAAATAAGTATAGATAAATCCGTATTTAGACAAACCCAAATCAATTAATTTGGAACGGAGGGAGTAAGATGGAAAACGCTCTTTGACAGCCGACTGTAGCTACAGTCGGTCGCGTGCGCGCTGCGCTCCTCCGTCTCGTCGTCTGGCATTCTGGCCCCACCACATGCTGCGGCGCGATGCTTTTCCGTCAGTTGTCACTCGCGTTCACACATGCTGGACCAGTGGACCCTACCGCTATTTACTGCTGACTTTTCTACACACGCATGCACTAGCGCAACACGAGGCCTTCACTTGTGGTGGGCCACACATATGTTTGCTCCGGCTGAATTTCTTTGCTAGACCTACGCATGCAACATTAAGCCACTAGCAATGCATGTACTCATATGCATGCAGTGTTGATCTGCTATGTCCACACATAGTTAATTGGATTTTATACTGTTAGGTATTTTGGATGTATTTTATGTTTTTCGATCCTTTCACGGCCGTTGTTTGCTGCACTCCGATGCGCCGTCTCCCGCAAGTTTGCGTCGTCGCTCAAGACCAAATGATGCGAGCCGACACCGACTTTTCCAGGTGTCCTCAGGTGACCACCACCAATGTTGCAAGGCCGCTAACAAGGGACCCAAGAAGCAACCGCGGTGTTGTGAGCGTCCACCGCCGGTGCTTTCAAGGGATTTTTGCTGACGCTGGATCATCTTCGGTTTTGTTGTGAGCTTTTAGGTGTAACGCTACATATTTGTTGTTGTAAAACTACATAAATTATGCTACAATGCTACATACGTGCTCTATTGTTTATGTAAAAGCACATAAGTTATGCTACAGACATATAACAATTTGCTTCAATCAGTATTATTTTTTTGTGATTTTGCTATGATGCTACATACGGCCTTTTGTTTTGTGGCAAACTGACAGAAATTTTGCTACAAACATACAGCTAATTTGCTTCAATCATTTTTATTTTTTTTGTGAATTTTTCTACATTGCTACATACGGTCTTTGTTGTGCGACAAACATACATAAATTTTGCTACAAATATATAACTAATTTGCTTCAATAACTTTTACTATTTTGTGAATTTTGCTACAATGCTACATACGGTCTTTTGTTTTGCAGCAAATGAACAGAAATTTTGCTACAAACATACAGCTATTTTGCTTCAATCATTTTTATTTTTTGCGTGAATTTTGCTACAATGTTACATACGGTCTTTTGTTTTGCGGCAAACATACATAAATTTTGCTACAAACAGATAACTAGTTTGCTTCAATTTTTATTTGAATTTTGCTACAATGTTATATATGGTCTTTGGTTTGCGGCAATTTTACAGAAATTTTGCTACAAACATACAACTATTTTGCTTCATAGTTTTTTTTTGTTTATGATATTTTTTGCATTAATGTTACATAGAACCTTTTTGTCAAATAAAAAAATTATGCTACAAATATACAATGATTTTGGTTCGTTTCTTTCATTTTTTGACCTTTTTGCTGCAATGCTACATACCTGATTTTTTAGCTTGAAAATACAAAAAAATTGCTATGAAAATATAATAGATTTTGTTTCGATCTTTCTTGTTCCTTATTGTAAACTTTTGTTGCGATGCTGCAACATGCAACGACTGAATTATTTGTTGCATTGGTTGACTTGAATTTATTTTTAGTTCTATTTGTTGCATTGGTTTGTAACATCATATTATACAAAACCTTTTTCTGTGTACATTTTGCTTGTGTTTGGAGATAGATAGATATGTCGTTTGTAGTGTTGTGCCATGTAGGGGGCCCCTAGCAGCTGCTAGAGCTAGCACGCATGTGAGGCACAGAGGCAGGCAGCGACATGGAGCAAGCGCAGCCATGCAGCAGTAGAAAATTCTGCGCGCGGCATGATGGAGTGGGCTCCACCCATGCATGTTGGCCTTGCGCGTTGAAAGGACATTGTCCGTTAATCTTGTTTTGACGTTTGATAACAACATTTGGAAGTATTTAACATACCGCTAAGTGTCCACAGGAATTATGACCATCTATATCAAAAGATACTAGTGGATCTCTCTCTATGCATAAAGGGAAGAAAAGTGGTTGTCGGTCTTCAAATCGTGAAGGGAGAAGGCGCTCTGCAGGCAGGCCGGCCCCCAGGCCAGCCCAGGCCGGCCTCAAGGCTGGTTGCGTCGGTGGCTGGCCGGCCCCCAGGCCGGCCCTGGCCGGTCTCAAGGCTAGGTGCGTCGGGTTGCTGGCCGGCCCCAGGCCGGCCCAGGCCGGTCTCCTGGCCGGCTGCCTCGGGCTACAAGCCGGCCCCCTGGCCGGCCCAGGCCGGCTCCTAGGCCGGTGTGGTCGCTGGCTCGGCCAGCCCAGCCAGTCCAGCCCCCAGGCCGGCCCAGGCTAGTTTCCAGGCCGGCAGCCTCGGATGCTATGCCGGCCCCCAGGCCGGCCCTGCTTCCTGCGCTTCGCCACTTACCTCTTCAACGGCCATATTTTGATGAGGACTATATATATACCCCTTCACCAACCTTTGGAGACTAAGCTTGATTCCTCACTCTCTCTCCACCATTGTTGCAAGCTTCAATCTACTAGAGCTCCCACTCCAACCACTCAAACACGTTTGTAGATCTTGTGTAACTAGTCACTTGTAGATCTTGTGTACATCGACCAATTAAGGAGGAGTCCTAGATCCGCATCTCCACCGAGCCGATTTGTCTACATCGACCTAGTCACTTGTAGATCTTGTGTAACTTGATACATTGGATACCTAGAAGATACTTGTGATTCTTGTGGCTTTGGTAGCCACAAGGATTAGCCGGGAGCCTCCAATTAAGTTGTGGAGACGCGACCCGGCCTTGTGATTCTTGTGGCTTTGGGAGTCGCGGGAATTTTGTGAGAGCCTCCAATTCGGTTGTGGAGTGTGCCTCATCCTTGTAAAGGTTTGTTGCCGACCTCGAGGGCATCATATAGTGGCTCGTGGATCTCCTCATCGGAGGATAACACGAGGGAGATACGGTGTGCCATATCAAGGCTATTCGGAGTTCACTTTGTGACTCTGCACCGCTCCAACGGAGACGTAGCTTCCATTGGGAAGTGAACTTCGGTAGAACATCTCTGCGTCACCGTGTGGTTATCTCTTAACCTTCCTTTACTCGTATTGCTAGCTTATCTTGTGTAGAATATCTTGCTACCTTGTTTATTGCTCATCATATAGGATTGTTCATCTAGTTGCATATCTAGAGAACTTATATTTGAGCAATTCCCGAATTTGTATTAAAAGAAAAAGAAAATTTGTAGTTGCCTATTCACCCCCCTCTAGTCAACCTACTCGATCCTTTCAATTGGTATCAGAGCAAGGTCTCTTTATTAAGGGCTTAATCGCCTAAAGAGGAGGATGGCTAGTGCGGAGGAAGTACAACGTGCTAAAGATGAGGAGTTAAAACTTGCTAAGGAACAAGAAAAACGTGATAGAGAACAACTTGACAAAGAACTAATAGAAGCGGGAATAATCCCTCCCGAGGGTGTTGCCCCAATCACCATGAAGTACATGATTGAACTTTTTGGGTACATGAAAGGCAAAATGGTGGATGAGGTGTATACTCGGGTATCTAATCAAAATGGCTCCTCATCAACCGCTAGTCCTATTAAGGGAGCTAGTGACAAGGATAAAAATGATAAACCTATTGAGAAGCCTTCTCTTAACTTTGCTCACCTAGCTCTTATCTCACTCAAGTTGCACCCACTCAACCTCATGTAACCAACCTTGGTAGACCCCCTCCTAAGCTTGATAATACTCGTTATTTCACTTGGAAGAAATCTATGGAGTCTTATTTTCGCAGCTCATCAGTGCATCTTTGGAGGGTGGTCCTACATGGTTTCAACCCGGTTGATCCCAACAATTTGACCAAGCAACAAGAGATTGATGAGCAACTTGATGCAAATGCCAAGTACATTCTTGAGAGTGCTATGACCGCAAATGATGAAGATCATGTGCGGAATCTCAAAACTTGCAATGAGGCTTGGTCTATCTTGAAACCGTGTATGAAGGAAATGAGGGCATTCAACGCTCCAATGCGGCTGTCCTTCAATATCAAGTTGACAACTTCATCATGCTAGACGAAGAGACTCCAACCGAACTTTACCGAAGACTCTACAAGCTTGTGGTGACATGTAGAGAAAATGGAAAGAAAGATATGGATGATGAATGGGTCAAGGCCAAGTTCCTTCAAGCAATTATGCCATATAGTGAAACTATGGTGATGAACCTTCATGCAAGAGCGGATTACACAACGATGACTCCCAATGACATGTTGGCTCAATTTGTCACCTATGATACATTGAAGTCCACATCCAAATCTTTCAACCAAGTCCGTGGCCCAAAGACTCTTGCTTTGAAGGCTCGTGTGGTAGACCATCCAAGATATGAAGAAAGCCCGGTCTATAAAGGTGAAGAAGATTTGTAGGGTGGGCTCAATGAAGTTCTTGCACTTGCCGCCACCCGGTTTTGGAACAAGAAGAACAAGAGCGTCAACCCTTCACCAATAAAAAGAATGTGCTTCAATTGTGGAAAGGACACTCATCTTGTGAAGGATTGCCCCTATGAAAGAAGAGAGGATAATGGTGGTCAACTCATTCTAAAGAAGAAGAAGTACCACCCCAAGCCTACCTATATGAAGAGATCACCTCAAAAGGCTCTTGTGGCATCCCATGAAGAGGAATACGAGTCCGGAGGTGAGGAGGATAAAGAACCAAGTGAAGAAGTAGGAATGGCGGCTCTTGCAATGGGCACCCTTCCTCCATCATTGGCCAACCTCTTCTCATCTCCAAACGACGACAAGATCGCCAAGCCCATGTGCCTCATGGCCAAGGAAACAAAGGTGAATTCCCCACCAAAAATTACTATCTCCTCTAACCCATCATTATTGGATTGTGTTGAGGATGTAGGGAAAATTGAAGAAGAGGATAAAATTTCTATCTTCATTAGCAAGCTCCAAGGTCCAACCAAGAAAATGGTTGAGGCCCTCATGTATCAATATGGAGAAGCCAAGCATCTTCTTGATGTGAAGGATGTTAGGATTAGTGAGCTCGAAGGGCATGCATGTGATCATGCCGACAAGATTGGTGAGCTAGAAGATCAACTTGTTGAGGAACAATTGCTCCGTGAGCAACTTGAGGAGACACATGCCATGGATCTTTCCAAGGCAAAAGAAACTCGTGAAACCTCTATTCAAATTGCTATTGATCTAAAAAGTAAAAATGAGGAACTTAGGGAAACCCACAAGGTGACCTCAAGTGAGCTCACTACACTCAAGGAGTCATATGCCAAACTACAAGCTCAATTTATCTATGCTAGCTTCACCACTTCTCACAATGATAAAGATGCAAATTCTTGTACCACTAACCCTTTATGTGTCAAGGCATCTCTTATTGAGGAAAACACTAGGTTGAAGGCCCAACTTGAGAAGGGCCTAGCCACTTGTATCCAAGGGGAAAAGAACCTCAATGATCTTTTGAGCAATCAAAAGGGAGTGGTTGGCAAAGAAGGAATTGGGTTCACACCCAACTCTAAGAAGGTCAACAACAAGAAGAAGAAGGCGACTCCCCTTCCAAAGATATTGTTTTTGTGAAGGAGGGGGAGTTAGCCAAAGCAAATGACAACTCTATTGGGAGTGGTAATGTCACTAGGGGCAATGCCACTCACAATAACTTTGCGGGAAAATACAACCCCTCATATGTTCTTTTGAAATCTACAAATGGTTGTGTTTTTGCTAAATATGTTGGCTCTTCATATGGAGATGATTATCACTATGCTATTTGGGTTCCAAAGACCCTTGTGACTAACAAAAGAGGACCCATTCCAAAATGGGTACCTAAATCAAAGACTTGATTTATTGTAGGGTTTCTCTTCCGGTGGATCTTCATGGCTCATTGATAGTGGATGCTCATCCCATATGACCGGAAGCAAAGAACTAGTAAAGGACTTATTGAAACAACTACTCTCATTCTCTCATGTCACCGTTGGCAACAATGCAAGACTCAAGGTAGTGGGAGTTGGTAAGTGGTGATCACTCCGGAGTTATCCATTGAGAAGGTCCTTGTTGAATCTCTTTCATACAATTTACTTTCCGTTGGTCAATTATGCAATGCCGGTTACACCGTTATTTTTAATAAATACCACGTGACCATCCTTTTCACTCAAACACTCAATGTCGCCTTTGTTGGATTTCGTGAAAACGGTTTGTATGTGGTTGATTTCTCAAAAGAGACCACTCAAATCGCTACATGTTTAATGGCTAAAGGCGACAAGGGGTGGCTTTGGCATCGCCGACTTGGCCATGTCGGTATGAGAAATTTACAAACTCTTGTAAAGGGTGGACACGTGGTAGGACTAACCGATGTTAATTTTTCCAAAGATCGTCCTTGTAGTGCTTGCATAGCCGGAAAGATGCATGAGAAGAATCACCCCAAGAGACCATTATCTCCACTAAGAGGCCTTTGGAGCTCCTTCATATGGATCTTTTTGGGCCTCCCACATATGATAGTCTTGGTGGCAAGAAATATTGTTTGGTGATTGTGGATGATTATTCAAGATATTGTTGGACTTTCTACATCAAGAAGAAGAGTGAAACTCAAAAGATATTCATTGACTTTGCAACCCTAGTTCAACGCCAATATGACTCCAAGATTTTGGCAATTAGAAGTGACAATGGTACGGAGTTCAAGAATTACACTATGGATGATTTCCTAAGTGGGGAGGGCATTCAACACCAATATTCCGCTGCATATACTCCCCAACAAAATGGTGTTGCCGAAAGGAAGAACCGCACTCTTATTGATATGGCAAGAACTATGATGGCCGAATTTAATTCCCCATACAACTTTTGGGCCGAAGCCATCAACACCGCTTGTCATTACTCAAACCGGCTCTTCTTCCGTCCTCTCAAGAACATGACACCATATGAACTCCTCACCGGTAAAAAGCCAAATGTATCTTACTTTCGAGTCTTTGGATGCAAATGCCATGTTTACATTAAAGGTTGCAAAATTGCTAAATTTGAATCTAGATCTTTTGATGGTATATTTGTTGGATATGCCGCAAAGTCTCATGCTTATAGGGTCTACAACATATCCACCGGGTGTGTTGAAGAATCTATGAACGTGGAGTTTGTCGAGGATAATGGCTCCCAAGCGGAGCATATTGATCATGATGATGTAGGTGATGTTGCTCCATCTCAAGCCATAAGAACTATGGGGATTGGAGAACTAATTCCTATTGAAGGACCTATTGATGATACTCAAGAAGAAGGAACAAGTTCTACCAAGTTGAGCCATCTACCTCAACAAGTGATCAACAAACTATCAATGATCAAGAACAAGAACATGTAGATCAAGAAATGGTCAAGACCCACCCAACTCTAGTGGTGAACAAGAACATAATGAACCCACAACCCAAGAACTCCACTTCGGGTTGACCATGAGCAAGATGAAGGCAATGATGAAGATATTTGTGTTGGTGAAACAATTGGTCAAGCCATGGAACGCCGGGTCATCCGGCGTGCATCAAATTGGATATCAACAACACTTCAAAGAAAATATCCTTGGGAGTATCCGTAGAGGTGTGTCCACACGCAATCAATTATCTAACTTTTGTGGTCATGTCTCTTGTTTGTCTAGCTTAGAACCTCTCAAGGTATATGATGCTCTTGAAGACATGGATTGGGTTGCGGCTATGCATGAAGAGTTGAACAACTTCGAGCGCAACAAAGTATGGTCATTAGTGGAAAGACCCAATGACTCCTCCATAATGTCATTGGAACCAAGTGGATATTTAAGAACAAGCAAGACTCACATGGTCAAGTCATCGCAACAAAGCAAGATTGGTTGCACAAGGCTACACCCAAATCGAAGGAGTCGACTACGGTGAAACCTATGCCCCCGTTGCTAGACTTGAATCCATTCGCTTACTAATTGCTTATGCATCTACTCATAATATTGTCTTATATCAAATGGATGTTAAAAGTGCTTTCTTAAATGGTCCACTAAATGAATTGGTGTATGTTAAACAACCACCGGGTTTCGAAGACCCTAAATTTCCTAACCACGTCTACTTACTACATAAGGCTCTTTATGGGCTCAAGCAAGCTCCACGTGCTTGGTATGATCATCTCAAGGAGTTCTTAGTAGACCGTGGCTTTGAAATTGGGGTAATAGATCCCACTCTTTTTACAAAAAGGGTAAATGGAGATTTTTTCGTATGCCAAATATATGTTGATGATATTATCTTTGGTTCCACTAACCATGAATTTAGTGATCAATTTGGCAAGCTAATGACCAAGGAATTTGAGATGTCCATGATGGGAAAATTGAATTATTTTCTTGGCTTTGAAATCCACCAATTTCGAGAAGGAACATTCTTATGTCAAGCCAAGTATATTAAGGACATGCTCAAGAAATTTGATATGAACAATGCCAAGCCATATAAGTTTCCCATGGACTCCAAGGCGGATCTTCACTTAGATCCGGATGGTAAGGAAGTTGATCAAAAGCTTTATCGTTCTATGATTGGATCTTTGCTTTACCTTTGTGCATCTAGACCGGATATTATGTTTAGTGTGGGTATGTGTGCAAGATTCCAATCAAGTCCTAGGGAAAGTCATGAAACCGCGGTCAAAAGGATTCTAAGATATTTGTTGGATACTCCCAACTATGGTCTTTGGTATCCCCATGGTACAAGCTTTGATCTTGTTGGTTATTCGGATGCGGATTGGGCGGGTTGCAAAATGGATAGAAAATCAACTTCGGGTACATGCCAATTCCTTGGTAGGTCCCTTGTGAGTTGGTCTTCCAAGAAGCAAAATTGTGTGGCCTCGTCATCCACCGAAGCCGAATACATCGCCGCCGGTAGTTGTTGTGCACAATTATTATGGATGAGGCAAACTTTAAAGGATTATGGTGTCATTTGTGACAAAGTGCCTCTTTTATGTGACAATGAAAGTGCTATTAAAATTGCACACAACCCGGTTCTTCATGGCAAGACCAAGCACATTGAGATTCGGTATCATTTTATTCGAGACCATGTTGAGAAGGGTGATATTGCAATCAAGTATGTCAACACCAAGCATCAACTCGCCGATATGTTCACAAGCCTCTTGGTGAAGCAAGATTCAAGGAGTTGAGAGGAGAACTAAATGTGGTGGACATATCCAATTGGATTTAGTGGATTTCTTGCATACCTACCCATATTAGACGATACTTATTTGGTTTAGATGTAGGCATGGACATAGGGGGAGTGCGGTCCTAATCCATTGGACTATCCCTCCCCCCATTATGCCGACATTAAGAATTCATTTGCATCTCTATATTCGTTCTATGAATTGTGAGCTTAAATGATGAGTAGTGGCCGTGAACCCAAGATATATCTTCGCGGTGTCACACCACACACTCATATATGGTGGCCTCGGCCACCGCCCTCTTCTCCTTGAAGAGGTGGTTCTTCCGTGAGTTATTATTGCATATTCGTTGTTTTGCATCGTTTGAATCATCCAATGTTGCTTATTTGGCGTTCTTGATCTTTTCTATTTCATTGGATTTGTGAAGTTTCCCCATGTTTCGCATCTCCCCGGATTACTCAAGGTTGCTCATTGGATTTTCTTGAAGACGGATTTCTAGGCAGTGGTATTCTTGAAAGTGCAAGGTGTTCGGAAGCTCAAAGCTCATCAAATTTCAGTTTGTGTAAGAGGTTCGGGGCTTCGGAGGCTTCTCTGCGCTCAGACCGGCCTCCACCCCGGCCCAGGCCGGTCTCCGGGCCGGTTCCCTCGGGCAGCGGTCCGGCCCCCCGCCCGGTTCTGGCCGGCCTCAGGGCCGGTTCTCTCGGTCACAGGCCCGGCCGTCCGCCCGGCCTAGGCCGGCGCCAAGGCCGGTCCGCTCGGGTTCGTGCCCAGCCTCCCGCCCGCGAGGCCGGCTCCAGGGCCGGCGCGCCCACTGCTTATATCACGTGAAGCTTCCCCTCCCGAACGGTTTTCTGCTCTTTCCTCCCGTGGTGCTCTCCTCCATGGCCGCCCCCTCTCCCACCTTGAGCTCCTCCACCCTCCCCACTCCATTTGAGACCTTCCCCACACCTTCCTCTCCACAGATCTGAAGGGGATTCCCCCGATCTTCCACCCCATCCATCTAGTTTCTCCATTGGTGGCTTGGTTGGGGAGTTCTCCTCCATTGGTGGTTCTTGAAGATTCTCTCAAGTTTGAAGATGGAACAATGGGATGATGAGTGGGAGCAGGCGGTTCCTCAGTCTAGCAGGGCTGGCAAGAGCAAGACCTTCGATGGGCTGGATGACATTGTTGATGATTTCAATGCCGAATCCTCCTCCATGCCCAAGACCAAGAAACTCAAGAAAGTTGCTGCCACCAAGAAAGCTCCAAAGCCAAGCCAAGAGGAGTTCCACCGCCTCGTGAGAATCCAGCGGAACCGGTACGTGAATCTTGGGCCAAGGTGAAACCTAGTGATTTCAAGAGAGATCGGTTATCTTTCAATCCATATGCCTTTGGTCAGCCCACATGCCTAGATGATAGTAGATTCTATTGCAAGATGCACCAGCAAATCTTTCATCAACGTATTGAAATTCAAAAGAATGCTCATGTTCCCGTGGATTTTTCAACCTTGCTCAAGCTAGAGATACTTGGCCTGATGTGATGGGTATGATGGATTTTCACCAAATCACTAAGATCATGACTGTTAGCACTCCATATTCTCCTGCTTTGCTTCAGCAATTTTATGCTACTGTTGTGTTCACTACTGAGCATGGTCAGCGGTCTATGACATGGATGAGTGCAGATACTGTTTGTTCAACAACTTTGGCTGAGTTTGGGGCACTGTTTAGTCTTGAGGAGTTACCCGCTGCACCTTGCTATGTTCGTCTCCATCTCTCTAAGGTAATGTCAGCGAGACAGGGATTCGCCATTGTTATCCTCCTCAGAGCGGCCTTCGTGGGAAGATTCCCCACACCGTTTATATGTATCCTTATTGGAGAGTTGTTCACAAAATTCTGAGAAACTGTCTGGCCATCAAGTTTGGAGAGAAGGGTTTGGTTCGTGACCGTATGGTCAATTGTCTTTATCACATCTATGATCTTTATATCAGGAGGAAGCAAATTGATGTGCTGGATTATCTTTGGAACGAGATGCAAGTGGTGATTGTCAAAGGCAAGGTTCCTTGTTATGGTCCGCTTCTGCAGACTCTCTTCAACACCAAGTTGCCAGATGCGGTGCTTAGTCAGTATGAGTTGTTTCATCCTGAGATGGTTGGTCTTCGTGCTATGCCCGAGGGTGATCCTGTTTGGCCACCCCCTAGTGATGCTCCTGAGGGAGGTTATGATGAAGAAGATGATGATGAGGAGAAGAAAGGTGGCCTAGTGCAAGCTCTCAAAAGGATGAACTGCTTCTTTGCTCTCAAGAGGAAATCTGAATTCAAGACTTACAAGAAGCAGAAAGCAGCTAGCCGTCACTCGCGTGCCATCATGGATAAACTCGGTGTTAAATACTCACCTAGCTCAGCTGAAGTCTCGGAGAACACCTACATGGCCCAGAACAAGTATACTTATTGGTTTGGTGATGATGCCTCCTCACTTGCTCCTTATTGGCAAGGCGATCCCGGTCAGTCTAGCTCCGGTGCGGCTGCTCATGTTGCGGATGATGATGAGGATGACGATGAGTGATCATGGACCTTCACTTCACTTTCTCCCTTTTTGGTGTCTTGATGCCAAAGGGGGAGAGAGATCTCCGGGGATTTGCATTGCATTGCATCCATTTGCGCTTTTATGTTTCCCGCTGCGCTTTTGCATCGAACTTGTTTTAAGTTTTTAAGAGAACTCTATTTGTGGTGTACTATGGAACTTATGTCATGGTTATTGTAAGGATTTTATGGACCTCCGATATGTTATTGTAAGGACTTCCCCGGTTTATCTTCTATTATTTTGGAGTTCGTTACAAGGTGATTGTTATTCCAAGACTATATCTATTTGAAGCCTATGGTGAGAAATGTGCTCTACTATATGATGTCTATGGTGAGAATTATCGCTTATCCTTTGCTCACATAGTCAATTTTGTTTGTGCTTGCTTCATGTTCCTCGTTTGAGGATATATTCTTGTATACCTGTTGACGTATAAGTTTAAGGGGGAGCTTCCCTCATAAACGTTGCCTTGCTTAAATGAGATATCTTTTTGCAAATCCGTGTGTTGTCATCAAACATCAAAAAGGGGGATTGAAAGGACATTGTCCGTTAATCTTGTTTTGACGTTTGATAACAACACTTGGAAGTATTTAACATACCGCTAAGTGTCCACAGGAATTATGACCATCTATATCAAAAGATACTAGTGGATCTCTCTCTATGCATAAAGGGAAGAAAAGTGGTTGTCGGTCTTCAAATCGTGAAGGGAGAAGGCGCTCTGCAGGCAGGCCGGCCCCCAGGCCAGCCCAGGCCGGCCTCAAGGCTGGTTGCGTCGGGTGGCTGGCCGGCCCCCAGGCCGGCCTCAAGGCTGGTTGCGTCGGGTGGCTGGCCGGCCCCCAGGCCGGCCCTGGCCGGTCTCAAGGCTGGGTGCGTCGGGTTGCTGGCCGGCCCAGGCCGGCCTAGGCCGGTCTCCTGGCCGGCTGCCTCGGGCTACTGCCGGCCCCCGGCCGGCCCAGGCCGGCTCCTAGGCCGGTGTGGTCGCTGGCTCGGCCAGCCCAGCCAGTCCAGCCCCCAGGCCGGCCCAGGCTGGTTTCCAGGCCGGCAGCCTCGGATGCTATGCCAGCCCCCAGGCCGGCCCTGCTTCCTGCGCTTCGCCACTTACCTCTTCAACGGCCATATTTTGATGAGGACTATATATATACCCCTTCACCAACCTTTGGAGACTAAGCTTGATTCCTCACTCTCTCTCCACCATTGTTGCAAGCTTCAATCTACTAGAGCTCCCACTCCAACCACTCAAACACGTTGATACTTTGAGGAGTGAAGGAGGAGTCCTATCCGCATCTCCACCGAGCCGATTTGTCTACATCGACCTAGTCACTTGTAGATCTTGTGTAACTTGATACATTGGATACCTAGAAGATACTTGTGATTCTTGTGGCTTTGGTAGCCACAAGGATTAGCCGGGAGCCTCCAATTAAGTTGTGGAGACGCGACCCGGCCTTGTGATTCTTGTGGTTTTGGGAGCGCGGGAATTTGGTGAGAGCCTCCAATTCGGTTGTGGAGTGTGCCTCATCCTTGTAAAGGTTTGTTGCCGACCTCGAGGGCATCATATAGTGGCTCGTGGATCTCCTCATCGGAGGATAACACGAGGGAGATACGGTGTGCCATATCAAGGCTATTCGGAGTTCACTTTGTGACTCCGCAGCGCTCCAACGGAGACGTAGCTTCCATTGGGAAGTGAACTTCGGTAGAACATCTCCGCGTCACCGTGTGGTTATCTCTTAACCTTCCTTTACTCGTATTGCTAGCTTATCTTGTGTAGAATATCTTGCTAGCTTGTTTATTGCTCATCATATAGGATTGTTCATCTAGTTGCATATCTAGAGAACTTATATTTGAGCAATTCCCGAATTTGTATTAAAAGAAAAAGAAAATTTGTAGTTGCCTATTCACCCCCCCCCCTCTAGTCAACCTACTTGATCCTTTCACGCGTCTCCTACGCACAGGTTGAAAGCGACGTCTCGCTCGGCCGCACATATCGCGCAGACCGGCTGTAGCTACAGCCGGCTGACGCGTAGCGCGCGCCATGTAAGATGGTGTTATTCCGGCCCGTATAATAACCGCGAGCTTGCGAGGTTTTGCTGATAAATTCGTCCCGCGCAGATCCCACAAACTAGCCCTGCCCACAAAAGTACTTTAAGGTAAACCTAAAACGGATCGCGAAAATCTTCATATCCACAGGATTGAAGTCCGATTTTTATGTTTTCCATATAAACATAATTGGTTTGGTGGGAGGGATATGGACATTTCAGCGATGGCTTTCCCACTTCGCGCCACCGCCGTCGATCTCCTTGCCCGGGCAAAAGTAGCTCTCGCCTCTTGGCCTAGACTCTTCCATGGAGGTCCCCGTGCCTCCACCCTTCGGTTCTGAGTTCATGAACCCCGAATCGGTGGCTCCCGTGGCTCTGCCGCATCCGGCCACCGTGCTGCCATTTGCACCACCCGCCCTAGCTCCTGTGGTCGCCAAGCGCAGCCCACACTCAAACGGAAGCGGCTGGGCGCCCATATTGTGCAAGGAGACGATGCCCCAGCGGCAGAGCATCATCACGCGGGTTTGGTGCCGGTAGCCGTCACGCCGTTGCCGTCTCGGAGCCGGCTAAAAGCGGCGGCTACCACGCCAAAGAACACGTGAGGAGGCTGGAAAGGAAAGAATCAACGAGCACGGATTTGTTACTCTTGGAGGTGAACCTCCCGCGCCATGGTTCTACCTTTGACGTCACCCACCCAACCAGCGGGTCCAAATCCCTAATCATGATCCTAGAGTCGCCGAGTGGCATCCCCAAGATAGAGAAAGAGGACAACTTGCAGTTAAGGTTGACCGTGATCCATTGTTGCTCCTCGGGGGAGAACCCCATGACCACAATCTCAAACTTATCAAAGTTGATTTTGAGACCGGACATGGCCTCAAAGGAGAGGAGCGGGAACTTAAAGTTGATAATGTCCAGTTCCGACCCCTCTACCATGATCATGATGTCCTACCACACCGGAGATATGGCCTGCCTCACCCCACATGGAGGATAGCCGGTCCCATATATCAGCAATCCTGCTAAACTTTAGTAAATACTAGCCATGAAGGTTAACACCGACATAAGATGAAATAATTTATATTTCGATGTAGATGACAAAAAATCAGTCTAGTACAAAAAAAAAATGTTGTTTTTACTCACAGAACTGAACTTATCTGCTATCTTGTACACTATTTCAGCAGCAAAATGCCCATGATCCTTACATTTTAATTATATATATGGTAATGAATGTTCATCATCATATCAGACCTACGGGTCTAGAATGATTTGAACTCTAGTCGACATTGTAGACGAACTCGTTATAGTTATCTCTATTGTCCTGCTTGTTTGGCCCATGTATGTCGATGCCGCGTCTTCACCAGCACTCCCTTCACTCAGTTCGGTAGGCTGTTTAGGCTCCATTGGTAAGCTGGTGCTTTCAGAGTTCAGCATTGCAGCAACATCTGTCATGGTGGGCCGGTCTGCTGGATCCTCTTGAGCACAAAGCAGCGCCACCTGAGCACATCGTGTTATCTCTGCCATTTGATATCGGTTCCCTAACGACAGATCCACAAGATCACACAACCTTTGTTCCTTCCACATATGCCAGGCCTAAAATAGTTTTTCAATAAACTTGACATGAGAGAAGTACACGCAAATCCAAATTTAATATATATATGGGCCAAGCATTAACAAACAATCATAAGTGGATGACTATAACAAATTTTGTTTGAATATATGTTCAGTTCACTTACATCTCGTACAAGATCACCAACAGTATCCCCTCGCTTGTAGAGTACGATATTCTTTCGTCCGCTGATGATCACCAGAACTAAGACCCCGAAACTGAACACATCTGTCTTCAATGAGTAAATTCCTCGAGATGCATACTCTGGAGCTTTGTAACCACTGAAAAGTGAAAGAAAAAAAAATGATT
Source organism: Poa pratensis (assembly GCA_947311845.1). Classification (NCBI taxonomy): domain Eukaryota; kingdom Viridiplantae; phylum Streptophyta; class Magnoliopsida; order Poales; family Poaceae; genus Poa; species Poa pratensis. Next base: position 37,314,611 of record CAMZMU010000068.1, read on the forward strand.
GTAACAATGATGGAATCTGTAAAGAATGATATATCAGGCAGGTCATACCAAGTGCCCACGACACTGCTTGTACGCTCTTCTGCTACGTCTGAACTCAGTGTTCTAGCTGATCCAAAATCAGAAATCATTGGGATCATGTTGCAATCCAAGAGTATATTATGTGGTTTCAAATCTCTATGGACAATCCGGAACATGGAGCCTTTGTGCAGGTAAACAAGGCCCGCGGTTAACCCTATAATTATCTTGAATCGCTTAGACCAGTCTAGCAATGGCCTTTTTGTTTTGTCTGCAAAATGTTAAAAGAGTGATTATCTTATATATAAAAATAATTGCATTTCCTATTCTCCTCAAAACCAAACTATAATAGGTTCTACATCTATTTTATTCGAGCAACAAACAACCAGGTGATTCTATAGGCCTAGAGCTTCTGTAGACTTTCATATAAGTCAATTCTAGTTGTTCTGTATGACTGTATATGTAGTATACATATTTACTACTCACTCTGTTTTCAAATAGATGTCTTTCTAGAGTTGGACACAAGAATTAAGAGTGTTGCTGAAATGTCTATATTGCCCATCTCTTTTTTTTCTCACAAGATAACTAATTACCTCGTTCTCCTCCCCAAAGCAAGGCATCCACGCGCAAGAGAAGCTCATTGGTGTCAAGTTTCATGCACTAGCCAACGCAACCAAAAGTATGAACTGATGGAAACGGCTAGGCAATGGACATATGCACTTCAACACCCCCTCTCACGTGTGACTCGGGAGGCCAACATGTGCATAGAAATCTCAGAGGTATGACTCAAGAGGCTTATATGTGGACATGGACACTATAACTAAAGTTGCATAGGAAGTATAGGAAGACAAGTAATTTGACACAAAATTTGAGAGGCTAAAAGCACATCTATTTTAAAATGGAGGGGGTAGGAATTAAATGCGGTGCACTTGAAAATTAACTCCAATAAGGGAAACCGTACCAGATATGTAACGGTCCAACGATCCATTTTGCATGAGCGTATAGACCAAAATCCTTTCTTTCCCATGGATGCACCACCCTAACAACCTAACCAGATTCGTATGCTGAAGCTTTGCGAGCTGCAATTCACTGTGAAAATCAAATATTGTTGCATGTTCATCGAGCCGTTTAATGGCAACCATATGTCCGTCAGGTAACTGACCCTGCAATGATTACTAGGGGAGTTCAAATAATAGTCTCACAACAGAATCAGTGCTTTATAGGAAAGTCAAGGAAGACATACATTCGCTTTGTTAGTTTCTTTCTATGTTAGCTTATATTTACCTTGTAAACTGTCCCAAATCCACCACAACCAATTATTGTCTTCCCTGAGAAATTCTCTGTAGCATCCACAATCTGAAAGAAGTTGAACTTTGCAAATCCCACGCAAGCCTGTTCTATACGAGTACAGAGCTCCACGAGTTCTTCAATGTCAAAAAGTTTCTGTTGTTGAAGGTCCACTGTTCCTGAATCATGGATAATATATCCGTGTCACCAATGGGATTCCAAAAATATTGGCATGAGAGAATACAAAATTATGGAGAACATGATTCATTATTTGTAGCATAGATCATCAACTCGTCCTAATTATGGACTTCCATGTACGAAACTACAAGAGTGCCATCTTATGAAAACAAATGGAGACTGTGATATAATATTGATGATGTTTCTACTACTCAACTCACATCTTTCATGTGGTTACCAAAAGGAGTATATATATGTGCCAAAAAGGAACTTCTCAGTATAGAATTGTTCATAGTCTGTATCGAAAAGATGTGTTTATTCCTATTAGCTAGTGCTCTTTTACGACATGTGCTTCTTTATGGCCACAGTTGAATCCTATACGGTGACTTAATGTTTACGCATGATTATCCTTTTGCACGTATAACAAAAACAATATCAAAATCAATCATATGGACAGTTTTTAATCTCTGTTGCAACATATCAAAACATGAGAAGCTGGTATTTCTATGTACATTAAATAACAAAGCAATTCTGAAATCGTTGAGCAAATAACTTTGACATGAAACTTCAGTCCATTAGTTTCCATATCCGAGTTATCAGTAGGCGTATTAGGAAATCCTTAGAAGTAACTACTTACCTACAAATGGGTTGTCTCCAACATTGCTAAGTTTAGTAGCTTGCTGAACGCGTACTTTAGTGTCCGAAGATCTTGTTGAAAACCTAAAAATTGGTGAATGTCACCATTACTATGTCCATAAGTGACCTACCCATGGTTTTACAGTCCTAAAATGTGGCGAATTCATACATTTGAGTCTGACAGTTACATAACTTAAAGTTCACGCTAGTTCGTTTTAAGAACAAAAAAAATCATGCTTATGGAGAAAGATACTGTAGAAATTTGTTGACATAGCATATATTTTAAGTTAAACAAACTTGTAACACTTGCAGCTGACTAATCTGCTGTTCATCTACATTACAGACAGAATATACATATATTTTACAACTTGTAACACGAACCAGAACTACATAATGAAAATTATCTGACCTGATTTGATGATTTGAACTGCTTGTGTCTACACTGAGCACCATTTCCTCAGCCTGCTAATCAAACAGAGCTAAAATATCAAATATTATTGATGTACAATTGACCAGCACAGGTTGTATGACTGCCATTAGCAGTAGCCTTATTACAAAGCTGAAACACCCTACGAAATCATAATTGCTAATTAAACTGAAATCGTATTGTTTAGCCGGCAGTACCAATTTACAGCTGGACTCCAATTTAGGCGCAGTTATACGGTTATGCTTATGCCTAGGATCATTTGAACATATCAGTTCAATTGAATTACAATCAAGTGAATTTCTCTAACTAAAAAAATCTCTGTGCCCTTCAACCACAAGCTTCAATTTTGATATGAAAAAACTACTACTCACCCAGCTACTAAAAGTCTGAACCATATGGGTACCTTGACATGTCGACTGTTTGTAGAATTGTCGACGAGGAGATGAGCGGGATGAGGCGGATGAACATGTCGATCTCGTGCTGCGCGGCGCGGAGCTCGTCGGCCATCCGCGCGCCCAGGAGCAGGCGGCGGAGGTAGCCGCAGTCCTGGCAGGCGCTGACGAGCGCGTAGCAACGCCGCAGCACGGCGCCGAGCTGCTCGAGCGGCCGCCTGGTGGCCTCCCGCCGCATCAGCTCCGCGAGCTCCAGCTCCTTGAGCAGGCCGCCGACGAGCTCGACGTGCTGCGCGAGCCGCACGCAGGCGTCCCGGTGGCTGTGCGCTGCCAGGGCGGCCTGCACGACCATGGAGACCAGCCCGAGCGCGTCCACACCGACCAGCTGCGCCACGCTGGAGGCCTGGCCCAGGGTGGTCCACAGGGTGCTCGAGGAGCTGTCCCATGGAGTCGCCATGGTCGCTGCTCGCTGTTTCTGCACGCTGCAGCCTCTTCTGCGGTTCTGCCCCTGGCGGTCAGCCGGTCAGGCTCGTCGCCGCCACTGAAGGGAGCTTAGGGAGGACACGTTTCTTATTAGTGAGCTTGTGTTCGACGTTCTTCCAAAAAAAAAAAAGGCTTGTCTTTGACGGACGCTTTGACTAAGCATAGTAATGCCACATTTCTTTTCCTTTTATTTTCGAGAAAAGCTGGTCTCGCACGAAATGGCCGGGCTTGGCCCATTCCAACTTAAATTGGCAAGTTGGCATAGATGATGATTTTTCTCGACCATTTGAAAAACTAGACCGGAGGGGGAAGAGCACCTTGGCATCGCATAAAAAAGAAAGGTGCATACGACACCGCGTCGCGAGTGCGGAGACTAGCACCTGTGCGGGCAAGGTCGCATGGTCCCAACCACCGGGTTAAGCCTCGGTCCACGACCATTTGGAAAACTGATCCTACGAAACAGAAAGAAGAAGAATACATAATATAAATATAACCGACTCTCCATATGTTCGGCAATGTTTTTAAAATAAAAGTTGCTTTATTAAATTCATACGTTAACATCACGTAGACACAATTCATAAGTTAACATCACGCGAATAAAAATTCATAATAGTTTGTGCCCGGCTTCTGCAATTAGGATGTGCAAACCCTCAAATAAAAAGACAAATGAAAAAATAACGGGTGCCATAAATACGAGGGGAACTCGTAGCAATGCCTAAGGCGATGGAGAATCGATCTGTATATTACGCTGTCATCCATGTGGTATAAAAATAGCTTCCGCCACCGTCAGCTACCCTCCGTAAACATGCCTCTGAACTCCATACGCTGAAGAAGAGATGACCACAAACGAAGCAATGGATACACCAGTAAATGATCTGCAAAGAAATGGAAATTTTACCATTAAAAATAAAAATTTCATATAAGCAAAGGAACCAAGAACAACAAATGTTCCCACTCTAATAAGTATTCTATACTTGTTATCTATTCCACGTAACTAATTACAAAATTGTAACACTACGTGGTGGGTAAAAAGTCAGAAGCCACTTGATGAGTGACAATATAGAATGTGAGAGCTTACACTGAAAAATAAGTGGTTAATTATCTTATCACGGTGACAAAAGCTGCATTGTAAATTTTCATGCCAATTATGGTTTGCTAGGTTATCCTTAGTCGGATTACACCTTTGTGAAGGTACCACACAAAGATTTTTTAATTTTTAGTGACACATTTATTTTCGGATTTTTATTATTATTATCCACAAACACATCTGAATGAACAAGTGCTTTGTATATAGAATCCACCAAGAATTTAACATTCTCATGTAGATTTCACCGAGATTTATCAGTCATCCACGTCACTTAAACCATTGCAACCGTCCAAAAAGAGTGGTCCATGTCTCAAGCCTCTACGTCCAATTAAATCTCGTCTGAACTCACATTTGGTGAAGATGTCTCCAAAACCATAACGATTGTGTCTCTTTTGTGATGAATAATATTGTACATAGCCACATATTGTTCTCTGGGAGTAGTATTACCTACTTATCTATACAGAACCTGATTTCCAAACCATTCTTGATAGTAAATAATCCAAAGGGGATGAAATATATTTCGTCACCATAGGACCAGCCTAAAAGTGTGAATCCCTAAGTTTCGTATACACTTGGATAACGCCTTGAGCCTATATATCTTCCTTAGTTTGCTAGACCACATTCTTGACGAGAAGGTTAAAAAGCCATTTACCGAGGAGGGGTACACATTCGTTACCGCTAGGGCATGAATATCAAGCCCCCCTCCCCTGATCTTTTTTATGACAAACCACGTCCCATCTAGCGCTAGCTGGTATTTAGTTTTTCACTATCACATTGCCAAAAGAATCTCGATTGGAAGTAATCCGTAAATTCTGTTGCAGTTAGAAGAATAATTTCATATACAATCATACTTCTTAGTACTAAATTAATGAGAACCGGTCCCCCCCCCCCCCCCCCACAACAAAACTAATTTTCCTTTCCAACATAATGATAAGTTTTCTCTTGATGCGGTGGATGATAACACTTTTTTAATAGGGGATCGGTTTCTGGCGCAGAAGTTTCAGTAATATAGTGATATTGGGGTGGGTACACAAATACATAGAGAACCCCAATAAAACTAAAATTACAACTTGATCCTCTTTTTTAAAATACCTCAGACGAAAAGGAAGAAAAACGAATCAGTCTTTCTCCACTATTGCTGCATCTAGAACTCGAAGCACAACCGCGGACCTAGCTTGCCGCCGGGGATAATACCACTTGGGTCAGGGATGTACGTGAGGTGCCCAGCTGAACTTGAAATCATATGACTTCAGTGTAGGTTGACTTTTTAAGTAAACTCACTTAAAAGACTCTCCCATGTATTCTATTGTGTACCTTAATTAAATTACATGGCAACGGTCTGGAGAGTTTGACCATGTAGTTGTATTGGTAGGTAAATGTCCTAATGTGTCGAAGTCACATTGTTTTAAACCTTGCGGTTGTACATGTCCAGCCACATTGCTTGGCTCTTTATTTAGAGTCTCAACGAAACAAGTTGTCTCGAATGTTTAATTAGATTCTCGACAAAAATAAGCGCTATATGTGTGCATTTTTTCCACATCTTCTATTCAAGAGTCAGAAATTCAATTAGATTCTCAAAAGAAATATCCTGCCTCACGTGCTTGACGGATGGAGGCGAGTTGGGCTAACAGGCCGACGCAGCCAAGGTTACCCAGTCACCCGTGGGTAGGCCCGTCAGGCCGCCACATAGGCTTCATTCTCTGCCCAGCCAGATTCTGGCCTCCCGGCACTTGGAACTCAGCAGATTTTCCTCTCAGGTGTATTCCGACATTTTTTTTTGAAAGAGTATTCTGACATTTCAGGCTGCACTGTCTACGATGCTCAGGTCAAGCGTTCCGGTGGGGGTGGTTTCCACTCCGCCTTTGTCTCCGCGGATGGTTTCACCTCTAGGTTTGCCTATGCCGATTTCCCCCAAAACTTCTCGTAGTAGTATCCGTCATGAGGTGGCTCCTAATGGCTCGGTGGCCACGAACGAGGACACTTTGGCGAAGGCGATGCTCGTCGTTGAGCATCGTGGAATCTCGACTCGTATGTAGGTAGGTCGTCACCTAAATCTTTTCGTCCTTTTGATATTCCATGCATAACTTTGAACTTGAATAGAGTTGGGATTAGTATGGGGAGAAATAAGAAGAAAATTAATGTATCTGCAAATTCTCTTAAACTTATAGATATTAACCGACTAAAAGTCCCCCCCCCCCCCCCCCCCCCCCCCCCCCCCACACGCAAGTTTTCGAGTAAGAATGCCGTCACAAAATGGAGAATGAGGAAGCAAATGCCACTTATGATGGTCGGCTCGTAGCTCATCTGGTGGGTGTGAGGTCTCAGAGGCGGGACTAGATGAGGCCTATCTTGGATCTTTTTGTGATCTAAAAACAACATACCCGGAAATCCAAATCCTCCTCCTAAAAAAAGTATATGTCGGTGGAAGATTAGTTATCCTTTCCATACTACTACATAAAATCGTGATGTCATTTTTGGTTGTTTCAGGTCGCCGGCAGCTCGTGTTCTGCTCTTGTGCAGCCAAATAGGAGGCGTACAATTGACGGTGCAAGCTCAGGAGTCGTGAACTCCAGCCGTGTGAAAGCAGCAAGGTAGAAGAAGTACTCCGTGTTAAAGACTTCGCACATGCCAGGAAAAAGAAAAGAGAAGCAGGAGTCAGCCGATGCCGGGGCTTGATTAACAGTGACACTGTTAGTGGACGGCCCCAAGTGAGGTCGACCGGCTGCACAGACGAATCAACTGGATTAAATCTCATTCCGTACATTCTCGGTAACTCCCCTGACCAGACTCACCATGGGCGTACGTGCGTGGACGCTAGCCTAGCACGACTGCACGAGCGACGGAAAAAGAAAACAAAACAAACGGCTCAGGGCATCTCCAGCCGCCCCCCCAAGCCTTCGAGAGGCCTTTTTAGCGCCGCGGCGGCTAAAAAACGTCGTTTTTGTTCCAGTCGTCCCCCAGAAGCCTAAATAGCGCCGAAACGGCGTTATTTTGCGCCAGCGCATCCAGGCGAAACCCAGCCCACTGGGTTCGGCTTGGGGGGCGAAATGGCGGGAAAGGCGACGCGGGCCAGCGCTGTCAGCGACGCGGGGGAAAATGGCGCGGAACAGAACCGCCCGTGAGCGGCCGCGCCCTCATCCTCTCGGCTCCCGCGCTGGTCAAATGCTGCCGGAGTTAATGGCGTGGCCAGCGGCCAGTGAGCGCACCGGTCAAAGGCTGCCGGAGTAATTACGTGGCCGGCGCGCGTCACTTCGACGTCCAATCGAAGGCCACGCGGCGCAGTAATGGCGCGCCACCACCGCCCCTTCGCCTGGCCGCCGAGCTATTAAAATCCCCCACCCCTCGCCGGCCATCCGCACACTCGCCTCTCTCTCGCCTCTCTGTTCTCCCTCCCTCGCCAGATCGCAATCCAATGGCCGACGACGCCGCTGCCGCCAACGGCTGGACCCGCCGCCACCTCCGCAAGGACGAGGCATGGGCGCTCTACCAGGCCGGGTACCCGTGCCCACCTGATATGCGCGTCCCCGGCGCATCCGGCGGCCAGGGGCCGTGGCAACTGAGCGCGGGAGGCATCCCCGTGCCTCCCGTCCCCGCCGGCGTCGAGTTCGACTACGCCATCGCCGAGGTTCGCGAAGGCCTGACGGAGGAACAGGCCGCGGACCCGCGCTGGAGGGCGGAGGGCAACGACGCCTTCTGGCAGGCCTATTTCCAGCGCCGGCACGACCAGGACATCGCCGACCGCGGCAACAACGGCCAGGTGGAGGGCCGCCACAACTCCAAGGGACGCAAGCGGTGGTGGGGCGGCCCACACCGCCGCCTCCAGTGGGTCCTGGACTACATCGCCGCCGGCAACGAGCCCCGGCTGACCATGCCGCCGAGGATTGCATCGTGGACGCCGCGGCGGATGGGAGGCGCGTCCTCCTCCTCCGCCACTTCGTCTTCCTCCGGCGCGCCCTCGGCTCCAGGTACACGCGCCGCGCCCCCCTCTGTGACCCCCCCACTCTCAACTCCGGCCGCCGCGTCCACATGCACAGCGGCACCCTGCGCATCAACGAGCCTCACGGCAGCTCCCAGCGCCGCGCGGCTTCTCCTCCTCGCTCCTTCTTACAGCGCCTTGTCAAGGCCAAGAAGGAGCCCAAGCAGGAGCCGGAGCAGGAGGTGGAGTGGCCCGGCCTGAAGGAGGCAGAGGAGGCCTCCTTCAACACAATCCAGCCGGCTACGGAGGAATTCGCCGCCGACTGGAGCCTCCGCCAGTTCACGGAGGCCGAAGTGGAACGCCAGCGCCAAGCACTCGCCGAGCTGGAGCGCAGGCGCGCCAGCACGCCAATGCGGGCCGCCGCCGCCGCATTCCTCCTCCTCCGGTGGCGCCGGAGATCCCCTACTTCGTGCTCGACCCGAGCGACAGCGACGAGGAGGACGCCGGCTTCAGGCAGGCCCTGCTGTTGAGCAAATTCCAGCGCTGCGACGGCGAAGGCCCGAGCAAGCCTCCCGGAGACGGCTCCGACGACGACGACCACGGCGACTACAGCAAGGCGATCCAAGCCAGCCTGGGCATCAACTAGCCCTGTAGATCGCCGAATAAAATGTTTTTACGTTTTTAGTTTTAAATTCTGCTATGTAATCGGTGATTTTTCCGCCAAATATGAATGAAAATTGCCTTTAAGAAATTAGTCTATTTGTTCCGGCGTTTTTGAATTTTTGGGCCGAACCTTGGGTTGGGTTCGCGGCTGGAAAACGCGCCCCCCCAGGATCCAGATTAGCGCCGTTTCGCGCCGCGGCGACCCAAAATAGCGCCGTTTTGGGTCCTAGGGCGGCACAACGACTGGAGATGCCCTCAGCAGGCGAGCGGGAAGATTGGACGCAAAGACGCGCGAAAAAAAAGCTGCCGCTCCTCTTCGATCGGGTCCCGGCGGAGATCCCGATCCTGGACCTGGGTGTGTTCGCGTGGTACGGACTCCAAACTCTCATCTTCTGGGAAGTTTCACGCGCGACAAACGCATCTTTCACCAAAGCGATAAGATCATGCGTGATCCACATCTGTTTAGGATTATAATGCAACTCTTCTAGTGACCTCATTGAACACCTGCTTGTTGCTGCTAATTCAGATCTGCAGAGTGGGGAACCAAATAACCATTCCTGGTGCTCACGGCATAAATCGCACACCCACTCCTACAGTCCTACCAGTACTCCAACGCAACAGCACCGGTATGTTCGCCACCCACACAAGAAGCAACAACATCTGTACGCCAACAGGGCACGTACTACGGCATATCTTTCCCAGAGCAGACCGGCCGAGGCGCAAGCAGCCAAGCACTCCATCCGCCACGCTCACCAACTCCGCCGAGCCCACCGCCGGTCACGCACGCGGCCCGGCCGAGACCAACGAACCTGACCTGATCGACATGCCATTGACCCCTCACCTCACCTGCCACGGCCAGGCCAAGACAATTATTGCGGCGTGGCCGGCGACAGGTGTGCCGCGTCCTGGAACTGCTCACTCACAGACTCTCACTAGTGTCGTCATACATAGTGTGGGTGAGTCAGTGAGTGTGAGCTTAGCCAGCTAAGCTAGTCGTCGGTCGTCACGGCACGGCAGCCATGATCGCAGATAGATCACAGATGCTCACTGAGATGATTACCGGTTAGATAGAGCGCCGGATGTGCTGCCATTGTTGTCGTTTGCCCCGTTCACTTCCCGGTGTCTCGGCTCCGAGAGAGCGTGGGGGTGGTGGATGCTGTGCGTCCGCGCGGAGGACGCGCTGGCCGCCGCTGCCGCCGTGGCCGTGGCGTCCGACAAGATGCGCGCCTCCTCCTCCTCCGTGACCCTGTCAGTCCCTGTCCCTCTCTCCTTGACTCCTCTGCGCTTCGGCGCGCTCTTGGTCTTGGGTGCTTTGCTCATCAAAGCTAGCGACCTGCTGCTGGTTCTTTCCTTGGTACGCGCAGGGGCGGCTCGATCCAGAGGGCCATGCACGGGATGGGCGGCGGTGGCGGCGGACGGAGGGTGGGCGGCGGCGAGGCGTGCCCGCCGCCGCGTCTGACGCCGGCTGGGAACAGCAACGCGTCGGCGTCGGCGAGCTGCTCCCGGGTTGGTTCTCTGTCTTCTCCATCCATCAAAGCCCGCTCCTTTGTCCTTTCTCTGATGAATTGTGTCGCGTCCGTACAATGTCGTGCGATTTTGCCTCCCCTGCACGAGAAATTTCCACCGCGGGGATGCTCTCCTAGTCTCCTGCATTCCGCATTGGGCAGCGTAGATCATCAGCTTGAGTCAAGCTGTCTCCTCGCGTGCGGAATTCCGAGGGACCCAACATACGAGATGTCACTTTCCCCTCGCAACCTAGTTCTTCACCTAGCGACTGTTGTGAAATTCGGGTGTTTCGACTGTGTGTTTGCTGAGTCGCGTTCTGCATTTTCCTCCCCTTTTTAGATGGTTCCAACGCCGGCTGTGTCGTGAACTGATAATCTTGTTCTTTTCCTGGCTCTAGGACTGTATTTTCACGTGATCTGTGAACCTGATTGCTCTGGTGCTCCATTTGCAGGATGATAGCAGCAACGGTGGTGGCAAGAGGGAAGGATTCTGGAGAGGCGGCATGCGGCGGTACAGATCGCAGCTCGAGCAGGAAGTGAGTGCCGATTTTCATGTTTATAGTCTGATGGTGTTTACAGTTGATAGAATTCTGCGTTGTTTTCGATTGTAAGCTGTGACAACTTTTCTGCTCCGGTATTTGACTGAAAATATACTTGAGAGGCATGATTTACTCTGAATAGACTGTGCTTATGCAGTTATGCTTGACATTTACTCAAGCAGCTTTCGTTGAATTTATACAGAAATGTAACTTCTAACTTTGGGTTTGGGACATGTTCTGTCAGTTTAAAAGATATGTACCATTCTTTGATTTGATTATGTACCACAGGTTAGGAATTTACAGAGGCAACTCCAAGAAGAGATCGACATGCATCTGGCGTTGACAGATGCCATCACATGATGCTGAACTGATACTTAAATCTTCCACAAAGCTACCAAACAAGGTGCACACATCACATACACTTTTTTTTGTCCCGAACACACGGTACATGTATTTGTAATTGCTTCATCTGATTGTTAGCTACCTTCTTATAACATTTTTAACATTTCATTTCCAGGCACAAGAGCTCGTAATTAGCATATCATGTTTGGAAATTACTGTCTCGAAGCTTGAGGCGGATCTAAATGACTTACAGTACCAGCTGTGTCATGTAAGGAATGAAAGGCTACTTGTAGAAAATAATCCAGAATGCGTACTACCTACGTCATCAACTAGTAAATGTACATGGGATGAAGTAAGTTCTATTTGCAGTAAATAGTCTCATTTGGAAGTTTTTATTTTGGTATGGAGTTGCTGATAGTTTCTTTTTTTTAATATCTAAGCAAATATCAACATTAAGAGATTTTAAGCTGGGGGAATATGAATCAGTTCAGTCAATGGAAGAATATTTATTCCCCGAACTTGAAAAACAGCAGGATGTTCAACAAGAGAGTGAAAATAGGAAGATGGTGTCTCCAAGTGGGCAGTTACAAGATCACCAAGATGTCCATTTAAATATATTGCAGGAAGAACACCAAGATGAAGAGGTCCTATTTCGTGCATATCTAGCAGTTTTCAGTGTACTTCAGTTTATGTTCTATGCAAAAAAAAAAAAATTATCAGTGAAGTAATTTTTATTGCTCCTGCAGATGCAAGAGTCGGGCCCTACAGAGAAAGATGACAAAGAATATCAAGGACTAGACGTATTGTCATTTAGCCAATCTGATCTGAAGAAGCGCATCATGAATGGAAATACGTGGAACAATCCAAATCAGCTCTCTGGAGAGATGGTGCGCTGCATGCGAGATATCTTTCTACATTTATCACGGTCATCCAAGATATCACCAAAATTGTCTTCTGATAATTCATCTTCATCAGCGGGATGTCTATCTGGCTCTACATTTACTTCTGTGTCAGATTCATCTTTAAGGGCCTCAGTGTTGCGAAGCCCTTCAGTTGATTCAGAGCACGACGATGATATTATTCATGAAGTTGGAAACTTTGATCCATACAATGTTAATGTGAAGGAGCCCGAATAGACATTGGGAAGTATTGTTCAGTAGCTGAAGTATCTTGGATGCATGTTTGCAAGGAACAACTTGAATATGCATCTGATGCTCTTCAAAAGTTCAGGTTTCCTGTTGAACCCTTGTCTAAGGCTATTGACGCTAGTAGTGAACAAATTGCAGAACATGAATTTTCTTGAACTGTAGAGTTAATTGTCTGAGACAAACTGGAGCAATAATGGAGCACTGACATGATACCGTATTACTTACTGGAAAAAAAACATGACCACAAAAGCTGCATTAGTAATTGAAGGTCTAAATAAATGTTCATTCTACCTTATAGTCTAATAAAGAACTAGATAGTGTTGGTTATCTGAACAAAGCATGTTCTTCATGTTATGGCATGACTTATCCGTTTTAATTAATCTTGTTTGCAGGTCCCTTGTGGAACAACTATCAAATGTTGATCCTACTCATATGAACTGCGACGAGCGGTTAGCGTTTTGGATTAACCTGTACAATGCCTTAATAATGCATGTGAGTGCCATCCGTTGCTTAGTGATTTTGTTAGCGTAAATGGAAAGATAAAAAGTATCTCTTCTTCCTTTGCAACATCATGTTCTGTTTTTGTGAGTAATTATTTTGAAGGCTACATTTTAGTGTTATAGTTGTTATGGTAATTTTAAATTCTAGTAATTCTAAACATCAGTTGCTGCTTTATGTTCTGCTGTCAATTATCATGGGCCGTGTGTTGGTTTTACTCATGATTGCTTACACGCCAAATTATGTGTATATTTTTTTGCAGGCATTTTTAGCATATGGAGTCCCGGGAATGACATTAAGCTTTTTTCACTGATGCAAAAGGTTTGTCTAATGGAGCACTTATTTGGTGATAGCAATATTACTTTAATAAATATTAACCAACATGAGCTAATGTTGCAGGCCTGTTACATGATTGGTGGACAGTCCTTCAGCGCAGCTGAGATAGAATTTGTGATTCTTAAGATGAAGAATCCAGCACACCGGCCACAAATTGTATAATCTGCTCCTCATTTGTAAATTTCATTTGGTTGGTATGCAAGTCCTGATTCATCTTACTGTTCCTTCTTTTCAGTCTTTGATGTTAGCCCTCCACAAGTTCAGAGTTACCGAGGAGCATAAGAAATATTCGGTCGATGACACTGAGCCCATGGTGCTGTTTGCACTTAGCAGTGGAATGTTCTCGTCACCTGCTGTAAGTGGATGAGTTTATCTTGTCAACATGTGTACACTGGCAATGTGTTAAATAAACCAAAGCATTACTTCATCGACTGTGTGTATCACATAGTTCAGAAAACTGGGCATTTCTCTAAGTATTCTGAACATGATAAGACAACTTCCTACCGAACAGGTCAGGATTTTCTCCGCCGAAAAAGTTCGACAGGAGCTACAAGAGTCGATGAGAGACTACATCCGAGCATCAGTTGGTATCAGTGACAAAGGGAAGCTCACAGTCCCAGCGTTACTGCAGAGCTACGCCAAGGGCACCGTGGAGGACTCTATGCTCGCGGACTGGATCTGCCGCCAGCTGACTCCAGGCCAAGTCGCAGCAATCCAAGACACCACGTCATCGCGCAAGCAGCGACTTCTTGGCTTCCGCAGCTTCAGCGTCATCCCGTTTGACTCGAAGTTCCGGTACCTCTTCTTTCCTGACAGGACATACACTAGGTAGATATCCCAGAACTGAAGAGAAACCAGGAGTGGGCATTTTGACACAACTGGGAAATTGGAGGATTAGCTGTACACTTTTTTTTTGTAGATTTTGGGGTGAGCGATTCTTTTTTCCTCTGTAAAGGCCAACATTTGTTTGTTTGTATCTAGTGTACTAATATAAGGGGTTGTGTGGAATAATTGACCACCTTTTGTCCTTTAGCATAACTTTGTAACATCAGGATGATGTAGGCAGAGAACAGTTGTGTTTCTGGCTGTCTGACTTGGTTAAGGCAATACTGACATTGATGTTTGCTTCCCGAGATAACACTTGTCATCAGCAGTTAAATGAACTACTAGTAGTTAGGAAGATGGTAGTGTGATCATCTTGAATGGTCAAAACTTGGCTAGCGACACCATTTTCGCTTCCATTTAGTCACACCCAGTCATTTGCCTCCAGTTCTCAAGGGCTCAAGGCAACGCTTCCAGCAAGACATCCAGAATACTCGCCATCGTTGAGTTGTCACGCTACTGACGATACGTCCTTACAATACGGCGGTCTGCAGATTTCGGTGGAGGTCAGAGCTCAGGGATTTCCTTACCGTACGCTACTGACAATGCATCATACTCGTCGACATCTACTTCAACGTTGCTTCTTTTACTAGAGATTCGGTGGAGGTCAGAGCTCCACCTGGAGTCTTGAACCATAACAGCATGTCTCCTGCTCAAGAAGTCAAACTGCAGGTAGGGCAAGGTGGTAGTCCTTTTGGTAGCCCAAACACCGGTCACCGACAAGGCTTCACTGACAAGGCTGAAGGAGCAATAAGTTTCATACAATCAACTACCATATATCCAAATATGTTTTTTTAGGCACATTACCGTAGGGGAAGACCCCTACGGTATAATTTTCGATTTTCTATTAACTCAGAATGTTCAAGATGAGCACCACCAGAACAAGTTCACGATTATCCAAATATGTAGAGGTATCAAGCGGAGATTTCTGGCTTGATCCCGTTATTTAAATAAGCTCGAAAATCATATTTGCGAGTTCCAAAAAAACTGAAAAAATCCTGATGTAGCCAATAAGTAATGTTCCCACAAACGTGCAAAAAATGAATTTAAGGAAAATCATATTTACTTTGTATTTTAAGCTACACAAAAGTGACAAAAGTGTGGATTTGACTATCCATATATTCAAATCTCTAAATTTTATCAGATTTAGTCATTTCTGTGTAGCCCATAATACAACTAATTTTGCATTGCGATTGTCATGCTTGTAGGATATATCATTGGCTATGTCCAGATTTTTTTGAAACCGGTAAACATAATTTTTTAATATTTTAAAATGGAAGGAGCAATGGAGTTCGGGAGCCAAAGACACTTTTCCAGAGTATCTCCTTATAATTTTTTATATCCTTTACATTACCTCTATGCTGAATTGTTAACTGTTAGTAGTACTTTCCTCCAGTGTGTTCAGAGCGCCAGGGCTCCCTCCACATGTGGTTCCAATCAAAATGGCCAAAATTGTTTATTTTTCGGCAATGACTCAATGAGTACTACAATACTAGGGAGACATCAGACATGTACCCATACTAGTGGTAGGATAAATTTAGTACGACATGTCCACCTCCAACCATACTTACCCAGCAAGCCGCAGATTATTAAAGTATCCTTCTCTTAAGAGTTGAGCCTTATCATTTTATTGTTTGGGTACACATCCAGTTTCAACTACTTACATAAATTACAAAGTTGCTGACTGCTTCCATTTGCACGACTTCTGGACTAGGTCAGTCTAACTGCTCCTCTTCACTCTTCATCTTCAAATGGTATAGCTTTCCTCGAAAGTAAGGGGAAATTGTAGCAACCTACAATTCCCCGTATAGCTCATGGCTTAAGTACTGAAATTCGCAGGTGCCTTTTAGTAGTGTTCACAGCAACACAATTTTGCCATATAGGAAAGATTCATAAGAACATCATGAAAGAGCTCCATTTCTCACCCATAAACAGAAACAGATTATCCATGCCTTTCTTTGGCCTTGCTCTTTCTATTGTTCACCTGCTTTTCTTTGCCTCCCCTACCATCTCCTGTACCGGGCAGGACGGGAGCTCCCTCATCAACTTTCTAGATGGGCTCATGCCAGGTAGCAACGGCGGTCTCAATGTGTCATGGGTGATAGGAACAGACTGCTGCAAATGGGAAGGCGTCATCTGCAGCAGTGATGGCAGAGTCACAGATGTCTTGCTGGCCTCCAAAGGTCTCAAGGGGGGCATCTCGCCATCTCTGGGCAATCTTACTGGCCTGTTGCACCTCAACCTATCCCAGAATTTGCTCGAAGGTAGTCTACCAACGGAATTGGTGTTCTCCAAAAGCATTGCAGTCCTCGATGTCAGCTTCAACCGCCTCAAAGGTCATCTGCAAGAGATGCAATCATCAAACCCTGGCCTTCCTCTCCAGCTCCAGGTACTGAATATCTCGAGCAACTCCTTCACGGGACAGTTCCCATCCACAACATGGAAGGCAATGAAGAATCTGGTTGCTCTTAATGCAAGCAACAATAGCTTTACAGGGCGCATACCATCTTCCATCTGCATCAACGCCCCATCATTTGCCATGCTTGACCTTTCTTATAACAAATTCAGTGGCAATATTTCACCAAGGCTTGGCAGTTGTTCGATGCTGAAAGTGCTCAAGGCTGGCCACAACGACCTTAGTGGAACTCTCCCTGGTGACCTCTTCAACGCTACATCATTGGAGGAACTCTCTCTACCCAACAATGCATTGCAAGGAGTTCTTGATGGTTCCCTCATAGTCAAGTTTAGCAGTCTGGCTATCCTTAATCTTGGATCGACTAGTCTCACTGGCAAGATTCCAGATTCTATAGGCCAGTTAAGAAAATTGGAGGCACTCTACTTGGACAACAACAATATGTCTGGTGACCTGCCATCAGCACTAGGTAACTGCACAAATCTCACATATATTACCCTCAGAAACAACAGCTTTACTGGGGATCTTAGCAAAGTCAACTTCACCATGTTGAATCTGAGGGTAGCTGATTTTTCAGTGAACCTCTTCACTGGTACCATTCCTGAAAGTATCTACTCATGCAGCAACCTAGTTGCATTGCGCCTGGCTTACAATAACTTTCAAGGCCAGCTCTCACCAAGCATTGCCAATCTCAGGTCCCTCTCCTTCTTTTCGATTAGCAACAACTATTTTACAAATATCACAAATGCATTTGAGGTGCTCAAGAACTGCAAAACCCTCACCACCCTGCTTATGGGAGCCAATTTCAATGGTGAAACCATAACACAGGATGAAACAATCAATGGCTTTGAGAATCTTCAGGTACTGATGATAGATGCCTGCCCATTGGTTGGGGAAATCCCTATTTGGATATCAAATCTCAGAAAATTGATGATACTAGGTTTATCGTACAACCAACTCACAGGACCAATACCATCCTGGATTAGTGGACTGCATTTCCTATTCTTTCTAGACATATCAAGCAACAGGCTTACAGGAAATATCCCAACTGCACTAGTGAAGATGCCGATGCAACTATCAAAGAAGAATGCTGCAAAGTTGGACACGAGATTCCTTGAGCTGTCTGTATTTTGGACTCCATCACGTGAATACCGCACGGTCAGTGCTTTCCCCAACAGTTTGTGTCTAGGCAACAATAATTTCACCGGTGCAATTCCCCCTGAGATTGGACAGTTAAAAATGCTGGATGTCCTCAATTTAAGTTCCAACAGCTTAACTGGAGAAATACCACAAGAAATCTGCAACCTTACAAACCTGCAAATGCTTGATTTGTCAGACAACCAGCTCACAGGGGCAATACCCTCTGCATTGAGTGATCTGCACTTTCTTTCCACATTTAATGTGTCTAACAACAAGCTAGAAGGGCCAGTTCCAACTGGAGGACAGTTTGACACATTCTCAAATTTCAGCTACAGTGGGAATCCAAAGCTATGTGGACCGACGCTCAGCCTCTATTGCACCTCCGCTGCAACAGATGAATCCTCTAGCTCACGGGGGCACAACATGCGTTTTGCACTAGTCATCGGGATCACCTCGGGAGGACTCACCTTACTTGGATTGCTTGCATGCTTCCTGATTGCGAAATTGGTATATGATGATCACACTGAAAGCCTAGTTTTTCTTCAGAGACGGTACTGATAACTGAATGCCTGATGCTTTAAATATTGAGCTTATCTCCTCTGTTGTACTTCCATTAATGTGAACCCTATGTGCATTTGTTTTCTCTTTGGCTTTTATTCGTCTCCGGGGGTATGACTTCTTCAAACATTGCCAACACTTTCCGCGCATCAATCGCCATTCCTGATAGCATGAAATTAGACGTTTAGTGTCTAATGATATGCTGGATCTAACTCTATCTATAAAGGTGCGAAATGAACCTCTGAAACTCCCCCAAAATAGTCGGTCAAACACTTGTGGATGTAGTACATATCATGGGCTTACAAACTGCAAATTCATACCATATTCATCACCGTTATCTAGAAACAAGAAGGATGAGACTCTACTCTGATGCCCTAAATGTGCATCTGTTCGTAAAGCCTATTTTCTTATAAATGCATAGGCAGAGTACCCAGCCACCTACCATGTTCCTCCATACAAATTTGAACATGATATATGACCGGAGGCTACTGCATACTGCAGTAAATATTTACCCTGGGCCTTTGATCTTTCTACTAGAGGCTGGGGCGCCCCTCGGGGCGCCTCCTGGCCGCTCTTCTGCATAATAATCTGAACACCATGATGGCACGTAGAGGTGTACAGTCTTTTCTTTTTGATAGTCAAGTTGGTTGTATATCAACCGTTATTTAATCTCATGTGACATGCATTGCAACGGTGTTAGGCAAAGTGTTCAGGGGTTACAGTTTGAGAAGACATTCAATGACGTTGAGCCATTTTTTCATAGAATAGATCAGCTACACAATAAATATTTTACACGCGACTGCCAATGTGAGCCTATAATAGCTCTTTGTCTAGGAGGTTCTTCTAATTCTCTTCAAATGTTGGTGTTCATAATTTCGTCTATGATACCTTACCCACAAAAGTTATAAGCCCCAATATTATGTACCTGTTCAGAGAAGGAACACAAATCTGACAGTGGGCAACTAACCTAGGTAACATGTTTTATGTCTCCCTTCTTCAGCTATTGTTTCAGTGACCAATTCTATTGTTGTAGTCCCTAATCAATGAACCGGTAGCAGTTTGCCTCCTAAGAAACGGTATCTTTTGCTATCTCTTCATCCGTGAAATGAACTCCAAATATAGCCATACGGATAGGAGCACCTTCAAGGGGCAGTTCTCAAGTGCTGAAAAGTACAGTCCCACATATCATGTTATCATCGTACACTGCGACAATATTCAGTATCGCCAGCCTGAGGTCAAGCATCAATCTGTAGTAAGTTTTGAGCATTCTGCAGTTTTAGAGATGCCAAGATAGCAATATCAGTAAAGTGACCATTTTATATAGATGAGACAAGATAGCATTCTGCAATTTGGAAAATGGCAAGGTAAATGTATGAAGAAGCAAGGCTAATAAGTGGTTATGTATATGACACTACAAAGGCACGGAAATAGCACATGCGTTAGTTTCCTTCACACTCTTGTCAGCTGATTCATCCTATGTATCCGAAAGCAGATAGAAATCGACAAACTTGGACTTCACATAGACTGCTGTGACCACATCAGCTGGGTAGCAGAACACATGAAAATGTAAACACCCAGTTGCGTTGTTACATAAGCCTTGTCTCTTCAACAGACTTAGTTAAATACTTAGCATATATGAGTTGAGCACATGATTATATTTGACCGTTTTCTATTAGTGCAGTCTCCAGTGCTGAATCATAAGTTAATAGTGTATAGAGAGTAAAAGGAAACAAACTTCCAGCATGTACCTCTATCATCTAAACTGATACATATGCACCTGAAGAAATATTTAGAAATGTTTAAACAAAGGAAGGCATATTGAAGTGAATGCAACTTTAGGTAAAGATTTAATTTTCAAACTTCTGCATATGGAAATATGGATACAATTGGTTAAACTATCAGGTAAAAACATACTATAGATAATTCTTTTAGCAGTTTCCAGTAAGATGTGATTGATAAGTAATCGGTGTCAAAATAATTCACCATACGTAAGCAAATTGTTACCATCATAGTTCAAAGAATTGTTTAACTGAGTACAGCCTGAAGTGAGTCTTTGATCCCAAGAGCGTACTTTGGCATTTAATGTTCCATTCAAAAAATAAAAAAGATATACTCAGAACAAAATGATGCACCAATTGAGATACTAAAATTACAAAAGACAACATGTATTCAAATTTTGGAACATGTTCTTTCATGTATAGCGTTGGATCTGAGCTGTAAAAAGACACAAGCATGGAAATATAGGTCAGAGTGTATATTGCTATGGTAGGAACATTGGTAAATGTTCAATATTAGCACATTTCATGGTATAATTGGGCTTCTAGTCTGCTTCTTACCTGTAATATCTCCGAATTCCTCTATATCGTTGGCCTGTAAAGAAAAAAAATGCTCACATAAAAGTCCTAAGTTGACAAGAAAGTGCATATCATGGTTGTACTCTAAAGCCCCACAAATCTCTCATAAAAACAGTGAATCCTTTACTTGCATGACTTTAAAAACTGATATAGCAATTCTGACTTCATGATAATTTGGTTTCTTGGATAGCCACATCTAAGCAATTTCTCCAAGGGTGGCAAAAAGGAATTAACGAACACGAGCAATCTATGCATCTTACCAGGCTTTTCTGAACACAAGAAAATTATACCTAGTTCACGCAATGCAATCCTTACTTCTCCCAATGAACAATACCCCCCTAGCATAAGAAGAGAAATTGCAACAAGCTTCGAAAACACACAGTGCAAGTTTGATGATTCTACATCAGCAGCTAGAGTGTGAAATCGATAGCCATAACTCATTGTCCCTATTGGCGATCAAAAAGTTCTCGGACCGGTGGCCTGGGTACATGATATCAAGTGGCAAGCCTCGACAACCCCAACGATGAACCCCATGAGCTCGGCGGCCTTTAACTCACTGCAGTTGATGGAGAGAAATCTAACATTTATCACTGATATAGTACCTCACATATCATGGTAAACAACAAAAATTCCAAAAGTCAGTGCTTGTGAAGCCTTGAAAGGGAACCTGTAATGTATGACAGAAGGTTAATTAAGACAATAGCAACATTGATGGATGAAATGCAAGTCAAGTTTGATGTACGCAGCTAAGAAAATTTACAAACAAGGAACTGGAATCTGATTATCTTTTTTTTTGTGCCGGTATGGAATCTAATTATCTGAATTCCTGTTTTTTATGTGTCTAATCAGATCTAGCCAGATCTACACACTTACTTATGCCAACCGAATATCCTTGCAACATATATCACATTTACTGAATTAAACAACATCATCCAAAACAAGTATGCACCTCAATAATCTCTAATGCAAACATTCCTATGACACTTATTTATGCCAACTGAATATCACTTGCAACATATATCACATTTACTGAATTAAACAGCATACATCCGACACAAGTATGCACCTCAATATCTCTAATGCAAACATTCCTATGACAGAAATGTGGCACTGCTCTGTTGATTTGAATTACAAAAGAATAGCATCAATTTCCTTCACATCATATTAGCCAGCTACAGTTAAAAGTGATGGAAACTAAAAGCACAGAAAAAAGGATATAGGTGATCGAGTATTCAAATGCTTACACAATAAACAATCCAGAGGAAAAATGATTGCCAGCCAGCATCGGAACATTTAAGCATCAGCACACAACTCCATACACTTATCTATTTTCCATCACTCAAGGTCTTGATGGCATTTTCACTTCACTAATGATTTTACCAGTATCTATTAGTAATACTAATACTCAGTAACATCCTACAACTTGAGCAAAAAAATATTAAGTATGTCCAAGTAAACAGATGATTTCTACTCCTAGTGTTGAGACACGCTTATATGAATCACACAACAACAGTATTTGAAAGTTGCATTGCATACTGCGATGAACTCATTGACCATTTAATACCCATTATCATGATAATTAATTTGTGCATGAAGCAATACTCAATCTCTTTCGAAGGAAATAAAGAAATCATACCATAAGTGATCTTCGAAGAGAATCTGTGTTCTGTGCAGAGAAACATATCACAGCCAGTTTGTTCAAGATGCCATCGTTGGCCCAGGAATAGGAGGCTGTGTTACTAAATAGATTCTGCAATGACAAATGTGACGACAACAAATGCAGTGAGATAACTTCCTGTCTGAAGAGAAATCCTTGTATTAAGACCAGGCAAACTGAGTGTATTTATGCTACGCTGCTCAGCTCAATATGATCCTGGGATCAAGATTTACCTTGTCCAGGACATAGAGATCATCCAAGCCATAACTCCAAGTCTCCAACTGGTGCAGCCCATGTTGCTCAGGGAGGAAGCCATCTGGAGGTAAAAAATTCCAAAGCACAGCGGAAATCTCAAAGGTTAAATTTCTCCCCAGGCATGTACACAATCTTTGATCTGATAGAAGTTGAAGTATCAGTAAAAGTAAAAGGATCAGAACACTACATCAGGAATACATCTGGTGTTGAGAGACCAATTAGCAATGCGATAGTGTGACAATAATCGGCAGCTCACATAAATCATGTGCGGAGTATCACAAATTCACGTTTCCAGTAGTGAGTGAATTATGACAGTTGCAATTCAATTCGAAATCAAATAAGTAACTCACTTAGTCAATGTGGTGGACACAGATTATGTAAATTCGTCATTTTTGCACACACGGTAGCAATCAGAAATTAGTGAACTGAAGTCTGCACTGTAGACAGAACAGCAGAGCTTGTGTATCACAAATTCAGAACGTAGTCGGATGAGCTAGTAGAGTGGTTCCATTCAAGCTAACCAATCAATACAACGAAACAAATGGCAGGACCGAGCTCCACACTGAAATGCAACAGGTCGAGGGAGAGGGAGATGCAGACCTAGGGGGAGGACCAGGCGGCGGTGTCGTGGTAGAGATCCCCACCTTCTCTTGTGCAGCCTGGTGGTCGCCCTCTTGCGTGGTACGGCCGTTCATTGCGCTCCTCTGACAGAGCGCCATGGAGGAGCGATGAAGATTAGTGGCTGATGGTACCGCAACTCAAATCAGAAGGGGAATGAACGGGGGAGTACATGTGAAAAGAGGTAATGGGAGGAGGATGGGGACCAGTAGAGAGGAGATGAATACCTGTACCAGTAGCTCCGTGCAGATGGAAGGAGGGAGACGGCAGGAGAGAGCGCGTTGATCCGCTCGAGGGCCTCCGAGTAAAGATGGATGACTCGATCTATGCGCGCTCGTTGACGGCCGCCGCAAGGACATCAGCGCCTTCAAGGACGACGGCCGCGAGCACCGGACCCACCGTGCTCTCCCCTCCCCTTCTGACAAGGGATCCGGCGACGAGGAATGCACCTGGAAAGGGGAGAAGATACGCGGGCAGAGCTTCTCCTCCCGTGAGCTCTCTGTTCGGGAGGTGAAGGGGAGGCGCGAGAAGACGGGGAGCAGACTCAGCGGAGCGTGAGCGGTTCTACCGCCGCCGTGCTCGACGACGAGCCTGCTGCGGGCCACCGCCTCACTATCCTAGATTCATGGTCGCCCTGCTGAAGGAGGAGATTGGCGGCGAGGCGCGGCGAGGGGAGGAGAGGCCGAGAGGCGGCGGCACGGGAAGGGAATGGGGTAGGGTTTTCTGCCGAGCAGGTTGCTTTCCCTGCCACCCTTTCTTTTCTTTTGCGACGTCCTTTTCCTCTCCCTCTGGCCTCTGCGACAAAACAAGACAAAACGAACAGGCCAATCCAAGAAACGAGACGCAAAACCATCCAGCCACCACCACGTGGATAGCCCCAGAGCACGCCCCAGGGGTGCGCTCTTACTTGTTCTCAATAAAGGAGCTAAAATGTTCTAGCCATTGGGCACTCAGAGCTTCTTCCCAAACCCAGAGATCCAACGATAACAAATTTTGGGGTAAATGTGTGGCACACCGCGGGTCTTCTACAACAGACGAGGGATGGAATCGGAAGCTTAAAATTGAAGTCCTACCATTGAGACAAGAATCGTTCGGCATTGCCATCAGGAGCCGCCTGTACGCGTTGCCCGCGCCAGCCGCCGGAGCCGGAAACGCGTGCACGCGCGCCCCTTTTTATGCTCCGCAGGTAGCGAGGCGGTGACATGCCTGAAACTAGGAATCTAGGCTGTCTATCACGAATTAACTGAAGAACATGGAAATAGTAGCAACTTCAAAGATGGATTGCACCGAATTAAGGTCTATTACAGAGGAATTCAGGCCAGACCTCGAGAGAGGCGGCTAGGGTTTACCCCAATTACAATAATGATGCCCAAACCCTAAAGGAAATCGGGTTAAATACATATCCTTCTCAATACACGACAACAGTTGACTGGCGGCGTGGGGGCCATTGGTCTTGCGAATAAAGGCGGTGGTCCTTGGTTCCGAATCACGTCAAGATGAAGATTTGCTTGACGCCGGTACCTTGATCTGGCAAGAGTGTCGAGTTTCGGAAGGCTCCGCCGGTGATCTTTTGGGCTAATTCCTAGAGATTGCTGGATCGGAGGGATTCGGTCGCACCGGAGGGAGCGGCGTGAAGCTCTGCTTCTGTGCCATCATGGGCAAATCCATGGTGTAGTCAGAGGCGGGGAATGTCATGAAAGCTGAGATTAAAGGACTAGCAAATGGTGATTGGAGGCTTTGCGGCGATGAGGAACTTGTTTGGAGTTGTAGGAGGCGGAGCAGCGGTTTGTTAGTGGGGGCAACATCACAGGTGAAGTTTAAAGTCCTACCTTTTAGGGTGAAAACCCAAGGTCTGGCCTTAATTAGTTGTGTCTGGCAATGGTCTTGTTGAAGACACTGTTTTGAGAGCGGGGACTATCTTCAGGGTGAAAACCCAAGGTCTGGCCTTAATTGGTTGTGCCTGGCACTGTTCTTCTTGAAGGCGCTGCTTTTGAAGAATTGGACATCAGGTGGTGTCTTGGTGGTGGTTGTGCGGCTGCTGCAAGGACTAAAACTCTGTAGCGGGACTTTTCTTTTTATTTCTTCTTCTTATTGTCTTTCGGCTGTGTGCATCTGTAATAGCTTTGGTTATTGCGTTGTTGCAGAGGCTGGGTGTAATTTGTATCTCCGCGATATTAATATACATTCTTTATCTAAAAAAAACAGAGTGAGCAGGTGAACTACTGAACAGGTGTAAAGCTTCAGGAAGAACAGCGATGGCCGGAGGAGTGGCAGCCGTAGGATGCACGATCTACGGTCGAGCTTTTAAGTTGTTGGCGCCAAGCGTTACCAGAGAGAGTTTCAGGTGTTCTTGTTTGTTTTGCTTCAGAAACAGAGTTTCAGGTCCTGACAACTCCCCCGTTCTCAAGAACAGACTTGACCTCAAGTCTGGAATGATGGGAAGACCTTCTGAATGAAGCTTGCATCTTCCCAAGTAGTTGCTTCTGTTGGTAAATTCACCCACTTGACCAGCCAGCGTACCACCGGAATGCTGATATCGCCTTGGATCCGAGGAATTAACTTCCTTTCCAGAATTGTTTCAGGAGCAACCAACACATTCCCTTCTTCATCTAGTAGAGGCAACTGAGGATTTGGAACTGCTTTAGGACCAATGTGTTTTTAAGCTGACTCACATGGAATGTATGGTGCAGTTTACATCCATCAGGGAGGAGAATTTTGTATGATGTATTGCCCACTTTAGCCAATACCTTGAAGGGGCCATAATATTTAGAATGCAGCTTTAGGCATCTATGTATACTGAGAGATGTGTGACGATATGGCTGCAGTTTGAGGTAGACCATGTCCCCAATGTCAAATGATCTATCTACTCTATTCTTGTCAGCAAAGTGTTTCATACGCTCCTGTGATTTCACCAAATTCTCCTTTATTTGAGCAGCAATTTGTGCTCGAGCTTCATCGATTGTGAAGGTGTCAGTGGCTTCCTCTGAAGGTAGTAGCATCTCTGCTAATAAGGGTGGTGGCCGACCATATAATGCTTGGAAGGGGGTCATCTTCAGAGAAGTATGGAAGCTAGTATTATACCACCACTCTGCCATTGTTAGCCAAGAATGCCATTTCTTTGGTTGTATGAAAGCCATGTTGCGCAAGTAATTCTCCAAGCACTGATTGACTCGTTCTGTCTGTCCATCGGTTTGTGGGTGATAGGACGTACTGAAGTGGAGTTTGACCCCTAGAGTGGAGAACAAACTTTGCCATAAAGAACTAGTGAAAATGCGATCTCTGTCGGTAACTATCACAGTAGGCAGGCCATGATATTTGAACACATTATCAGAAAAAGCCTTGGCAACTGATTTTACAGTGATGGGGTGCTTCATGGCAATGAAGTGGGCATATTTGGTGAATCTGTCAACTACCACCAAGATCATGTCTTTGTTGTCCGAAAGTGGCAAACCTTCGACGAAGTCCATGCTTATGTGAGCCCATGCGAAATCAGCGACAGGTAGAGGTTGTAAGAGTCCTGGATAAGCTGTATGTTCAGCTTTGTTGATCTGACAGACAGGGCAGGCTTTCACGAACGCAATGACTGCTTGTTTAAGGCATGGCCATGAAAAAACAATTTAATGCGCTGGTATGTTGCCCTTTCACCAGAATGACCTCCCAGTTCTGAATTGTGCAGAGATTGCAATAGTTTCTCTCGCAATGAAGTGCCAACCCCAATGTAGATCTTGTGTTTATATCGAAGAACTCCACTAGTCAATGAGTAATTGGGCACTGCATTAGCATCAAGTAGCAGCTTAGATATGATATCTTGGCATTTTGCATCAGTGGAGTAGCTCTGGGTTACTTATGTTATCCAAGTTGGGATAGATGTGCTAGAAAATATTTGTTGCAACTTGTATCTGACCCTAGAAAGGGCATCGGCAACTTTATTTTCTCTGCCTTTTTTATACTCCACTGTATACTTAAACCCCAACAGCTTGATCATCAATTTGTGTTGTACCCCCTCAATGAGCTTTTGTTCTTGAATATGTTTTAAGCTCTGTTGATCTGTTCTTATCACGACAGAGCTGGCAGCAAAATAATGTTTCCACTTTTTAATTGCCTCTATAATTGCCAGTGCCTCCTTGTCATATGTTGACATGGCTGCAGCCTTTTGGCCAATTGCTTTACTGAAGAAGGAGATAGGTTTGCCTTGCTGCATGAGGACAGCTCCCAGGCCATAACCACTAGCATCCATCTCCAGAATGAAAGGCTGTGAGAAATTTGGTAATGCTAGAACAGGGGTAGTGGTCATTCTCTTCTTTAGCTCTTGGAATGCATTTTCCTGTTCACTAGTCCAGCAAAACCCTTCCTTTTTCAAAACTGCAAATAATGGTCTGCATATCAAACCATATAGCTCAATAAATCTCCTGTAGTATCCTGCCATCCCTAGGAAACTTCTTAGTTCAGTCACATTAGTGGGGTAGGCCAGTTGACAATTGCAAAAAAATTGCTGGGCCGTTGCCACCCCTTCCCCAGTAATAACGTGACCCAGATATTCCACTTGGGTTTGTGGAAAGGTGCATTTCTTGCGTTTGGCAAATAGTTTGTTAGCTCTGAGGCTTTCCAATACCAACTTGATGTGTTCCACGTGTTCTGCTACTGAGGAACTGTATATGAGAATATCGTCAAAGAATACTAGAACAAATTTCCTCAAAAACTTCTCCAGAACTGAATTCATGAGTTGCTGAAAAGTTGCAGGCGCATTAGTCAAACCGAACGGCATGACCATATATTCATAGTGGCCTTGGTGTGTACTGAATGCAGTTTTATCAATATCTTTTTCATGCATTCTGATCTGGTGGTACCCACTGCGAAGATCTATTTTGGAGAATATCTTTGCTCCATGCAACTCATCCAATAAGTCTTCAATAACAGGCATAGGAAATTTATTTTTGATTGTCATGGCATTCACCTTTCTGAAATCAATACAGAGACGCCAATCAAAATCCTTTTTCTCTACCACCAAAGCTGGAGAAGAATAAGGACTATTGCTAAGCCTTATGAATTTATTTTTCAAAAGATCTGCTACCAGCTTTTCCATAACATTCTTTTGGTGATGGGGTATTCTATAACACCTCTAATTAACTACTTTAGCATCTTTTTCAAGAGCAATGACATGATCACAGTTTCTGGAAGGAGGTAGTTCTGATGGTTCCTTGAACACATCTTGGAACTCTGTCAGAACCTGCCCTATTTCAGCTGGAATTTCCTCTGCAACTTCCTCTTTTTCTGTCTCTGCTGGTCTGACAAACAGTACAGCACCACATATAGAATTATCCATTAACCTTTGGAAGTTTAGGCTATGAGGGATATCTGCAGTTGGTGGAAGACTGGCATCTAGGAATGTCACCAGTCCGGAATCATGTTGTACCTTGAGTGTTAAAGCTTTGAGATCTAACTCCACAGGACTATGTGCATAAATCCAGTCAGCTCCTAAAATTATATCATAGCCTTGCAGTCTGAGCACCCAGAAGTCAGAGGAAAATGATGTGCCTTGTATGGAGTAAGTTGCATTTCGGCACACAAACTCTGTGTGCAAAGTTTCCCCATTAGCCACTTGTACTCGCTGTTTTCTAGTTGGATGCATCTGATAGTTGGCTTTACTGGCAAACTCAGGTGTGATAAATGTGGTTGTGCTGCCTGTATCAATCAGAGCTAGTGCTTTCACCGCACCCACTGTGACGTACAATGTGAATGTGTTTCTGGCAGATTTCTTGCCTTGGAGAGCATGCATTGAAATTAACAGCTTCGGATCTTCAGTTTGTTCCTCGGGATCATCTGAATCCTCATCATACTCATGAACATAAATAATTTCTGGTTTATCTTCAGCTTGTTTCTGCAAGGCATGAATTTGTTGGCTGTTGCTGGAAGTAAGTTTTTGTTCTGATCAACAGTAGCTTGCCTCTTCACATTAGAGAAATATTGTCGAGGAGCAGATGGAGCTGGTGGTGGCAGTGATTTTTCCATTCTCCTGGCAAACCACATAGCTTCCTGCTTGTCTTTGGGCCGCAAACACTGCAAATGTTGCTGAATATATGTGTTGAGGCCCGAGATAAAACTGTTGACATAGTAATCATCTTGTATAGTAGGGTTGTCCCTTCTGAACAGGTTCATGGACTTCTCAAAACGCATTATGTAATCAGCTACTGTAGTTGTTTGAACCACCGAGTGAAAGTCTCTGACATTGTCACAGATGGAATTCACCGCAAACCTATTGATAAGATACTTGCAGAACTTTGGCCACTGAGTTGTTACTGTAGCAAATCAAGTGCTTCTCCACCACTGTCGTGCTGGTCCAATCAAGTAAGTGACCGCAATCTGAGTTTTCTGCTCCAAAGGAGTTTTTGCTGCATCAAATTACTCTTCAAGGTTCTGAATCCAGGCATCTGCATCTTCTCCGTCAAATTCCGGTATGTTTAACTTAGCAGGTTTTACCACCGGTTGCAACCGTCTCATCTCATAAGGTTGTTGTTGCTTGTTACCACTGCGTCTGTACTCATTATCACCGTACTCTTCATCCATGCCATCATTCACATTTGCTTTAGCTAGCTGGTTTGCCTGAGCAGCTTGTTCTATGCGTTGTTGCTGAATGTGCCCTGGGTTCCTTTGCTGACCAAAGTTAGGATGTTTGTACGTGGCTTTGTATGTTCCATCCAAATTGAGCTCTCTATTGTCTTGGTCATGCAGGGTAGCCGAGCCTAGTGGTGCTAACTGCTTGTTATTGTCTTGATCCACTGGTACAGGGTTGTTCTTGCTCGCACCTTGACCCATAAACATAGGGCCTTGAGGAGTATGCATATAGACACTTCTCGGAGAAGATGCAGCTTCTTTCAACTTCTGTTTCTCTGCATCATCTACCTCCTGCTGTGGTGGTTCTCCTTGTTGCACTGTAGGTTGTGCGAAGAGCTTGTCGAAGTTTGCCTGTATCGCATCAAAATTTTCTTGTATGCTCACAAAGCTCTTTTTAACACTTTCAGAGAATTCAGTGAACTCTTGGTGATCAGCTTCTCTGTACTGCTGCAGAGTTTTCACATCCAATTGCAAGGACCTTACTTCTAAAGCCTCTATGTCACCTGATTCCGTGATTTTCGCCATAGCACAGTGAGAATTTGACGATCTGGTAAGGTACCAGAAGAACTCACCGTGCAAATGGAACTGCTTTTGTTGAGGAGGGAATTCCCGGACTCAACGAACAGAACCTGCCGTCGCCTGCTACCGCCGCCTGCGCCGCCCGCCACCAAAGTCACACAGATCAGGGAGGGTGGTGGGATTTAACACCGGAGAAGTGTTCTCCGGAAACCACTTCCTTTTCCCTCGATCTGCGACCGATCTGTACCGCCGCCGCCAAGCCGCCGCCAACGCTCCCCTGATGACAGGAGCCCAACACCGCCCCCGGGACCAGAAACTTGGAAGAGTGATTTTACAGGAGATCCAAACCTCACCTCATTTTAGATCCAATCGCCTCTGAGGATCAGAAGGCTCTGATACCACTTGACATGCCTGAAACTAGGAATCTAGGCTATCTATCACGAATTAACTCAAGAACAGGGAAATAGTAGCAACTTCAGAGATGGATTGCACCGAATTAAGGTCTATTACAGAGGAATTCAGGCCAGACCTCGAGAGAGGCGGCTAGGGTTTACCCCAATTACAATAATGATGCCCAGACCCTAAAGGAAATCGGGTTAAATACATATCCTTCTCAATACACGACAACAGAGTGAGCAGGTGAACTACTGAACAGGTGTAAAGCTTCAGGAAGAACAGCGATGGCCGGAGGAGTGGCAGCTGTAGGATGCACGGTCTACGATCGAGCTTTTAAGTTGTTGGCGCCAAGCGTTACCAGAGAGAGTTTCAGGTGTTCTTGTTCGTTTTGCTTCAGAAACATAGTTTCAGTTCCTGACAGGCGGCCCCGACTGGATCGACCACGCAGGGCGTCTCCGTGCAGAGCGGTGGCGAGAGGGGACGGCCTTACGGGGGGCTTGTCAGGATGTGGGACCAAAGAGATCGGGTAGTGCGATTTGTGAAGAGAGAATAGCCAAACTACCCCTAGTTAAACCCAAACATGCCAAAATAGCACTAGTGAAAACTTTTTTTTTGCGAAACACAGTACCAAACGCAGACGCTCACAAACGCATGCACACACTCACCCCTATGAACGCACGCACACACACCCTACCCCTATGAGCATCTCTGAAATACTGAGCCGACGGGTCGAGTCTTGAGATTGACGAAGTAACCACGGGCGCCTCGCTATCGACGGGAACGTTACTTCCCACTGAAGAATATTCCGCCTAAATGAGAAACACCAGTGTCAAACCTGGGGTTTGAACTCTGGTGGGCTAGGGGTACAACCACCCTCCTAACCATTCTATCACAGGCAGGTTCTCAATACCACTAGTGAAAAGTAACTTGAGAAAATTGAACTCATTTCAGTTTTTTCTAACCAAAATACCACTAGTGGTGAAATAAGATTAACATAATCAAAGTTAAAAAAAGATTAACATCATCAAAACAAAGATATATGTAAGACAACCAGTTGACGAACCGCTTAGGCGACGAGATAGGTGAAACAACTGTCTGCTTCCGTCCTGGGCAACGCCGCCGGTCCCTGACTCCTCCGGTGATTGGAGTGGGTTGGTACCCCGGTGCTTTGGCTCCGGCAGTAGATAGGGTAGGTTTCGTCTATGGGGTGGCGCTGCTTCAGGCGATGACTTCTGATGGTGACGGTAGCGTCACATCCAAAAATAAAGCTCCGCTCTAGTCTCGTCCCAACAGTGTCCACCACTCTAGTCTGGTCGACGGGTTTAGGTATTCAGCCGGTGATTCTTGTCATTGGCAGCGTCACTGGTGGACGAGAAGGATCACGGTTCCAAATATGGGCTTGAGGATTGACGGCGGCGGATCTAGCGCTCGTCCTCGACAATTTCGATGACTGACTATGGCTCCGGGACTTGTGGAGAGGGGATGATCCCCGGTCGACGCTCTACAACGACAATGACCTGGCTGACGGTGG
Source organism: Poa pratensis (assembly GCA_947311845.1). NCBI lineage: Eukaryota > Viridiplantae > Streptophyta > Magnoliopsida > Poales > Poaceae > Poa > Poa pratensis. Next base: position 37,346,997 of record CAMZMU010000068.1, read on the forward strand.
GCTTCTTCATTGACTCACAACGCCCCTCTGGGTTATGGATTTTCTACGAGTCCGACGATGGTTCTCGGCGGCGATGTCAGTTGCAGGATTAGCTAAGGACTCCTTTGAATTTTCTTTTTTGGAGAGGTTTTTCTGCAAAGTTCTGTGGATACCTGTTATCCCACGACCCTTCTGGTCGGTTCCGCGTGTGTGCTTGTATTCACCATAGTTGTGATTAATGATACATGCAGTTACCCTGAAAAACAAAGATATATGTGTTCTTACATATTCATATGCCAGTTTACCATTCAACATCAAATTGGCACGAAAGTAGTTAGATTTCCGCAACAAATATATGTTTTTTTTAGGTTTGCAACAAATATATGTAAAGCAACATAATTCATCAGAATAAGGGTACGGAAAACAGTAGCATTTCAACACAAAAATCCAATCCGAGATCAGTTTGCATCATCCAACAACATAGCACCATTTTAGCACATTTTGAGACTCAAAATAAGCCTTATATTTTTTGGGTTAAGTGTATTTTTGGTCCCTCAAGTTTTGCAAAAGTCCAACTTTGGTCCCCTAACTCTATTCTGGTCTAAACGTGGTCCTCAAACACTTAATTTGTGAGAGTGATCACAAAACCCTTAGGTGAGATAGATTGTATGGGAGAGTGATTGAGATTTCTGCCGTTGAAACGTGCATGCTAATTGCGTAATGGATCCCCGTGTCAGATGAGCCTAGAGTTTGAGGACCACGCACTACTAGGGAAAAGGTCTTCTGTGGCACATGGGTGGTGCGCCACAGATAGCTCGCCACTAAATTGCAATTCTGTGGCGCACGGGCACATGCGCCACAGAAAGACCAAGATTCTGTGGCGCACCTATCCCCGTGCGCCACAGAAATATTTCAGTGGCGCACCACCCAGCCGTGCACCACAGAATAATACAGACATGCGCCACAGAATGCTTTTACAGGTATTCTCGATTTGTTGCTGCCCGTGGTACAAATACGGGTATATTATAGGATTTATACAGACATAATAGAAACAATAATACATTTGACATGGTATATTAAAACAGACACATTACTATGTCATCACACATTACTTAGAGCCCGAGATATATACATATAGTGACAAGTGCCAAATTTTTACACAAGTCTTGGTACAAAAGTTCATCATCTCACGTTACAAATGAAGTGGTCACCGCCTATATTAGGATCAAATAGAGTACCGCGGCGATGATGGTGAGCAAGAGTGGGAGCACGATCATGGAGCCTTCTTCTTGATCGGCGCCGTGAACGTTTTATAGCAGTCTTTCGTCGTCCACGTCCTGGTGTCATCCTGCATATCTAGGCGTTCCTCGATCTCCCTCTGAGACAACCCTGGAGATGGATTGGGATATATATTGGTTAATAATATAAATAGAGTATGATTTATTCATCTAAGTGGATAAGTCTATAATAAAGAAAATAAAAAAACACTTCTTGCGAGTGAGGCAAGGCCTTCTTTTATAGTACATCCTACCTCTGGCGCTGTGTAAGGCCCCCCCTTTTGTGTTGACATCTTCGATGATGATTTTCGATAACTTCATCTGGATGCGATGGAAGTCTTCTCTAAGATCAACATCGGTGATATCCCCCGCATATTTGGCCCATTCTCGGATACTAGATGGCATCCTCGTTTTCTCTGCATCCCGGACAAACCCTTTAAGGTGATGGAGGACGTAGAAGGCCTCCTTCATGCTGCTAGGCTTCTGCTTGATGCAATGGAACTCGGTCCCATGCTTGAACCGGTGTTTGTTGTCATTCCTGAGACATTCCCCCTTCTTTTCAAAGTGGCCTCCCTTTTGGGCGTAGCCCTCGAGAGCCTCATTGAGAACACCCTTTATTCTGGTGTAGTCTTTCTTCCTCGTCAGACTCCCCGAGTCGAAATAAGTGGCAATGGACCAACTCAGGTGTAGGATGATGAGTGGGCAGTACTTGTCCCTGCTCAACACAATTGAAACGGAATGTTGGAAAGGATCAACAATGGAAGAAATCTATAAGAAAGCATAAGTTACGACGGCGGCGAGCGGATGTGTACTTACTCGGGAAAGAAAGGCACAAGAAGGTTGTTCTTCCTCTTGTTGTTCAGCATGAACCTCTGGAGGTACTCCGTCGCCATGGTCCGTGTCCTTGATCCTTCCACCAGCTAGCTGTCACGCATGTAGTAGGGATCCGCTACCGCGACGTACGGGGTATTATCTCTCTTGATCTTCATTGCCATATTGAGCGCGTATAGGCGGACCAAGTTATAGTCCAGCCGTCTAGAGTGAAACAGCTTGAAGACGTCCTCGTACGCTATGAAGAACAGATCCGCGGGGGCTTCATGGATGAAGTCCAAGTCCTTTGGCACCTGGGCCGTGAACACCGGGTAATTTGGATGCTCGTCTTTAAGAAGGAGGCCCTCTAGCGTCAAGATAGCTTGATGCAAAGAGTGCATGGGTCCACGTGTGAGGCGGAGCAGCTCCGGAGGTAGTATCAGTTTACCAGCTTCATGAACTCGGGTCAAGACATCCACACGGGGTGATACCATGTCCTCATGACCCCGGATAATCTTAGGAGCTGGCTGGCTCGTAGAGGCGCCTGACCTACTTCTCTTCCTGTGCTTCTTGTTCTTCATCTCTGGGGGTGGTGCTAACCCCTCGCAAACCGTCTTCTTCAGTGTGCCAGGGCTGTAAACGTTAGTCGGTTTGTCTAGAGGTTCATCGCCGGCCGCTGGAGGCGTTTCTTGAGAAAAACCCTGGAAGGTCAGGCACTGTGTGCATATAGTGGGACGACCAGGTTGATCGCCATGAGCACGGAAGGGTTCATCATCCACAGGAGGCATGTACAAATCTTTGCTGGCGCCAGTGTTGAGGAAGGCATCGACGTCGACATTATCCTCATCATCGTCGTCGTTGCCATCAAGTTGAGGTGCAACGGCGTTGCCTTTGGATGGTTGCGGTTCAGACGTTCCCAACAATTTTTGGTGGCGGCTGGTGGTGGCGACGACCGCCGGTTCCTTCCGGGTGGTGGCGACGGCTGCAGGCTTCGAGGGCCGAACGATCGGGGGCCGGAGGATCGAGGTGGCACCGGTGGTGCGCCTGAACCCTTGAAGACCCCCCAAGACGAATCTGGGTCTTCGGCCATGGCATGGCATAGTTGAGGCAATCTTCAAGGACCATGTGGTCCTCTTCGGCTCCCGAAGGTTGATAGGGGGCGATGTCGCGAAACTCAGGCACTACCGTAGCCAACCTGACCCTCATCACGGCCTCGTCCATTTTAGCGTGGTGCAAATCACGGCTCTTTGGTTGTACGATAGTGCCCTGAGCAACTTCCTTCAACTCGCCGCCGGCCACCACCCTATGCAGGAGTATGCAAGGCATGTCCTGAGTCAACACATGTTGGGCATCATGAGATGGCAGTCATCAAACGCATAGTTATAGAATATGACGCATACTAACTAATTAGTTACCTTGGTGATGGCATTGAGCTCGGCTAATGTTGAGACAAGGGCGTCGGTGCCGGCGACCGGCCTATCATTCTCCGGCCATTCGGGGTGCATTATCAAGCACCGCCGCCGCCGGCAGCGCCTCAGTATCTTCCGCGGTAGGGGGCGTCGGTGGGACCAAATGGAGCGGTGGCTGCACCGTGGCATTGGGCAGCGGGGTCACCAGGTCCGGCGACACGTTCTGGTTCATGCTGGAGTTGCTGTCGGTGAAGCTGGGCACGTGTATCGGCCCCTGTCGACCTCCCGCATTCCAAGCAGCTAACCCCTCCATCAACCCAGGGGGTAAGATCGCCCGGATCCTCTCGTCCACTAACTTGTCCACCGTGCTGGAGTCCACTTTTTCCTGCTCTAGTGACTCCACCTTCTTCCTTAGCTCCACAACCTCGGATTTATCCCTAGTCGTCTTCCTCCTCTCCTTTCTCGCCGCGCCGTCCGAGCTGTAGTACTCGAGGAACTTCATGCTCGTACCAAAGCCAGACACACGGTGACGAGGGGTTAACTCATCAATGCCTATGGTTCGATACCTAGGGTTAAGATTAGAGGGGAGAGATGTGGTGGTGTTGGTAGTATCGTCGGCTGACAAGCGAGGTTTACCCAGGTTCAGACCCCCGGAGGGTAACACCCTACTTCCTGCTTGTCTGATTATTGATATATGAGTTGTACAATGGCGTCCCGGCAAGATGATGATCTCGTAAGGGCTATGGTGGTTCGAGTATTGCGTGCCCTAGATCGGCGGCCCTCCCAGCCTTTATGCCGCTGGTCAGATTCGACTCATGCCGCGGAGGTCTTACAGAGTTCGGTCTGCAGCATAACTTTGCAACCTAACGCGTCCGCTAGGATTTTCGTCATGTCTGTTGACATGGAAAGTTACAGGGGTTACACTGCTAGCAGTGATCCCTGGCCCAACTCGACGGATTGGCGGGTCTTACCTTTACACTGTGCGTGCAGCATCCGAGGTACATATGCGGCGGACGCAATCCCGTAAATTTGTGATAGAGATAAGCAGCTAAGTCGAAATAATCTCCGACTGCATGTTTTGAGCAATCTTGTGTCGTTTTTCTTATCGGGTGTGCGACAGCGCTCCCGATGGGAGTAGCCCCCGAGATTATGCTTAATTGCTTGCAGTTGAGGATGATCTCAACTTTCTGAAACTTGTGCAATATTCGATAATTTTTTTAATTCGCTCCCGATGGGAGTTATGCACGCTAAGTCGATGGAACGGTCGAGTGACCATATTTGCTCACTTTGAATTCCGCCCTCGAAATGAACGAGGCGGTCGAGTGACCGATTTTGCCTTAGTTATGATTTTCAGCCTCGAACCTAACGAGGCGGTCGAGTGACCGGCTTTGCCGTAGTTTTGACTCGAATGCTTTTGTAGGATCTGCTTGCGGTGACGTCAGGGATGACGCATTTGGCGACTGCTCCTTCTGACAGAGCGGTGGTGTGCGCAATATGACCGATGGGACGTGACATACGTGGGCCCAGTTTTGTAGTGCTGACCCAAAAAATGGTGCCGTTTGAACTGGATTTGACCGCTCAAGCGCGGTTTTACGGCGACGTGATGATGGTCTCCTAGATTCCCGTGCATAGTGGGCGGAGAGACCGTGGCGGTTGCTCTCCGTGACTGCCACATGTACGGTTAGATGTGGAGTGCTACCCACGATCTTTCATCAACGGTTGGGATCTGCAGACTGTAGGGATAAGTACAGGATCAGTGTGGTAAATCAATTTTACTTGCCATTTGTTCCCCGCCGCCTCTGCTTCCACTTCTTCTTCCTCCTGCCTCGCGCTCTGCTTTCCTAACCATCGTAGCCATGACCAAGCCGGCGAAGAGGAAGGCTACCACGGGCGTCGCGGCCTCCACTGCGCCGAGCATCCCCGCCCCTGGCGCAGGTGGAGCGGCGCCGCTGAAGAAGAAGGCTGGGGGTTGGACGAGGTCCATTATGACAGCCTCAAAGCTGGACGGATATCGGCGGGATGGGTGGCTGCCCTCCGCCGCACTGCTGCCAGCGCGCTTCCCCGGCGACAAGGTAAGCCCTCAACCCAGAGAGGGCGAGCGCGCGTGCTTCCATGATTTCGTGAACAGGGGCTTCTCTTTCCCTGTTCACGATTTCGTGCGCGCGCTGATGTACGCCTATAGGGTGCAGCTGCATGACTTCACCCCCAACTTCATGCTGCACATTGTTGTGTTCTTTGTGCTTTGCGAGTGTTTTCCGGGGGTGCACCCACATTGGGTTCTTTGGAAGAAGATCTTCAATGTGAAGAGGAACGCCGGCCCAGACGGCGTCTATGCCGTTGGCGGCTTCAACATCCAGGCTCGCATGGAGGTTGAGTACTTCGACATCCAACAGGTCGAGTCAGTGCAAAACTGGCGTAGGAAATGGTTCTACGTCAGCCCACAACAAGAAGGACTGCCCGCTTTTGATGCCAACGCGCCTCTGGTGAAGACTCGAGCTTGGTTGCACCAGACCACCGCTGCGGAGGAGGCCGAGGCGAAGCCTTTGATGGAGAAAATATCCAAACTTATGAAGACTGTCGGCCGCGAAGTGAGCGGCCTTCACTTGATTTCGACTTTCATCAAGCGGGTGTGCAGCCTTTGCGGGTGTGAGCGCACCCGATGTGGATGTTCCAGGGCGCGCACGACCTGACACGCTTGGTGGGAGAAGAGGGCTTGCCATCAGCAAAGAAAGTAGAGACCAGGGTGCGGTCGATCACCAAACTGGCCGCAAAGGACAGCTGCCCTCTCGACTGCCCCCGCAACACATTCGACAGCCACCATCCACTGCCCATGGTACGTTTTTGTCTTCTGTTTAATATTCATGGGAAATATATGCCTGTTAGCTGATGTATGTACATCTGGTATGTGCATAATTGGGCGCCTGCCAAGCGCTTCCCTCCACTTCCCGAAGATGGGGAAACTGTGGAGGTGGAGATTTTGTTGGCCGAGAGCGAGGCCGATGATATTTCTCTCGCTTCTGCTCGCACCCCTACTGACGAGGTGGCGGAATCTGAGCACGAGGAGGAAGAACTGCCTCCGCCTAAACGGCGCCGTGCAGTCGAGACTGCATCGACTGCGGATAGCTCGTCCCCACCTGCTACACATGGTGAAGACTCGGGCTCTTCTTCACCTGACGCGAGAGGGCCGAGGGTTGTGACCCCGCTGCGCACGGCCTCTCCGGCTAAGTCACCGTTGTTCGAGGCATGCTTGGATTATGATGCCTTGCTGCTTTCTGACGACGAGGAAATCAGGTAAAGACTTTTGCCAAAGATTTGTGCTTTGCTGTATGTTTTCCTTTGCCGACTGACGCTTTGTTTTGTGCAGCCCGGGTGAGGATGATTTGCCCAAGGATGACCTCCCACCGAACGCTCCCGGAGTGATGCCAGTGTCACCTACGGGTGAGGCGATTCGGGCGGAGGCTCAGCAGACCTCTCCGGCGAGTCCTCATCTCAGGCCGCAGGAAGTCGCGCCTTCCACGTCGAGTGGTACGCTGCCCTCACGCTATAACCATGTAAGTACTTATGCTAAACTCTTCAATGCTTTATCGGGTGCGCGACAGCGCTTCCGATGGGAGTAGCCCCCGAGGCTATGCGCAACGAGCATAGTTGGGCATAGGCTCAAACCCGAGTGTTTTTGTTTTGTCTATGTGCTGAATCCTTTTTGCCGCATAGCTGTTCAACCGCACTCTGCTTGAGTTGGGTGAAACGTATTTGTAGGTGGAGCATGAGCGCGACCAACTGCGAGCCAAGGTGGAGCAACTGGACCGTAAGTCTCACGCCCTTTTGTCTAATTGGTTGAGAAATCTTTTTTGCTAACTGTTTATTTTCTCTGTTTTTAGGTGACAAGGCGGCAGCCTTAACCCGTGTGCAGGAGCTGGAGAAAAAGCTTGCAGCTGAACGCGAGGGTGTCCAGCAAAAGCTGAAAGAAACGGAGGATCGCGAGACCCTCCAAATTCATCGACTCCACGCGCTATCCCATGTGATGGGAGGTAATATTCTGACAGAAGTATCGTGTTTGACTAATTTTGTCATGACTAACTTGTGATTTCCCAACAGAAGCTGTTGGTGCTGCCCCGGCTGCAGATGATGGCTCACTCGAGGATGCGGCGAGCGCTTTTGATAGGATATGCGCGTGAACTCGGGACGCCCTTCGGAGGTCCACGAGTGTGTTGTCATCTGTCTACCAGACCTTCCTGCCGAAGAACAAGCCGCCCGCGACTGTGGAGGCGTTGGCCGATGTCTTTGCGCCTGGTACATCCACCATGGTGAATTACGCCCGAGCTCAGATGGTAGGTGGATCTGAGACCACCTTCATTTTGCTGATGGGACACGGTATAGCAGGCGACTTCGAGAAAGCTGTAGCTGGCGTTCCAAAGAATTCTGAAGGAAAATCCGTTGTGACCAACGCGATGAAGAAGGAGGCGGGGGCACTGTCGAGGAAGATGGTGACAATGGCCGCCACTATGTCCGAGCGTGATACTCGCACCTCTAGGGCCAGATCTGAGTCGATGCCGTAGACATCGTAGCTAGCTTGCCCGCGCTTTTGCTCTTGTTGTAATGAATTTGATCACCGTATGGGGCTTTTGATTAATATGATCGTCTGACCTGCACACCTTATGCCTATAATATGTGTGAAATTTGGAAAAAACAGCCCCCGAGCCTGCTGGTCGGAGTTTTTGCGAGTGATATATGGGTCTTATGTTTGAACTTTGCTTTTATGTAGTCTTAAGCGCGTGGTGCGTCGACTGGTCAAGCTTCGGGGAGTTCTTCTTCCAAGCCAAGCTCCCGAAGTGTCAACGACCAAAAGCTTATCGACTACCTTACGCAAAAGTTCACAACGATGGAGAGAGAGCTGAAGGAAACGAGGGACGCCCTTGCCGATCTTCAGTCGAGACCGTCACCGGCTATGGAGCGGGAGTTATTTCTGCTGGCGGAGCTGGACAAAGTGAATCTTCAACTCGAATGTGAGTACACTCGAGTCAACACATTGTCTTTGCTAAGCTCATCGACGAAATGTCACTGTGCTACGCCTGTGCAGGTGCATGTTTTGATAAACCCAAAGAGGAAGCTCGACTGCGCGAACGTTTGGATGATCAGGCTAGTAGATCGGAGTATGCGACCTACCCTTTCTGGTCAGATCGGGCAAGAAGTCGAGTGCTTGTCTAGCTTCAGAACCATGCTTGGCGCGTGGCCATTGTGCTCGAGACCTGCAGGCTGGCTTTGTCTAGAGTGCACCAGGCGTTGTTTCCCTTAAACTAACAGCCGGAAGGTTTGTCAGTTTTGCTGGGAAAATTTCGTAAATGCAAGGGCATCAAGAGATTTGTGCGGGAGCAGCTCATCGGCGGAGCAAACGTTGCATTCACATTTGCGCGGACCCATTATCCGAACATTGACTTGAAGAAAATTGCTCGGGGACCCGCACCCGTGCCTAGTGGCGGTCCTATGCCTATGCAGGAGCACTACCAAGAGACTCGCACGGGCGCGCTGGTCCTGATTCATCAAGTTTTGAAAGAGGAGGAGAAATGGGCCGTACCAAAGGATGAACCTGCAGAATAGGTTAGGCATGTATTTTGTAGAAATTTGTATAAAGTTACCTGATGAATTTTCTCGATCTGCGTGTATGTAACGTATGTATGGGGCTCAGCTCCCGAGTATAAGTTCTGTATAGTTTGATTGCCGCGCAGCCCCCGAGTGTTCGGGTGAGTGCAAAGGTTTTGTTTGTTGCGACTCAGCCCCCGAGCTTTCGAGTGTGGCTGCAGAGCATTATGCTTTTTTGTTTGAACATTGTGCGGCGCAGCCCCCGAGTCTTCGGGTGCGTCGGTGTTTGTGCTTATGTTTGACCTGTTGGCGCAGCCCCCGAGTGTTCGGGTGTGGCCAAGGTTTTGTATGCGGTTAACCTGTTAAGGCGCAGCCCCCGAGTGTTCGGGTGCAGCCAAGGTGTTTTTTGAGAGCGCAGCCCCCGAGTATTCGGGTGTGGCTGTTTTTTGTTTGTGCATAGTTTGTGCGAATAGTAAACCGAGAGGGATAGAGGAACACTGATTATATTCCTTTTCAATGTTAAGCTGCAGGCCGCCTCATTAAAAATCTTCCTGTCCCCTTAGGTACCCTAGTAAAGAAAAGAGCACGTCTAAACCTACAGCTATCCGACATAGCGCCTATTACATTTGATGACTGAGCAGTCTAAACATAGAAACGGCGCAGGTGCGCAACGTTCCAAGGATTGTGCGAAGGTTCTCCTGTCTTTGCGTGCTTCAGTCTGTACGCGCCGCCATCGATGACCTCGGTGACGATGAAGGGTCCTTCCCATGGAGAGGCGAGCTTGTGCACCTTCTTCTGTTTCAGCCGCAGTACTAGGTCTCCAACCATGAAGGACCTGGTGCGCAGTCGATGGCTATGATAGTTGCGGAGGTTTTACTGATAAACAGCTGTGCGAGCGAGCGCAATGTCTCGCGCTTCATCCAGCGTATCAACGCTATCCTCGAGTGCTTCCTCCGCATCTTCTCTTCGTATGTCGTGACCCTGGGTGCGTCGAACTGCACGTCGAAGGGTAAGACGGCCTCTGCGCTGTACACCATGAAGAATGGTGTGTACTGTGTCGATCTGTTTGGGGTAGTGCGCAGACTCCAAAGTACGGATGGGAGTTCTTCTACCCAGGCACCCGCAGCTTGTTTGAGTGGCACGAATAGCCGCTTCTTGAGCCCACTGCATACAAGTCCATTGGCCTTTTCCACCTGACCGTTTGACTACGGGTGCGCCACCGAGACGTAGTTCAGCTTGATCCCCTGGGCTTTGCAGAAGTCGCGGAACTCTTCGGCTGTGAAGTTTGTACCGTTGTCAGTTATTATGCTGTTAGGGACCGCGAAGCGGTAGATGATGGACCTGATGAAGTTCATCGCCGTCGTAGCAGTCGAATTTGTGATAGGGACCGCTTCGATCCACTTGGTGAATTTATCGACTGCCACCAAGAGATGTGTGTGGCCTCCACGCGAGGATTTTCTGAGTGGCCCAACCATGTTGAGTCCTCATTGGGCAAAGGGCCATGCCAATGGTATGGTTTTGAGCTCCGATGCAGGCGCTAGTGGCCTTTTTGCAAACTTCTGGCAACCGATGCACCTTAGTACTATGTCCTCTGCGTCCCTGAGTGCGTTTGGCCAGTAGAACCCCGCTCGGAAGGCTTTGGCTACGAGCACCCGACTGCTCGCATGGTGTCCACAGGTTCCTGCGTGGATGTCTCGAAGGATGGCCTTGTCGTCTTCGAGTGCGATGCATCTCTGAAAGATCCCTGATATGCTGCGCTTGTATAGCTCTCCTTTGATAATCGTGTAGGCCTTGGCTCTTCGAGTGATCCGACGTGACTCAGCTGCGTCATCGGGTAGCTCATCTCGTAGGAGGTATGCGAGGAAAGGATGTGTCCAAGTCGGTTCAATCAAATGGCGGATCCGTTGTGCTTGGCGGGATGTCCTTGTCGGCTGCGGCTGGAGTCGAAGGTGCTGCAGGCTTCTTCACCTTGATAGATCTCTGCGCGATACGCTCGAGGAAGACGCCAGGTGGTACTGGTGCTTTGGTGGAGCCAAGGTTGGCTAGCATATCTGCTTCCTCGTTGCTTTCACGCCCGATGTGGCGTAACTCGCAGCCGTCAAAGTTGCCCTCCATGGTGTTGTATAACTCGCGATAAGCGATCATGTTGTCTGCAGTGGCGTCGCAGACTTTCATCGTTTGCTGCACCACGAGATTTGAGTCGCCATAGATCATGAGGCGTGTGCACCCGCAAGCTTTTGCCATCTTCATGCCGTGCAGTAGGGCCTCGTACTCAGCCTCGTTGTTAGAGGGTTTGGAGAAATCCATCTGCAAGACATAGCGAAGCTTATCCCCTCGTGGGGATATGAGTATGACGCCTGCGCCCGCGCCTTCATTTTTCTTTGACCCATCGAAGAACATAGTCCACGAGTTGGACACATCTGGAACTCCTGGTAGCTGAGCTTCGATCCACTCGGTGGTGAAGTCAGGCAAGACTTGAGCTTTGATGGCCTTCGGGTGTTCATACTTTATATCTCGAGGTCCAAGCTCGATGACCCACTTAGCGACCCCCCGGTCGCGTCAGGGTTGGTGAGGATATCACGTATGCCTGCCGCGCTGACGACAGTGATCGGATGCTCGACGAAGTAGTGCACGACTTTGCGTGATGTCATGAATACGGCGTAAGCCAGCTTCTGGTAGTGCGGGTACCGCTGTTTTGATATGGAGAGGACCTCGCTGAGGTAGTACACGGGTCTCTGTATGCTATGATTGTGCCCTTCTTCCATACGCTCGACGACGAGGACGGTACTGACCACCCGATTGGTGGCGGAGACATACAAGAACAGGGGCTCGCGCTCCCGAGGCGCGACCAAGATTGGAGGAGTTGTGAGTGTGCGCTTCAGGTCGACGAAGGCTGCTTGAGCCTCTGGCGTCCACTCGAAGTGTCTGACTTCTTCATCAGCTGATAGAAAGGGAGCGCTTTCTCCCGAGCTTGCTGATGAATCGACTGAGAGCGGCCACTCGACCCGCTAGTCTTTGCACCTCTCGAAGTTTGGTCGGCTGTTCCATAGTCAGTATGGCCTGTATCTTCTCCGGGTCCGCCCTCAATGCCTCGAGCTGAGACAAGGTATCCCAAGAGCTGTCCGGCTGGTACGCCGAAAACGCACTTCTTGGGGTTGAGCTTGATATTGTATCGGTTGAGATTGGCGAATGTCTCGCGCAGGTCGTCGAGGAGGGTGTCCTCCTGTTTGGTTTTGATGACGATGTCGTCGACATAGACTTGGACGTTGCGCCCAATCTGTTTGCTGAGGCAATTTTGCATCATGCGCTGGTACGTAGCACCTGTGTTCTTGAGCCCGAAGGGCATTGTGGTGTAGCAGTAGACGCCATGTGGCGTTATGAAGGCTGTTTGTCCTCGTCTGGTTATAGCCTGAGTAGGCATCCAGGAAGGATAGGCGTGCGCAGCCCGCAGTCGAATCAACTATCTGGTCGATGCGAGGTAGCGGGAAGTGGTCCTTGGGGCAGCACTTGTTAAGGGCGGTGAAGTCGACACACATGCGGAGGATCTCTGTATGCTTTTTTGGCACAAGGACTGGGTTGGCGACCCAGTCAGATTTCTTGATCTCGCGGATGAACTTGGCTGCGAGTAGCCTGTCGACTTCTTCACCTATGGCCTTCCGCTTCGGCTCGGAGAAGCGGCGCATCGTTTGCTTCACGGGTCTCGTATCTGGAAACAATTGAAGAGAGTGCTCGGCAAATTCCCTGGAATACCTGGCATATCGGCTGGACACCAGGGAAAGATTTCCCAGTTCTCATGGAGGAACTTGACGAGCGCGCCTTCCTATGCGGGAGTTAAGCTTGATGACACGTTGACCGTCTTGGACGGTTCCGTCGGGTGCACCTGATGCGATCGTGTGTCGTTTGTTGCGCTGAAGGCGGCATCGGGTGCCGGTTTTTTGGCTTCGGGAATAATGTGCAATCATTGGTGATAGAGAGCTCTGCGAGCTGCTCCTGCATGCCGAAGAACTCGGATATTTTGCTGAACTCCCTGTCGCAACTGTCCGAGCGTTGGAAGTTCCCGTTCACCGTGATGACACCGTTTGGTCCAGGCATCTTCAACTTGAGATATGCATAATGCGGGACCGCCATAAACCAAGCGAATGTCGGGCGTCCCAATATAGCATGGTATTGTGATTTCCAGTCGACGACCTCGAAGTCGATCTTCTCCATCCTAAAGTTTCCTGGCCCGCTGAAGACGACCGGGAACTGGACTATGCCGAGCGGGTTGAGCGCTTTGCCTGGGACGATACCGTGGAAGGTGTTGCTTGACTTGGGCAAGTTTTCCGTCGAGTGGTTCATCTTGCGGAGCGTATCTGCAAATAGGATATGGAATCCACTTCCTCCATCCATGAAGACCTTGGACATGGCGTAGCCACCGATTTGAGCGTCGAGTACCAAAGCAGCGTGACCTGGGCGAGCTATGGCAGGTGGATGATCCTCGCGGGAGAAGGTGATGCTGGTCTCCGACCCCTTCAAGTACTCAGGAACGGCGGGTGGCGCCATGACAGCCAGATTGACTTGTCGGGTTATCAGCTTTTGCTTCCTATTAGAGGGACGTCCTTTTTGTATCATGTTCATCTGCCCGCGTGCCTCGGGTATGGTTCTGCTGCTGCTACTGGAGCTTCTATGAGCTGCTGGTGATGGATAGCGCCTGCTATGTTCGTGGCTGCTGGCGCCGGAAGGGGCGGCGGAGCCGGTAGCGCCGCCGCAGCCGGCCTCGGGTGATAGCGTTTGACGTAGCCAAGCGCTAACCTTGTGAATTTTCTGCAGTCTTTCAGCAGATGATTCAAGTGAAGCTTACCATCTTCACCTTTGAACATGTGGAATCGGCATTCTTCCTCGATTTCCTCCTCGAGTTCCTGTTCATTTTGCGGGTCTTCTCGGGGTTTTCTCCACTCCCGTTTGCGGTATCCATCATTGCGTGGGGCGTAATCGCGACTGCGATCGTTATATCGGCCACCGTCGCGATCGTCCTGACGGTTTCTGCCTCGATCGCGCTCATCGCGTGTGTCGACTGCTGCGACAAGGCCAGCGCCTTCCTCATCATCATAATTACGAGATTTGCGCCTCTTTCTACGGTCGTTGCTACGTCTGTCCTTGTGACTCCAGTCTTTGCTGTCGCGGCGTGGTGACCCACTTTGCTTGTCTCGTATCGAGTCTTCGCCGTCCGCCCATTCATTGGCGACCTTTAAGAGGGCGGCAATGGACTTTGGCTTCTCACGCCCGAGTGCTTCTTGGAAGTCGAGCCTGGCGAGGCCTGCCGTGAAAGCATCGATAGCTCTGTCCTCCGAGACAGTGCCTACGGAGTTGCGTATGGTGGTCCAGTGTCGGATGTATGATCGCAGCATCTCGTCCGAACGCTGCTTACAGGCTCGCAGTTCTTCGAACGTGGCAGGTCGGTCGCATGTCACGTTGAAGTTCTTGACGTAGTCCTCCTCAAAGTCGTCCCACGAATCATATGCATGGCGGGGTAAGTTTCTGAGCTAACCATGGGCCGCGCCCTCGAGCATCAGCTGTATGTACTGCATGGCAGTTATGAGAGTGCCGCGTTGGCATGTGACTACTATCTTGTAGTCCTCGAGCCAAGATGCTGGCTCCTGTCTACCGTTTAATTTGGGTGTTTCAGATGTGAGTTTGAACCCTTTGGTCATCTTGGTCTCACGAATGCGTCGACTGAAGCACAAGGACCCACATGGCTCGAACTCATCGTCTGAGCGTGACTCGCTGCCCGAGGAGCGAGTCCTCCCAGAGCGACTTTTGCTTACTCGATGCTGAGTTACGACTCCGTGTACACCGCTATCCTCCGCGCGGTGTCGAGTGCTCCTATCGCTATCGCGACGTCCACGATCTCGGTCTTCACGTATTGTGACGGTGCGGTCGCGATTGCTGCAGGTTTGCAGTGCTCTTTGTGGGCTTTCCGCGTGGCGGGTTCTGCTTCCACCATGTGGCGTGCTTCCTTCAACACCGTCGACTACCGAAGCCAATGCCGCAACAGCTAAATTAAGGGATCTGATTTGCTGTCGGTGCATTGCCATGTTTGGATCGTTTGCAGCTAGCTGCATTGTTCTGAGATATGCGAATACTGACATCAAGGCTCCCTCGGCTGTCTTGGGGACAGGGATTCCTTCTTCATCGACTGTCATGAATGACACATCCAAATTGCGGGCGAGATCCGCTCTATCCCTCTCGGAGAGGCGAGGTAGCCAAGGGATGACAACTGTGCTCGCCGCGCACTCGACACGATGGCATGTCTCCTCCGCTCATCGAGTGTTGCTTTGTAGTTCTTCAGTCGAAGATTCTCCTGCCACATGAAGTATTGGTATGTCGTGAGTTCTTCGCGAGTCGAACCTTCGGGCATTAGGAGGCATTCTTCAATGACCTTTTTTGCTTTTGCTGCCATCTCCTTCGTGATGAAGAGTTGTGTCTGACCGTCCGGCATGGTTACCGTGACGGGATATGCTGGTGGTGCACGATGAGCCGCGGCTTCAGATGTCTCACCTTCTGTGCCGTTGTTTCCCATAACCATATAGACTTGAAAAGGGATGGCATTTGAGATTATGCCTTGTTCACCACCGCTGCCATCGGTGGAGTAGTCGAAGTCACCGTAGTCCTCATACCGCACACATGGTTCGTCGCTGTCGTATTGGAAGACCGACTCGACATCCTCTTCGACTGCGCCGTGGAGGTCGAAAGATGCTGATGCAGAGCTTGGCGGAACGGTCGATGAAGAAGTGTTTTTTTCCAACGAAAGAATTGTGAATTGTGCAGTCGACGAAGAGTCGGCTGACGCAGGCGCAGCCGATGGAGACATCGCCAGCGTGGCCATAGTTGGTGCAGATGCGATCGACGGAGATGCGGGCGCGATTGCCGCGAGTTGACGTGGATCTGTCAAGTTTTGTGTTCCCCAACGACTAACATGGAAATTGAAGTTACCAAAAGTCATATCCGCACCTGAGTGGTGATCCGCAAACACCGGGCGCGCGATTGGGTGGTGCGGGTCGAACCCGAAGGGGCCGAAGTACATTGGCGCGACGATCGATGGAGGTGGCGAGTTGCCATTTGATGGTGGAGTAGGCGAGTCGATCTTCGCCGAAGGAATCGACGGGTTGCCGTTTGCTGATGAAGTTGGCGAGTCAATCTTCGCCGAAGGAATCGGTGGGTTGCCGTTTGTTGATGAAGTTGGCGAGTCGATTTTCGCCTCCGAGGTCGGCGAGTTGCCGTTTGCTGATGAAGCCGCCGAGACCGCAGATCCAACACCAGTCTTTCCCAAAGACGGCGCCAATTGACGAGGGGTTAACTCATCAATGCCCATGGTTCGATACCTAGGGTTAAGATTAGAGGGGAGAGACATGGTGGTATTGGTAGTATCGTCGGCTGACAAGCGAGGTTTACCCAGGTTCAGGCCCCCGGAGGGTAACACCCTACTTCCTGCTTGTCTGATTATTGATATATGAGTTGTACAATGGCGTCCCGGTGAGATGATGATCTCCTAAGGGCTATGGTGGTTCGAGTATTGCGTGCCCTACATCGGCGGCCCTCCCAGCCTTTATATAGGAGGCTGGGTCTCGGGGATTCACAACCGACTATGTTTACAGGTAAGGTAGGTTTCTGCCGACTTAGGGTTTACTAAACTTGGAGCATACGTCATCTTCTTGGGCCACCTTCATGGTCTTTGGTCGAGGCCTGTCCATGGGCCTTAGCTCGTACGTGCATCAGGTATCCTCATAGCAGACACCCGAAGGGTACATCCGCGTCACACGGCCAGCTGACCTCGGTGGCGCCGACTTGTCCCTATTCATGTAAACGTTCGTCGCCCTGTTGAAAGTCGTGTCCCACGGCTCCGTCAACCCCTGGGACGATGGGCCGGCCTCAGCGTCAGCCTTCAACTCTGCCTTCTGCAGACAAAGGAAATTAAGGTGAACCCACTTAGAAATTTGGCTTCGTTATCTAATTAGATCAACGCAATGGACTTTGAGATATCCGCGATAATTAAATTCCTTACCAGCACTTTCTCAAAGTCCGTCACATCCTGATCGTCGGTAACGAATTCCCCCGTCGCCGAGTTCAGATAGTAGCGGGACCGGACAAAGTTCCTCACTTGCTCGTCCGTGATTTTTTTCCCACGGGTTTTCTTTTCCCAGACGTGCAATCTCGGCATCCTGCTTGTCCCAAACAGGCTGTTTTCCTCGGTAACTGCCGCTTCCCAAACGGTGGTTACCTATATTCAGGTCCCACATTTCCTTCCCCCACTTGGTCCATTTTTTAGCCTCGTCAGATTTTAAGGACAACTTGAATGCCTCGAACTCTTCTTTGTCTATCATCAGCTCTTTGGTACTTATCTTCTCCCAGCTGTCACCCTCCTCACTCTTCTTCTTCACCCGGGATTTCCAGCTGCTCAAGACGGTGCTCATCTTCATGATGGCTAAACTGTCCACCTTTTTGTTGAACGGCTCTAGGAACGTGTATCGTTGATGAAGCTTCTTGAGGAGGTTTTCGACCAAAGCCTCATTGGCCTTGCTTCTGAGGTCCTTTGTGTTGATCGACATGCTTTCCTGGATGATGCACCCTAGTTGCATGTTGTACCCTTTGGCAATCTCCTTAGGCGCCACTGGTAGGCCACGTGACCTCAGTGAACATGTCTGTGACGTTGGCGAGCGCTTGCGGTGTCCGATCCCTCCTTTGCTTCTTCTCCTTCTTCTGGGCGATCGGGTTGCTGCCGATACCACCATCCGGTGGTAGTGTTGTCATCCTCATGGCTGCCTTCAAAACTGATTTCGGCGTCGTACTCCTGGCCCTCTTGCTCATCGTCGGCACGGTCGCCACTAGCAGCTCCGGCGGCGGCCTCCACCTCCTCGAACTCCTGGGAGAGAAGCCAGAACGACTTGTTGGCGTCTCTATCTTCTTCTTCGACGCTCATGTGCTTAGAAGTGCCAGGCTCCGTGTCGGCCAACATGTTTGCACTGCATTAAAAAGAGGCAAAAGTTAGTACAACAAATATAAGAAAAAAATCACTTAATTAAGTACTAAGATACCCCGTCCCATGCATTAGTCGCAATACCCCATATGTCCTATTTTTAGCAAAGTCATGCTAAAATTCACGAAAAATTTCGGCATGACCTTTGCTAAAAAAGGGACATATGGAGTACCCGAATTTGCCGGAACGGAAGTTAATCGACGTTCCGGCAATCTCAAGGGCCTCATGGGTACCTGCATACATTTCACAAATCATGTTGGCCGGCATCGCCGGCCAGCAACATCACACCAACACAACGTCATCTCCGGCCGACAACAAACACAATATCACACAGAGATACACGACAATCACAAGAACATCCGCAAAATATAGGAGGGCGACAGCGGGTACCTGCACACATGCACGACTTTCATCAACATTCATCAAAACTCATCAAACTTCACCAAACTACAACTAGAAAGTATAAAATCTTGCAAATTCCAACTAAAAATGCATCTTCAAGACAGTTAAAAACTACCAACTTCGGAGGCTTACGAAATTATCAAATCTTGATCCTATTTGCAATGTACCTTCATGGATCTCTTGCAATATGTTATTACTTCATGATAAAGCTCAATTTTTTTGAAAACTTCTAACACCTTAATTCAAGTCGGTTTTAAAGGCATGTTTAAACAGTGACCATATTTAACACTTAGCAAAATTTCTGAAAATTTTCATCTCAATTTTTTTATGTACTAGAAATTTCCTAGCAGCACTAACAACAACTAGCAACAAGCAATCAACAATAGAAATCATCAAATTTCTCTAAAATTATGGGTTTGGCATTTGACCAAACACCTTATGTGCAAGTGTGGAGGGGAGGGAGAGGGATGCATGGAAGAGGAGCAGCACCTCGGGGAGGGGATTGAGAGGGCGGCGGTGTCGAGGTGGCGGGCCGGTGGCGACGGCGGCTCTGGTCCTCTCTGGCGTGGAGGCGTGGCATCTCGGGGCGCCGAGCGTGTGCCCAGCGCCCCGTCCGGGTGGGGGCGGTGCCGGTGCATGGCTACGAGGGCGCCGAGCGTGTGGGGGCGGCGCCGGTGCACGGGGATGGCGAGCAGGGGCGGGGTGTGTGACGGCCGGCGCGGGGGCGGGTGCGAGCACACGGGGAGCTGGAAATTTTTGGAAGATAGAGGCCGGCGTGGGGGCGGGCCCACATGTAAGTGGGGCACAAAAATTCTGTGGCGCACGGTCTCGTCTTTCTGTGGCGCATCGCCCAGATGCGCTACAAAATTTTGTGATTCTGTGGCGCGTCCATTGGAGGGATGCGCCACAGAATTCCATGATTCTGTGGCGCATCCGTTTTTTATTCTTTTAAAAAAATTCAGTTATATTTAAAGAAAGAACAGACACACATTTTAAAGAAAAGAATATACACATATTTGTTAGTAGACCATTATTTTATTCAAGATATACATATGCTTGTCTCACACACACACAAATTAATACACAAAAAAGTCTTCTTCGTCCCGGTTCCGAGCTAGCTTCTCTTCACAATCTTCTTTCCCTTCTTCGCGGTTGAATACTTTAGGCCGGGCACCTTGAGATTTCTTCGCGTGAATGGACAACCTTTTGTAGGTAGGGAGGTCTTCCTTCTTTCTTTACTCGTAGTAGGCATGTTGAAGTACTTGTCGAATTCCTCCTCGATCTTCGGATCGCCGTTCTTGTCCAAGTCTTCCTTGTTGGCGTCTCCTTCCATTCCGATGATGCTCCTCTTGCCCCTCCTCACGACAACACGGCTAGGCTTTCACATGTCGGTAATGAAGAAGCATTGGTCAACTTGGCTAGCGAGTACCCATGGCTCATTTTCGTGGATGCGTTCTTCGATTTGGCATTGGGTATAACCATGGTGGTGAAATACTGGCCTTCTTTTTCGACGTTCTTGGCCCATCTCACACGGAACATTGGCATCGACTCTCCACAGTAGTTGAGCTCCCATATCTCCTCGATCCTTCCGAACAATCTTTCCTTAACAGTAGCCTCATCATCACCGTAGGATAGCATAGTTACTCCTGAGTTTTGATATTCGCTATTCCTGTCCTTTTCCTTGGTGTAGAATCTGTAACCGGTGATGTCGTACAACTGATAGGTCCTTACGTTGTGCCCGGGGCCCTATGATAAGGAGAATATGAGTTTTTCATCTTCAGTAGATGGCGTTATGCTCTCTGCTTGAACCAGTTGCCTTTCCTTGAACCAACGCGTGAAGCTGGAGTTGTGCTCTCTGGTTACGTCTCCCTTCTTCCTCGGCCGGCCCAGGTCGATGTAATTCTGCTCGATTAAGCTTTTGTGCACTTCCACCCAAGGTTCGATCAATTGTAAGTGTTGTAGCGTGACCCGGTGAGCCCTGTCGAAGTCGTCGCATCGACCAAGAATGCCGACATAGATTGAGCGGTAGCCCTCGCGGTGACCAAATCCAGCGAGCCTGCCGAGGTGCGTCCTGGTGGGCAGACCAACATCCATGTTCTCGGTGATTAGATAATTCTGGCAGAAGGGATGCACTCGTAGGTTAGAAAGCCCTTGGCCATGCTTGCATCTAGACGGGACCTGTTGCAAACGTATCCTTTCATGACACCATTCTACCTTTCGAACGACATCATGTAGTGCAGGAACGTCGGCCCGAGCCGCCTGATGTCATCAACGACATGGAGAAGGAGATGCACGCAGATATCAAATAATGTGGGCGGGAAGTAAATCTCGAGCTCACATAGTATCACCACGATCTCTTCCTGTAGCCTGTTGAGCTGCCTCACGCCGATCGACTTCCTCGTGATGACATCAAAAAAGTTGCAAAGGCCAAACAGTGTATCACGACGTGCTCGTCCATTATCCCTCGGATCACAACGGGAAGTATCTGCGTCATCAGCACATGACAATTGTGAGACTTCATCCCGCTGAACCTCTTCTTCGTTGTGTCCAGATATCTGCGTATCTTCCCCGCGTAACCGTGAGGAAATTTGACTCCTAGGAGGCACCTGAAAAACTGCTCGAGCTCCTCCGGACTCATAGTGAAGCAGGCAGCGGGAAGCACCACCGCGTTCTTCTTTACCCTTTTGCGATGACCTTGAGTCCCTTTCGTCTGATCATCATCATCATTGTCGTCATCACTATCGGGGCCTGAAGATCTTTCCTGATGCCAAGCCATTTTAGATCGTATCTTGCTTTCGTCCCATCCTTGGTCCTATCCGACATGTTGGAAAGAGTGCCAAGCAGACTCTCGGTAACATTCTTCGTAATGTGCATTACATCGAGATTATGGGGCATGTGGAGGACCTTCCAGTACTCCAAGTCGTGGAAAACAGACCTCGCTTTCCATACACCCAGCAGCGGATCTACCCTCGGTCGCTTCTTTCCCGGCGCAGGGCACTCTTCCCAATTTTTCAAAAGCTCATCGATTTATGTGCCGCTCCTCGGGCGCGGGGCTCTTTTGAGCTCGTCTTTACCATTGAATAAATCACCGCGTTTTCTCCACGGGTGATCCATGCGAAGCCACCTTCGAGCCCCTGGGAACACGGTTTTCGAAGACGCGGATCCCTTGGTAGCTAGAGATGCGGGGTCTCATCCATGCACTTGACACATGCGCAGAATCCGTGGCCCACCTGGGCCGATACATATGAGTAACCAGGATAGTCCTGCACCGTCGTGAGCAACACGGCTCTCATATCGAAATAATCTCTAGTGCAGGCATCCCACGTACGGGCTGGCGTCTCCCACAACATGGCTAACTCCTCTTTCAACAGCCCGAGATACAGATGTATGTCGATACCTGGTTGTTTGGGCCCCTGAATGAGAATACTCATGTGTATGTATTTTTGCTTCATGCACAGCCACGGGGGAAGGTTGTAAGGCTATACAAACACGGGCCAGGTGCTATGTGTGCTACTCTGGTTGTCGAATGGATTTAGTCCATCGGTGCTCATACCTAGCCTGACGTTCCTTGCGTCGCCCCCGAAAATTTCGAAGGCGATGTCCAATGCTTCCCACTGGCTAGCGTCTGAAGGGTGTGTCAGGATCCTTCCCTTCTCCGGATCTTCTTCGGGCTTCTCCCTTTCCGCGTGCCATTGCATGAGCTTTGCTTCCTTAGGGTCCACGAAATTCCGCTGCAGACGGGGAGTGATAGGAAAGTACCATACCACTTTTCAAGGAATTTTCTTGTTCCCACTCTTATACCATCCGTGTCCGCACTTCGGACATGTGGTTCTGTCCTTGTACTCGCCCCGATAAATTGCGCAATCATTGATGCAGGCATGGTATTTAACGTGCGGTAGGTCAAGAGGGCACACGACTTTCTTGGCCTCCTCGATACTACTTGACAATGTGTTCCCCTCGGAGAGAATATCGTGCATGAATTTCATGTTCTTGTTGAAGCTCACGTCGGTCCATTTGTTTTCCGCCTTAATCTCCAGAGCATCAAGCGTTACTTGCAAGCGCGTATCCTGGGGCCGGCACCCAGGATACAACGGAGTCATCCCGTCTATCTCCATTTGCGCCAGCTTGGCTTTCTCTCTGGCTGCAGCTCTAGCGTTGCTCGTCTCCTTGAGGAGCAGTTCGTGAACATGAGCGTCCCGCAAGGCCGAAGTTAGCGGGGTCTGCGTGTTGGCGCCACAACCATCTACTCCTTCATCATGACCATGTCCGCCGACATCTCCTTCGTCATGATGATCTTGTCCACCGGCATCTCCTTCGTCATGATGATCTTGTCCGCCGACATCTCCTTCGTCATGATAACCATGTCCGGGAGACTCTTCGTCTTCTCGCCCATCCTCGTCTTCATGCGCACCATTTGTTGTCGCGCCTGGTTGAAGCCTAGCATGAAACCACGCCTGAGCAGGTGATCCTCCAATTGTCCGGAATCAGGGTCGATCTAGCTCACGAGTTTGCATGTTCGACACGGACATCTTATCTGGCGCCTGTTGCACTGAATTATGTCCGCCTTCGCTTCTTGCTTGTATCTACTGATTCGACCGGAGCTCATCATGACAACCATGGTTGCCTGCACGGTATACATAGAGCAGAAACGAGAGAGTATGTTAATTAGAACCGCAACATGCACAAACACAGACACACACATGCATGGGTGCTAGAAATATTCGGCATGACCTCTCCTAAAATTAGGACATATGGGTAGTGCAAAAATTTGCCGAAATGGAAATTAATCAACATTTCGGCAAACATTCATGCACCACGCCGGCGCAAGCAACAACAAAAAGCAACAACATGCAAATATTCATGCACACCACACAAGCTTCATGTATAAACATCGTTTCGCCATCGTGCAAACCGCCCGCGCGCGACAAGCGCTTCACCTACAACAAACATCCATACACACCGCCGGCCACATAAAACATACATATGCATGTCCATCCAACTATACTCACCTAGTAGATTCGTTACCGAGACATGACCGTGATCGATGAGAGAGTGTGTGGTGTTGGAGAGAAAATAGTGGAGAAAAAGAGATATACTGGGAGAGGAGGAGAGTATATATGGAGGCTCCCCAAGCCCTCACCAATTATTTACCAAACAAAGTAGGTTTAACTATAAAAAATGGAGAAAATGAAGGAGATATGCCCTAGAAGTAATTAATAAAGTGATTTTATTTGTCATATCTCAGTTGTTCATAATACGTTTTAATACAATGCTATAACTGTATTACACGGAAACAGTAATACACGTGTGGTATGAAAACAACTAGGTCCCTAGTAGCCTCTATTTAACTAGTTCGTTGGGTAACAGATGATCAAGGTTTCCTGATCATGGACAATGGCGTCGGTTAACAACGGAGTCATATCATTAGGTGAATGATTTGATGGACATACCCAAAAGATAGAAACGTAGTATTCATACCTTCAACTGTGAGATCATATCAAATCTCTTCTTCTGAAAGATACGGCTGATCGCATCAAACGACATGACTTATATAGCGTGACAATAAAGGTAACACTTTCAGATATCGGAAGGAAGCAGTAGAAGCGAGTGATCAAGAGCGGGAATTGCCAATCCACATAGCAGGATAGATACTCTGGGCCCACTCGGTGAGATTGCATCAATGAGCTTGCAAGCATGTGACTAGGTCACGGGGATGTAATATCACAGACGAGTAAAGATAGATTTGTCAATGGTGAGGTCATGCTCGGTAATCGTGATACCGGAGAATGACGCTCGGACAATCTAAGTATCGCTAGGCAAGAGGATGAGACTGGACGTCTAAAGGTTCAAACGATAGAAGACATTCGTGGACACACAGGGGCTATCATGGATATCCAGATCCCGCTGTTAGTCATTGATCGGAGAGGGTGTCTCGATCATGTCTGGAGTGATCCCGAACCGTGGGGTAACACACTTAAGGGTGGGTGACGATTAGATTGGATTTAGAGAGAAAAGAAACCGGGAACTCCGAAAGTGTTCCGGAACTTGTCCGATGTTGATCGGAGGCAACGAAATAGGTTTCGGAGCCCGGATGAATTAAATAATATATTTAATATTAATAAGTGTTATTAGTGATTAAATATATTTTTATTTAATTTATTTCAAATTTTTAAAGGCATTAAATCATAAATGGGCCTTAGAGGCCCATTAGGGGAAATCCCAAAAAGGAAAAAGGAAAAAAAAGAGGGAGGAGGGCCAGCCGGCCTAGGTGGGCCGAATGGGGCCCACCTAGGTGGTCAGCTACCCCTTGGCCGGCGCATGGCCATGTGAATCCCACATGGCCTAGCCAAGGGAGATGGTCTCCCTCCACCTCCTTTAAATAGGGGACCCCATGCCTTTGGAATTGCACCAATTCTCCCTCTTCTTCTCTCCTACCTGAGCGTGGTTCCGTTTCTGGAGCTGCGTACGAGGAGGGAAGTCTCTCTACTGTACGCACACCGCCGTGCTGCTAGATCCACTCTTCCACTTCCGCTGCTCTGCTGGATCTGGAGCCCGGAGGTCGTCATCCACACCGTACGTGTGTGGAACCGCGAGGCACCATTGTTTGGTGCTGGGAGCCGTCTTCTTCCACTACACGACCTTGAGGTCGGCTACGTCGGCTTCATCATTACGCGTCGTCATCGAAATAGATCTTTTGATCGTCGACGCTTACGGGCTACAAGGGTATGTATTCCGTTCTCCTCCGTATAGTATATCTGCATAGTATAGTTCTTGGCTAGTTTATGGTTATCGTCGGTAGGAATTTTTTTGTTTTCTGTCTTCGATCCCCAACAGTGGTATCAGAGCCGATCTATGCGTAGATATATCTGTACGGTTAGAACACATGTTGAATGTGGGCATCGATTCTACATTTGTTACCCTCTCGCATGTACTTATTTATATCACGGTATTGTCGGATGAAGCGGCCCGGACCGACTTTACACGTACTCTTACGCGAGACTGGTTCCACACTTGACATACGGCTTGTACCGTATATGTGGCTGGCGGGTGTCTGTATCTCCTACAATAGTTGATATATCATTTACAATGGAGGGCCCCGAAAGGGTGTAATAGAGACAATTGTCTTATCGCTGTTGTGGTTGTTTTCGTAGGTAAGAAACGGTTCTTGTGCGGAAGCCCTAGCAGCCACGTAAAAATGCAAAAGATAAAGTAGAAAGCGTCTAACTTTATTTTGCAGGGGCAATGTGATATGGTCAAGGTAGGTTTATTAAATTGTTTAAAAACTGTCGGCGCGAAGGAGACCATCGGCGCGGAGGAGACCATATCATGTCGCATTACATTTCATTTTAGATGTTATAGATTGTGTGCATCTTATATTGTGTATATATATATTCTATATATTAGTTACACGGCGGTAGTAATATAAGATGATCCCTCCCAAAATTCCGATAATAGTGTTCTCCCTCTGTCGTGCACCACCAATAAAGTTTACGTTACGGGGTACGCCGCATTGCGGTTACACTCGTCTCTTCGTTCGCATACAGTGGGTGTAAGCCACGTTGCACACGCAAATACGTCAGAGGGTGTTATGGCGAGCCTAGCATGTACAGACATGGCCTCGGAACACAAGTACCGAAAGGTTAAGCACGAGTCACATGCGGTGATGTGATCGATATACGATGTCTACCTTTGAAGTTATGCTATCTGCCTGATCGATGGGGGTAGTGTAATGGATGGGGGTTGTGTAATCACTAAGACGATGCGAGGGATACTCGTCTTGAGTGGGAGTTCTAGTAGTTTTATTTTGAAAACTTAGTTTTACTTTGAAAACTTAGTTTTATTTTGAAAACTTGAACCCATATTTTATTATGAACAAAAGTCTTTATGCTTTGCAAAACCTTTGTAGATGATAACCACTTCGATAGACCTTTTAAACTTAGGTGCATTCCTGCGATTGAGAAACTTAAAAGGTGGGTCCAAACTTCATAGTTTTATACCATAGCTTGAGGATACTCCTTGTTTCAAACCTTTTAGCTCTACATGATACAAAACCCGATAGGAGATAGACCCGGAGATTCCGCTAAACAAAAGGATAATTTAGATTATCAAGTTTTGTGTGGATAATTCCATCATAGTCCAGTGTATGCTATGATCTCTGCCATAGAGAATGAACTGTGGGTGCGTGTTGACAGATCGCGAACATTTGGAATGGTCGCTGAGACTGATGATCTGTATCCACCGTAAATCAGGTTTTCTTCTCAACCAAGATGGAAGAGAACACTCGCATTAAAGGAGCGCGTGGTAGTCATACTTGATGACATTGGTCATACTTGATGACATTGAGACGCCTCGCTCAGCTCGATCACTGGATGACAACGTTGCCAGATGCAAATGTTTTGTCATAGACTATGTCATGCAAGGGGAATCATTCACCTTCATGAATTCTTGATTACGTTGAAGAATCAAGAAGATGAAACGATCACCGGAAGTCATCAATGATGATGGTGTATATATGATATACAAGTTATGAATGTTTTACCTAAACAAGTACTTGCAGTAGTGACTAAGATTTGATACTAGTCATGTTTTATGAAAACAAGATTTTCTGCTTGAGTAGCTTGGAAGGATGAAGAGACAATGAGTGTGTTGATGATGGCAGGCAATATGTTGTGAATATGTTGTGATGGCCATAGACACTCTCTCTGCATCTACCATTTAGATTAAATTTGATTTGAACAAATTCCATGAGATCGCTTGTTAGCATGATCATTATAAGTGTGTCTTGCCTCTAGCGAGACAATTATTCATATTTGTTAGTGACAAATCGTTGTCCTACATTTATGAGTGATATCTTTAATGATCATACACCGATCATGAATGGAATGTTGTTATTTGAATCTAGATGGTAGTAGCTCACACATTTATAACATTAATGCCAAAGATACAAACTTAATAATGACACCATATTATTATGGCACTAACGTTTTGAGTTATATGCATTGAGAAGCTCCATTCACATGGATCTCCAAGTCCTTAGATTTGATCTTTTGACACTTGCAAGATAACTAAGACACCGTTTCGGAAAACGGGCATTTAACTTGTTGAGAATCATACATATCGATGTGTGTGAATCAATGAAGTACTTCAACGTGTAGTGGAAATCATTATTTAGTAAACTTTACCAATGATTGATTTAAGTAGATGTATGGGCATCTACTTAATGAAATGCTGGTCTGAAAATTTGATGAATTCAAATAAGTTCAGAAGTAAAGTAGGAAAATAAACTTAACAAGATAATCAATTTCCTACGATACAGATCGAGGAAGCAATGATTTGAGTTATGAGTTTGGCATATCATTGGAAGACTTGTGAAAAGAGTTCCACAAATTACGCCGTATGGAACACCACAATGTTATGGTGTGTTAGAACGTCGTAATCACACGCTATTGGATTGTGTGTGATCAATAAAATCTCTTATCGAATTTTTGTGATCATTAGAGTCGTATGGTAGGAACAAAACATTCACTTTAGATAATAGGGAAACCATCTAAATCCATGGAGACAATACCATATGAGTTATGGCATGGCTTTTAGCCTAGATTGTCGTTTTGATATTTTAGTGTTTTGATATGATCAAACCTAAAACGGATAAATTCATCTTTGTAGTGTATCTAAGAAATCAGTTGGATACATGTCTCACGACAGAGGCAAAATCGTTGCCGAAATATACCTTGCTGAAGAAATAGTTTCTTGTCCAAGGGTATAAGTGGGAAAGAAAGTAGAGCAAGACGGAGTTAATGAACTTCCTCTCCAGGCATCAGAGTGGCGCAACGGAAACCGTTCCGGTACCGTCCTCCACAACTGGAAGGAAGCTGATGATAACGATCATGATGCTCTGAGCTCATACTAAGATCGTAGGTCATGAGAATGTGTTCCGCACTGTGTGGTACGACAATCTTGTTATGAACGTCATGTTATGGAACATGACAAACCTACGAACTACGAAGAAGTGATGGTGAACCTAAGTCCGAGAAATGGCTATGAGCCATATATAATCCGAGATAAAATCCATACACGATTACCAAGTAAAGACTTGGGTAAATCTTCTTGATGGGCTCCAAGGCCGTTGAGAGTAAATGGAATTTTATGACAAAATAGACACTGACGGAAAGGCAACCGTTATTAGGATCGATTTGTCGTAAAACAGAATTTGTCTCAAGTGGCGATGCCTAATTAAGTCTATTTAGGATTGTTTTAGCAATTACTATAATTTCGAATTGAGAAATTGATAGATGGATAAAGAAGCCATGTTTCTTAATGGTAGCATTAAGAAAAGAGTTGTAACTAGTACAATGAGATGGTTTGTTGATCCTAAGGATGCTAGACACGTATGCAAACTTCAGTTGTCCATTCATGGGCTGAAGCAAGCATATCGGAGCTGGAATCTTCACTTTGATAATGTGATCAAAGGATTTTGGAGTCGTCCAAAATAGTTGAAGAAACCTGCATTTATAAAGAAGTGAGTGGGAGCTAAGTAGCTTTTCTTGATCTTATATGTGAATGGCATATTTGAGTGGGAGCTAAAAGGAAATTCCCTTGTCTTATATGCGGAAGGCATATTTGAGTGGGAGCTAGGTGTCATTCCAAATTTTATATGTAACGACATATTGAGAATGATACAGATCCTCTAGTAAAGTATAAATGATTATTTAAGTGATTAAATTTTCTATGAGTGAAGTTAAGAGTATTAGGCTTTAAATCTATAATTCGTATAGATCATAAGGGGCTTAATAACATTAGGTCGGAATATTTTTCCTAGGTTAAAATTCTGAAATGTTTCAGAATAGAACAAGCGAAGAAAGGTTCTTACTTGTATGACTAGGTAAAATATTAAGATTATCTTGGCATTTCAGTGATAGTTGTTAGAAAAGGATGTCCGACATCCTCTATGCCTCAGACATAGATTCTATCATACTGAAAGCTCGACTTGGTGTGACCCAAGTTCTTGGTTGAAGAACGGGTTCTAGAGTGATCCCTGGATGGATCAATGAACAAACGTTAAGTATATCCTTCAGTGTCTAAAGAGAACTGAGGATATGTTTTCTGGTATGGGTGAGAGTGAAGAGACAACTTGCCGTAAAAGGTTACGATGATGCAAGTTATGACACTGACCCATACGGCTAGAAATCTCATACAGGAGAAGTCCTTTGTTTTGAAGAAAGGGTTAGATTGCGAAGTTGCATATGAATGCACTATCGTAGAAGGGTTAGCTTGCGAAATTGCATATGAATGCACTGTCGCATGATCTACATAGGTATAGAAATATATGGCTATTTCGGAAGTAGCAAGTATGATTGGACTGAGCAGTTTTCCGAGCATGCCTGGTTTCCCTTAATAGATCTCTTAGACTTTTAAGGCTCATGCTGTGCGAAATTTTGAGTCTCACTCCATCGACAATCATATATTTCACCGTTATCATATGATACGGGATGATGTCAAACTAGGTGACATAGAAGTGTTGCAAAGCACATACAGATCTAGATCTGTTGACTTGCTTCCTCTTCCACGAGACAAGCATGCACCAATATTGCTATAGGTGTTAAGCTTTTACCAAGTTGTAAACTAGATTGAATTGT
Source organism: Poa pratensis (assembly GCA_947311845.1). Taxonomy (NCBI): domain Eukaryota; kingdom Viridiplantae; phylum Streptophyta; class Magnoliopsida; order Poales; family Poaceae; genus Poa; species Poa pratensis. Next base: position 37,377,100 of record CAMZMU010000068.1, read on the forward strand.
ACTCTAGTGCAAGTGGGAGACTGAAGGAGATATGCCCTAGAGGCAATTAATAAAGTGATTTTATTTGTCATATCTCAATTGTTCATAATACGTTTTAATACCATGCTATAACTGTATTACGCGGAAACATTAATACACGTGTGGTATGAAAACAACCAGGTCCCTAGTAGCCTCTATTTAACTAGTTCGTTGGGTAACAGATGATCAAGGTTTCCTGATCATGGACAATGGCGTCGGTTAACAACGGAGTCATATCATTAGGTGAATGATTTGATGGACATACCCAAAAGATAGAAACGTAGTATTCATACCTTCGACTGTGAGATCATATCAAATCTCTGCTTCTGAAAGATACGGCTGATCGCATCAAACGGCATGACTTATATAGCGTGACAATAAAGGTGACACTTTCGGGTATCGGAAGGAAGCAGTAGAAGCGAGTGATCAAGAGCGGGAATTGCCAATCCACATAGCAGGATAGATACTCTGGGCCCACTCGGTGAGATTACATCAATGAGCTTGCAAGCATGTGACTAGGTCACGGGGATGTAATATCACAGACGAGTAAAGATAGATTTGTCAATGGTGAGGTCATGCTCGGTAATCGTGATACCGGAGAACGACGCTCGGACAATCTAATATCGCTAGGCAAGAGGATGAGACTGGACGTCTAAAGGTTCAAACGATAGAAGACATTCGTGGACACACAGGGGCTATCATGGATATCCAGATCCCGCTGTTAGTCATTGATCGGAGAGGGTGTCTCGATCATCTCTGGAGTGATCCCGAACCGTGGGGTAACACACTTAAGGGTGGGTGACGATTAGATTGGATTTAGAGAGAAAAGAAACCGGGAACTCCGGAAGTGTTCCGAAACTTGTCCGATGTTGATCGGAGGCAACGAAATAGGTTTCGGAGCCCGGATGAATTAAATAATATGTATTTAATATTAATAAGTGTTATTAGTGATTAAATATATTTTTATTTAATTTATTTGAATTTTAAAGGCATTAAATCATAAATGGGCCTTAGAGGCCCATTAGGGGAAAATCCCAAAAAGGAAAAAAAAGAGGGAGGAGGGCCAGCCGGCCTAGGTGGGCCGAATGGGGCCCACCTAGGTGGCCGGTCCCACATGGCCTAGCCAAGGGAGATGGTCTCCCTCCTCCTACTTTAAATAGGGGACCCCCATGCCTTTGGAATTACACCAATTCTCCCTCTTCTTCTCTCCTACCTTGAGCGTGGTTCCGTTTCTGGAGCTGCGTATGAGGAGGAAAGTTTCTCTACTGTACGCATACCGCTGTCCTGCTAGATCCACTCTTCCACTTCCGCTGCTCTGCTGGATCTGGAGCCCGAGGTCGTCATCCACACCGTACGTGTGTGGAACCGCGAGGCACCATTGTTTGGTGCTGGCAGCCGTCTTCTTCCACTACACGACCTTGAGGTCGGCTACGTCGGCTTCATCATTATGCGTCGTCATCGAAACAGATCTTTTGATCATCGACGCTTACGGTCTACAAGGGTATGTATTCCGTTCTCCTCCGTATAGTATATCTGCATGGTATAGTTCTTGGCTAGTTTATGGTTATCGTCGGTAGGAATTTTTTGTTTTCTGTCTTCGATCCCCAACAGTGGTATCAGAGCCGACCTATGCGTTGATATATCTGTACTGTTAGAACACATGTTGAATGTGGGCATCGATTCTACGTTTGTTACCCTCTCGCGTGTACTTGTTTATATTGCGGTATTGTCGGATGAAGCGGCCCGAACCGACTTTACGCGTACTCTTACGCGAGACTGGTTCCACACTTGACATACGGCTTGTACCGTATATGTGGCTGGTGGATGTCTGTATCTCCTACAATAGTTGATATTGCATTTACAATGGAGGGCCCCGAATGGGGTGTAATAGAGACAATTGTCTTATCGCTGTTGTGGTTGTTTTCGTAGGTAAGAAACGGTTCTTGTGCGGAAGCCCTAGCAGCCACGTAAAACATGCAAAGATAAAGTAAAAACGTCTAACTTTATTTTGCAGGGGCAATGTGATATGGTCAAGGTAGGTTTATTAAATTATTTAAAAACTATCGGCGCGAAGGAGACCATCGCGCGGAGGAGACCATATCATGTCGCATTACATTTCATTTTAGATGTTATGTAGATTGTGTGCATCAGCCTCATGCGCCACAGAAAGGACACCCAGCCAATCATTGGTGGATGGGCCCACCACATTTCTGTGGCGCATGAGATCTGATGCGCCACAGAAAGCACCATTTCTGTGGCGCATCGGACCCAATGCGCCACAGAAAAGGCACCGGAGGATGAAAGCCAATCATTGGTGGCGGGCCCACCATATTTCTGTGGCGCATGGGGCTGCATGCGCCACAGAAAGCACGTATTCAGTGGCGCACGGGCAAGGGATGCGCCACAGAAAGTGGAAGAATTCTGTGGCGCACCACTGCCGATGCGCCACTGAATATATTCTGTGGCGCATGGCCATAATGGTGCGCCACAGAAAGTGCTTCCACCTATAGCCGTTTTCCTAATAGTGACGTTTAGACCAGAATAGAGTTAAGGGACCAAAGTTGGAATTTTGCAACCCTTGAGGACCAAAAGTGCACTTAACCCTATTTTTTTTGGGAACAAATGGACTCTACTACCTCCATTCCTGAAAATAAGGCGTATTTTTTCTTCAAAAGTCTATCAATTAATATTTTGACCATGTTTCAATAAAAAAGATCAACATGTGTTGTAATATATGGATACCATATGAAAATATACTTCATAACGTATCTAACACTATTAATTCAATATTGTAGATGTTAATGGTTTTTCTAAAAACTTGGCCTAACTGTACATTTGTTGACTTAAAAAAATATAGGACTTACTTTCAGGAACAAACATCGATGGCGGCCAAGTGTAACAAACATGCCATATTTGGTTAATGTACACACAATCTCATGTCTATGGCAGGTGTGTTTTTTCTTTGCATGAAATATTCTGATCAGTTATAAAGTTCACCAGACATAGCAAACACCCCAAACATAATGAACATTACATCAAGATCCTTGGACTAGCTGACCACTAAAGCTACTAAGTGACCCGCCAACACAATGTCGTCGCCGCTCCCCAACCGGAGCTGGCTTGACCTTGTTGATGACCGCTGGCCAAGAAGTTTCCATGCATGTGCCCCTAACGACCTGCGTATCAGAGTCGAAGACGTCGCCAATGCATTTTTGAATCGCTCTGAATCTTCTGGCGCCAAACAAGTACCACGCGTAGACAAAACAAGATCCACCATTCAAAGAAGGCAACGACCATACGATTCTCCGCCTTCATCGATGCCACCGGCGAGATTGTCGCCAATGAGGTGGACCAGGAGATGGGGACATATTCTTGTTCCACACAACCCACCATAGACACCATAATGTTGATGACGGTTTACCAAATCTCTAAAATATTAGGGACTTAACTATAGCGCTGAGCTGAGCGCAGTTCCGAGGTTCCTACCCTTCTCGCCACCGGTGTGGCAAGAAGAAGAGGCAGGGACCGTCAAATGTCGGATGGCGATGAAGAAGATGCGGGACCCCTGCTAATTTTTTTTCTTGGAGGAGACGGTTGGTTAAAAGGTTATTTTTGTGTGGGGGTACTGTTGAATATTGATGAATCTAGGTGTAACTATAGAACTTATATGTCTACACCGGCCAAGCTTGCGTGTGAGAGACGATTAGAGTTTTATATAGTGGATTTTTATTCGTAAGTCGACTTTGTGTTGAGAACCCCAATTTACAGGAGAAATATGTGACCTACTTGTATACATGTGCAACTGTCTTTTGTCTTTCCGACAAATTGCACATCATTTTGAAACTTTATAGCTATCCAATTTTCATTAATTTCCGCTTGACCTAGAACTAACTTAATTCTTGTTAGACTTTGTATTAGCTTTTGTGTATTGTACGGTTTGTACATGTATTTGTAAACCCCCTGTACGTCATATATATATGAGATAAGCCGCACACCTTGAGGTGTCGAGCCTGTTCCCAAAACACTACGTTTTACATGGTATCAGACTAGGTTAGGTCATGTCTTCCGCCGCCTCAACCTCATCCGCCGCCGCCTCCTCTGGCTCGTTCCCAGCCTCTCTCGCCACGCTCCTCGCCGGCGGCACGTCCAGCAACATGTTTTCTTCCTCCTTCCCGAGCACGCTCGGCTCGTTTTCCGTTGGCTCGGCAAGGAAAGAGTCATCAGCTTCGCATATGCAATTCATGTATAATTGAAAAAAATAAAAGGTGCAATTATACACAATTACAACACAAAATGATGTGTGGAAGTGCAGCGGTCTGTTGGGTGATTTGGAAAACTAGGAATGATGTTTGTTTTAACAAAAAATTCTCTGATGACCCTGCAGCTGTGATCTTTAGGTGATGTAACACAATTAATGCTTGTGCAATACTGCAGAAACCTCAAGACAGAAGAGAGCTTGAAGATGGCGTGGAGAAGCTGAAGACGGTGATCAAGGGCGCTCTGTCTAGAGCCCATGGCTGGACACATACTACAGCGAGACTTACGCTTTAGCATCTTTCTGGTGGTCTGTTCTTTTGGTTTGGTATTGTTGGCATTTAATCTCAAGAGGGCGGGGTTGTCGCTCTCGGTTTTAATTCTGCTTAGGCCTTTTGAGAAAACCTGATCGGGGTTTCTCTAGTTTGCTGGTGGTACTTTTATTTCTGGTTGTCCTTGTAAGACTTGGCGGTTTCTTTATATGAAATCGACGGGGGAGCCCGTTTATTAAAAAAAAACAATTACAACTCATGTGCAATTGTAACGCATGCACAACTATGTGCAATTACGAATCAACATGCAAATCCCACGGTAGAAAAATAGACCTAGATCTAACTTAAATCTCGGTTGACCAAGAGTTAGCAAACATAATGGTCGACAGCAATACGATCTTTACTTTTACTTTTGTTTTGTCAAATAGCTGTCTGTACACACAAGCAGGTGACATGATTTTTGAAACATCATAGCTATCCAATTTCTATTGGATTAACATAAAAAATTAAAGGTAACGATCGACCGGTTAGAAATACTACGATTTTTTTGCAGTTATACCCTTGTTTTTGTCAAATAGCTGTCTCTACACGCAAGCGGGTGACGCGGACTAACTCGAGCATTCGACCGTACTAGACGCATCAACGTCACTTTCATTTTCATCAGGCACAGCCAACCTGGGTCGTCACAAATAAAATTTCGTCAAATAAAATTCACAACTTGGCACAATAAACCGTCCTTTCCATGCTCGATCGGGCGTCCCACCCTTCGAGAAGAAAAGCCAGGTCGAAAAGTCAAACCTGCCCCAAGAAGATGACTCGTGAAGCACTAAGTTAACACCGTTGACCTTCGATACAATAAGCAGCTGGTGCCTACCAACGCGTCGGATAAACTCTCCGGGCCAATGGAGGCTTTCCCTTCCCGGCATCCTTTTTTGACGAAATTTTCCATTTCTATTAATTAAGGTAGAGAGCAGAGTACAAGAAATATAGTTAGAGGCGACAGAAGCCAAACTGGCATCCTCGCTCGCCTATCTGACAACAAAATTATCATGAGAAGCCAAACTGGCTCGATCGGGCGATCACCACGTTCCTAGAGGTCTCGCCATGAGCCTATGATGCGGCTGGGTTGCCACCAGGTCGTCGTTTCGGCGTCGTTCTTGCTGCTGCTGTTGGCCAGCTCGGTCGCCGGCGCGTGCGTCGAGGAGGAGAGGGCGGCGCTGCTATCCTTCCTCGACGACCTCTCGCCGCAGCCCGCCGCGTCGTGGGGTTCTCAGGACTGCTGCGCGTGGGAGGGCGTGGGCTGCGATGGCGTCAGCGGGGCGGTCACGCGCGTCTCGCTCCCGGCTCGCGGGCTCGGCGGGACGATCTCGCCGTCGGTGGCCAACCTCACCGCGCTCACCCACCTCAACCTCTCCGGCAACAGCCTCGCCGGTGCGTTCCCCGCGGTGCTGCTCTCCCTGCCCAATGCCACCGTCATCGACGTCAGCTACAACCGCCTCTCCGGCGCGCTCCCGGACCTGCCTCCCGCCGGCCCCCTCCCGCTGCAGGTGCTGGACGTCTCGAGCAACTACTTGTCCGGGCAGTTCCCTTCCGCGGTCTGGCGTTTCACGCCGAGCCTCGTGTCGCTCAATGCCAGCAACAACAGTTTCGGCGGCGCGATCCCGTCGTCTCTATGCGCGATCTGCCCGGCGCTCGCGGTGCTCGACGTCTCCCTGAACGCGCTCGGCGGGACCGTCTCCCCGGGTTCGGCAACTGCTCGCAGCTGCGCGTACTCAGCGCCGGCCGCAACAACCTCACCGGCGAGCTCCCCGACGACCTCTTCGACGTCACGCCGCTGGAGCAGCTGTTGTTCCCGACGAACCGGTTACAGGGGAAGCTCGATCTCCTGCGGATCGCCAGGCTGACCAATCTCGTAAGGCTCGATCTCACCTACAATGCGTTCACCGGTGAGCTGCCGGCCTCCATCGGCGAGCTCACAAAGCTGGAGGAGCTTCGGCTCGGGAAGAACAACCTGACCGGCATGATCCCACCGGCGCTCAGCAACTGGACCGGCCTCCGGTACGTCGACCTCCGGTCGAACAGCTTCGTCGGGGACCTTGGGGCCTTTGACTTCTCCCGCCTCGTCAATCTTAGCGTCCTCGACGTCGCCTCCAACAACTTCACCGGCACCATGCCGCCCAGCATCTACTCGTGCACGTCGGTGACGGTGCTGCGCATCGCCAACAACGAGATGAACGGTCAGGTCGCGCCGGAGATCGGCAACATGGCTAAACTGCAATTCATCTCGTTGACCGTCAACTCCTTCACCAACATCAGCAGCATGTTCTGGAACCTCAAGGGCTGCAAGGACCTCACGGCGCTGCTCGTGTCATACAACTTCTACGGCGAGCTCATGCCGGACGCTGGCTGGGTCGGCGACCACGTCAGCAACGTCCGGCTGATCGTGATGCAGGGTTGCCGTCTGACGGGCCAGGTACCGTCGTGGTTGTCCAAGTTGCAGGACCTCAATGTCCTGAACCTCGCCGGGAACCGGCTCAGCGGCGCGATCCCGAGCTGGCTCGGCAGCATGAAGAAGCTCTCCTACGTGGACTTGTCGGACAACAACTTCGCGGGGGAGATACCGCCGTCCCTGATGGACCTGCGGCTGCTGACGTCGGAGAAGGCCAAGGCGGAGTTCCATCCGGGTAATATGCCGGTCGTGTTCACCTTGACGCCGAACAACGGAGCGGACATCAGAAAGGGCCGCGCGTACTACCAGATGTCCGGCGTCGCCACCACGCTGAACCTCAGCAAGAACAACCTCTCCGGCGCGATCCCGGAAGATGCCGGGCAGATGAAGACGCTGCAAGTGCTCGACCTCAGCCACAACAACATCTCCGGCGGCATCATGCCAGAGCTCGGCGGCCTCATCAGGCTGGAGATTCTTGACCTGCAGTGGAACCGTCTGACGGGATCGATTCCGCCGACGCTCAGAAAGCTCCACTTCCTGGCCAGCTTCAACGTCTCGTACAACGATCTCGAGGGCCCGATCCCGACGGGCGGCCAGTTCGACGCGTTCCCGCCGTCGAGCTACGCGGCGAACCCGAAGCTGTGCGGCCCGGAGATCTCAGTCCAGTGTGGCAAAAAGACCGCCAAGGCGACAGGCTCGTCCAAGACCGTCGGCAAGAGGGTCATCGTGGCCATCGTTCTTGGAGTTTGCTTCGGGCTTGTTGGCGTCGCCGTCGTGCTTGGACTCGCCGTGATGGCCATCAGAAAGGTCATGTCGAACGGATCCGTCAGCGACGGCGGGAGGTGCGCGGAGGCGTCCCTGTTCGACTCCATGTCGGAGCTTGACGGCGACGAGTCCAACGACACGATCCTGTTCATGTCTGAGGAGGTGAGCGACGGCGCGGCGAGGAAGAGCGTGTCATTCGTGGACATCCTGAAGGCGACCAACAACTTCAGCCCGAATCGGATCATCGGATCGGGGGGCTACGGCCTGGTGTTCCTGGCGGAGATGGAGGGCGGCGAGCGGCTCGCCGTGAAGAAGCTGAACGGCGACATGTGCCTGGTGGAGCGGGAGTTCCGGGCGGAGGTGGAGGCCCTGTCGGTGACGCGGCACGAGAACCTGGTCCCGCTCCAGGGCTTCTGCATCCGCGGCCGGCTCCGCCTGCTGCTATACCCGTACATGGCCAACGGCAGCCTCCACGACTGGCTGCACGAGCGTCCTCCGGGGAAGGAGAAGGATACGGAGCTGGACTGGAGCGCGAGGCTGAGGATCGCCCGGGGGGCGAGCCGCGGGGTGCTGCACATCCACGAGCGGTGCACGCCGCAGATCGTGCACCGGGACATCAAGTCGAGCAACATCCTGCTGGACGAGTCGGGGGAGGCGCGCGTGGCGGACTTCGGGCTGGCGAGGCTGATCCTGCCGGACCGGACGCACGTGACGACGGAGCTGGTGGGCACGCTGGGGTACATCCCGCCGGAGTATGGGCAGGGGTGGGTGGCCACGCTGCGCGGCGACGTGTACAGCTTCGGCGTCGTGCTGCTGGAGCTGCTCACCGGCAGGCGGCCCGTGGAGTTCTTTGTGGAGGCGCACGGGCAGCGGAGGGACCTCGTCGGGTGGGTGATGCAGATGAGATCGGCGGGGAAGCACGCCGAGGCGCTGGACCCGAAGCTGAGGAAGGGGGAGGGAAGGGCGACGAGGCGCAGATGCTGTACGTGCTCGACCTCGCCTGCCTCTGCGTCGACGCCATCCCGCTCAGCCGGCCGGCGATCCAGGAGGTGGTCAGCTGGCTCGAGAACGTCGACACCATCGGCACATCCTGAAGATACATTGATGTGATAGGAAATCTGAATTTCCAATCGGAAATGGCCATGTTCTTCAGGCAAATGAGGAACATCGGATCAGTGAGGTTCTCAGGGGAGGTGTTCGGATGGGGTTGCTTTGTGAATTGCATAGGTTTTAGCTCAAATAAAGCAAACCCACCTGAGCAAAAATGTCCAAGGAATTGGATCACAAATCGCCTGTATGAGCCCTTTGTTGGAATTTTATGGCTTTTGCCCAGCTTTTGTCCATGGCCCAATTAAATTTCGAAAATCTCATGACCCATTTATATGGCTGGTTTGGGAACTAAATTTTAGTCCACATTGCTAGTTGAGAGAGAGATGCACCACTTTATAAGGTGGAGTGTTGTGTTACTTGGTGTGCTTGTTAGAACAGAAGGCTCTCTCCCGCGCACTCCGCCGCCACTCGCTCGTCTCGCCGAGCTGAGTTATATTTTTGCAGTCCGGAAAATTTATTGAGTCATTGATTAATAATTAACGGACGCATTAATTGTTTTCCCGTTTCCGATTCTTTTAGATTCCGATTCTTTTAGATCGTGGAGACATTACCGACTCGATCGTGGGCTGCGCCCACGTCCTACCCGACCCGCGCTATATAAGCAGAGGAAAACCCTAGCTGCCAGAACACACGCAACAAATGGTCGCTCGCCGTCCTAGTTCCAGAACCCGGTTGAAGGGACAGTAGGCCTCCGGAACCCCGCCTCTTGTGATCCTGTACGGGAGAGGGGCGATCAGGTTTTTGGGGAGCGCACTCGCGCGATACGATTTCTTCCCCGACATCGGCAGCCTCTTCATCGACGACATGGGTGACGCTTCCGCTTCTGCTTTCGCTGCCGCTGCTGCCACACTGTATGATCTCCTGATCTTCCTGTTCGAACTACTACTACAATTTCTGCTAGTAGTATATGTTGTAGATTTGTTATGTTTATCTACTGTTTTAGTAGATCGCATGATTAGTTTAATTTTGATTATTCTAGTCATAAATTGCTTACTGTTTTCGCGGATTAAATCAATTGCTAAATTGCTTATATATTCAACAATCCAAAAACCTGATTATAGGCAATTTGCATCGCCTGGCTTTCTCGCGTCAACGAAGCCGTTTCCCTTTAAAGGGGTGCTTTATAAACGGTGGCGCATGAGAGCAGTTTACTGGTTCCAAAACAGTAACTGCTATGCCGCCACCAAAGGCAACCCTGAGGGCGAGCTTAATGCTGAACAATTGGAGGCATATGAGAGGCTCGATACTCTTTTCAAGAGTGCCCTCCTTAGTATCCTTGACGACTCGATTGTGGACTTGTACACGTCGTTTGATAACAGCAAGGATATGTGGGATGCGCTCGAGGCCAAGTTTGGGGCCTCGGACGCTGGCAGCGAGTTGTATGTCATGGAGCAATTCTATGACTACAAAATGACTGATGAGCATTCTGTTGTACAATAGGCTCATGAGATTCAGTCACTCGCAAAAGAACTTGAGCATTTTAAGTGTAACCTGTCGGACAAGTTTGTTGTCGGTGGCATTTCGCTAAGCTTCCATCTTCATGGAGCAACTTTGCTACCGCTCTGAAACACAAGAGACAAGAGTTTTCCGTTTCGGATCTCATTGGGTCTCTTGACGTGGAAGAGAAGGTGAGAGCAAAGGACACTCGTGCTCGAGTTGCTGAGGCAGGTTCTAGTGCCCACGTGGTACAGAAGAAGAATTTCCAGCAGTCCCACAAGGGCAAATCTGAGGGCAAAGGCAAATCTGATGATAGGCACAAGCCAAAACAGCCTACCAACTTCAAGAAGAACACCAATAAGCCGACGAAGGGATCATGCCATGTTTGCAGTGATCCAACTCACTGGGCACCTCGTTGTCCCAACTGCCATGAGCTGCGCGGACTGGACAACAACGGCAAGACTGCCAATGTTGTCATTGGCGACACCGAGATGAAGGATTCTGGGTACGGTATATTTCCTACCATCCTTTCAGTTTGTCATTCTCCTGAATGGTTGATTAACACTGGTGCAAATGTACATGTTTGTGCTGATGCCTCCATGTTTTCTTCTTACCAGGTCACAGTGACTTCACCCATGCTGATGGGGAACGGGTCACATGCTTTTGTTCGTGGTGTTGACACGGTCGATCTGAAGTTTACTTCGGGGAAGATCGTGCGGCTGAAGAACGTGCATCATGTGCCCTCCATCCATAAAAATCTCGTCAGTGGATCTCTTCTGTGTCGAGATGGTTATAAGTTGGTTTTCGAGTCCAATAAAGTTATAATATCTAAGTATGGACAATTTGTTGGTAAAGACTATGAGTGCGGAGGCTTGTTCCGCCTATCTTTGTCAGATTTTTGCACTAAAGTTATTAATCATATTTGTCATGAGGTTGAGTCCAATATTTGGCATTCACGATTTTGGCATATTAACTTTGGTTGCATGACGCGGCTAGCTAGTTTGGATTTAATTCCGAAATTTACTAATGTCAAAGGTTCCAAGTGTCAAGTGTGTGTGCAAGCTAAACAACCTCGCAAGTCCCATAAGACTGCTGAGGCAAGAGACTTGGCACCACTGGAACTTATACATTCGGATCTCTGTGAGATGAATGTCGTGTTGACAAAAGGCGGAAAGAAATATTTCATGACGCTTATTGATGACTCCACTAGATATTGTTATGTGTACCTTCTGAAATCAAAAGATGAGGCTTTAAACTTTTTCAAAATCTATAAAGCTGAAGCAGAGAACCAACTTGATCGAAAAATTAAACGGCTAAGGTCTCATCGTGGTGGAGAGTATTTTTCCAATGAGTTTGATTCTTTTTGTGTGGAACATGGTATAATCCATGAGAGGACGCCTCCCTACTCACCTCAGTCAAATGGTGTGGCTGAAAGAAAGAACCGAACTCTAACTAATTTGGTTAACGCCATGTTAGACACTTCGGGTCTCTCCAAGGCATGGTGGGGGAGGCTCTATTGACAGCTTGTCATGTCCTAAACCGAGTTCCCACAAAGAAGAAAACCGTTTCTCCATTTGAGGAATGGGAAAAGAAAAATACGAGACTCTCTTACTTACGTACTTGGGGTTGTTTGGCGAAAGTCAATATACCAATTTCCAAGAAGCGCAAGTTGGACCAAAAACCGTGGATTGTGTTCTTCTGGGCTATGCTTTCCATAGCATTGGTTATAAATTTTTGATAGTAAAATCTGAGGTATCCGACGTTCATATTGGTACTATTTTGGAGTCGAAGGATGCGACTTTCTTTGAGGATATCTTTCCGATGAAGGATATGCCTAGCTCATCAAATCAGGAGATACCTAATACATCTAGTCAGGAATTGGTTTATATTCCTGATCCTACCATTTTGATAGAACACACTGATAATCCTGTGGAGGATGACAATGAAGTTCCTGTTAGGAGCAAGAGATAGAGGACTGCAAAGTCCTTTGGTGATGATTTCATTGTGTACCTTGTGGATGACACACCCAGTACCATTTCAGAAGCTATGCATCTCTTGATGCTGACTACTGGAAGGAAGCTGTCCGTAGCGAGATGGATTCTATCTTGGCTAACGGAACCTGGGAAGTCACTGATCGTCCTTATGGGTGTAAACCTGTAGGATGTAAGTGGGTATTCAAGAAAAAGCTTAGGCCTGATGGTACTATAGAGAAGTACAAGGCGCGGCTTGTGGCCATACCCAGAAAGAAGGTGAAGACTTTTTTGATACTTATCACATGTGGCTAGACTGACCACGATCCGAGTGCTACTTTCGTTGGCTGCCTCGCATGGTCTTCTCGTTCATCAAATGGACGTTAAGACGGCTTTCCTAAATGGAGAGTTAGACGAGGAAATTTACATGGATCAGCCCGATGGTTTTGTAGTACCTGGTCAGGAAGCAAAGGTATGCTAGTTGTTGAAGTCTTTATATGGCCTGAAGCAAGCTCCTAAGCAATGTCATGAAAAGTTTGAAAGAAATTTAACTGCTGCAGGTTTCATTATAAACGAATCTGACAAGTGTGTGTACTATCGTCATGGTGGGGGCGAGGGAGTTATTCTCTGTCTGTATGTCGATGATAATGGTGGGATTACACTGCTTCAGTCTCACTATGTGGAAAAGGTCTTGAGTCGCTTCGGGTATGATGACTGTAAGCCTTCTCTGACACCATATGATCCTAGTGTGTTGCTTCGAAAGAATCAAATTCTAGAGATCAGCTGAGATATTCTCAGATTATTGGCTCGCTTATGTATTATGTTTGTGCTACTAGGCCTGACATCTCTTTTGCTATGAGCAAATTGAGCCGGTTTGTTTCTAATCCGGGAGATGATCATTGGCATGCTCTTGAGAGAGTTATGCGTTATTTAAAAGGCACTGCGAGTTACGGAATTCACTACTCCGGATATCTGAGGGTACTGGAGGGTTATAGTGATTCAAACTGGATATCTGATGCTGATGAGATTAAGGCCACAAGTGGTTACGTGTTTACACTTGGTGGTGGCGCTGTTTCCTAGAAGTCTTGCAAGCAGACCATCTTAACGAGGTCAACTATGGAAGCAGAACTCACAACGTTAGACATAGCCACTGATGAAGTAGAGTGGCTTCGTGAGCTCTTGATGGACTTACCTGTGGTTGAAAAACCAATACCCGCTATCCTTATGAATTGTGATAATCAAACTCTGATAGTTAAGATTAAAAGTTCTAAGGATAATTTGAAGTCATCAAGGCATGTGAAGAGGAGATTGAAATCTGTCAGAAAATTGAGAAACTTCGGAGTTATTGCACTGGATTATATCCAAATGTCTAAGAACTTGGCAAATCTCTTCACAAAGGGTTTATCACGTAATGTGATAGATAGTGCATCGAGAGATATGGGTTTGAGACCCACGGTATGAGTTGTCCATAGTGGTAAACTATTCTATGTGATCGGAGATCCCGTGAATTAGAAGTGGGAGACAAGCTGTTGGTCAGCTGGGAGGAGAGTATGCCTACATTATTTTTCCCACTCTATGAAGATGCAATACTCTCCTGATCTGCATGGCAGGTTGATATTTATCTTAATGTATTTCAAGTGGCTTACTTTTATAAGCAGAGATGTTGTCATGCAGAGCATCTCTTGAGAAATACACCTATATGAGTCTGACTATAAAACATCGTAGTCTATGAGAGTTGGGTGCTCTTTAATAAACTCATGAAAGGTCTTGGAGTATGACGCATAAGCTCCACCCGCGGGGAAGCCTTGCGGCAGCCCAGTATCGGTCAAGGATTTGTGTGAAACTAGGTCGCAGCAAACTTGTAGTTCAAGGCATAATCCACTATCCAAGTTGTGATCTAGTATAGCATAAGTTTTTAAGTGGAAGTTCAACTTAAAAGTCTCCACTGAGCACCGGTATATAAAACAATGTTTTGGAACTGAATGATGAGATGTGTGCCAATGAGACTTTGTGGGGGATTGTTGGAATTTTATGGGCTCTTGCCTAGCTTTTGTCCATGGCCCAATAAAATTCTGAAAATCTCATGGCCCATTTATATGGCTGGTTTGGGGACTAAAGTTTAGTCCCACATTGCTAGTTGGGAGAGAGTTACACCACTTTATAAGGTGGAGTGTTGTGCTACTTGGTATGCTTGTGAGAACAGAAGGCTCTCTCCCGCGCACTCCTCCTCCTCCGCCGCTCGCTCGCTCGTCTCGTAACGACACGCCGCGTCGCGTCTCGTCGAGTCGAGTTATATATTTGCAGTCCGGGAAAATTTATTGAGTCATTGATTAATAATTAACGGACGCGTTAATTGTTTTGCCGTTTCCGATTCTTTTGGATCGTGGAGACGTTACCGACTCGATCGTGGGCTGCGCCCACGTCCTACCCTACCCGCGCTATATAAGCAGAGTAAAACCCTAGCCGCCAGAACACACGCAACACATGGTCGCTCGCCGTCCTAGTTCCAGAACCTTGCGCCGCCGTACTCCAAGTCTTCTCCACCCCGTCTTCCGGCGTGCACCGGTTGAAGGGACAGTAGGCCTCCGGAACCCCGCCTCTTGTGATCCTGTACGGGAGAGGGGCGATCAGGTTTTTGGAGAGCGCACTCGCGTGACTACTGGCTTCGAGTTCTTCCCCAACGACGATTTCTTCCCCGACATCGGCAGCCTCTTCATCGACGACATGGGTGACGCTTCCGCTTCTACTTCCGCTGCCGCTGCTGCCACACTGTATGATCTCCTGATCTTCCTGTTCGAATTACTACTACAATTTCTGCTAGTAGTATATGCTGTAGATTTGTTTTGTTTATCTACTGTTTTAGTAGATCGCATGATTAGTTTAATTCTGATTATTCTAGTCATAAATTGCTTACTGTTTTCGCGGATTAAATCAATTCCTAAATTGATTATATATTCAACACCCTTCACTGGTGTACAACTTGTTAATAGTTAGCTTGATCAAGAGTCTACACAAAATTCATTGCATCACGTGACCGCAAGTTTACAGAAGATGTGAATGATGGATTTCAGCAAGAGAAATCGTCGATGCAAACAATATTGTTTTTCAGGGACCTTGTACCATTTTTTTTCTTTGAGTTTTTTCTTCAAAAGTTTTGGGGTAGATTAATAAAAATTTGGTTGCCCTGTTTGAGGAACGGTGAACCTATGGGTAGTCCTGGTGTGTTGCGTCGACTACAAAATGATGAGGAACACGGTTCTGTATAAAGCATTTATATGGTGGTCATTTGCTGCTTCCACGAGTATATTGCTGCTTCAAAATGGTGCTTATTTGCAATCACGCCTGCTCCATTAGCAGAATTTTCTTGTTGTGGATTTGCAATAGCTGTTGTTGCATTAGCCGCTGCTCTCTGGGATGCTGCTACATTGACAACATGACCGTACAAGTGCATATCACTACTAGAAACAGGAGCATTAGTCCCGGGTGGTAGGGGCCTCTGGTACCGGATTCCCACCCGGGACGCCCGATTCGAGACTAGAGGCCCCCCTCTAGTCCTGGGTGGCTTACGACCCAGGATTAGAGAGCTCCACGCGGGGCCTGGGCCTGGGCAGAGCGCGTGGCAGAGGACCTCTAGTCCCGGGTAGTAATTCAACCCTGGACTAGAGATTCTCCCACGTGGCGGCTTCTATTTTTTTGTTTCCCTATTAAATATTACGATTAATCTTGCAAAATATATGGTTAATTAATTATAAATCAGAAAAATACATATAGCATATCAAAATATTCATAAAAGAAATCTTTATGAGAATTCGATCATTTTTAATTGATTACATGGAGATCACAACCGAGACTAGAGCCCGTCTATTCGATTAATTACATAGACATCATATAAAACAGGGACTAGAGCCCGTCGTCTATTCGATTACATGATCATCGTCGGGACCAGAGCCCGTCTATTCGGTGGCATTGTTTTTCCTTTGGGTTTATGACATAGTTCACCCAAAATCCCGCAATTTCCTCTTGAATTGGTCGAAAGCGGTACTTTGGTTGCTGGTCCCTCTGCATTCTATCCATCTATAAAAGAAGGAGATCAATATGAATATCAATCATCATAACAGAAATTATGAATGACACTCAACATAATTGATGGTAATAAAATAAAATTGTGAATATATTTGTTCACTTACTTCTATAAATGTCGATGGGTTCCGCTCAGAGACCTCCCGGCGAATCCACTCGCAGACGTAGTATCCACACAAATTGGTCCCCAGTGGCTGCCTTTCACAGTAATTTACGAGAATAGATTTCAATCAAATAATAATCAAGCATGGTATGATGGTATTGAAATTTGAATTAAAGAGATGCGCGAACCTAGCCGTACTACTTACCTTGGCATTAACAAAACTAAGCTCATCTTTAAAATCACCATATGTCATCTTTATGAAATCTTTCCAAATCCTGCCCGGCAAACAAATGAATAAATGAGTTATTAATTAGTTACTTGATATCTCAGGAATTGAACAAAAGAGACCGATATAGTACGATAATGATTGAAAATACCCTTGGAGTACATCTTTAATATGTTGGTACTTCTCTTGGGGCCACGCCAATGAGTCGAAGATTTCAACTTTTGCATCATCAACTTCAATGATTAGCAGAATGTAATGGTCACTGCGCACGTTTATATATGTCAGTAACTAATCAGTTACACTTAACATCAAGTAAGCAAAAACTAATGTGTACAAGACAGTAACACTCTTACCTGAAGTTGTAAGGAAACAGTATCTTCCTTTTATAATCTTGCCTCTTTATGAACCTAAACAAGTTGGCCACCGTTTCCTTGTGGTAGTTCCGTAGCAGATTTTCATTAACTCGGGTTGGGTCAATGAACCCAATCTCATAGATTCTTTTTCTGCCACATTCATCACTCTTCATTCTGCATAATAGCGTAGTGAGCATAATTAGAACATGCAATGACCGAGCTGAGCTATAGACTTTATTTTAGAAAATAAATGAATTGAATCACTTACAGACAATAGGTACTGACGATACTCAAGTCGAGGGCGTCAAGCTGGTATAACTGATAGAGTTCTTCAAGATAAATAGTTAACTCGTCTTTACCATTGAAATGTTCCTCTGTAACTTGCACAAGGAGCACTTTTTATCTAGCTTTGTGAATTCCATGTACCAGTTATGCAGTCTTAGCATTTGTGTTGGTAGATTCTCGATCTGATCAGGTGGCACTAGAGACTTCCCGTATTCCCAGGTCCATTTATAAGGTGGCATAAGAGAGGGGAGCTCTTCTGCTTCCAGTTGAGAAAGTGAGATACTAAGTTCTGCAGCAAATTCCACACGGTAAGCTAAATCCGCCGCGCGCGCGGAGCCCTTATCAGTGGCCACCTTGAGCGGGGAGATGGATTGTTTTGACTGCTCTTCGAGCTGGGCAACCTCTCTTCTTGTTCTTTTCCCGCTAGAGGTACTACTTGTCGTCGTGTTGGGGTGAGTTCTCCTCCGACAACGTGCATAGTCATCTGGCCTATTTATCTCAATTTGTGATGGATGACTAAGAAATTCTGTAGCCCACTTTTTTTGCTCTGCCGTAAATACTTGCTTTGGCGCGGGCTGTCGTTTCGCAGCCATTTCTGCAAACTGTCTTTTCGCGTCGACTGCCAGCCACGCGGCGCCTTCCGTGGAGTCATCTCGACGTCGTAAGGTCTCAGGGGAGGAACCTTCGGTACTTTTGGGAGGGGCTCGTATTGGGGTTTGGGTCGGAAACCCATCGACGGAACGATGGTCTTAGCCTTAGTGGGCGGAGGTGGCGGAGACGACTGAGGAATCGGCTGAGGCGGCAGCGGAGTCAGCTGAGGCGACGACGGAGATCGAGATGGACTCGTGTTGTGGTGGTCGTCACTGCCGTCATCTCGACTCGGAGGAGGCGAAGGTGGCCTTGGCGTCCAGCCTGGAAACACGATGTATTTCTGGGGCCATAGAATGAGTCCACCCTAGACATCTCCCAGTGTCCTCTCATCATCATCTCCAGGGATGTCAAGGTCGAGTGATTGAAATGCGGGTTCAACTTGATCCACACCGACACGAGCATAGCCATCTGGAATCTCATTGCCATGATACTGTGCTGTAGATTCACAAGTTAAAGCATAGCCGTCCGCCGCCTTCACGGTTAAGTTTCTCCGTGCCTCATGTAGCTCACAACTTGTCTTCTCAGTGATAAAATCCACGGGGTAGGTTTGCTTCAATGCCTCATCAGCACGGACAGCCGTGGAAGCCACGCTGCTTTTCCGTTGAGATGGACCACCTGCTTGACTATCTTGCTGCAGCTGATGAGTTGCCCCTTGACAAGCTTGCTCGCGCAATTGATCTATTTGCTTCTATTGTTGGCTAATGATACTTTCTACTTTGCTCAACCGGTCTGAATCCTCCTGCTCCTTCCTCTTCCTTGCTCTTGCTCAGTTTCTATAAGATTCACGGTCCTCGGAAAACCCTTCATTCCACGTCACAGAAGCTCCCTTGCCTCGTGTTCGTCCTCCTTTTTCTTTATTACCGAGGCCCTTTGTCAGCTCGTCGTTCTCTCTGTTGGGAATAAACCTTCCCTCTCGAGCATCGGCGATTGCATCAAGAATTGCTTTCCGGGTATAGGAGTTTTTTTCATTTCATCAACTATTAGATCACCTGATGCGTCATACTCCGCGCCCATGAGCAAGCATCCAATTTCTGACCCTATGGGGCCAGTTATCTGTAACTGGAGTGATCCCTTTTTCGCGCATAGCGGCCTCAATCATATCCCACTTAGGCTCGGCACTTACGTAGCCACCTCCCCCCAACTTATGGTGATATTTCTTTTTCGCTGCATTCTCCTTATTCTTTTTTGATCTTTGCTTGGCTAGTTCTGAATCCTTGTATTCCAGAAATGTCTTCCAGTGAACCCGCTGCCTCTCTAGTGCTCCAGTGAAATCTGGAACTTTATTTTTCCAGAAATGCTTGACTTTTTTCGCCATGGCTTCTGTCTTTTCGGGACAATCCAACACCGGTAGGGTGAACTTTGCTCTGAGCTTGTCCCAAAGCACATCTTTAGTTCTGTCGCTGACATAACTAGCTCCCTCTAAGTTTTTCTGCTCAATCCATTCCTGAATGCTGATCAGAAAATTGTCCCTAACAACAACTCCACATTGATGCATAAACTTAGCTGCGTTCGCCTTGGGCTCCAACGGTTTGCCATCTGCAGAGATGACCTCAATTGTGAGATGCGCATCTGCGACCATCCCTTTGGCATGGCCTCGTTTACAAGATTGGGTCAATGCGGAGGTCTAAAAATAAGAAACATTTTTTTTGAAACTTTTCTACTGCTGGGGAGCCCCCCACAGCCTCACTCTTCCACCTTTATTAGACAGAAAGCAGTAAAAACTGTACAGAGAAACTTACCAGCTACTTACAAGATATTTACAAAAATATATACAGGAAAAGAAGACTAATGTAGGCTGTCAATCCATGAAAATAAAAAACATTTGTTAATACATATATGTACAAATCAGTTATTGCATCTGATCAACATAGGCTTAATATACCTCGCCAGACGGCGGGGGTCCACCAATTTGCGAGTCGTCATCGCACTCCTTGCTAGTTTGCGCTCCGTTGCTTCCTTCCGGCTCCATTCCCGGACCGGACTCGTTAAAAAATTGTGAGCCATCTTCTGCTCTACCGTCTTCAGCTCCAACCGCGGGTTGCCGCATCATGGAGAAGATCTCTTCTTCCCCTTCTCTGCTTACGAAGGGAACATCTCCATCCATTGCTTAACTAATACAAAAGAAAGATAAAACAATGTTAGCATTAGCAGAATAATTTAAAGTAGGGAATTTTACAAATATGCAAAAGTATCGCTCATACATCTTTATTTAATCCAGTTACATAGATCGGGTCTATTTTTATTTAACCCTAAATACATCACGAATAATATCAATAATACATCTTCCTCTCACATGCATTAACCTCTCAAACTAACTACGACCGGGTCCTAAGCCGCGGGTGCTCTGGTACCAGCGCTGCGCATCCAAAGAACAGGAACCATCACAGGGTCATAAGGAACCCTATGAAGAATCGACCATCTACTGTCATATACCGCTGGCGTATCCAACAAGTACATGTAGCGACGGACGTGCTCGTCCTCCTTCCTGATACGGCTACGTACCACCTCCTCGGGGGCCGGCTCCCTCTGCACCGAGCGTGGCCCACACGACTGCCACCAAAGAAGATCCGGGTCGACGACGTCACCCAGATTCCTCACCAAGCTACGCGTCCCAGAAGTTAGCACCTCCCAGTGCCAACCCGGCGGAGCCCAGTCCCGGACATCGCCCCTCTGGTCCAACTAGGACATCGTCGCCGAGAACAATAAACTAAAAACACATTTTTTATAAGACATAAGCAAAATGTTTACACTAACACCTAAGCAAAATAATTACAGTTAGCAAAATATTTACACTAACACCTAAGCAAAATCTACACACCTTAGCAAAATTTCAACTAAGCAAATTTTCTACTCTAATTTCTACTAACACCTTAGCAAAATTTCAATTAAGCAAAATCTACACACCTAATTTCTACTCTACACACCACCTTAGCAAAATTTCTACTAACACTTGGTCGACTAAGCAAAATCAACTAAGCAAAATCTAATAAGAAAAATCAACTAAGCAAAATTTCTACTAACACCTTAGCAAAATTTCAACTAAGCAAAATCTACACACCTAAATTCTACTCTACACACCACCTTAGCAAAATTTCTACTAACACCTAAGCAAAATCAACAAAATTACACTAAAATTACACCTAATTTGCACTAAAATTACACCTAATTTGCTAACACTAAAATGCCTAACACTAAATTACACTAAAAAAAAACAAAAAACAACTAAACTAAACAAAACTACCTCTTGCGGGCGGCGGATCGGACGGAGGCGCGGCGCTGCGGCGGCGAGGCGGAGGAGTACGGGCGACGCGGCGGGGCAGCGGGCGCGGCGGCGGAGGAGAGGCGGCAGCGAGGCAGAGGAGTAGGGCGCGTGGAGGCCGGCGGTGAGGCGGTGGAGAGCAGGCGCGGGTGTGTGGAGAGGCGGCGGCGAGGCGGAGGAGAGCGGGCGCGGCGGCGGATGAGAGGCGAGGGCGCGTGGAGGGGAGACGGCGGCGCACGGCGGCGATTTCGGCAGCCTCACGGCGTCGTTTTCGTCGTGGCGGCAGCAGAGCTCCTCTGTTCATGGGTGGTGGGACAGACCGGGATAAGGTGTGGGTATTTATACCCACACACCTCTAGTACCGGCTCGTGCCACGGACCGGTACTAGAGGTGTGGCACGAGCCGGTACTAGAGGTCTTTTCGGTGGAGCCGAAAAGGCCCGCGCAAATGCACCTCTAGTCCCGACTCGTGCCACCAACCGGGACCAGAGGTGTTTTTTTTAGCGCGCAAAGGCCCAATTTTTTTGAAACTGAGTTTGAAAAGTGTTTGAATTTAAATAGCTTCTGCATACTTTTGAATCTGACAAAACTTTCAACATGAAAAGTGTTTGAATTTGAATAACTAATCCAAAACATTTTTTGTTTTCAAAATAATTATTCTAATTATTCAAACTATTAACCATTTTGCCATTTTCAATTAAAAATGAATTTCAAAAGTTTTTAAATATGAATTTGAATAGCTTCTGCATACTTTTGAATCTGACAAAAATTTCAACATGAAAAGTGTTTGAATTTGAATCACTTGTAAAATTTCAACATGAAGAATTTCAGCATGCTAATATTGTTTGAATTTGAAAGTCATATCTTTTCTAAAATGTGTAATAGTCATCTCTTTATTTTAAAAAACATCCTTAACAACATCACCAACTTTTTCGAGCGCTTGTAAGCCGTTGGATTTTTAGAACCAAATATCAATGTTCACCAAATATCGTTACACATCACCAACAACATCCCTATCTAGTCTTCACTTTTTCTTCGTGTGTGTCCCTTTCTTCTGATTGCGCCATAACCATGGACAATCTTCATCATTTAACTTGATGCTTGGGCCAGTGTTCACTTTGAAGGGCGGAATTTCATGAAACTTATTGTAATCTTCTGACATGTCTGTCTTGTCCTCCACTCCCACGATGTTTCTTTTCCCTGAAAGAACTATGTGGCGCTTTGGCTCATCGGCTGATGTATTCGCTTGCTTATCTTTTCTTTTTTTTTTGGTTTGGTAGACATGTCCTTCACATAGAAAACCTGAGCCACATCATTAGCTAGAACAAATGGTTCGGTGTCGTACGCAAGATTCTAGAGATCCACTGTAGTCATTCCATACAATGGGTCTACCTTTACCCCGCCGCCTTTCAGGTTGAACCATTTGCACCAGAACAAAGGGACCTTAAAAGAAGGTCCATAGTCAAGTTCCCATATATGCTCTATGTAACCATAATATGTGACCTTTCGCCCATTGTTGTTTGTTGAATCATCAAAGCGGACACCACTGTTTTGGTTGGTGCTCTTTTTATCTTGGGCGATCGTGTAGCCTTCCTAGAATGGCTGGATCGATTACCTTCTACAAAATTGCATTGAGGAACGCACATAGCTGAACAATGGGTAGTCGAACATTTTCCGGTAGAAGCCCCCGCAATGCAACCGGAAGCAATTGAGTCATAAGCACGTGGCAGTCATGAGACTTTAGGTTCTGGAACTTTTTCTCTGCCATATTTATTATTCCCTTTATATTCGACGAGAAGCCAGACAGGACCTTCATACTGCTCAGGACTTCAAAAAATATCTCCTTCTCTTCTTTGGTAAGAGCGTAGCTAGCAGGACTTAGACGTCATATATCCGTCTTCATTGGATGCAGGTTGTCCGGGTCTTTCATATGTTGTTGGTCCTGCCGTGCTTCCGGCATATCTTTTGTCTTCCCATACACGCCCAAGAAGCCTAGCAGGTTCACGCAAAGATTCTTTGTCATGTGCATCACGTCGATTGCAGAGCGGACCTGTAGGAGTTTCCAATAGGGTAGCTCCCAAAATATAGACTTCTTCTTCCACATGGGTACGTGGTTGTTAGCATCATTCGGAACAGACTGTCCGCCAGGACCCTTTCCAAATATTACTTCAAAATCCTTGACCATATCATATATAACATCACCAGTAGGGAGGGGTGGCTTCGTCCGGTGATCTGCCTCACCTTTGAAATGCTTGCCTTTCTTTCTTACGGGATGCTGCCTTGGAAGAAATCGACGATGCCCCGGGTACACATTCTTGTTACCTAAATATATACTTTCAGTCTTATCTAAACAGTGCGTGCATGCATTGTATCCCTTGTTTGACTGTCCTGATATGTTGCTAAGAGCAGGCCAATCATTGATGGTTACAAACAACAACACTCGTAGGTCAAATGGCTCCTGTTTGTGCTCATCCCACACACGTACCCCTTCATCACGCCACAACTGTAAAAGTTCTTCAACTAATGGCCTCAGGTACACATCAATGTCGTTGCCAGGTTGCTTCAGGCCTTGGATAAGCACTGGCATCATAATGAACTTCCACTTCATGCACAACCAAGGAGGAAGGTTATAGATACATAGAGTCACAGGCCAGGTGCTATGACTGCTGCTCTGCTCCCCAAAAGGATTAAAGCCATCCGCACTTAAATCAAATCTTAAGTTCCTTGCGTCACGTGCAAATTCCTTGAACTATCTATCGATTTTTCTCCACTGCGACCCATCAGCCGGGTGTCTCGACATCTCGTCGTTCTTCCGGTCTTCTTTGTGCCATCGCAACAACTTGGC
Organism: Poa pratensis; assembly: GCA_947311845.1. Classification (NCBI taxonomy): domain Eukaryota; kingdom Viridiplantae; phylum Streptophyta; class Magnoliopsida; order Poales; family Poaceae; genus Poa; species Poa pratensis. The sequence continues at coordinate 37,401,176 of CAMZMU010000068.1, forward strand.
ATGCTCTTTGTTTCTGAACAAACGTTTCAACCGTGGTATTATAGGAGCGTACCACATCACCTTGGCAGGAACCTTTTCCTGGGGGGCTGGCCCTCAACATCACCAGGGTCATCTCGTCTGATCTTATACCGCAATGCACTGCATACCGGGCATTCATTCATATTCTCGTACTGCTCACCACGGTAGAGGATGCAGTCATTAATGCATGCATGTATCTTCTGCACATCTAATCCTAGAGGGCAGAGAACCTTCTTTGCTACGTACGTACTGTCAGGCAATTCGTTATCCTTTGGAAGCTTTTGCTTCATTATTTTCAGTAAATTCCCAAATCACTTGTCAGATAAACCATTCTCTGCCTTCCATTGCAGTAATTCCAGTGTGGTACCGAGCTTTGTGTTGCCATCTTCGCAAGTTAGGTACAACTTTTTTGGTGATCCTCTAACATGCGCTCCAACTTCAACTTCTCAAGTGCACTTTCTGCTTCGGTCTGTGCATCAACGATGACCCGACATAAATCATCATCTATGATAGGCTCATCTGGTACCTCCTCATCTTCAGCTTCCCCCCTTGCATTACCACCGTATTCATGGCACATGTAGTTGTCATCGTTCTCTTCTTCTTCGTTGTCTTCCATCATAATCCCTCTTTCTCCGTGCTTGGTCCAACAATTATAGCCAGACATGAAACCAAACTGAATCAGGTGGATGTGAAGGGTTTGTGAGCAAGAGTAATCCTTCTCATTCTGACAGTTACGGCATGGACAACACATAAAACCATTCTGCGTGTTTGCCTCAGCCACGTTGAGAAAAGAACACATGCCTTGCATGTACTCGTTAGAGCGTCAGTTAGCGTACATCCATGAATGGCTCATCTACATTATGTAAGTATGTAAAATGCAATCACGATGCTAAAATTATTAATGAAAGATGAAATGGTTTAGTTGCTAACCTCTTGGAACACTTCAATAAAATGGGGATAAACTCGAGCTCGGTGGTGAAGAACAAAGGAGAAGGAAGCTGGCTAGCTCGGGCATTTCAACGAACACCTCTTATGCATAGGAAGAAACAACAAACTAGCACACACCTCTCACCTTATAGAATAGGAAAAAAATAGAGGAGAGGGGTGAGCAGGGGCTGCTTTTATAGGAATAGAGGACCTCTAGTTCCGGTCCGTATTACGAGCCGGGACTAGAGGTTCCCACACATGGCCCTGCCGTGCGAGACACCTCTACTCCCGGCTCGTAATACGGACCGGGACTAGAGGTCCCGTTCGAACCGGGATTAGTCCTCTGTGGCATCGTAATCGTTGAACCGGAACTAGTGCCCTCCTCTAGTCCGGGTTCAAACGCAATCCGGGACTAGATCCCAATTGGGGTCTGGACTAAAGGCATGGTTTCCACTAGTGTATGTGGATACACAAGTAAAGACACTGCCCTGAGCCACACTACACCCCAAATCCAATTCCCTATTCATACTTCTGATTGTTCCTTAGAGAGCTCAGTCTTGATCCTATACCAGATAAAGAGACCATGAAAGATCGCGTATATCACCACAAGAGAGCAGAGAAGTACAATAGGATTGTTAAAAAATTGCCTGATCATGCGGGTTAGCATTGCTAGGGTTGTCTTGTTGTTGCTGAGGAGGTAGTGGAGACACTACAAGAAATATGCTATCCTATGACCCTCCATATTGGTCACTGAATGGTCATATTTTTTAATCTATGACCTTTTTGTGACTAAAAGCACTTGGTCATGTCCAATTTTTTGGTCACTAGCAATTTGGCCGCGCCACGTCAAATCCAACGTGACAAAACTGACGTGGCAAATTTGTGACCAAATAAAATGGCCGTAGATCAGAATCAGCCCAGTTCAACCATCTAGATGGGCCGAGCCTAATAATAATTCATCTCATCTAATTTTTTTCCTCTCTATTCAAAACGGCTACATGGGGCAAGCCAAACAATTCGGCCCTTTCATTTTCTAGGCCGTGGCCTTCTGCGACCCATTTAATTTCTATTTTTAGTTTATTTTTGATAATTGCAGACATGTGGGTCCCAATTGTCATACTCTTCTAGCCAATGGGTCCAAATTGTCAGATTATTCTAGACGGTGGGTCCCAATTGTCTGGATTAAATTTTTACACAGATTTTACACAGATTTTGCATAGTTATTAACTGATAAAACAACAGGCAGGAGTAATCACATGAACATTTTCAAATAACAACAAAACTGAGTTCATTACAATATTCCACACAATCACCATACAACAATACAATATCTTCAAATAATATCCAAGCTCAGCAAGTATAAAAAGCTAGCTAATCTTTGATACCCATGAACTTCACGCTAAATCTAACTTTTTGAGTCTGTAGCTCTTGTTAAACTTTGCTATCCTAGAAATGCCACTTCCTCTTCCTCGTGCACCACCAACAGCCCATCTCCAACAACCTTTGGCCTTCGACCTGCAAAACAGCACATCCATCAACATATTAAGGACTGAGTTCAGATTTCTAAGAACCTTGTAGAGCATATCAAGACTCTAGTTTGCTGACTCCACCAAACAGCAAGGATTAAGTTCACCTTAAATTATAAACAATTATGTGTACAAGGCAATTTAGCGTTTAAATTGAAGGTTGTTCAGTAGCAAAACAGAACATGATATATACTAAACAACGTGAACTGCAATACACAGATAAATTGGCTATTAAGCAAGCTCAGGTTTATTATCCAAAGAAGGATGAGAAATCTGCTCCTAGGATAACAATGCTATGTGCAGACTTGGAGAATGAAATGACAGGTTATTTACTACTCCATAAGTACACAAGTAGTATTTGCATCAGTACAGCTACACTAGAAGGTAAACATGGTATCTGAGTATTCACACAAACATCTACTATGCTAACATGACACATGAGGCTTGCCACACAGAGATGGCATTTGCATAGCCCTTGAAGAAAGCCATGCCACATGATTCTTCAGCGTAACATCATGGACAAAAACCTCATCAAACTGGAAGACATAGAGTTCAAGACTGAGCGCACAACTGAGTACCATCTCGTTCGGCGTCTACGTGAGCCTCATGTCGATGGCAGCCCACCAGTACATCTCAAACGCAGCCATCCCTCAGTGATCCCTTCCTCTACGACATCGAGAATGTCATGATTCAAAACACCACAACAAACAGTTTCATTAAGACGAACTCATGCTGGAACTGCAATAATGAATTATTGATCCTGGCACATGGACTTATCCAAAATATAATACCATAACCCATGCAGATGACCAATAAAAGAATTGCTACAATGAAAGAACAGATGTCCATGCAGTACCAGTTGAAGCATTTGACCAGCTAAGACATGAACATGGAACTCCTATATACGTAAGAATGTAAGTGAATAGACATGAAGATATAAATGTATGGGGTACTAGGTACATGCCAAGGAATTAAAAATACCTATAACTGGCTATTTAAGGATAAAGGGTCTACGCAAACAACAAGAAGACAACCACTTGACCAAGCAACCAGCAACCAATGCTAAATCACAAATGAGAGTTGAAGTAAATTCAGTACACAAGAAAAAGATTCTTACAACACATTAACCAACCCAGATAATAATGGATTTGAACTGATCGAGCCACTCAACTCAGATATAGTCAGGAATCTAAGCAGGATAAAAGTGGTTCCATAATCAGAATCATACGATGATATACCAGGTACGCTACAAACAGTACTAGCATAATCTCTTCAACACAAGTAAAATAATCTTAAAACTGGGAATCCGTAGACAACTGCTCTCAGAAACATCACAGAAATATGAGGCAACTCATAAACCCTAGATCCTTCTCCAAGCGGCTGGCATCTGGTGCCCCGTCTCCTCCCAGCTTAGAACCCGAGCTTGGTGCGGCGCCAGTGCCTGCGCTTCGCGTTGTACCTGAGAAAGCAACAAAGGATCAGGAACAGATAAGGGACCGTCGCTCTTCCAGCGAACATCAGGCAACAGATGGAGGAATCAAGGGACTTACCTAGCTCCCGTCGGTTCAATCCAGCCCAACGAGCACGTGCAGGATCTGACGGGAACAAGACGCAGAGCTCAGATCAGATCGGGAGAAAATGGGAAACTAGATCTGGCGGGTTTGGAATAATTGGTACCTCGAGGACCGCGGCGGCCTGCGCGAGTTGCTGCGCAAAGTGGACGACAGCCTTCGAGGATCGAGTCGGCGCTGCCGCCGTCCTAGTGGCCGGAGACCCATGGCCGACGTGTTACGAAGCCACCGCAAACCCTAGGAAGGCCACGAGCGCGCCGTGGTCCTGCCAGCTCGACGGAGCGCCGCACATGGATGGGCGAACGACGGCTCAAATCGCTTCTAACGGGGTGATCCGCGTGGAGGCAGTTCCTCGCGTCTCATTGGCTACCTGTGTTGGCTTGAAGCTCCAAAATTTAGACACAAATATCCAAAAAAAATGTCGTGGCGGGTTATTTTCATATACCGTTTTGGCTGAGCCACACAAAAGTATCCATCTCATCATAGATACACCAAAACCTCCCCATGATTCAACAACTAGACAGGAACGAGCACGGCGGCGACTTCGACTAGGTTTCAAATGAGCATACGAAATTAAAAAATCAAAACAGTGAAAAACCTTTGTGTGCCGTCATGATATGTGACCTAGTCACCAAAAAAATTATAGACTTGCAACGCGAAAGTTTTATTGTAAAAGTGTTCTAAAAAATTTGCTATCACGAACGAACATTCATAACTTTCAAGACAAACAATCAATGTTTTGGCCACATTCATGACATAGTTTGTCCAAATGTGCCCAAATTTGGCACATGTGTGCATTGTGGGATGGCAAACAATGTTGCCGAACAAAGATTCCGATATGTTTCACAAAAAACCAACTTTTCATTTTTCAAGTGTTAAAAATATTATTTTTTGTGAAGGGGCTTCTGAGAAAATCATCCAAAATGGCATCGCTATATTTTTGTAACAGAGTATACATCATTTTATGTACAATCACCAAAAAGCATGCATTTCCGAGCTCTCTACCTATTTCCGGCCATTTAAACGGCTCCCTGCCGATTCAGGTGGAAACAACTAGATTTTGAACTACAGCTACCACATAGCTTGCCCGTTATTTTTCCGAAATTTCCATTTTAGGTTCACAAGTATATATTTCATCAGAGATACACCAAAATCTTCGCATGATTCAACTACTAGACACGAACGATCACAGCGGCGACTTCGACTAGATTTTCGAATGAGCATACGAAATTCAAAAAAATGGAAAACCTTCGCGTGGCGTCATGAAATGTGACATAGTTACCAGAAAAAATTATAGACTTACAATGCGGAAGTTTTATTGATGAAGTGTTCTAAAAAATTTGCTATCACGAATGAACATTCATAACTTTCATGACAAACAAGCAATGTGTTGACCACATTCATGACATAGTTTGTTCAAATGTGCCCAAATTTGGCACATGTGTGCATTATGGGATGGCAAAAAATGTTGCTAAACAAAGATTCCGACATGTTTCACAAAAAAAATCCACTTTCCATTTTTCAAGTGCTAAAAATAGCTTTTTTGTGAAGGGCTACTGAGAAAATCATCCAAAATGGCACCACTATATTTTTGTCACAGAGTAGACTTCATTTTACGTACAATCACCAAAAAGCATGTATTTCCAACCTCTCTGCCTATTTCCGGCCATTTAAACGGCTTCCTGTCGATTTAGTTGGAAACAAGTAGATTTTGAACTGCAGCTACCACATAGCTTGTGTGTTATTTTCCAAAATTTCATTTTTAGGTTCACAAGTATCTATTTCATTAGAGATACACCAAAATCTCCACATGATTCAACAAATAGACACGAACAGTCACAACGGTGACTTCGACTAGATTTTCGAATGAGCATACGAAATTCACAAAAATCAAAAAATGGAAAACATTCACGTGGCGTCATGATATGTGACCTAGTAACCAGAAGAAAATATAAACTTGCAATGCAAAGTTTTATTGAAAAAGTGTTCTCAAAAGCTTGCTATCACGAACGAACATTCATACCTTTCAAGATAAACAAGTAATGTTTTGACCATATTCATGACATAGTTTGTTCAAATGTGCCCAAATTTGGCACATGTGTGCATTATGGGATGGCAAACAATGTTGCCAAACAAAGATTCTGACATGTTTCACAAAAAAATCCACTTTCCATTTTTCAAGTGCTAAAAATAGTGTTTTTTGTGAAGCGACTACCGAGAAAATCATCCAAAATGGCACCACTATATTTTTGTCACAGAGTAGACATAGTTTTATGTACAATCACCAAAAAGCATGTATTTCCAAGCTCTCTGCCTATTTCCGGCCATTTAAACGGCTTCCTGTCGATTTAGTTGGAAACAGCTAGATTTGAACTGTAGCTACCACATAGCTTGCACGTTATTTTTTCAAATTTCATTTTAAGGTTCACAAGTATCTCTTTCATCAGAGGTAGACCAAAATCTCCGCATGATTTAACTACTAGACACGAATGGTCACAACGGCGACTTCGACTAGATTTTCGAATGAGCATACAAAATTCAAAAAATCAAAAAAATGGAAAACCTTTGCGTGGCGTCATGATATGTGACCTAGTTATCAGAAAAAATTATAGACTTGCAATGCGGAAGTTTTATTGAAAAAATGTTCTCAAAATGGGTTTCATCGTGGCATAATTTAATACCTAAATATTAGAACCCTATGTAAAGCCCTATGTAAAGCAATATATAAGGTTAGTGGTATTTTGTTATTTTATGTTGACTAAAAACAGTCCCTAATAGTCTATAATTACAGAGTACATATTTTCAAAATTTATTTGGTTGAAATTGGAATTCAAAATCAAAAGTAATAAAATAAAACATAAGAGAATAATAAAAAGGAACAAAAAAACGAACAGCCGAGCCGACCCATTACCATGCCGCACCGGCCCAGGCATGTTTCTGAACCCAGTTAGACATACTAGTATAGATAACACATGTTCTATGTGTAAACAATATCACGTCAATAGCCCAACAGTAGGGAGCAGAGACACAAAGCTCATGGTCTTGGGTTCGAGTGCCCACAGTGCACATCTTCGCCAATTATTAGAAGTCACATGCGGGCCTGACCCACATGTCAGACGGGAGGGGTGGGTCCCTCATGTCAGGTGGTGTGGGTTCAGGTGGACCCAAATGTCAGGCGGGCGGGGCGGGACCCACTTGTCTGGCGCGCGGGCGCGGGATCTTAATGTCAGGTGGTGTGTTGTTCGATGGGACCCAAATGTCAGGCGGGCGGCGCAGGACCTACATGTCAGGTGTTGCGGGGACTTCATGTCAAGCGGACGTGGCGGGACCCACATGTCAGATGGGCGGGGAGGGTCCACATGTCAGGTGGGCGCGGGACCTTAATGTCAGGTGGACGTGGCAGGTCCCACATGTCAGACCGATGGGATGGTCCCACATGTCAGGAGGTGTGTTGTTTGGCAGGACCCAAATGTCACACGGGGCGCGGGACCTACATGTCAGGCGCTGCGGGCGCGGGACTTCATGTCAGGCGGACGTGGCGGGACCCAAATGTCATGCGGGCGGCACGGGACCTACATGTCAGGCGCTGCGGGCGCGGGACTTCATGTCAGGCGGACGTGGCAGGACCCACATGTCAGATGGACGGGGAGGGTCCACATGTCGGGTGGTGTGGGGTCATGGAGGGACCCACATGTCAGGTGGGTCGCGAGCAGGACCCACATGTCAGGTACTATGTGATGGGGCTCGACCCGCATGTAAGGCGGGGCAGGACCCACATGTCAGGCGTGATGGGGCGGGACCCACATGTCAGGCGGGCGTGGCTAGACCCACATGTCAGAGGGGCGGGCGGGTCCCATGTGTCATGGCAGGTTCTTGTCTAGCCCCGCATGTCAAGTTAGTCATCAAGTTAAAGTGTGTGCTACGGGTCCTACGACACGTAAGCGAAAATGACAACTAAACACTGACATGTAGGCGAGACTTCTGAGTTGTCTATCCAATCAGAGTGACACGTAAGCAAAAATGACAAATAAGCAACGACATGTAGACGAGACTGCTGAGTTGGTTGTCTAGTAGTGTGAATGACCATTTAAATTGGTGTAGTGGTCTAGAAAAAAGGTCATAGGCCAGTGCTATCTTGGTTATGACCAATTCATGTAAGGAGACAATGACCTTTCTGACAAAATTGGTCATTATATTTTCGGGTTTACACCCTAAAAAATAGCGTATGACCAACTGGTTCGTATACGTAAAAAAAAAACTGGTTCGAAATGGTCATAGATATATGACAAATATTTTGAGGGTCACTATGAAAGGTCATAGGATAGCATATTCTTGTTGTGGAGGTGGAGGATGATTTCCTTCTCCGTCTTCACATCCTCAACTTGAATTCCTTCATTACCTTGATGTTGCCCGAGGCTGAATGGTTGAAGCTAAACAAAATGTTGTTTGGCGGATCTTATTCCTTATGGTTCTCCTCCTCGTCCTTATCCTCCTTCTCTTCCTAGCTCTGCTTCTCTCTTGTCGTTGTCAAAAGCCTTCGCTACCAATCACCATGAGATATATTTCCTCACATATGCACTTGCAGCAACCCTCCCTAAAGGACAAAAGCGGAGTCCAGGAGACGCGAAGTCAGCGCAATGTCACAGTGATGCAAGCCACAACCAGACTGACCTCCACTGCCAGATCCCCGTCCAGTGGGATGCAGCCTCCATGTGCAATGATCGGGGACCTTGCGGCGTTCCTTTTCTAGGTGGACTTGAAGGCCATGGCGGGTCGACCACCTTCGATGAGATGGTCGTACCCGCCGAGGCACCGGGTCCGGCTCGGCCTACAACGGCGGAGGGGTTGGAATCCCGGGATGTGGGGATGACATCGACGTCTAGTAGTGTCTCGGTAGCGGTGTGGGAGAGGATGAAAGCATGACCACCATCACGTCGGTGGCGCAACAATGAACCGAAGGATCGTGGGGTCCCTAGAACATGCGTGGAGACAACACCATGTCCGAACATACCGGCGATGAGTAAGACGACTTCCGGTAGAGTTGTGCTGGTGGTGGGAATGATGAAGAAAGGCTGGTCCATAGATCTGGCAAATAGCGCGACCGCCCTAGGCCCCGAGAAGAGGAGGGCCTCAAATATTGAATTACGTTTGTGACTCTTATAATATTATCTGCCACCTATAAGAGACTATTGACTATTTATAAAAAATATAAACTTTAGTTTTACATAAACCATTACTACACACGACAGACCAATACGATATACCATGTAAAAACAACCCGATTAGATCGGCGGTGACAAGTTCTATTTTTCTGCTAATCTAGTCTATGGATGACATACACATTTCATATGAAATGTTTTGTTATATACATTCCAAATGTTTAATGTCATGCATAACTTATTACTTAAAACTAACATGAACATTTTTATACACTGTGTGATAAAATTGAATTTATATAGAAGCGGGTTGTGGTGAGCATATACAATAACTGAATTTTATTTCTTCAAATACGAAATATTATTTCAATAACAAGTATATATTTTCAACATATTATCATCTTATTACCGAATCCATTCTAACCTCTAAGCACATTTGATTATGGAAAAATGGTCATGCATGCCAATTATTTAATTTATACTACAAAATTTTCTATATATTTGCTTACATAACCATACAATATAGCCCTCTATTAAGATATTTGTTAGGCCATATAGTTTGGAATATCTACCAATATAATGTTAAAAATAGAGTAGAACATTCACACAATAACATATAAATACGGTCTATAATTCATCAATTGTAAAAACAATCAGGGAGGCATGCATTTTCCTTACTTTTTGTTTCCACATGTAAGGTGGTTTTGTATCTTGTTAAGGGTAATATCACCCAATGAAAAAAATTATTGCGCAACTCAGTATACATAGAAACTTTATAACGGCAAACAATTTTGGAAACAATTGTGTGATTAACAATGCTAACTAAATAGTATTGAACATTTTGTTAATACCACAATATGATTAAAAATTATGAAAGTATAAAAGTTTAGTATAAATAGTCCTCGCCGCTAGCGTCGTTGCTAGGGATTTTTTCATTGCGCCACCACTCGTCATCCGACATTACTTGGAAGGGATGGGGTTTTTTGGGTGAGAAGGGATCGGGTTTTTTTGGGAGATAAGAACTGCTTTGAAACTGTTGGAACCGCAATGGCATACGCACTGTGGTTTTTATCGGTGAGAAGGATAGAGAAAAAATTAGTGTGACGGCACGTAGATCGATAATCGCTTGCGGAAATGAACAGACGGAGAGATCACTTCGTATTCTGCCAAAACCAGTGTGACAAGACTATACATTACGTCATATATTCGCAGTCGATGACTACAATGGCGTTCTGTTGAAATGATAGGACAATAAATGTTCACCACGTCATCTAGAGCATGTAGACGCGTGTTGTATATCTGTCGAACATTTGACGTGCATTGACGTTCTGGTCAAATTGACTGCAATTGGGAACGTCGTGATCCATCTAGACATGTTGCAACCGGCCATGTTTTGCTTGAACTGACGCGATAATTTTATGTTTACGTGCATACCTGCATTCGTTTCATGCCAAATTGAAAACCGTTGTATTGCAAGTTTGTGATTTTTCCGTCATACTAGTACACTAAATAAGAAGATTCCCCCAGGTTTTCCTTTTTTTATGTTTCTCGATTTATGTGCTTTTTTCATCGATAAATGCTATTAAACTCATTTAATGAGTGGAATATACTTTAAAAAGCTAAAAAAATTCAAGATATTCATGGATTATGCCTCCCACATGATATACTTTGTGTGAAAATTGTAAGAGGTCAATTTTCAATCTTATTTATGGTATCTACTTCACACAAAATGGGCATTTTGGCACTAAAAAATATAACAATAACATTTCAAAAAAACTAGGAATCTTGCTTTGGCAATGTAGTTTACAATGTCAATGGACATGTTTGTGTCGAGTTTGGTCATCATGGCAAGAAGATAGCCATGACCTTGGTTTTTGGCTTGAAAGCCATGAATCTCATAACTAAGGGGCACCAAAGCACGTTTAAAATATGAAAATAAAAAACTAAGTTCAGATCCTTCTTATTCGCCCCAAAATGAAGTTTTGGTGAAGTTCAAGATTTTTTCGATTTTTCAAAAAACCCTCCCTCACTTTTCTTGAACTCTGTACAACCTCGGTCATGGTAGCTCATTTGTGTGAAGTTTTTCCAGTAAAATATCCATGACCAAGTTTATTATTTTTTATGGTGACTATGTCACATAAGACGACAATGTGCGCAAGTTTCATATTTTTACGATTTTTTTTTGACTTATTGTGCTCATTTGAACTCGATCGTGGTAGCTCACCCGTGCTGGGGATTGTTTCATGAAAATATCCGTAGACCAAATTTAGTATTTTTTGTGGTAACTATGTCACATAAAATGACAACGGCGAGATTTCATATTTTTCGATTTTTCTGAATTAGTTGTGCTCATTTGAATGTTGGTCAAACCTTAGATAACCTCGTTGACTTGCTCAAACCCCCAGTCCCTCTCCAAACCCTAACGGCGATTTGTTACCGTTCTATGATACCCTAGCGTCGAACTGCGATCGTCAGATTGGTCGAACCGCGAGAGGCTGGTTCTGCAACGTGATTGGCCGCACGCGTAGGACTAGGCAATCTCTCTATCAGCCAAAGCATGTGACCGTTACCCGCTGACGAGTGGACCGTGGCGTACCCAATTGCAGGTGGGCCGTAAACCGCCCACCATTTTCCTCCTCTTTCCCCCAACAGAATCAATCTTATTTTTGGTATCTACTTCACAGAAAATGGGGATTTTGGCACTAAAAAAATATAAAAAATAACAAATCAAAAATCTTGGAATCTTTTTTACAATGTCAATGCACATGTTGGTGCCAAGTTGGAATCTTCCATTGTTTTTTATTTTGACCATTTATGCTGTTGTTTTCAAAACAAGGCCAAAATTGTCGGTGTGACAATTCATAGCTAAGGGGTGAATTTTTTCGACTTTTTTCTTTGCAATTGCGTAGAATCATGGTAGACTAAGTTTGTCTGATTTTTATCTATATTTTTTGGGCAAGAAAAAAAAGAAAATTGTGAATTGTTCATTTTGACATAATTCAAAATTCAAACAACTAATAACTAGAGAACATAATTATACACTAGATCAACAACTAATATTCATTGGGGCCTAATACATAATTATACACTAGACAAACAGCTAAAATGAACTACCACTCGTCCTCGTCGTCGGAAACCTCCACCGGGGCCTTGCCCTTGCCATCCACCTCCATGTTGGGGCCTTGCCCCTTGCCCTCCCACCGAGTTGTTCAGAGCCTTCGGCAAGTCCTCCGCATAATTCTCGGCTCTCGCCTTCTCCGCGGCTTCTGCGTCGACCATAGAAGCGACCAGAGTATCCACGAGCTGTTGTTTCTCGGCGGAATGACTGGCCTGCTCCATGGCTTGATAGTCAAACCTAGCCCAGGCCATACCTAGGTCCACGACCACCTCCTCCTCCTCCTCATCGGACTCAAGATTGATGAAGGGAATGGGATCGGGAGCAATGGTCTGGCGGACGGCAAAACTGCCCCTACCCCTGCTCGAGCTCGAGGAGTCCTGCTCGAGCCTGGAGGTGTCCTGGTCGAGGTCGGAGTGCTGCTCGAGCGCCTAGGGGTCATTCTCCTGCCGCCACCCTAGCTCGACTGAAGAAACCAAGGATAGATTACGTGGCGGTGGCGGTTCGAGCTGGGAGTGGAGCGGCCACCACCACGAGCCATGGAAATATCAGGGAGTGGACGACGTGGCAAGGAGAGGAGGAGGAGGAGATCACTTGGAGAGGGTGGCAAGGAGAGGAAGAGCAGATCACTAGGCGGCGTGGGCGCAATGGCAGAGGAAAATGGCTCCTTTTCTAGCCATCCGAGTCTGGACTGCGTCTGGACCAACAGTAATGGTGACAGGGGCATTGATTCGGCTCGCCAAACTGCTCAACTTGTGGTGGGACAAACTAGGCAAGAGAGACGGGAAGACATCGGAGTATATGCGCGGCTAGGCCGGCAGTGTAGGCGGCGAGGCCGCTTTTTGCCGGCTAGGGGCGCGCAAATTCGGGGACAACGAGCAGCATGGACGCGCACATACGGCTACATGCAAGAACTCCTCATCCGCTGGTCCCACCTGTAAGTTTTAAGTTGGGTCGGTGAGCAGCATGGGTGCACACGGGTGCATGCACTTCGCTGGGCCCACAAGTCATAGGCTTCATTAACGTCAAAGGGGTTGACCCGATGGAAACACCCCATTTGGCCATGTGCGAGCCTCGAAAGAGCCAAGATAGGGCAAAACCGAGTAAAGCTAAGCGACTAGGGCACAACTGATGCGGCGACCTGAGGCTAGAGGCATTATAATTCGACAACTTAATCTTCATGGCTCCCACTGGGTTTGTTTTGATAAATAGCAAGCTGTGATCTCCAATGCCTAAGGATTCCCCCCCCCCCCCCCCCCCCCCCTTAACAGGTAAGGAAACCTTCAACAAGTAGCAACAACACATACAATGAGATTGGATCACCATGGCAGCACGACTCTGAAGTCTGATTGACTTAACACCTCTGTCCTTTCTCAATTGAAAAACACTGGCTGTGACCTCGGCCCATCAAAGATACGAACAAGTCAGCCTTCTTTAGCTGGGCTGGCTCTCCTTTTGCACTTCGAACTAATTTTCTTTTGCCTGTATTTGGGCCTTCGGCATCTATACTAGTACTCCACAGCCCACATTTTTACGGCTGCATATTTTTACTATAGAAAGTTTTTGTTTTTTGGTACTTGCAGCCTTTCTTTTGAAAACTGTCTGCATAGAGATTCAAAAATTTCTTGCATGTTGCCTAATACATGTAGTACTTCAGATACTAGCGGTTTATAGGATTACATTTCGGATGCTACACAATACAAAATTAACCGGACGGGGAAAAAAGGATGATCGTTCGATACTAGTTTCTTCCATGTACCACGAACACATATATGTTACAGCTGCTGCTAAATCTAACCAAAAGAACGACAACTACGAAACAAGTTGCAGCATGAAGGTAAAAGAGGCTGTCATGCAAACCTGCTGTTACTCCCATCCGACTAGCTAACTCAACTTACACCAAAAAGAATCTAAAAATTGAAGGGAAAAAAACAATACCACTACAAAATTGAAAAAGGTTTACACACATATGCGAGGTCGATCCTCCATGCATGTCTAGTTCCCTTCTGATCCTGAATTGCTGATTACTGCGTGTGGCTTAGGCTCCGTGACGATCTAGCCCGAACAATCCTGAAATTAACAGCAAACAGGCTGATTTAGATCACAATACGTACACAATGAGATGACCAACTGAACCACGCACAAGCTTCTGAGTAGGCACGCACGCACGTACCAGTTTTTATCTGTTGTGCACGGGATTCCAAGTTCGAGGCGGTATCCTCCGGCGCCCCAAGCTGGCGCCCGCGTTGGTCTCGAAGGGCTTCTTCTCGCCGCCGACCCACATCCACTGCCTGGCCCTGTGCGTCGATGGCTGCGACACCAGCAGCCGCCGAGCCGGCCCCTGCTCCCCGGCGCTGGCGGCCAACGACGACGACGCCGAGCTCAAGAACAGAAGCAGCAGCAGCAGAAGCACTGGCAGAGCCACCGGACGACAAGCTCTGGAACTGGAAGAGGAAGAAAGACCCATCTCGGGTGCCGGGCCGTCAGTGTGGTTTGTTCTTCTGGGGCAGTGTGCGGACGAGGAAGGATGGTGGGTGAGGTCTGGCGTGGATCAGAGAGGAGCAAGAATCGAGGAGAGGTGGTGGTGCCGTGGTGGTGTTAACGTGGGCTTTGCGGAGGGTTTTATTCCCAGTGGCACTGGGGCAGACACCACTACTATAATCATAGTAGCGTCGACTAGCAAGCGGCGGAGGTGCTACACGGATCGGATCGAACCCGGCATATACATTGTGTACTAACTAACCAAGATCCTACTAATCATGTGCCGATCAGATTATCTATCCGCTCAGAACAGGGGAAGTCAGGGTGTCATGTGCTGCATCTTTGACCGTAGCGATGGTAATCGGCTTTAGCTCCAGACCAAGGGTGACTAAGCCAGTGCGTGCTAGCTAGTGTCTAATTTTCTGAGATTCACACCGGTGTCAGTTGGTTCCAAGGACTAACCTGCCCGGTTGTTTAGCTTTTAATCACGTGGGATCACGTGAGGGAGGCACGTGACGCGTGGGATGACATGGCTGGCCGTGGCAGGCGCTGCCGTTTACATTTTACCGGTCGGTCGACCGAAGTTTCTGCTTCTCCACTGACCAACATGCCTGGTGATGTTCTTCGATCTGGTTGTTAATTGCTTGCGTATTACAGATGCAGTAGTTAATCAATTCAAACCAACATACTAACATGGAGGTGCAGCTGCACTCTTCACCCACATGTACAGCACTGCGCTCAGAATAAGTAAGGGGAAGGAAGAGTAGCTGTGGTGAACTGCATCATCGTGTTCGATCGTCGGGTGCAAGTGGCGCTGATACAGTTTAAAAAATCAACCGGACTGGCTGAACTCTGAACAACGAAGACCACTAAGAAAGATCTGAACATAGACAAGCAGCAGAGAGTGCTTCTGCTGCAGGTCTATGCAGAGTGACCCAGTCAGTGGATTTACATGGGGATCGGAGCCTGTCTTAGCGTCAGGAATGTCACGGTTTCTAGAAAGTCAGGAAGGAAGAATGGCTATTGCATCTACTATGGTCAGTCAAGTTTTTAATCCAGGTAAAATGACAACGATGGCTATGAAACTTCAGTCTGTTTCTGCAAGGACAGCACTAGCTAGCGTTCTACTTTGTTTTTAACACAAGAAGGTCACAATGACATGCAATATTTTTTGGAACGCCAAGTCATACGAACAGCAACAAGCTAAAATTCTACCATTTTCAGAAACATAATTAGATTGATCTTGTGCATAAAATGCATTGCTAACATTAGTATTAGTATAAGTTAGTACTCCAAGAGAAAAAAAAACTATATGCTCCTACTAATTAACCATGGATATTGATGTTTATCATCATCGATCCATGTAGTTAATCACTACAAATCAGCTCTTCATCTCGGTGCACCCGTGAAATGCATAAGAACATCCTCCTAGTTGTACTTCTCTCTGATTTTCCTCTCTATGTTCACTAGCAAGCTCTTGGCAAGAAAATCATCCTTTATCTTACTTCACAACCTTCTATTATAATCTTGAAAGTAGAAAATGAGCGCTGAACACTTGCCATAGAAAATGGAAGAGTCGCAAACAATCAGAGCAATGTACTCTCGCTATTCCAAATTAAGTGACGCAGATTTAGTACAAAGTTGTACTAAATCTGCATCACTTGATTTGGAACGGAGGGAGTATCAATCAAGTTGTGATAAAAATGTATCAAACTCTCAACAAAGCAGCCGCAAAAGTGTTTAATGTTGCCACTTTTTTCACTCATTATCATCGGAAGCATCCATAACAAAAAACGAGTTGCTGCTCTAAATTTCTGGTTAAGTGAAATCAACCGGATAATAATTCTTCATCATTTCATAAATATTAGTGACCTTAAAAGATCTGAATTTATTTGTCGGATCAAAGAGAGCAGTAGTGGGCATGAAAATGATTACCCTCTCATTGCACCAGAATTCCAATTCGCGTAGCTAAGTATCAAGTGTTGCACGAAATATTTTCACTCGAAAATAATGCTCTTTAGTAAGACAATCAGGTTGGCGCCTAGTACGATCACCACGCATAATGAAAATTTCCTCCAAATCTGGAATATCAATTGAATGGTTTACACATAACTCAACAAGTTGGTCAAAAAATGCTTCCCACCATAATATGATCTCATTTCATCAAGGCCAACAAATTTGCTGAGAACACTAGACACATGACATTTACTATGTCCCGTAATTTCTCATGCAAAATTTAGCTAAGATTTTTTATAATCTCCAATATTTCGTACATTATACATAAGATCAAGTATGAACTCAAAATAGCACAAGTAGCTGAAAGAGAAATTTTTGTCGCACAAATTTATCGAGTTGATCCAACGGAAGCTATCATTTGAAGTTGTAAACTTCCAACATTAAACATTATCTTTAGGCTACATATCAAACCCAAGTGAGAACCCTATCTTGTGTGGCCGAGTTGTTTTAGTGTGCAATATTTGGTTTGCACAGTTTCATTGTCATCAACCGTTATTCATCCAACTGAGCATCATGAAACTCGCCATGGCGGTTCGCAGACGAGTCAATGATGTTAACAATAAAAACAAGTTTGTGACAAAATTTAGCAACATGGACCACTTCCTTGTATGCAGCAACTAGCGCAAGTTGCAAATGATGCACATATATAGAAATGGAGATAATACACATATGTGCATTCTCAAAGAAAAATAACATGTTGTCCATTGAACTCTCCCCTCGTATTACTATCCCCATCATGCCCTTGTCCCTCGATACCTCTTTAAGTGTCACATATTTTATGTTTGTCACATGCATCAAGTCAAGAACCGCTCTTGCAAAATGCTATCTTCATCGAGAAATCTGAAAACCAATGTCATCTGCTCCCTTTTTGCTACATAACAAGTGTCATCCACCATGATAGGAAACTTAGAATCCCTAGTCTCAAAAAAAAGAATCCCTAGTCTCTTCACGGATATGTTTCCTAACGTTCTATGCATAAATGCCCAAAAAGTTTCGTTGGGTCTCTGGTGATGTATATTTTGCATTGTATTTAGCATTTTTAATAACTTTCACAATCTCAAGATTGAATTCTTCAGAAAGCTTTAATAACTCACAAACTTTCTAGACATTCTTTGACTCGAGTAATTGAGGTTCTCACCCTTATATGATTTTTTCTATATCCCTCTTGTTAACAGCTGCAACATGTGCTATATGACCTGGTTCATTCAACAAGTTCAGATATCCTTTGATTGCATTGTTGCGTCCACATCAAGGTTCAGAAGTAATGTGGTTTAAGAATGCACACTTCTTTCCAACATTGACCTTCTTCAGTTTACAAATCCATGTATTGTGAAGACATCGGAACCACCTTGCTTGTTTTTGTTTCTGTTGGACACAAAGAAAAATAAATAATATGCATGATCACTGCTCTTGGGTACTCTAACCATGCCGAAAAAAGACTGAATCCGTTGTACAAAAAGTTTATGTTTCTGACCCTTTACAGCGCAGGCTTTGTGATTCTTCGGAAGTGCCTGCATAGGGCATAGTGTCAAATAGGCATGTTTCCCTCTTCTCTTTGATTAGGTGTATACTGCCAAATATGTGGGCTTAGGGTTGGATCCCGCTCCAATGATTCAATAGAGAGAATATAACTTAATTTGTTTGAGTGCAATTTACTTATTTTCATGACTTTGTTGTTCAAATTCGAGCAAAGGAAAGGGTGTTGAACATGAATAATGGGTTCTTCATATATGGTTTAGAGACAACTAGTTCAGTGGCTTCACATTTCCCTCTATTTCTTCTCAAAATTGATCAATGTTTTTTTTTCCATTGTTACTTCTTACCTACACAGTGAAACAACAACTGTAACCAACAATTTCAATTAATTTACTGCAAATTATGGCCTAGCTAGAATTATCTCCAATTATTATATGCAAGAATCAAAGCTAAAAAATAAGAGTAGGAAATGAGAAAAGTCCCAGTTATGGCTATGCTGGAAGAAAGCTAGAAGCTTTGAAGGAAGTCCGACAACAGGAGGACAGATGGAGGAGAGTAAGAAGGTTCTAATGCAAAGCACAAGCCCCAAGTTTCGTCAATGTTGTCAGTTATGCATGGTTGAAGGAGTAGTAGAACGACATAGATGATGAGGCTGCTGAAACGACCAACGCGGCCGACATCGTCTACCACCTCAACCCTGAAACTGTTAGATGATGGTGCGGGACCTAATAGTAAAAAGCCTAATGCACGTTCAAATTATCTATACTTTGTCATGAATTTCTGACTTAAAAGTGTATTACTATGTGTTAATGTTATAACATTTATGATGTGCTGATGTTATAGTGTTGTTATAGGCACATGTTGTTGTTTATGAGAATGTGGAGTGTGGACAAACGGAGGCCGAGCTACATGGAGCACTTTATGTTGAATAATGTTGTATTCTACCGATGTGTAAAATATCAACAGTAAATATATTATATTTTTGTCCACACAAAAATGATAAAATCTGACATTTGAACTAGTGAATAGTGCAAAACTCAAACTCTTCTAAATCTGTCAGATTTTGTTATTTTTGTGTAGACCAAAATATGAATTATTTTGAGCTGAGATTTGACACGCTGATACAATGCATCATTAACTATATCCAGTTTTTTTATAGAATTTTTTTGAACTTAAAAAATATGATTTTTGAATTGGTCAAAATAAAGAGCTCCATGTAGCTTGGCCTCCATTCGTGGTTTCCGTGAGAATGTGATGCTATTTATAATATGCAATTATTCATAATATGTGTTCTTCTTTACAATGTGTTATTATTATAAGTTGTAATTGTTATATGTTGTTGTTTACAACTATTTTATGTTCAATTTGATGTGTTGTCGGTGCGGGCATTTTTACCACGGGTATATATTTATCCTGTCGGGTGACGTGGGAAGGTTTAATCAGTTAAGTGTATGAGTACGGGTGAAAGTTTAGAGTGGATTGGGGTGCCATCCCTTGGAGGGACTGATGCAATCAGCATAATCTGTTAGACATAATGAGCTGTCTAATTGTTTTTATGCAGCGGAGTAGTATCGCGCTGCATAGCCTGCATATGATGGCACAGATCCCTATGTAGGGGAGAGGGTGATGGCTGAATCAGGACGGGAAATTTTTGCGAGATTGACCAGGGTGGGATTTAACAAGTGAGGATTCAGGGATCCAAGAAAGGAGTATAAACACAGCATGTGCCTCCATGGGTGTGTTTTAATCTCGGTGGAGGGTGTCCTACACTCCTACATCATCACACACTACGGTACTGCCATTAGAGCATCTCTACTCACAGCGTCCAAATGGCCGTCTAAAAACTTTTGGGGTGTGCCGGATCAAAATCGGCTCTCACTCGTGTCGTCCAAATGCGATTTTGGTCCGGCACATCCAGGCTACGCCCTCCGCTTGGGCTGTCCATGGGCTGCACCCAACGAAATGAAGCGCGACGCCACGTCGGACTCCGACGCGCGTGCCACGCCTGTCATTGGCACAACACACCCAACAAAACCCCGGCTTCCCCCTCCTAAATTTCATTACTCCCGCCAGCCCAGCAAAAAGCCCTCTCCCGCCTCGCTCCCATGGCGCCGCCGCGCGCACCGAAGTCGGCCGCTGCAAAGGCAAAGGCGACGGGGAAGACGCCCAGTGTTCGCAAGCAGCGCAAGCCCATGGAGAAGCCGGAGGGGATGTCGGAATCCGATTGGAAGCTGGACCAACTCCAGTGCCGATTGGCGACGGAGAGCCGTGTGGGCGGCGCGTGGCGCAGAAGAAGAGGATGCTTGGCGAGAAGCCACCGGCGCCGTTGACGGCGAAGAAAATCGTCGCCATGAACAAGAGCGTCACCGCCTTGAACCAAGATTTCGCCTTGGGAGGAAGCCAAGAGAGGGTCGCTCCTCTCCGCTGCAAGATTGGCGGCTCGCCGTCGCATTCGTCGTTCTACCTGCCCCAGACCCAGCCCGGCGATGGCTACCTGCCCCAGACCGCCGACGACATCTAGAGCAGCAGCGACTTCCGGCGGCCGACGTCGACATCTCCCGGCGTATGTTGGCATATTTTGGCGTATTTTGGTGGCCCAACCTACGACTTTGTGGCCGAGTGTGGCCGATTGTGGCCGGAACTCTGAAATCGTGGCCGATCATGGCTGATCGCGGCTAAAACTTTGAATTGCCGCCGTTATTTAGGATTTCTCTATTTTCAAATTGCAAAAAAAAAAAGTCCTTTGGGCCGATTTTGGACGCCGTGAGTTGGGATCGACGGCGCCCAAATACAGCAGGTAGTCCGGACGGCGTCCAAATGGGCTGTCCGGACGGCGCCCAAGTGAGCTGTCCGGACGGCTTTTGACCGACCGTTTGGACACCGTGAGTGGAGATGCTCTTAGTAAAGAGTAGTAAAGAATCCACAAGCTGCACGGATATTCATAACGGTGCATGGGTCTAGATGCACCCACTATGTATTTTATTTTTAGTTTTTTTTCAGTATGTCAAAAAATTCCGAAAAAAAATCCAGATGCAAATTACAGCGTAATGTGTTAGCACAAAAATTGGCATGGTGAAAAAACTTTTTTTGCAACCTGTACAAAAAAGACAAATTTCGGACACGTACATATACTTTTCGGTATGTCCGAATTTGTCTTTTTTGCACAGGTTGCAAAAAAAAAATTTCACCATGCCAATTTTTATGCTGAGTGCAAATATGTTGGACTACATGCAAATATTTTTTTTCGAATTTTTTGACATTCGGAATTTTTTTTTCTGGCTAGCGGGTGCAGCTGCACCCGCTAGCCAAATCGCCGTGTCCCAAGCTGCATCGGTTTTTTCTTGTTTTGAACAAAGTAGTACATCGATCTAGCCGCGGGTGGGTGCACGACTGCACGGAACGTGAAGCTTTTCGTACGGCGCCGTGCCAGCCATTGACACGCGCCCCGGGACACCACGACTCGATCGACGAGCGCTTTTTTTTTTTTTTTGATACAACCGTAACTGGATTAATTAGAAGGCAAAAGCTGATGGCCTTTCCAGTGGGTTCCCAGCTGATCATGCTGGAAAGAAATATAGCGATCAGATGGAAATCTGTTTTGGCTTAGATACACCCACTGCTCAAAATCCGCATTTTAAAATGTCAAAAGATCAAACAAAAATTTCAGTATACATCCAAACATTTTATGTTAGCTCGAAAAAGTTATTTGTGGCCTATAAAAAGACAAATTATGGTGCTACAAAATGACTTTTCACGAGATTTTTTTTGTCTTTTTCACAGCACAAAAAAAACATGTTTTGTTCGCGAGATCCGAGTGTACGTCTGAAATTTATGTTTGGTTTTTTTGATATTTTAAAATGTATTTTTCATAACGTGTGCATCTGACTTATGAGACAAAATATGGTGCATTTAAATCACATTTTGAATTTTGTAAAAACATAGAGCACAGGAGATTGGGAGTCAAAGTAACGTTCTGATCCATAATTTACTAATCTCGATTTGGCCCATCGACTTCATCGCCATGGGGCCATTTCGAGTACAAAGTTATACCATATGATTTCTGGCGAACCTGCTGACCTTTCAGAGTACAAATGTACAATGAGTATCATTCTGTCTCCATATTTGAGGGTCACTCAGAGCACTGGCGTAGCTTAATGCGGGCGAAAAGGGCAGCCGCCCCCCCAGCCCAACTAAATTCCCTTCTCTATCCCCTAATATATAGCCTATATAATCAGTGAAAACCGGCCCATCTTCTCTTCTATTCGCCCCTCCAGCCCATCGCCACCCCTAGAATTTAGCCCAAGCTCCGCCACTGACTCAGAGGAACCCGTTCCGAGTTGTCCGATACCTCTCGGTCTGTCCATGATGCTTTAGAGGAGAAGAGGAAGGAGGGAACTCAAGGAAGGAGAGGATTGTCAATGAACGAGATCGAGTCGATGTGAAGGTGATTTGGCCATAAAAGTCTTTAGAGGAAAAAAATTTGTTGCCCCTCATCCATGTCACTCACCACACCACATACCGTCATACCGACCTACGTAAACTTAAGAATTCTGCTTATTTTTGTTGTTTTTCAAAAGGCTTTTCAAAGCGCGTGCCTGCCTGGACGCGCCGTCGCCAACAACGTCAAAGTGTACTGCACGGACCACGGCGCCGCGTATGCTGAACGGATCACCGCCGCGCCGCAGCTTCCTCGTCGTGGTCGGCCACCGAAAGCGCGGCGAGATCGTGGCCACCAAGGTAACCATCGCTATACTCCCCAATGCATTTTGTTCGGTTTGTACTGCTGCATATTTTTTTCCGAGTGCTTGCTGTCCATTGGGTACCCGCCTTAACCTTGCTCTGAAGGCGATTGTTCGTCGCCTTCCACGAAATCGTTAGGGTTTGTTGGCATTCGCTGCCTGTGCCGCCCTCTGTCGATCCCAGTTTACTTGGAATCAGATGGGTGCTCCAGTTAGCCCGCGCATTGTGATTATATGGTCGCGCCGACCCTGACACACCCACACTCTGTCTGAATCTCCAGTTGCGATTCGTGATAGGGATGTTGGCGGACGTCCGCTGAGAAGAAAATTCGGTCCGCCAGGCCTGCTCATCCACTAATGATCCGAGTGGCTAAACAAGATTCCCTCAACTGGATTAGCGCAAAGTGTGTCGGGCGGACTGTCCGTCACGTCCGTCGGATCGTCCGCCTGCATGCCTAATTCGTGATCTGATGAACACATCTGGAAGGAGACGGATGAAATTTCAACTAAACATTATTGGGCCGAGGAAGGTTTATAGAGTATGGGAAGATGCTTCCAGTTTAGACAAATTCTGAATATTTACTTCGTAGCACTGTGCCAGCACCCAGCAAGTAGGTGCTGTAATGCTGAACCGACGGTCTGCGTCTTGTACTGTACCTTTTTCAGATCAATCAAATAAATATGTAGTGTTTCCTGATGCTGTTTTTTGCGTGATTCTTCTTAGAAGTGTACTCAATAATTGGAAACGGCAACCTCTAACAGTTAGCAAGGAAGCAATGTATGTGATTGTGACCTCAAACTAATTTAAATTCATAGTAACTAGCAGAAACTCTAAGTGAACAGTGCTGTTCAGAGAAAGGTTTATAGAGTATGAGAAGATGCTTCTGAATGAAACATATTCTGAATATTAGTTTATGGTACTGTAGAAACAACTAGGTGCTGTAGTTCTGAATGAAGGATGTTCCATATGTTGTCTGTCTATCTCCGAGCAATAAAATAAATCTGCAGTCTTTCCTGAGATTGTATATCTGCATGTTGGCACCGTCTTCTGCAGGATTGCTTTCAGAAGTATACTGAACAGCTCAGTAAATGAAGATAAACTTTACAACACCTTTTAACCTACTTTCTGTAATCACAGAATTGAGTTTGGACCTGCAATGTTTATGCACTCAAAACAAGCAAAATTGAATAGGGAGGCTCGTAGCTACAGGCCTTTTCTTTACAGAGATCTACACTAAACACATGACTGTACGATATGTTAGAAATCAATCCTTCTACTCAATTTACACCTAGTTTAGCGAAGTACAAGCTGTGCCACCTATTTACTTGCTGTCCTTTAACTACAGTTCCACCTGCAGGTTCACATCTGCATTGTCCAGGCAGGACGCTACCTCTTTGATGGTTGGCCTCAGGCAAGGATTATGGTTGATGCACTTGCAAGCAACTTCAAGCACCTTCAGCATTTGCTCTTCATGTCCTCTTTCTCTCAGCGCTGGATCCAAGACCTCAGTATGCTTTCCCTGGGATCTCATCTCCCGTACCCATTGGACAAGTTCCTTCGACTTGGACAAGACCTCGATAGGCCTTTTCCCCGTGAGCAGCTCAAGCAACACCACTCCAAAACTGTATATATCTCCTCTTAGTGTAGCTACCCATGCATGTCCGTACTCGGGAGGAATATAACCCAAAGTTCCAACTAGCTCAGTTGTGACATGTGTATCAAAGGGACGGATCAATCTGGCAAGGCCAAAATCTGCAACATAAGCTCTGAATTCTCTGTCAAGAAGGATATTGCTAGACTTGATATCACGATGTACAATGTGAGGCTTGCAGATATTGTGGATGTACGAAAGGCCCCGGCTTGCTCCTTGTGCAATCTTGAGCCTTGTTGGCCAGTCAAGCAATGAGTTACCATTGGCCCTGTTGTGAAGCCAATCGTCCAGGCTCCCATTCTCCATGTAAGAATATATGAGGAGCCTTGTGTTTCCCTGGATGTAGTAACCCCACAGAGGCA
The DNA here is from genome assembly GCA_947311845.1 of Poa pratensis. Taxonomy (NCBI): domain Eukaryota; kingdom Viridiplantae; phylum Streptophyta; class Magnoliopsida; order Poales; family Poaceae; genus Poa; species Poa pratensis. Next base: position 37,426,215 of record CAMZMU010000068.1, read on the forward strand.
CGAGATTGTCATGTTGTGCCACGGTGAGTGCTTCAACCTCTGCAGTGAATTCTCTTTCCATCAGACACATTTCACCGTTGAGCTTCTTGATGGCAAGCTTGGGTCCATTCGGTAGCTCTGCCTTGTAAACTAGGCCATTACCTCCGCATCCGATAATGTTTTGCTGGTCAAAGTTATTGGTGGCCTTCAAGATATCATTGAAGGTGATTTTGTCTGATTCTCCCTTGCCTTGTGGTACCATAACCAAAATGGTTCCTTTTGCCAATCCATTGCACAAGTCATCCGAAGAAAAAGTGAAGGAAGATGCTTCTATATCGCCGCTGTTGGTACTCTTGTTTTGGTGGACAGAGTGTGATCTTCTGAGGGACATAAGAACACGTGCCAGCAAGAACAGGACTGCAAGCCCCCCAAAGAACACACCTAATGCAAGTGCAGCAATGGCCTTCTTGTTCCGTCCCTTCGCGGAGAATGAAGAAGCTCTTGAGTTGCAGTCGTGGCTGAGCATACGGCCGCATAGCTTTGGATTTCCGCTGTAGCTAGAATTTGAAAAGGAATCGAACTGTCCTCCAGTTGGAACTGGCCCTTCTAGCTTGTTGTTAGACACATTAAATGTAGAAAGAAAGTGCATATCACTCAATGCAGATGGTATTTCCCCTGTGAGCTGGTTTTCTGACAAATCAAGCACTTGTAGGTTTGTAAGGTTGCAGATTTGTTGTGGTATTTTGCCAGTTAAGCTGTTGGAGCTTAAATTGAGGACGTCCAGCATTTTTAACTGTCCAATCTCAGGGGGAATTTCACCGGTGAAGTTATTGTTGCCTAGATTCAAACTGTTGGGGAAAGCACTGACCGTGCGGTATTGACGTGATGGCGTCCAAAATACAGGCAACTCAAGGAATCTCGTGTCCAACTTGGCAGCATTCTTCTCTGATAGTAGCATCGGCATCTTTGTCAATGCAGCTGGTATGTTTCCTGTAAGTTTGTTGCTTGATAACTCTAGATAGAATAGGAAGCCCAGACCATCAATCCAGGATGGTATTGGTCCGGTGAGGTTATTAACTGATAGATCTAGCATCTCCAGTTTTGGAAGCTTTGATATCCAAAGAGGAATTTGCCCAATCAATGGGCAGGCATCCATGGTCAATACCTGAAGGTTCTCAAAACCATCAATTGTTTCATCCTGCGGTATGGTTTCTCCCTTGAAGTTCATTCCAATAAGCAGGGCCCTGAGGTTCTTGCAATTCTTGAGCACCTGAAGTGCATTTGAGATATTTGTAAAAGAGTTGTTGGTAATCGAAAAGAAGGATAGGGCCCTGAGATTGGCAATGCTCGGTGAGAGCTGGCCCTGAAAGTTATTGTAAGCCAGGCGCAATGCAACTAGGTTGCTGCATGAGTATATACTTTCAGGAATGGTACCAGTGAAGTGGTTCACTGAAAAATCAGCTATCCTCAGATCCAACATGGTGAAGTTGACTTGGCTAAGATCCCCGGTAAAGCTGTTGTTTCTGAGGGTAATATATGTGAGATTTGTGCAGTTACCTAGTGCTGATGGCAGGTCACCATACATATTGTTGTTGTCCAAGTAGAATTCCTCCAATTTTTTTAACTGACCTATAGAATCTGGAATCTTGCTACTGAGGCCATTCGATCCAAGATTAAGGACAGTTAGACTGCTTAACTTGACTATGAGGGAACCATCAAGAACTCCTTGCAATGCATTGTTGGGTAAAGAGAGTTCCTCCAATGAGGTAGCATTGAAGAGTTCATCAGGGATAGTCCCACTAAGGTCATTGTGGCCAGCCTTGAACACTTTCAGCATGGAGCAACTGCCAAGTCCTGGGGAAATATTGCCGCTGAATCGGTTCCAACAAAGGTCAAGCATGACAAATGATGGAGCGTTGATGCAGATAGAAGATGGTATCTGTCCTGTAAAGCTGTTGTTGCTCACATTAAGAGCAGCCAGATTCTTCATCGCCTCCCATGCTGTGGATGGAAACTTTCCTTCAAACAAGTTGCTCGAGATATTCAGCACCTGGAGTGGAAGGCCTGGAGTTGAGGATTGCAGCTCTTGCAGATGACCATCGAGCCGGTTGAAGCTGACGTCGAGGACGAGAATGCTTCTGGAGAACACCAACTCCGTCGGTAGACTGCCTCCGAGCCAGTTATGGGACAGATTGAGGCGCAGCAGGCCAGTAAGATTGCCGAGGGATGGCGAGATGACCCCTCTGAGACCTTTGGAAGCCAACAAGACATCTGTGACTGCCTCATCGCTGCCGCAAACGATCCCTTCCCATTGGCAGCAGTCTGCGCCATTCACCCATGACAGGTTGAGACCGCCATCCCCGCCTGGCACGAGCCCGCCCAGGAAGTCGACGAGGGAGCTTCTCTCCTGCTCTGTGCAGGAGCTTGTCGGCGAGGCAAAGGAGAGCAGAACGGCAACAGCAAGGCCAAAGAAAGGCACGGATGATCTGGTGTATCTGCTGCTGCTGCTACCGCGTGGCAAATCAAGCGGCTGCATGGCTCTCTCCTCGAACTCGCCTACTGCAGGGATGGTCTACTTGGATTCTGATTGCCTACGGAACCATGGGTGGTTCGTGCTGCAAAGCAGCATGGGGTGGGGAGGAAGAAGCTGCTTGCTGTTTCTCTTTTGCTCTTCGTGGGAGCTCCCTCGAGGAAGATGGCAAAGGTTAGATGCTGTAGGCACATCCTAATCAGCTCTTTTTACACGTTTGCCACTACCATATTTTCAATCCACAGAGGAAAAGAAATGTTTTTTCTGTCGCCCATTTCACAGGTTTGACCTTTTGCTTGGGCAGCTCCAGTTGCACGCAAAAGTCCAACTTTCCTATACAATACATTGGTTTTCAGGTCGTCACCAAATTTTGGAGGTTGGTGTGGAATACTGCACCATGCCCAATATATTCACAAATATTTAGGCATATCTTGTGATTCAGTGATACGACTGTAATGGTCAAGAAACCAAACCATAACCATCAACAACCAGACTTTTAGGTAAACTCTGCTTCATACTCTGCATGGCGCCGGGCGGAACTCGTTAACCATTGACTAGATAAAACGTCGAAAATTTCTCACCGCGAGGGAACATTTATAGCAGGGAAATAAGAAAATTTCTGAAAAAGGAACATGTGTCTTTTCCTATCTGTTCACCTGACATTCTCTCCATACGCGTGGAACCTTTTCGAGAGAAGGCTTTTGTTGAACAAGCGGGAAAAAGCAGGCGTGAAAGGAACCGGTGCGTTTGCAAGGCACTTCTTCTCCTCTAGTGGTAGGTACATGTAGAGAGCACTTAACACTTATCTAAAGCAATGATTAACGTCGTCGTCCTCAGTGCTTATGTGTGCGTGGTTGATTGAGGAGCAAGTGGAAGAAGCTCAACGATAGATATATGCATAGATAATTGTGACATCTGGTGGGAGGTGTGGCCGTGTACATCCTCACCTTGGGGTCTCGGATTCTTCTCGGCGGATGCGAATTTAGGTTCCTATTTACGGAGTATTAAGTAAATCTGTGAAGAAATGTCCTCTTGATGTGCAGTTTTTCCACCTAGATGTTCATAGATTTTTTTTGGAGGGTGACGGGGGTGGGTGGGTACTCCGTTATTGACCCCGAGGCGTTTACTTTTGGAGCTCCGTAGAGGGGTGATGCACTGATGTATAACGAGTCCGCAGGAAGGAAGCTTTTCCGGTTTGTTTTCCTTCGGCCCTACGGCGTCGCGTACGTATGATGAGCCTGACCTATGCAACATGGATCAAGACAAGAGAAAGTCAAAGCTTGGGAGTGCGCAGCGATCGAGCTAGGCGCTGGATCCGAGATGCATGGTCAGTTCAGCAAAGTCGCACCGGAAGCTGTAGCCATCGAGTTTTGGGATGAAATCCAATTGGTTCCCATTTTTCCGTGTGCTGTCTCCCGGAGATAAGCTAAAATTATTTCCAATCAGCAGGCATGGATCGACCGAGATATGGATCAGATCGACTGCCAAACCCAATCCACTATATATCTAAAGTAATCATTCCTCTTTCTCCAAAACAGTAATGATTCCTAAAAAAAAAATGCCGATTTTGTCTGAAGTGCTAGGTTTAAATATGTGGTTCTCTATTAGTACTTTTGCTGGATTCGACCTGAGATAATTTCATGCCCGTCATGATTGATTTATCACAGATACCTTGGGTAGCTGTCTCTGTCGAAAAAGGCGGCAAGGTCCAAATTAAACTATGCAATTCAGACTTCAAACTTGTTATTTGTATTTTGCCAGAAATTCACACTTATACTTGGTAACCATGCGATATGAGGGGGGAACTTACTGCGCCTACCTCCTAGGTTTAGCCGAATGGACAATCAAAATCCATATACATATTTCTATTTTTTGGCAATATTAACAGAACATTCTTCTATTATGTAACAAAATATCAAATTTAAATTCCAGTTGTATACCATTTCGAATAGTACCTATCCATGGCATATTTTTTGTGATTTGTTTCTTGATTTGTACTATATTAATTTTTTATTTGAAATTGTGACATGGTAGTAGTAAGAGAAATTCCGAGGTCTATCGGGATCTCCAATTTGAAACACTAACCAGGCTCCTCGAGTCCACGTGTACTTCGTAGCACGGCACAGAAAGAGCCAGATCAACCACAACCAGTTGTTAATTTAGATGGTAGTTTTTACTTGCATAAATGTTTGAAAGAATTATTAATCCACACTTGAAAAAAAACATAAAGATTTGGCAGTGAACTTGCGAGTTTTGTTTAAATTCCAAACAGATTGGTCCTCACCCACACCCAATGGATGAGTTAAAAGGATGTCTTGCATTCTCAACATTTGCATTTCCTAATTTCCATCAAGCAACCATCTAAAATTTAATTGCCACCTCACTAGGCATGACTGAGAAACAATGATTTCCTTATCTACACATAATCTCGGGTAGGTCGGAGAAAATAATTTAAAAAGACTCGGATGGACACCAAGTGTCATCAGAAGCTTGTTTGACGGCCTGCACCAACTTTCATCTTCCTACCACACATATACAAATCCTTAACTTTTATCAAATCGGCCTAACAGGTAGAATAAATGATTTTTCCTTTTAGGAACTATGGGCTGTCCTCCTCCCACTCTTATTTTCCATGATCTCTCTCTCTCTCCCCCATCGTCTTGTAGCTCATGGTGGCCACACCATAACCTTATCGAGAGCTCAAAATGCTAGCTCGTCATGCCACTGAGCTCGGCGTTGCACCAAGATAGGTTTGGGACGGGTCATCCAAATCTAGCAACAACATGGTCGCTAGCCGAATCATATCTTAGGCGCGGACAATGACTTTGATAAAGATGTTGTGGAATTATCAATCTTGGGTTTTCTCGATGTTCCATGCATGCATTATTACTATTGCATGCACACTTATGATATGCTGCTATGATCATGATATTCTATATTACGTGTTACATGCATGATGTATTGTTCATGTTGAGTAAATAATAGGTCACATATTGTGTTTCTCGATAATTGTTACATCGGTTGATTTTCTTCTGTTGATAAGTTTATTTTAGGGACTTGACTTCCATGTAAAAAATTCTCTCTTAGAGCAAGCGCTCCTGCTATGAGTAACTTACGTGCTTCCGTGCAATCAATAGAAACACGTGATGCAGCAGAAACGCTGAAGTTGAAACATGCAATGAAATAGAAAAAAGTGCACTAGAAAACCGTTTGCTCAAATCTTAAAAGTGATACATTAAGAAAACACTTCTTTAGAATGTTGCATATTTTATAGCCGTTTCTAGTGTTTTTCTAAGCGATGGAGAAAACAAATGTTTCAAACAGGATGCATGTGTACACCAATATGTTTAAAAACAGTCATACTACTATGCTTGAACTTCTCCGATTTACTCCATAAGTGGATCGGACGGACGAGAAGGAGGCCCAGTCGACCACTGCCTAGGATTGGTCTTTCTTTTACAAGAACATGTACCATGAAGAGGATGGGCAAAGCACAAATAAGTTTCCACCGAACGAACAAATAACAATGTAGTACTAATATAGCCTGCAACAAAAATCAACTGAGGCAAGTTGTCCAAAAAAGGGTTAATGTAAAAAAAGGCTGCAAAGGCCGATTTTCTAGCACTCTAGAAAAGTAATATCAGTCAGCTATTCGCTTCTAAAGCAATCTTCTTCAACAACAAACTTTCTTCATGTGAGCATGTCATCCTTGTGCATGGGCCATACTAATCTTCTTTGTATCGTTCCAATTTTATCGGATGTGCCCAAAGGGACTTCAAGAGAAAACTTTCAGCGATTCCTAGGACGACAACAAGCATTGCCAGTCAGGGTCTCCGTCTTTCTTGTGCAACATCTGCATTCGACAAGAATGCTCCTTTATCATCTTATAAGTCGAAGGATGGTCCCGAGCTAACAGGGAGAAGTTGTCGTGATACGTATGCATCCCTTCGACCATCAGCTGCCAAATGAGAGCACCGCCACCTGCCTGCAGCTTCCTTGCGGAATCATAGATTTTGTCATAAACAACTCTTAGGAGAACATCTCTTTCAGCTGTGCTGTTATCAACATCATGCTGCAGGTAACCTACTTCTGAGAACAGGACGGGTTTTTTCAAGAGACACTCGAAGCTCTTACTCTTCCTCAAGGGCATTCATTAAGGATGCCTTTTCATCGGCATCCTCTCTCTCAATTTGACATTTCTCGAGAAATTGAGTTTCCAAGTCCTCAATGATTTCCCTACTCTTAATAGCATAAACAATGATTTCACTTAGAGGAGGGATAGCTTTGCTACCTTTGGGGAGAGCACCAAATATCATCTCACCCTTCTTTGTTATGGATTCAACATCCATAAGCGCTCCATGAGAATCCCCATCCACATCATCACAAAATGTAGAGGGTTCCAAAGGTGGAGAAACCTTTGAATCCTTAGCCATAAGGCAAAAATGAGTAGTGGGCAAAGATGGCGAGGAGATACTTGAAGCACCATTGAGATCCACGTCTTGTTCCAACAAATGTTGTGATTCCTTTATATTGTTAGCCACACAAGAAATAGAGGATATGGAAGTATTGTTTTCATGGCAACAAGACGAATGAAGCATATCATCATGAGATTTAGTTAAACAACTATTACATGATATGCAAGGACTAGCAACACTAGCATGTAAAACATTTGTAGGGCTAGAAGTGGTTAAGTCCAAAGATAGAACATTGCAATGAGATAGAGATGAAGTATAGTCAATCGAATATTCACCATCAACAAAGCAATTTCTATCACCACTCACCATATCATTACCTTGTGACAAATCACAGGTTGGTGAAGTGGAAGAAGTTGTGAACTCGTCACGGCCGGAGGTGGAGGGAGAACAATCATCCTCAATAATATTGGACACTTCATATTTATCTTGAAGCTTGGTCCAAAGCTCATGATCGTTCCGAATAGGCATGATTGAAGCAAGAACTACATCACTCAAAACACATATAAGACCATTAGATACAAGAGTATCGAGATAAGAGTTTTCCTCATCCTTCTTTGGAGAAGAAAAACCCATATCTACAATTCTCTTAACATGTGGGTCTATATCCCGAAGAAGGTTAAGCACGCGAATTTTCCAAACATCATAATTTGTGCCATCAAATTTAAAAATGGGATTGTGCACTAATTCTCTAAACGACATCTTTACTCTCTAGGCGGTAAAGCCCAAAAAGAGAACCCAGGCTCTGATACCAATTGAAAGGACAAGGATGTCGCCTAGAGGGGGGTGAATAGGCGATTAAAACTTTTCCGGTTTAGGCTTGATAATTGCGGAATAAAACTATGTGTTTAAATTAACAAGTCAACAACCTGAATAAACTAGGCTCACCTATGTGCACCAACAACTTATGCTAAGCAAGACAAGCAACAAGGTGGTAGCAAAATATAATACTTCAAGCACGAAGGCTATCACAATGTAAAGTGCATAAGTAAAAAGCTCGGGTATAGAAATAACCGAGGCACGCGGAGACGAGGATGTATTCCCGAGTTCCTCCTTGTTAAGGGAGTACGTCTCGTTGGAGAGGTGTGAACCAACACAATGGTTCAACAACCACAAAGGTTTCACCTTCTTCTCCGATGAACCGCACCACAAAGGTTTGGTTCACCTTCCACTATCGGAATCCTTCGAGGCGGAAATCCAGAGCCTTTCAACAATGATCCGGGGCACAACCCACAACGGGATTGGGGGCTCCCAAACAGCTACAAGTGACCACACAAGGGTCTCAACCACCACACGGGCGTCTAGGGTCCAAAGACCCAAGAGTAACAAGTTCACAAGCTTTCAACTTCCACGAATCCTCGTGGAGAGCACACCGATGCACCAAATGCAAAAGGCAAGAGCACAAGTGCTCAAATCCTTCACTCTCAAATCCCACCACAAGCAACTAATGCTTATGGGGGGAGAAGAGAGGAAGAACAAAGAAGAGAACCACACAAGAACTCCAAGATCACGATCTACTAGGTTCCCCTCACTTAGAGGAGGAATGAATTGGTGGAAATGTAGATCTTGATCTCCTCTCACTTTCCCTCAAAGATATGCAAGAATCATGGGAGGGATTGAGAGATAGGCAAGCTTTTCCAAATGTCACCAATGGAGGAGAGAGGGGAAAAACAAGCTCAAAGGGTTAGAGAACCGTTGGGGAAGAAACCCCCTTAAATAGGTTCTCCCAAAAGGTGAACATTGGGCTGAAAACGCGGGGCCGGCCCTGGGGCCGGCCTGGCACCCGAGCAAACCGGCCTCGGGGCCGGCCTGGGCCGGCTGGGGGGCCGGCCGAGCACCCGAGAGAACCGGCCAAGGGGCCGGCCTGGGAGCCGGCGGGGAGGCCGACGCAACCGGCCTCGGGGCCGGCCTGGGCCGGCTGGGGGGCTGGCCGAGCACCCGAGAGAACCGGCCAAGGGGCCGGCCTGGGAGCCGGCGGGGAGGCCGACGCAACCGGCCTGGGGGCCGGCCAATAAAACTGTAAAAACGCCCAATACGAAAACGAACAAATCTTGATCATCCGGACTCCGTTTTCGATGATCTTGGGCTCGTTGGAATCGCAACGAAGAGCCCTTCAAGATTATGCAGAGCAACATCATAGTCCATCATGTGAGGATAAAACCACATGTAGAAAGGTAAACCTTCTCTAAAAAAGAACAACCGGTAAATCCTGAAATGCAATAACTTTTGCTAGGAAGCTCCAAACGAGATGAAACCAACGAGGTTGGAAAGGTAGCGACAAGAGCTTTCCTACAAATATTAAGGGTCACAAATATGGAGGAGATATCACACATGGGAGGTGTGGACATTATCTCGAGGAGGACCAGTAATATTTCCAACACCGAGAACGCAACGAGTTTTCCATCCGAAATCCATTTTCGAAGAACTTGGGCTTGTCATTAGGATCATAGCAAAGCACCAAAACCCAACAAGGAGAAGAACCAAATAAGAACCAAGAAAGATGGTATGCCAAGTATGCAAAGGTTTGAGCTCTCCACAAAGATGCGATCAAGTTACTCACTTGAGAGCCCCTCTTGATAGTACGCCGTCTATCCTATAACCCGGTCTCCCAGTAACACCACGATACCGGTAAAATAGAAAACCTATCAAGATCATACATTTGCCTTGCGCATTCCACTTGAGCTCGATGATGACGATCTTGACTCTCTCAAGTTGAAACACCTTTCTTGATTGTGCTTGCTAGCACATGCTTGATGAAGACTTCTCCAAATACTCCCACATACACCATTATGGGAGAGGCTTGCTGAACTTCGTCTTCATGAATCCACTTGCACTTCATCTTCTTATCTTGATATAGATGATGTCTTGGAGATAAACATGAAGTTCACTCAATCTTCTTTTCCAAGCCATGCTTGCAATAAGCTCAACTCTTCACATGACCATTTTTCATATAAACCCTTGGATGAAATCTTGGTCATCATGAAATCTTGTAGAGTCCAACACATGAACTCCAATCTTTTCCTATGGACAAGATCTACAAGTATATCTCAATGCAAACATTAGTCCATAAGGATTGTCATTAATTACCAAAACCACGCATGGGGCAGCACATGCACTTTCAGTAGTAAAAAGCAGGTGCTACAATACAAACTAGTTATTTGTTTTAGTATACTCGATTACCTTAACATAATCCTTGTAGTAGCCCTTAATGGTTGGGTGATAAAAAAAAAGAATCGGTTGAGTTCGTCACGTTGGCTCCAGCTGCTTGTGCCCACTTAACATACTGCGCCTTCCCTCCAAAGTTATCAAAGTTGTTGACAAGGCAAATGATCAACCTAATGTGATTTCTTCGGGCTTCATATATCACGTAATCCAATTCCTGTAATGAAAACAGTCCAGATCGATATTCACATGAAGAGCATCATTTACACTGCCTATTAGCTGAGATGCTGACATTTAACAAGTTACACCGGTTCTACAAGTATACAATTTGGGGAGGCATACCGCCACTAAGAACAAACTGAAAAAAAATTCAGGCGTAGGAACAGAATTCAGAAATTTCATGGTAATATGGAAGAAAGTAGAAACACAAGAAAATGTACAGGTTAAGCTCCAGAAATCATAAGGTTTCACCAAACGTCATACTCCAGCAAAATACCAAATATCAGTTACGCTCCATTTTGTAAGCATGCTAGTGAGAGGCACCAAACTGGTTGCGCAATGATATACAAGCAACTTGCGAAAAGGCAACCGTTGTGTTTATTCAGTACAATGTGGCGCCACGGCGGTGAAAGGAATAACAACTGGATTAACTGGAGTACATGACAGGGGTGTTACTGCTGAATTATTGATTTGGACTCCTGAAACACACAGCGTAATCCAATCTGATAACGAAAACGGCAATACGTCTTACGCAGCAACATATGCAGGGGCGCCCCATATGCAGATAGCATGAACAATATGATCCGTTGGTTAACCGACAGTGGATATAAATAATACAGGCAGACGGATAGAGAGGAGGGGGAGATCTGCAGGGACCTGGAAGACGGCCTCGCTGAAGCGGCCGGGGGAGATCTGGAGCGCGCCGGGGCCGCCGTCGACGAACGCCCAGGTGCGGCAGACAGCGAGGCCCATGCGCCCATGCGGCGGCCCCGGCGCAGCATCTTGGCCACGAGCGCGGGGGAGCGGGAGGAGAGCAGCCAGTAGGAGTTCGAGCCGTTGACGTAGAGCGGCGCGCCCGTGGCGGAGTCCACGAAGTGGGTGCCGTCGCGGCCAGCGAAGGACATCCGCGGTTGCAGCCACGGCAACGGCAGCTTAAAGCCGCCGGGGGCGGCGGGGCCGGGGAGCAGGTTGAGGTAGAGGACGGAGATGAGGAAGAGCACGCCCAGGATGTCGTAGAGACGCGGCATTGCCACTGGTCAGCCGCCTCCGCCGGCGGTGCGGGTTGGTGGGGGCTGGGGGCGTGCCTGGGGCGGGAATTTCGTTCGGCAGCTGATCTTTCATTTTTGCTGTCATTATTGGAGCACGTGTTTTGCTTTTTCTTTTCTTTTTAGTACGTACAACTAGCATGGTGCGGAGGGCACCATCTTTTTTGTGTTCAAAGGGTCCGAGGAATGAAATTATGATTTCATGGATATCACATTATTATGTTATAAGAAAAAATACGGTGGTATACCTACCAAAAATGTGCAGTAAATAAAATATGACATAAGTGGGTGACATATTTAATTATTTTTAATTTACGTGCGAATATTATTATGTCATTTCTGTAAAAACTCATATGTGTTGTTTTTTGTGCATGATATTATATGGGTAAATAGAACTGTATTTTTATGAGTTGTTAGATCAGTAAGGTTAATGCCCTTATTATACATATATAGTTACGAAAGTCTTCATGTTTTGGTTGAAATAACTAGGGATGTAAACGGTACGGATAATTCCTGCTCTGAATCCGCATCTGCATCCGGTTTTAAGGATATGGTATACAATTATATAAATCTGCCGGATACCGAAAGCGGATAAGGATGTTTTTTGTCACGTATCCGACGGATATGGTAGAGGATGGTATTGCTATTATCCGACGGATGTGGATTATCAGTCATTTTTTGCGGATTATCCAACATACTGTATTAGGATAATTGGATTAAGTAGCCTAATGTTCTAGTATAAATAGTCAATAAATCCATTGGCACACGGACCTAATCTCCCGCTTGCATCTCTCTGCCTACGCTGGTACAAATATTACTCAGTAATCATATAGGAGTATTCTTTCTATGCCAGTGTAACCGTGCACTTGCATCACGGCCACGTACATTTGGTCACTTGTGTAGTGTTATGTGTTTGGATAGTTCTTTTGTTGTATTTTTTGCACGGTAAACTTGTGTTTCTTTGCTCGACTTTATACGCTCCTTTTTTTATTTGTTCCTGGTCCGGATCCGCTCCGTTCTCGATCTGAATCTGTAGTCCGATATTATCTGCATTCGAATCCACATCCGGTCATTATCCGATCCGCTCCGAATCTGACAAAAAAATATGAAAAGGATATGGAAATAACATTATCCGATCTGATTCGTTTACATCACTAGAAATAACAATGAGGGTACACGAGAGAAACATATAGCTGTTGTTTAGGTGATCTTCGAATGAAATAGCAGCATGACTCTTTTGGTGAACTGAAATAAAAACAACTTGTTCTCATTAATAGGTAGTCCGATTAAGCATTGACTACTTAATTTTTGGTACCTTGGCCACTTTTTTCTTCCTCTCATTTACTTGTCCATTATAAAATATGTGAAATTTAGAGATGGACGTAGTCACCATGATGACAATTTGACCATTATTTTATATGTCAACATACAACTAAAATACTTGTGCAATTACGAAATTACCAATTCGCAACCCATCTAATCTTTCAAATTGAAAAATATATATCAACAAAATTCATAGGAATTACTTTTTATATTTTTCTAGCTCCTCTATAAAAAATTATTGTCATGTATTTGCATGTGGATATGAAATATGAAACCTATTGGTACCTAATAGACAACACTAAATTTTTAGCATATAGAGAGCAACCCGGTTTGGCTAGACACTATTTTCGTCGTCTTATGTAATGTAATAATCTTCTCATTGTCGTCTTCACGTGCATCCCACGCCATGTGCCAAACCATATCGTGTGCCCACCGAGTGAACAAAAGTCAGCACAAGCTCGTTGGGATCATGTTGTGGATTCGATGCGGTGGTCGGTCATGCATGGTTCGTCGGCAAATGTGGATTCGGTGCGGCTGTTGTGACGACTTTCCATCTCGAGGATTGTCGATTGTGAAGTCCGAGTCACCGGATGACGGAAGGAGTTGTAACGATGATAATATCTGTGGTAGGCTATGACGACATATGAGTGTCGAGATGATTTATCGTGGCCATGTTATCGATTAATATTTGGGCCTAGTGAGGCTAGATTGTGTGTGTTATGATCCCAGACTGCATGCGGTTATAATCTCTTTTTTTGTTTGGTGTCCCTTTGTAATTAACTAGGGATTTTTTTTCACTTGACTAGTTAATTTCCCGTGTGTTGCAACGGGGCCAGGTGCATACATATTTAATGGTTTCACACTAATCGTATGTAATTTTAATATTCTTGTGCACATCAAGTATCATTGTCAAGTTTGAAGCGAAGACACGGTTTTGTCGACCCCATATTCTTGCTTGTCAAGAGGATGCCTGTGTGCGATGTAGGAAGGTACAAAAGATTGCTTCTTTAACCTTGAAAGTAAAGATTTACAAAACAGTAAAAATACAAAGGAAAACGAAAATGTGAAGGAGAAATAGGGTAAAAAGACACAACCTTGCAGAAAATTTGGTGGAAAATATGGTAGTTTTAGAATAATCATGTGAAGGGAGAGAAAAGCAAGTACTTGCCGCCCCTCACCTCCGCTACTCCCTCGATGGTGCCCGCCGAAAATGGTGAGAAAAAATACGAGTCCTTTATGTGCAATGAGGCACATTTAGTTTTATTTTTCATGAGAAGATCCAACTCTTGGAAGTTCATGACATGCTCTATGAACTATGAGGCACATTTAGTTTATTTTTCTTATATGTTGTGCCTCTTTATCAAAAAAAAATATGTTGTTCCTACATTGAGTGTGTCATGTTCTAATCAACATGTATTTGTTTTGCAGTGATCCAAGGGCAAGGAGATCTCTCAAGGCAATGTGGGGAGCATTGTGAAGAGGAGAAAGTCGGTGAAGGTCGGTCACTTCCACGTGGAGGTGTCTCCTACCCATTTCTTCAAGGTTATCCTTGCATATGCGTTGGATTTGCTTCCCAGCCCTCCTTCCTTCCGTTAGCACATAGGCCAAATCCCAAAAGAGATCGTCCTCACGACCAAAACTCGTTGCAGCTGGAAGGTGAGCATAGTTGATCATAATGGGGCTGCTGCCATTGACAATGTGTGGTCAACATTTACCATATGTCAACAAATAAAGATCGGCTACTTTTTACCTTCAAGATCTTTAAGTATGATGTCTACAGGGTCACCATCTTTGACTATGATGGCACGGAGATTGTTAAGAAGTGCAGAGATTGTTAAGAAGTGCGAGGAACATCTGATCAACCTGCAGCTAGCTGGTTCAGAATTAGTGTAGGACGATCATTAGTGTCCCTTTGTCAATCTCCTTAACTATATTTATGTCGTCTATGTCGTTGAAGTATTGAACTTGCTATGTTTGTGTTGTCTTTATGTCTATGATTGTTATGTGGTACCTATATAGCTGCTTATTCTATGCCTTTTCTACTTAGTCCTAGTTCATTGAGCCAATTATGATGGTAACCTCACAACTCGAACAATTGGTAAGAGTATGTTTATGTGCGGACGTAACCAAAGAGCATGTGTTTGCATTTATGTTGCATTACATACGGCCAAACATTTTGTTTTCATGGAGCCGAGCCGATAGGTCTGTCTAGCACTTTATTGGCAACCAAATGACATGCACAATATGGGCCAACCGCGTTTTCTCAATCAGACGCTGACGGGCCACAAATACAAAAAAAGATAAAATGGCTGCGCGTTATGTTTCGTGCGGGCTATAAACATGGTGCGATGTTTCGTGCGGGCTAGAAATCGTAGTGCAACCCAGAGTACCAAACAAAACCAAATTTCATCCCAACAACCTGTATTTGTACAGAGACATCGCGAGCAACCAAACACGCGCTAAACAACAACCTAGAAAAGTTCACCTCGCATGCGGAGATTAAAACAACGATTGAGATGGTCTAGGGATGGCACCCGCAGGGTATGGGTAAGGGTGGAGCCATCCCATACCCTTACCCGTCGATCCCGATCTTACCCGTCACCCTTACCCATACCCGCCAACGGGTATAACTTTTTCCCATACCCGTCACCCGACAGGGTAAATAGGTACCCGTGGGTAAAATTACCCATGTTTAAAAAACGTTAAATTGATCAGAAAATAATCGTAAAAGCAACGCATATCTCATCTAGAAGATATCTATTCGTTGTATTGGTCTATAAGGAGTCGAGACGTGATCACGCGAATAGGATTTATTAGATATAATATTAGGGATAACGAATTTTATTGGTATAGTGAGGCAGTCATGCTTTCGTGCGTGGAAGTTCAGAGTCACTTATCAAATATTATATGGGTACATGGGTACACGGATATGGGTTATATGATTCCATACCCGTACCCTCTCTACCCGTTGGGTATGATATTTTCTCATTTACGTACCCATGTGTAATTTTTTATCCCGTACCCTTACCCTAACAGGGTTTTTACCCGCAGGGTAAAAAGGTAATGGGTACCCATTGCCATCCCTAAGATGGTCGAAATCGGTGGGTGGCCGTGCACGACCGATTCCTTTGACATGACCGTGGATTCAACCGGTTGTTGGGAACACGAACGCGAATCGATCAGTTCCGGCCGGCGTGTGAGTATTGAAAGGAGTGTGTGCTTGTTGGGGATACGCTGCTAGGTCCTCGTCATAACCTAGAAAAAAGGTTCTACATTTCCTATGTTGCACTGCCACATGACGGAAATGGACCGTCAGTCTTATTCTACTTCCCCGCACGAGCTTAAAACTGTCCGTGCTTAAAGAAAATAGAAAAAAAAAACAGAGAATTTTTTTTGCCGTGCGCTGGTTGCTCGGACTTGGACTTGGCCTCTCGTTCCTACAACTTTGGTGAAAGATTATGCAGTTGTTTTTTCGTATTAGTTGGATGTACTACGTCGGATTAGGTGGGTTTGGTTTGAATTTTAGCTATTGTCTTATTGACGCCCGTACTCACCAAGTATTAACTTAACAACACTTTTCTTCCATTGGGTTATAATTATTCATAATTGATCTAACCAAAACTTCCATTTCTCGCCCACTTTTTTTAGGCATGTCATATTAGTATTCGTGAAAAGATAGAGAGATTAGCTCGGTAACATGATAAACGATGCGAGTCGACATAAAACATATCGTGCGATGAATTCGGCGCGGTACCATGTCAGTGATACAAGATGTGTGGATCGAAACATGCCGTGCTATACTGGGCGTGCGCAGGGGATCCATGTCAGTGGCCCAAAATGCTTATATAGATAGAAATGTATCAACATTGAGCCTCAGACAAGTCGTCATGTCGATTACACGGTCATTTTTTTCTTCTTCTATGGGTGTTATTAATTGTTTCTTTTTTTATGGGCTCATACTTGTGTAACCTAATAATCTTCTCATTGTCGCGCGGCCATCTGCAACTGCATTTCCGAACCATATCATGTGCCCACCAAATGAACAAAAGTCAACACATATTCATCGGGATCGTAGTTGTCTTTTCGTTGATGCGGTGGTCGGACGTGGTGCGCCGGCCAATTTGGATTTGGTGCACCCACTGTGACGATGTTCTATTTCGAGGGTTGAAGTCAGAGCCACCGGATGACGGAAGGGAGTTGTGATGATGATATTTTTTGTGGGAGGTAATGACGGACATATGAGTGTCGAGATGATTTATCGTGGCGATGTTAAGTATTCTAAATCTTAATAAAAACAAAAAAAGGAATTCCATTGAATTGTATTTTTATTGATCAATTAGAATTGCCTTCTAGAACGTATAATTGTCTCAAAAAGGGCATTCCACGCTATCTCCTACTGCAATGTCGATCCACATCCTGCACAGTACCCACCGCACAAACCAAAGTCAACAAAACCTCGCCGGGATCATAGTTGTCTTCTTGCTGATGCGGTGGTCGGTTGTGGTGTGTCGTCATTGTGAATTCGGTGTGGCCGTTGTGATCTATCGAGGGTTGTCCATATTGTGAAGTCATCACCAGATCACCGAACGAGTTCATTTGTGGGAGGCTTTGATGGAAGGGCTTTTCACACGGATTTTTGGATTTTCGTTATTGTGGCCGTGTTATCCGATGATGCTCTGGTCCTAGCAAGGCAAGATCGTGTGTGTGTGTAGTCTCCGATTTCATTTGGTATTTTCCTAATTATTAGCTTGAAAAACCTTCTTTTACTTAACTGGTTAACAGATGAGACAGCGTTTGTCTTTTGGGTAAAAAAGAAATGGGCCTAGCATCATCTAGTAGCTGACACTTTTGTCCTCTTTCAAAAGTCAAAACGGTTGGCTGCCTGGCTGACTCATCATCTATCAGCTCTACGTAACCCGAAATTGATGTCTAGAGACTGGACGTGTTTGCTGAAATGGTGGCTCAAAAATCTTAATAAAAACAAAAAAAGAATTCCATTGAATTGTATTTTTATTGATCAATTAGAATTGCCTTCTAGAACGTATAATTGTCTCAAAAAGGGCATTCCACGCTATCTCCTACTGCAATGTCGATCCACATCCTGCACAGTACCCACCGCAAACCAAAGTCAACAAAACCTCGCCGGGATCATAGTTGTCTTGCTGATGCGGTGGTCGGTTGTGGTGTGTCGTCATTGTGAATTCGGTGCGGCCGTTGTGATCTATCGAGGGTTGTCCATATTGTGATGTCATCACCAAATCACCGAACGAGTTCATTTGTGGGAGGCTTTGATGGAAGGGCTTTTCACGCGGATTTTTGGATTTTCGTTATTGTGGCCGTGTTATCCGATGATGCTCTGGTCCTAGCAAGGCAAGATCGTGTGCGTGTATAGTCTCCGATTTCATTTGGTATTTTTCTAATTATTAGCTTGAAAAACCTTCTTTTACTTAACTGGTTAACAGATGAGACAGCGTTTGTCTTTTGCGTAAAAAAGAAATGGGCCTAGCATCATCTAGTAGCTGACACTTTTGTCCTCTTTCAAAAGTCAAAACGGTTGGCTGGCTGGCTGACTCATCATCTGTCAGCTCTACTTAACCTGAAATTGATGTCTAGAGACGGGACGTGTTTGCTGAAATACAGTGATAAAGTAACTAAACAAAATGACTGGGAGCGTGCTTGTAGTTAGCGGTCAACCCTAGCCTCTCGCGACGCGCTGGCGACTCCGTCGCTGCCACCGCCGCCGCCTCGCTCCGCCCAGCCAGCCCCTCCTCCCTCACGGTCATGCCCTCCCCGGCTGCCGACCACCTCCCTCAGCTCCTCCCCATCCACTCTCTCGCTCTCCCGCTAGCGCTGCTTGCTGCCCAGGTATGCTGGACGCGATCCCGGCCTCCCCAGCCCATCACCGGCCCCTCCCGGCGGCGGCCGCTCCGGCCCCGTCGTCCACCGTTTCCCTGCGCCCACACCAGTCCCCTCCGCCCCCGCCGGCCGCGGCCCCGGCCGGAATCGATCCAGATCCGCCGCGCCATCGGCTCCAGTCCATGGTCGTCGGCAAACTCGACTCCCTGCTCGGCATGGAGGAGGCGCCCGACGCCCTGCTTGAGGAGGTACAGGTGACTGCTGCCGTTAATGGTGGTGCGGGAGGTCTCGCCTCCCCTCCCTCGCCGCCTTTCGGGCTCCCTGACCTCCCTCTGCCGCCTCCCCCTGCTGAGCTCCCTCCGAACTTCACACCGGTGCTCATCTCTGATGCGCCAGAGGTGTCTACAAAGAAGGCTTGGGTTGAGGTCGGGGGACGGCGCTGCCCAAGGCCGGAGAAGACGCCTGTCCCGTCGTCCAGGAAGGAGGCTAGGCTCCCACCTGCCTTCAAGCGGCGGACCTATGGCCTCTGTTTTCGCTGCTTGGAGCCAGACCACTTCGTCGTCGATTGTCGCGGCCCTATCCGTTACCTGAGTTGCCGCCAGGCTGGTCACCGTGAGTGGGATTGCCGGTCGCGCCTTTCAGCCCGACAAGAGCCTCATCACCACTCTAGCTCGCCTCCAGCTCCTCCGCGTCGTCCGAAGATTTTGCCCCAAGAGCCTCGCACCAGCAGCCGACCGCCCCCAGCCCCTTCTGATCAGCTTCAGCGCTCGTGGACATCTGTTGCTGCCAATCAGGATGCCATCACTGGGGGGCTACATGTGGGCTCGGTGAGGCTGGAACTGTTGCGGGCATCAGTGCGGAAGCTTCTAGGTCGTTGCAGCCATTCCTTGAAGCTCAGGTTGTGGCACTAAGTGCTGAGTTGCAAGCCTTGTTCGCCGCTTGCTTGGAGGAGGTGTTCTCGCCTCTTCGCGACTTGGTTGCCGCTGTGCAGGGTTGGTCTGATCAGGTATCAGGGCTTTGGGAGCTAATGGAGGATCTCGGCGGAAGGCTTGGTCTTCCACTTTCCTTGCTTACAGACAAGATTGAGGAAGCTAGACCGCTCGCCATGTCAGAGGACAAGGATGCCAGTGCGGCAGCTGGAGCTAGCTTCTTGCCTGAACTAGGTGGATTGTTGGTGCAGCACATTATGGATCCTCCTGAAGTGGTTTCTGCCCCTTCCGAGACCATGGTTCAAGGCTTGGAAGAGCAACACAACGTTGATGAAGTTGTGTCTGCTTGCAAGGATGTGGAGCTGGCTGAGGTGATTTTGGCTGACAACTCTGTTGGGCAGGTGCCCCTGGAGCTGGCATCGCCGAGAGACTCTCAGCTTGAAGATCCTTCAGCCTGACATTCCAGTTGGTGGCAATGGGATGCCGTTTTCCCAGACTTCGCCCACCTTACTGGATGAGATTCTGAACAACTTCAGCTGCACTGCACCGCTATCCTTGCTCGATGCACCGATTAGCTTGCAGATTGAAGGCGGCTCCCCTTGGGTCGGGAGGCAAAGTTGCAGATTAGAAGAGAAGAACAAAGACTGCACCATCCCCACTGCCAAGCGAGCTGAGTATAGATTGGCCGAGGCTTTCGGAGAACTGCCAAAGGACACGAGTTCAAAGACAGGTTCCGAGGAAGAAGTGCAAGAGAGGATGAAGCCCTTTCTACGGATGTGCAAGCAACCTCCTTCGCCGACGGCGCTCCAGCCCATTCGTGAGTTGGTTCAAGTTAATGGTTAGTTGCTGTCTTCATAAGGCTAGGTGCAAGCTCTCCCTTTGTCGGGTGAGTGATCTCCGTGTGGTGTTGCTTGGTGTTGCCGAATACAAGATGTTTCTGATGGACTTGGGCCTAGGGACTCTTGTTTCCGGCTCCGATGATGTGCCTTAATTCATTTTAGAGTGTTTTGAGTGGTTTTGTCGGTTCCCGTAATTAACCGTGCAATGTATGGGTTTGGGTCCGGTTTCCCTTCTAAACTGGATCAATTCTTTCTTCTAATAATGCAATGGCAGAGCTCCTGCCGGTTACAGTCAAAAAATAAAGTAACTAAACCAGATCAATAGAGGGCATATAAATATCTGATCATCTGGATGCCAACATGACTTGTTCTCCTGTCCTGTACCCCTTCGCTTGGAGAAAGTCTAGGTTCAGGTCAGTTTCAGCGTCCCCTCAAGAGCGTGAAAAATTGCATCGGTTCCAGTCAATTTCAGGAACCGCGTGTGCGTTTTCCTCCGCATGGCTGGCCTGTAAACTTCCAGAAATGGAGAAGTATTTGCAGGATTGCAGCCGCATCGATTCGAGCGTGGTGACCTTAAAGACCAAGTCGTACTGTTCTTGTTGAAATAACAGTGTGAATGTGTGATGGATACTCGATGCTCGTCGGTTGTCTCGTGGAGAAATTGAAAAAAAATCTCTGCCAAAACTCGCCGGAGAAGAATCCGTTGGCCAACGCAGCGTTTTCCTGGCCGTGTCGTTGCACAGGCTGAATCAAGCCCACGGATATCCTGGTCCAACATTTTGAAAGACGTGGGCCGGTATGCGTGAAAGAGTGCGCAAATGGATATGCAACAGCCTGCTACCTCGTTAGAATGGGGCGATGCCCTGGGGATTCCCTTGGCCCTAGTACACCTAGCCCACGGTCCATGACCTCCAAGCTGCCAACATTTTTGTGTCAAAACTGGAAAAGTAGTTTATTGTAAGTAGTTTCGATTATTATGCAGGCTAGGATATTGAAGGCAGCCTATTTTCCTAATGGTGATATTATGCAGGCAGTTTTGGGAAGCCTCCCTAGTCAGATTTGGAGAGCTATACTGGAAGGGCGAGATGCACTGAAGCTTGGCTTGATAAAAAGAATTGGTAATGGGACGAGCACGAGGATTTGGCAGGACAATTGTATCCCGAGGGATTCAAGGATGTTACCTATTGTTGCTCGTACCGCTGACCCACCTTTGTGGGTCTCCGAGCTGATTGATCACTCGTCGGGTACTTGGCATGATGGAAGATTAGAGCAACATTTCCTTGCCATGGACGTCGAGGCAATTAAATCTATTCCAATCTGTACAGCATCGCAAGAGGATTTTTGGGCATGGCAATTTGAAAAGACAGGTTTCCGCTCAGCCTACCGAGCTCTTGTTCATACCAAGAAGATCCGAGTAGATTGGTTAGAAGGAAGACAGTCTAGTTCATCTTCTACCAATGAGCAGAAACTCTGGTGTAAAATGTGGAGAGTTAGAATACCTAGCAAAATCCGTGTCTTCTTGTGGCGATTAGCTCATCAAAGCATCCCAACCAACTCGGTCAGACATCACCGACATATGGCTGTTACTCCTGAGTGTAGCTTATGCCATGCTTCAGAGGACGACTGGAGGCACTCCTTGTTGGATTGTGCAATGTCTCTCAGTGTTTGGGCTCTCCAAGATGAAGAATTGGTTGAGCATATTTCAGTTAATCAGTGCCGTGATGCTAAAGAATGGATTTTCTTTTTGATTGAGTCTTTATCTCATACTCAGTTAATTCAAACAGTAGCCACGCTGTGGGCTATTTGGTCAGCTCGGCGCAAGGCAATCCATGAAGAAATTTTTCAGAGCCCATTCTCGGTTTTTAAAATTGTTGAGAACTTCATATTAGACCTGAATTTGGCAGCCTCACCATTGCGGACAAGGACTGCAGCACAACCTGTTCGTGTGGTGGCTCCGAGATGGATTGCCCCTAGTGGAGATTATGCAAAAATAAATGTAGATGCTGCTGTTTCTCGGTCTGACAACCGCGGTGTTGTGGCTGCTATATGTCGAAGCAGTGATGGAACTTACATGGGAGCATCAGCTCTAGCTTGTCCAGGAATTTCGGATCCTGAAACGTTGGAGGCCATTGCCTGTAGGGAAGGCCTAGCTTTGGCTGCCGACCTTCAGTTATTAAGGTGTGTGTTGTCTTCTGACTGCTTGGAGGTGATAAAGGCTATGAGGAATAATTATCTCCCAAGATATGCTAGTGTGCTTAGAGAAATTAGCAGTAGAAAAGAAGCTTTTGTGTTGGCTGATTTTGTTCACGAAGGAAGAGCATCGAATGTTCATGCTCATGATTTAGCTCGTAGCTCTCTAGATTTAGTGCATGGGCGCCGGTTATTATGGCTGCTGCAATCTTCTGATATATCTATTGTACCTATGATTATTGATTAATAAAGAGAGCTTTACCCCTCAAAAAAATGTAAGTAGTTTCGAATCTGGAAAAGTAAAAAAGAGCAGACTAAAGGGCTTCTACCCCCAGGGTGCACCGCCACTGCTAGTGTTCAAGCCGCCAACATATCTCCCGTATGCATGTGAGTCATTTTCATTTAGCACCTAAGCAAGTTCCATCAATAATAATACGGGCATACGCAGTCAAAAGCCCCACAAATCTCCCGACGTGATCATGCTTTTATTATCATCCATCACAATACATAACTGGATCGATCAGTCGATCCGAAATACGCATGATCGTACGATCGGGCTAGCTAGCTAGCTGGAGCCAAGCTAGCTAGAGCAGGTCTGCCATGAGCTTGAACTCCTCGAGGCTGATGGTCCCATCTCCATCGCCGTCCATGCACGCGACGATCTCCGCGCAGTCCTCGGCGCTGGCGGTGCCCATGAGGCCCAGCACCCTGGCGAGCTCGTCGGCGTCTAGCACGCCGTCAGGACCGCCCGCGAAGGACTCCAGCGCTGGCACGGCGGCCTGC
Source organism: Poa pratensis (assembly GCA_947311845.1). Classification (NCBI taxonomy): domain Eukaryota; kingdom Viridiplantae; phylum Streptophyta; class Magnoliopsida; order Poales; family Poaceae; genus Poa; species Poa pratensis. Next base: position 37,449,543 of record CAMZMU010000068.1, read on the forward strand.
AGCAGCGCGCCGAGGGCGCCCAGCCCGAGCTCGCCAGCGTTCATCACGTCCAGGAGCTCCTCTACGCTGAGCCGGCCGTCCCGGTCGCTGTCGGCGCGCGCCAGCATGTCACGCGCCTCCGCCTCCGACTTGTCCAGGCCCAGGGAGGCCAGGAGGCCCCGGAGCTCAGGGGCGGTGACAAGACCGTCGTTGTCGGAGTCGAACGCTTGGAACGCCTCCACCAGCCTGCTGATGTAGCTCAACGCCTCGAAGTCCACCGTCAGCGGCTGCGGCTGCGGCTGCGCCGACGGCCGGCGGGCTGGCGTTGCCATTGCGTGGACGGACACGAACTAGACCGAGAGAGACACAGAGGACTTGATGTGGTTGTGACTTGTGCTCTGGCTCTGACTTGTGAACTGTTATTTATTTTTTTGGTTCGAGCTGGGTTAGCTTGCATGTATGGTCTTAAGGAGGTGAGTTGAGTGAAGAATCTGAACCTTGGCAGCTTTGTGTCGACATGGAACAATAATCCAGCATCTTGTTCGTGCCATTGGCAGTGACAGGATAAGCCGTCTGGATTCTCCTGTGATAGCGTATGTGGAATAAAATGTGTTCCAGTTCTAGATAGATAGATAAAAAGAGTCGCAACACTATCTCATTAATTATCGTCGGAAACAATGGGTCCAACTGAAAAAATATTCCGTTTTAGTTCATATAAACGATTTAGATTTCTAATGGGCTAGACATACAACATTCCTCCTAGTACTCCTAAGGACTGGTCAATCCTGGAATTAGCTGAATCACCATGTAGACAGTGTCAGGATGCAGGCGGACACGGACGTCCGCTTGTCCGTTCCATCCGCGCCGCTTCGATGGCCTAAACGGACAAGCGGATGGGCCGCCCAAATTTGGCGGGCCTGACGGAAAGCGTCCGCCTAGCCGGTAGGGTCCGTGTCCGTCCACCTAGCAGCAGAGAGCTTCGCTAGCGCCTGGCCGCTCGGCCGCCGTCCTGCTCCCTGGCCGTCGTCAGTTCGTCAGCAAGCCCCATCGACGCGTCTGTCCGCTCGGCCGCCGTCTTGTTTCGTAGCTCGATCGCTGCCCTCCCCGTCGCCCGGCTACGGAGACAGATGTTAGGCGCAGTGGAGGCAGCAGCGGTGGGGGGCTGGGAAGAAACAACCGGAGGAAGAGGAGATGAATCGGTCGGAGGAAGAGGAGAAAGCTGGCGAGGGCGGCGGCACCCAGATCAATCTAGACGGCAAGGCGGAGGTCTGTTTCCGTTCCCCTCCCTCCCGATCCAGATTCGATCTATATTTCTGTTCTCTGAATTTATACCAGCGGCATGTCCGTTATCCGTTGTGTCCGTTGAAAATAGCGAGCAGGTGAGACAACGGACACGGAGGCCGCTAATTAGCTCATTAGCGATTCACGGACGAGGCGGACAGGGCGGCCCGTCCGCCTGCATCCTGAGAGACCCAAGCTCCTATAGCCAAACCCCCAAAAAAGTAAGGAACGAATGTTCAGATGTTAAAACTTAGGGTGAACTGAGTTGTCAGCCCGTTCGATTATTTGGTCGGTGGATAACAACTGCCATATTGTGACATGGAAAGGTCCGCTCCTTAGTGGCGTCAAGAAACGTTAGATTGTGTTGCGAAAAAAAATCTGTGTGCGTTGTACAATGCAACTCCCGCTTCATTTTATACTATCCCAGTAAAAATATTTAAATAAAACCTATACAATATTTTGAGAGCATGAATGCGACGCAATTTACAATACAATCAAGCAGGGGCGTAGCCAGGCCCCAGGCTACACAGGCCTTGGCAGCTAATTTCTTTGTGTACTGTAGCAATTTTAGCTACTGTTGATCACTGTTCTATAATGTAGCACAAGTTTGGCTTGGGCGTTGCTAATTCCTGGCTACGCTACTGCAATCAAGGGCCCCATTCGCTTGGAAGAAAAGGTGTTGAATTGGTGTGCTGGTGTGCACGAGGCACCCTAGTTACGAGTGAACTTTGTGTGTGTGTGTGTGTGTTTTTAGTTTATTTATCTTTTTAGTTCTACTTCCTAATTTTATTAATATTTATAATATCTATTTTTTTACTACCTTGTTTTGAATTTAATTATAGATAAATACATGAAAAACTCTAAGATACATGATCAAATTTGTTTGGAAGTCACCAACATTTGATTTTTGAGATAACATCAACACCTATTTTGACTTACAAAAAAAATTATATGGATTTTTTCAATTGGTATTAGTTTAAAATATCTTTAGAATGGCACAACATGTAATTCTACCAGAATTTTTTTCATGAGTAGTATGAACGGTTTTATTCAGTATACGTGAACAAATCTCACTGAGTGTATAATTTTTTAAAAGAATAAGATATATAATTAAAAAGAAAATCAAGTCAGTAAACTGAAAATATAAAAATTAATAACAGAATAAAAGGTAACAAGGAAAAAAATGGAAAGCAACAGGGAAAGCCAACATGTGCCGGGCCATGTTGCAAAACGCTGCTATGAGCAGTGCGTACCACTGTGCGAGGGAAAGGGCCATTTTGCCAAGGTAGCAGGCTCAGTTGCATATTTCCATTTGCCTACTCTATCAAGCAGACTGGGCTTAATCTCAAAAAAAAAAAAAAAATCAAGCAGACTGGGCCACGTCCTTGAAAAATTTCGCCAGGCTATCCGTCGGCTTGAATAAGGTTGTGCTACAACATGGCTGGCAAGCCGTGCGCTGCCGCTGGTCAACGGATTCCTAGCAGTGTTTTGGAAAACACTACTTATCAGCCGGGGGATCGCGACGTTCACGTCCTCCGCCTCCTGCTCGCGACACGCGTCCGCCGAGGGCCCACACACCACCGCCCCGCACCTTATCCGTTCCGTACACCAATCCTCTTCGCATCTCCTAATTTCTCCCCATCGCGACAATGGAGAAGAACTGGAACTTTTCCTAGCCACGCTTCCGTCGCTACAGCCCGCACGCCGCGACCCAGCCACAGCGTTCTCCTCCGCACACCGCATGACCTCCACCGGCACCCCGCCGAGTCTCTGCACATACGGCCCCGCCCTCTTTCACGGGGCCTCTTGTACTGTGTCCCCACCGACGAGCCGGCTCCATCTCCTCCACCCATCCCATCCTTCCCAGCGACGAGACCTCTCCCTTGGCCGCTGATGGGCTCCCTTTTTTCACCGCCATTGCTGCAAATCACAGGAGCATCATGAGTTGTCGGCTGCTGAAAGGAGAGACAGGGGCTGATCAGCTGCAGATGTGTACGGCCGGAGCTCCAAGCAGCGAGTGGCGATGTTGCTACATACGGCGACCGCAGGTGCTACACACGCCCGCCGGCGTTGCTACGTATGGCGACTGGTGTTGCTACGTACGGCGAGCAGCGGTGCTACATGCGCCTGTTGATGTTGCTACGTACAGCGAGCGACGGTGCTACACGCGCCCGCCGGCGTTGCTACCTACGGCGAGCGGAGACGGCGGTGCTACACGCCCCCGCCGACGTTGCTACAGTCGCCTTCCGGCGTTGCTACAAACGGCAAGCAGCGTTGCTACCGGCGGCGAGCGGCTGCCGTCGGTGAGCAGCGTGCTGCCACAGGTGGGTCATGGGTGGATATGTGCTAACAGACTTGAGAACGTGGTATCGCTCGCAGGGCCGGCCCTGGCATTTGTGGGCCCCGGTGCAAGACAAAGAAAAAAGGGCCCTACACACTAACAATTGCTCACATACACAATCGAACGTACAACGCTTGGTCATTTTTCTTCTCAGCCGAACTACACGCGTACATGGCCTAATCAGCTGCTACTAATTGGGCTGGTTCGCTACATTTTCCCCTAATCTAACATGCTGTCTAGAGGGATGTACCAACCTAGATGGGCCCTAAGGAGTCGGGGTCCTGTGCGGCCGCACAGGCCGCACATGCTCAGGGCCGGCCCTGATCGCTCGTGACGGCGTGAGGCGATTTACGCAAGTGTTTGGCGATTTACGCAAGTGTTTGGTCATGCTTGTCTTGTGGGAGGTTTAGAATGACTAGAAATTGAGTCTTCCTTTATAACCATCGGGGATGTGGACAAATGGAACCCGGGCTACATGGTGCACTTTATGTCGTAGAGTTTTGAAAATCATTTTTCAAGGTTTCAAAAAAAAATCTGAAACTAAATCCTAGATGCAGACAATGTTGTATTCTATCAACGCGTAAAATCCCAATAAGAAATATTTGTATTTTGGGTTGTGCATAAATGACAAAGTCTGACATTTGAAAGTAGTGAACAATGCCAAAATTCAACTCTTCCAAATATGTCAGATATTGTTATTTTTATGTAGCCCAAAATATTAACTATTCTAATTTGAGATTTTGCAAGTTAATAGAATAAAACATTGTCTACATCCAGAAACTTTGTCAGTTTTTTTTTAAACCTCGAAATATGATTTTCATTTTTCTTAAAATAAACGGCATCATGTAGCCCGGGCTCCATTTGTGTTTCCGTCGGGCTTTCTTTCTCTATTCTACATCACTAGGCCAAATAACCATTCCGCTGACATGCATTTGAAGACATATTCATATTGTTGCTTCGGCGTTCTTTCTTCGGATCTTCAATATGCATGGCTCGTGACGTAAGACAGCTTACGCAAGTTTTTGGTCATGCTTCTATTGTGGGAGGTTTAGAAAGACTAGAATGCGAGTCGTCCTTTCTCCCTATAGAAAACAAGCAGTGCTCATAAGCAAAGTTTTAAATCTCCGAGTATATCTGGGCTATAGCGGCGCTATAGCTGCTCGATGGGTATCCCGCTATAGCTATACTCTTTTTACGCTATTCCATAAAAAACGTTAATAGCGCCGCTATATGATGTTTAACACTAAATTTGCCTCTGTTTAACGCTACAGCAGGCTGAAAGGCCACATTTGGCTCCCACGGCCCAGATATGCCCAAATTTTCTAACCTAGCCCAAAAGCCCCCCAGCTCATCTCCTCGTTCCCAGACCTTGCTCAATGACAGAAGAGATATCAGAGATGGTTGCGGCGGCGGGCTGCTCTGGCCACCTCCTCTTCGTCTCGCCCTCCTCTGCTCTGCCTTGCCGTCGTCCCGCTGGCCACCTCCGCTTCGGCTTCCCTCGTCCTGGCGGCCATCTTCGCTCGAGCTTGACCGCATCGGCTCGCCGGCTGTCTGCTTGAGCTCGCCATCGTCAGGTCGCCTTAGTTCTGATTAATCTCAGCCTTAGTCTCACCGTCCCGATTCAGATTGATTGTATATTTACTTGAGTTTTTTGCATTTTTTCCATTGTATATTGTTGTGTGCAAGTGTGCTTCCATGTGAAGCATGTCCTGAACTCTTCTGATTTGATGTCCTGGGCGGCTGGGCCTTGTGTATGCAGGCTTAATGAGTGCTTATCTGTATACGTATGTGACATGAGATGTCTGATTGAGTCAGTAGGGGATTGGTTTTCTATTGTAGATATTATTTTTTATGATTTTAGCAAAAACCGCTAAATGAGAGTTATCCCGCTATAGCTGCGCTATAGCAGCTTATAGCTGCTGAAAAAGTTGCCGCTATATGACTTATCCCGCTATTTAAAACTTTGCTCATAAGTCATAACCACGGAATTGGCTATCTAGATTATTTAGTTTCTTGTTTTTCATCCCATTTCTGTTCGTTTGACTTCTAATTCTGTCCCCACTTTGCTGAAGATTGATTCCCTTGGCACATGAAAAATCGTTATATAGCAAGGTGCACGGGCTGAAACGTAAAGGCAATGCCAATACTAGCCATGGACGCAACCACGAGCATGGACAGTAGCGGTGTTCTCCTGCTCCTTGTCGTCCTACTCGCCGGTGTCGTGGCCAGTTTTGTTCGATCGAGTCGGTTGGTGGATGGGAGAACCACACTGAGCCCACCGTCGCTCCCGTTGCTGGGCCACCTCCACCTGATAAAGATGCCGCTGCACCGCTCGCTGGCCACGCTGGCTACCCCGGCGCACGGCGGGGCGCTGGCGCCGTTCATGTCTCTGAGGCTGGGCGCGCGCCCAGCTCTCCTCGTGTCGACGCACGCCGCGGCCGAGGAGTGCTTCACGGTGCACGATGCCGCGCTTGCGGGACGGCCGCGGCTGCTCGTGGGCAAGCACCTCGGCTACAACTACACAACGCTCACCTGGGCCTCCCACAGAGCGTCTTGCGTCGGTTCCTCGCCGGAAAGCTGTTCTCGGCGCCCCGCCTCGAGGAGCGCGCGGCCGACCGGCGTGAAGAGATCACGTCGCTCGTGGAGAGTATGCTCCACGACGCAGCGGAGACCAGCAGCGCGGTGAGGTTCACCCTCCGTCCTAGGCTCTTCGAGCTGGTGCTGAATGTGATGCTGCGCGCGGTGACCGGTCGCAGGCAGGGCAGCGATGTGGCCCGGATTTTCCAGAAGTTCGTTGAGGAGTCATTTAAGGTGGTAGGCGCGCCCAGCGTCGGGGACTTCTTCCCGGCGCTGCGGTGGGTCGACCGTCTCCGCGGCATCGAGGCGGCGCACGCGAGGCTGCAGACGAAGCGTGACGCGTTCGTCGGAGGCCTCATCGACGATCACCGGAAAAGGCGCAACGCCGGCTCTGGAGACACCAAGAGCGTCATCGAAGAGCTCTTGGCGCTACAAAAAACAGATCCCGAGTACTACACTCAAAGTTTTAAATAGCGGGATAAGTCATATAGCGGCAACTTTTTCAGCAGCTATAAGCTGCTATAGCGCAGCTATAGCGGGATAACTCTCATTTAGCGGTTTTTGCTAAAATCATAAAAAATAATATCTACAATAGAAAACCAATCCCCTACTGACTCAATCAGACATCTCATATCACATACGTATACAGATAAGCACTCATTAAGCCTGCATACACAAGGCCCAGCCGCCCAGGACATCAAATCAGAAGAGTTCAGGACATGCTTCACATGGAAGCACACTTGCACACAACAATATACAATGGAAAAAATACAAAAAACTCAAGTAAATATACAATCAATCTGAATCGGGACAGTGAGACTAAGGCTGAGATTAATCAGAACTAAGGCGACCTGACGATGGCGAGCTCAAGCAGACAGCCGGCGAGCCGATGCGGTCAAGCTCGAGCGAAGATGGCCGCCAGGACGAGGGAAGCCGAAGCGGAGGTGGCCAGCGGACGACGGCAAGGCAGAGCAGAGGAGGGCGAGACGAAGAGGAGGTGGCCAGAGCAGCCCGCCGCCGCAACCATCTCTGATATCTCTTCTGTCATTGAGCAAGGTCTGGGAACGAGGAGATGAGCTGGGGGGCTTTTGGGCTAGGTTAGAAAATTTGGGCATATCTGGGCCGTGGGAGCCAAATGTGGCCTTTCAGCCTGCTGTAGCGTTAAACAGAGGCAAATTTAGTGTTAAACATCATATAGCGGCGCTATTAACGTTTTTTATGGAATAGCGTAAAAAGAGTATAGCTATAGCGGGATACCCATCGAGCAGCTATAGCGCCGCTATAGCCCAGATATACCCGGAGATTTAAAACTTTGACTACACTGACACCATCCTCAAAGGCATCGTCTTGGTGAGTAGCATGTTCGGCTAATTGCTTCATACCAACACGTGTTATGACTTTGATAACATGTGGTTTCGATATTGATACAATCCAGATATTGTTCACCACCGGCACCGACACGACGGCGGCTGACCATAGAGTGGACGATGGCGTTATTGCTGATGCACCCGGAGGCGATGCGGAAGGTGAGGGAAGAGATAGACGCTAATGTCGGCACGGGGCGGCTTGTTGAGGAGACGGACATCGCCAACCTCCCTTACCTGCAATGCATTATCAAGGAGAGCCTCCGGTTCTGCCCCGTAGGCCCTCTCATCCCGGCGCACGAGGCCATGGAGGACTGCACGGTGGGTGGCTTCAAGGTCCGGCGCGGCACGATGATCATCGTGAATGCGTGGGCCATCAACCGGTACGCCAACCTCTGGGGCTCCCCGGAAGAGTTCAGGCCAGAGCGGTTCTTGGGCGTGGACGCTGCCGCGCCTATGCTGCCGTTTGGGCTTGGCCGGAGGCGGTGCCCCGCGGAGGGGCTGGCGATGCGCCTTCTCGGCGGCACGGTAGCAACGCTCGTGCAGTGCTTTGAGTGGGATGTCGGCGAAGGTGGTGCCATTGACATGGCCGAAGGTGCCGGCCTAAGTATGCCAATGGCGACGCCGTTGGCTGGTGTCTACCGGCCCCGAGAATTGTCAAGGGTTTGCTCCCGTCTTCCACTTGATAGACTGAACTTGGGTTAAAAAAATGATGTGTACTGTTAGCACCGGTGTACTGGAGTGGGTGTTTGTTTTTTATCTGTATTGTGGAGTGGGTGTTGTTAACAAGAAATAATACACCATTTGGTGATATTGTACATTATATCTATCTGTATTTGTCTTGGTGACACTCCCGGCCAGCCAACAATCGCGTGCACGACACATGATGGCAGTTTTTTTTATAAAGGAAATTTATTAACATCATGTGGATATCAATTATACACAGCCTCTGCAACAGCAAATAGGCGATGGACATTACATGACAATCAAATCAAATACCAAATGGTGTAGCTTGTAAAGAGTTGGAAACGGCCGGCCGGCCACCAACCCCAATGGCACCTACTGTACGTCACGATGCTGATCTCAGACAGATCAACACGATGCATGAGAAGGGAAGTGGTGTGCAACATAGCAGGCACTCACATGCCAGATAGATAGGTCGAACGGTTGAAATCTGCCCAAAATCTGCCAGGCAACTCGAAGAGATTCCTAAAGGCGTAGACACAATTGCGTCTACATATACCACATGTTTCAGTCAAGACGCTGGAAATGGCTGCCTAGCTAGCTGCATAGGTCCTCCGACATATCAATTTGGCATCAAGTTGAGGAATTTGGGTGCTGTGTTGGTCAATAACCCAAAGTTGTGCTCATGTGAAAATTGCTCAAAAGATGGGGTATATTCTTTAAGTTCACCTGAAACTTTGGTTTTGCAATGTTTATCACCCCCCCCCCCCCCCCCCCCAAAAAAAAAACAAATAGAGATAAGTTCAGCAGGACATGCATACTGTACTTATCAACTCAATGATATTACCAATGTCTCGGTAAAAAGACGAGATCAAATTTCCCGATCACTCATGCATTCATCGTTTTTCCTTTGCAAATCCCCTGCTCGCGCGACAGCACAAACACGCGCACTCAAACTGCCGATGCGTCAGGCACAGGTAATCAAACCGAGGCCGCGTCTCAATGCCAACACGAGCAAGGGAAAAAAAAAAAGTTAACAGCCCAGACCACGGCGTGATCGGCCGAAAAAGCCATCAGTTTGCGCGCGCGCAACCGGATCCGCGTCACAGCTCCTGTTCAACCAGGTCCAGTGCCGAGGATGGCATGGCGTCGGCGAGGTACCTCTCGGCGATGGCGGCGTGGACGGCGGCGCCGGTGGGGAGCACGTCCTCGTCGATCATGAAGTAGGGCGAGTGCCCCGTGTGCACGGAGCCCAGCGTCTCGTTGCGCACGCCGACGTAGTAGAACCCCGCGGGGACGACCTGGGAGTAGAAGGAGAAGTCCTCGGCGCCCATCATCGGCGGCACGTCCCGGTACCCGTCGGCGCCCAGGAGCTCCCTTGCCACGCGCTTGACGTGCTCGTACATCCGCCCGTCGTTCACCGTCGGCGGGTAGAAGCTCTGGTTCTCGAAGAAGTCCACGGAGGCCTCGCAGCCGTGCACCCGCGCCTGCAGCGTGATCACCTCCTCGATCCGCCGCCGCAGCTGGTAGAAGCTCGCGTTCGAGAAGGCCCGGAACGTGCCGCCCAGCACGAACGGCTCGCTGCCGCCGCCGCTGTTCACGACGGCGACCGACACCACCTGCGAGTCCAGCGGGTCGGCCTCGCGGGACACCAGGCTCTGGAGGCTGATGATGGTCGAGGAGGCGGTCAGGACGGGGTCGCGGCCGCCGCGGATCAGGGCCTTGAAGAAGCCGCAGCCGGCGAGGAGGGGCCCCGTCCTGGACCCGACCACGGACGTCGGGTGCTGGTGCGACACGTGCACGGCGAAGATCGCCTCCACGCCCTCCAGCGCGCCGTCCTCGATCATCCGCTTCGCGCCCGCGCCGGACTCCTCCGCCGGCTGGAACAGGAGCTTCACCGTACCCTGCACCAAACCAACAAGTGTCATGGAGGCATACTACAAAGTACAAGTACAAACTCCACTGTTACATATAAAAAACATTATAAATTTGGAGAGGCCAAGCTGTAAATAAATTTTGGACCGCAACAACTTCGCCATCACATATCACAGAGTAGCTGGTGTAAGGACAGGCTTGATGAACATGTCGACAACAAAGTTGATATCTGACGTGACAAATAATTCAGAAACTTACAATCCTATAACCTTTGGTGAAAACGAAAGCAGCTGGCATCCGATCCACCTCCCAAAGCAGCGAACCAAACTGAAGGAATGCTTTACCAGTATCGCATTGTATTCAGAAACGGGAGTTTAAATCAAGAAGAGCAAATTCTTCCATTCAGACATCACGTCTTAGTTGGACACTTTCTAATCCTAGCTGCTAGCCTACTCGTACAAATCAGTAGCCGGCCAGGAGACAAAGACGAAGCTAAAGTTTGAGTAAAGCAAACGGTCTAGGAATGTTTGTCCCAGACGACACCTGACGATGCCATCCACTGTATGCCGCCACGACAAGTTTAACACACTACGCGTGCGCAGCCTGTGTTGGTCTTATGATATGATTTAAGCTAAGCTAAGCACCTGGTGATATTTTCCCCAGAGCAAATCTAGTGCACTCAAAAGATCAGAGAGTGTTTGCCAGTGACCGAAAGTTCAGTCGAGAGCATGTTTGGCACTGACGTACCTTGAGGTGATGCTCGCGGGCCTTGAGTATGGAGGCGGCGCCGAGGAGCATGGCGACGTGGGCGTCGTGGCCGCACGCGTGCATCTTCCCGGGGTTCTTGCTCTTGTGCTCCCACTCCACCGCCTCCTGCACCCAAAGAAGAAAACAGAAAAGGTTCTATCGATCAGGTGGCGCCAACAGAAAGCAAGCAGGAGAGAAGTCGTGTCTGTTTTGCTCGAGGCGTAAAAGCTACCCCGTTCTGGCCACTCAGAAACACGGGGTTTCCGCGGAGCAATCGGGGATTCGCACATCCCGGGATTGCCGACGGCGGGTGCCATTTTGGGCACCGGAACGAGGAGCAGAGATCATAGACCCCAATAACCAGGTGGGCACCCGCAAGCTAGCTCCACTGTTACATGTTCTAACAACTTGAACGAAGAGTAACACAAACCACCATCGTGCTGTGGACTACTGTTCTTTAGAAGAAGATAAAAACGACGAGAGGTCTATCTAATATACTCTGTGCAAATCTAGCATGGATGGGCCGGTCCTTATGGGCAGAGGATGCACATGCGTAACAATACGCGTAGGTAGCACGTAGCCGCGTACCTGGATGGGCAGCGCGTCCATGTCGGCCCGGAGCGCGACCACGGGCGGCCTGCCGGTGCCGATGGTGGCGAGGACGCCGGTGCGCGCGAGCGGGTACCGGAACCCGACGCCCATGGCATCCAGCTCCTCGCGGACCAGCCGGCTCGTCTCCACCTCCTCGTACGCCAGCTCCGGCCGCTCGTGGATCCGCCGCCGCACCCGACGCAGCCACGCCACCATCTCCGGCCGCCCAGACAACCGGGCGATCTCATCCTTCCACCCGGACACGCCGCCGCCAACGATGCCGACGACGTCGCAGCCGCCGTTCGCCGGTCTCCTCGTGCTCGCGTTCGCGCCCTTGCCGCCCAGCTTCGGCGCCGCCACGGCCCCGAGAAACACGTCCTCCTCCAAGAACGCCACCGCCGACGGCGACGAGGCCGCGGACACGACCAGGAGGAGAAGCACGGAGACCAACGCGTGCCTGCTCTCCATGGCGTTGCTTGAGCACGGAGACCAGCGGTGCGGGCACACTACAGTTTATGCATCATGGGCAGCATGGGAGGGGATTAAATTAAGCCACCTGTCACATGCGAGAAAAAAAAAACTCTGGTCCCCTTTTCCTTTTCAATTCCCCCGTGCTTTGTATTATTTCGCCGCGTGGGTCCCAGCCGACAGTGACGCCTCAGTGGCGTCTGATTAGTTCCCGATCGAGTTAGTGCGTTCGCTACTGCTGCTACATTTTTTTTCTGAACAAAACTATTGCTAGATTGTGTTCTCTTGTAGGTGTCCCGGCCTTGTTGCTATCAGCATCCGTGTAAAAGAAAAAAGGAAAAGGCTAAGTTGCTTTCAGCATCAGTATCACACCGTGCTTATTTTGTATTCTAAGTTGCTAGCCTATGATTGATTATGTTAGCATGATGGCAGATTTTTTTAAGATTTCTAGTGGATTGGCTCCAAAGCATGAGATAAGTATGGAAATCATGCAGTAACGGCAGTGATATATAGGAGTATATAGGACACATGCTTTGGGCAGCTAATTCGGCCGGTTGCGTCAAACCATCACTGGAAACGCCCGCATTTTTATGATAAATCTAGGACACATAAAGTGTTCCGAAGGGGAATCCACTTTGACTTACATATGCACCTACTATTCAATAAAGAAATGTAAAAAAATATAAAAATTTCGGATGTACATGTAGATATTCTATATTCGCACAAAAAATTTCGCAAAAAAGATATTCTTTGTGGCACGTGTAAATAGACATTTTTCGGTGCTCCAAAAAGATATTCTATGCTAGCCTATGATTGATTATGTTAGCATGATGACAGATTTTTTTAAGTTTTCTAGTGGATTGGCGGGCTCCAAAGCATGAGATAAGTATGACCCCGAGGGAGAAATCATGTACTCCCTCCGTTTTTTAATATAAGATGTTTTAGCTTTTATCCACATGCATATGTACACAAATGTATGTAGACACATTTGTATGTGTATGTTCACTTATTTTAGTGTGTGTATATAGACAATATGTGTAGCACTTAAAACATCTTATATTAAAAAACAGAGGGAGTAGTAAACGGCAGAGATATATAGGAGTATATAGGACACATGCTTTGGCGATCTACAGACTACACCGGCCGGCTGCGCCAAACGATCAATTTTTTTTGGATAAAGGTCGAACGATCATTGGAAACGCTCGCCTTTTGCTGATAAATCTAGTGCCTGCAAAGTGTTCTCAAGTCCATTATTTCTCTCTGGTAAGTTTTTGTTTGAACCTATATGTTGGCTGCCATTCAATTTTGGTTGCATGTAGCTAGGCAGTAACCAGTGGTACCAGCTACTAGGTACTTAATAAGCACGACTTTTTTTTTAAAATAATATTTTTTGAAACAGAAATTTGGAACGTAGCACGCGTTTTGCAGAATTTTGATTTGTAGCGCGGCGTCGGCACGGGCGACACCGAAACAACGTGTTTCGGTCTGGCCAAAACCGAAAGGTGGCTCATGCATGTCGGCCTGCGCAGCGGCAGCCCTGGCCCAGCTGTTTCGGTCTTACTCGAACCGAATGGACGTTTCGGCCTTACCCGAGCCGAATCGAGGCAGAAACCGTCGGCGCCTTTCTTCTTCCTTCTCTCCTTCCTTCCCTCGCTCCAGCTCCACTCGTTCCAGCTCCTCTGCTCTCCTTTGTTCTTCCGTTTCCAGGGAAAACCACACCCATTCTTCCCCCAAAAATCCCACAAACCCACATATTAAAGAAATAGAGTAGAGGAGGGTTAGGACATCCCGATCTGTTGATGGGATAGTTGTTCGTGGAGGCGTTTGGGGGAGTGGAGGTGGAGCAATGGTGGTCAACAATGGTGGATAGTGGTGGTGTGTACCGGTGTTGGAAAAGCTAGAGGCGTGGTGCGGCGGTGGTGGTGCTAGATTGAAGCCGGGCAGCGGGAGCTACGCACGCGTCAAGGGTAAACCCTAATCTCTAGATTTTTTAGGTTAAGTGTTAATATAATTTAAGGGTGGATGCATGACATATGTGTGGATTAGTGTAGATATATTTAGTTAGTGGTCATATTTTAGGTGGTGGTGATATTTTAGTTGGTCGGCATATTTTAGGTGGTCATATTAGTATATGTTGTCGGTTAGATGTTAATATAGTTTGCCGGTGGATGTGTCAGGATTAGTGTATGTTGTCAGTTAGATGTATTGTATATTTTGATTAGTCTTAATTTTACCGGGGGGTCGTCATATTTATTTTGGCGGTCGTAATATTTAGATATATCCGCTGTGGAGTATTTAATGATGGAATAAATTTGTTTAGGTAATGGAAGTGGTCGATGTTGTTGTGCACTACGGTGCCGGTACAGTACGTGCATCTGAGTCAGGGGTTGATCTTAGTGAATTTGGAAATGTGGAGATTCAGTTGACAGAGCCAGAGAAAGTAAAAATCAGCGGTGTCCAGTGGTATTTTACGGTGAATTTTGGGTATGATCCTAATTACTGGACTGTTAGGATTCAGTCGGTATGGACCAAATCCCGTTCAAATATTCGCTGGGAGTTGTTGCCGCTTGATCGGACAAATCAGTGGGTTTCTTGGCTAGCATCATGCAAACGCCGAGGGACAAAACCAGAAGTCCTAGTGTCGTTTGTTCTGAAGCATAATAATTTGGAAATAGGTGGCGGTGGTGTTCAGACTGGAGAGACTAGTGAAGCAAATAGTTCGCATTGTGCCCAAATGCCTGATCATTATGAACCATCACCGTCAGCAGGACCTGCTCAAATTCCTGTTGACTATTTACCATCACTGGCAGAAATTCCTCTTCATTATGAACCAGCACTGTCAGCAGGACCTGCCCAAATTGGGGAGGCTGATGCAGATGAGCACGAAGGCACGGTACAGGGTGAGATATTGGTGGAAGACGAGGATGGCGTCGCGAAAGATATTGATTCTGATGAAGATTCTGATGAAAATAATGATGAAGATGTGCCTATTCCCAGTTACTGGAATCAGGACAATTCTGCCTTCACGGCTGTGCCTGATGTCCAGGAATCGTCCTGGGAGTACCATGTGAATAACGTTGCAATCGGGGCTCAGTACAACACGAAGCAGCAGTTAAGGGAAGCTGTGATTCAGTGGGCATTGTCCACGCAAAGGGTTTTCCGCACTGATGTGTCAAATAGAACATATTTGACAATGAGTTGTGCTGACATTGATTGTCCTTCACGGGTGCATGGTCACTTGCCGAAGTTTGACACGATGTGGGTGGTGTCAGACGTCGTGCCGCACACATGTGAAATTGATAGTTTGCTCACAAATCATCCAAACCTAACGTCAACTCTCATTGCACGTCTCTTGTTCAGTGAGATAGTGGAGAAGAAAGACATGGTAGCAAAACACATAATAAGAACAGTTCAGGCAAGATGGAATACCACCATTAAGTATGGAAAGGCCTGGAGAGCCAAGCAGAAAGCTCTAGAGGAGCGGTTTGGGTCTTTCTATGACTCTTATGATAATGTTATTCGTCTTGTTAGCACATTGAAGGAGAGGAACCCTGGCACATATGCTATAGTCCAATTACAAAAACTGGAGGAGATTCCTGAATATGATGTGTTTGGTCGATTGTTCTTCTCATTCGCCATATGCATCGAAGCTTTTACCCATTGTCGTCCAGTGCTCTGCGTGGACGGCACGTTTCTCACAGGCAAGTACAAGGGGCAGATCCTGACCGCCATAGGTGTGGATGGCAATGGGCAGATCGTCCCGATTGCCTTCGCTTTCGTCGAGGGTGAGAATTATGATAGCTGGATATGGTTCTTCAGGCAATTGAAAATGGGAGTCGTGAAGACTCGGCCAAATGTGTGCATCCTTCACGACAGGCATCCTGGTATGCTTAAGGCTATAAAGCGATTGCAGCACCCCACCGAGGATGAACCAGCACCATGGACTGACATGCAGAGCCGCTGGTGTATGCGCCATCTCGGCGCTAACTTTTACTCATGCTTTAAGAGTAAAAGGCTGATGAATCTGTTTAAAAGACTGTGCAATCAGAATCAGCAGAGGAAGTACAACTTTCTGTGGGAAAGACTGACTGAATTCACTGGGCAGCAAGTAAAGGAAAGGAAAGCTGCACAGGCGCAAGCGTTAGTTACACAGCTTGCTGCGGCGCAGGTTGCTGCGGCACATGGTACTGCAGCAGAGGGTGATGCGACACAGAGCAATGCGGCAAATACGACAGAGTCAGAGCCTGTTGGTTTGTGTGACTTGCCTGGAATTGATCCTCCTGGTACGAAGAGAAAGAAGGGAAAACGAATCAAAATTTTGAAGAGTGGATAGAGAAGGAGCCTCCCGTGAAGTGGTCTCTGTTGCACGACCAATATGGAGCACGTTACGGCATCATGACTACCAACCTAGCTGAGGTGTACAATTTTGTACTCAGAGGGAATAGGGCTTTGCCACTGACAGCACTGGTGGAGAGTATTTTGCACGGGACATTGACGTATTTCAGAGATAGACGTCGTGAAGCCGTCGAGCATATTGAGTATTACCCCAACACACCGTACTGTCGCAAGATAAGACAGTACATGGACAAGAAGATAAATAAAGCACGGAGACACACGGTCATTCGTATTGGTAATGAAGAAGCGAGGTACGAGGTACGCTTACCAACCTCACGATTTGGTGCGGGTAATGAGCTGAAAACCCATGAGGTCATAATAAGTGCTACTGCACCCCCAACGTGCGAGTGCACGTGCAACAAACCGAGACTGCTTCACCTCCCATGTTCTCATGTCCTTGCTGTTTCAGGCCAGTTGGGGATGAACCCAATCAGCTTTGTCTCTCCGTATTACATGAAGGAGGCAGTGGTTCAAACTTGGACCGGGGAGATGACAGGATTTAGAGTAGTTGGCAACTTCAACAAGGTGAACCCAATGGAACGAGAATACGTTCCGGATCCTGCTCTTATGAGAACTAGCATAGGAAGACGGAAGTCGCGTAGGCCTGACGTCGACGCTCTTACACCATGGGAGTACAGGCTCGTTGAGACAAACCTAGTCGATTTGCCTACTATTGGTACTATGTGGGCGCGTAGAGAGGTAAACTTGCACATCATTTAATTTTTCAAACTTTTTATTTTGGTAAACTTGCACATCACTTAATTACTAGTTTATCTATTTGCAGAGGCGGTACGCGGGCCAGCAGGTTAAAAACTGCTATGAGTCATTCACGATGCAATTTGATCAATTGCAAGACAATCAGGTTATATGGGAGCCGTATCGTCATGACAGGGTGCAGGCGAGATACCCCGGTGGGATTTCTAGCTTCTGTCGGAGGGATGAAAACTACCGGTACACTCGAGCCCGCATTGTTTTCGATGTCACGGTGGAGGAGATGGCCCAACAACGTGTCATGAGACAGTTTGGCAAGCGACAATTGCCGGAGCCACCCGCTAGAGTTCCCGCCCTTCCTCCGCACATCCACAGGTATATTTTTAATCAACTGTGTGTACACCAAGGACTTTGGAATGTACTTTTCTAATTACACTACGCCTACATGTTTCAGATTGTCGCGACAAGGAGATAGATCTCTAGCATCTTGGCTACAGGCACTTAATCCGTACATAGCAGAATGGGCGAACGCGACGGCTAATGTATGGCCCTCGGATGAGCCATTTGTGCTACATGATTTCAACTTATATCTGCGGACGTACAGACAGTCCACTCGACTTCGCTTAGTGCACACGTCGCAGCCTGATCAGTTGCCACCTCCTTCTGTTACGGACATGTACCCACTTGAGGCTATTGGGGGAAGCAGATACTACGCGGTATGTACTTCACTAATATTGGTAAATGCATGTCTCAATAATCAACACTAACATTTTGTTTTCCTACAACAGGCGGACTTGATACAAGACATTCAGAGCGACGTTGCCGCCTTTGCCCCACTACCGCAACAGGCGTCTTGGTTCAAGCGTCTGGAGGACAACCTACGACGTGTGTACTCTGTTCTTACTTGTGCCGGTGGTGCAGACGTTGCGGCCCACAGCCCAGCCCCGCGTCACCCTCGCCCCGCGCGGCAGTCACTCTCCGGACTCCACTTATTCAGGATGCACAGGTATCACCCTCCCGTCACTCCACAGGTCGACATGACCCCCGACCACGTCTTACAGTAGTACAGACTCCTCGCCCACGACCTACATACAAGCATGGTAGTTCGTCCCACCAGCCAGATCCTTCCCAGCACGGTCCATCACAGCCACCTATGTACGAGCAGCCATATCCTACCCAGCCTGGTAGTTCGACGTGGCAGGCGCCACCTATGTACGGGCTCGGGATGCCGCCTTCCTATGGGTATGGCATGCCACATGGGTACCAGTTCGCCATGTCGCAAGGTTACGGGATACATCCACCTCAACATACCGTGTGGAACCCGTCTGCTCTACCGATGTCTCAGATTCCGGTCCACCTCCGTAAGTACTTTATAAAACTCTCATTTATTTATCATGTCCACCTAAACGGAGTACTGACGTAACATCTACATGTGCAGGTGGGGGTGACGACTCTCCACACACGGAGCTGTACGACGACCAGATGTACCAGACTCCACCGCCGGCCCCGACGCAGGAAACCCAGACACAGGAGGACGAGCCGTTGCAAGGCCGAGGGATGCGTGACCACCGCGCTCCGAGACGCTTGTCACCTTCCGGGCGTCGACCCCGTAGACAGCCGCGGACACGTCCTCACAGAGATGACTGATACTACTATCTTCCGTATAAGACATATTTATGAGACATATTTCTATCTATGTTCTACTATCCGTATTTCGGTTTCTATGTGAGACATATTCATATTTATGTTTGTATGAGACATATTATCTACGTACGAGACATATTATTATCTAAGTAGGAGACATATTATTAGGATATGTGCGACACATATCCTTCCACATTGCATCGATACATTAATCTAACATACAACGTTACAACTTCAGTAGTTCTACATACTAGTTCTTAAAGATACTTGGAAATAATACAAACAATGACTAATTCTAATCAACGACTTCACTTCCCTCTGCCGCGTGTTCGTGATGGAGGCATGAAGTCATCATCACTATTTTCATCGGCGACAGCCTTCGATGCGCCAACACTCTTGAACTTACGTCTGCGGTTGCCTCGTTTAGAAGGCATGAAATCATCATCACTGTCAGCTTTGGCCTTTGCTATAGCCTTCTTCACGTCATCAGCGTACAATGCATTCTGTGGACGGCCTTCAGGACAAGCGCCAAAAAGAGCTTCCATCCAACCAAAATGAGGGATCTCTTTGTTCAGAAACTGTGCGTCTGCGGGCCAGCGCTGCACAAGAACAATAGCAGAGGAAAATATTTCAGACAAATAACACTATATTCTAACAAATAAAACTTTCGTACTCAGTTACCTCCACGTGAAATGCATAGGCCTCCCTCGAAAAATGGATTATCTGTGACTTAGGAGTCATAGGCATGTCCCGTAGACCCGCCTCGATATCTTTTAGCTCAAACACTCTCTGCCACTTCCACCGCCACCCATCAATTTCATCTAAAATTTCATCAGGGGTCATATGCGGGATTTTGTATTTTTTGGCTAGAGTTTCTCCCAGCTCACGAAGGTTGCCCGTCTCACTAACTAGCTCCCTATAACAGCTCTTCGGCCTACCCTCCCTAATACTACCATTAGTTCATCTTACGGCTTCATACAGAACACACCATGACCTATGTTCCAAACTAGGACCCGAACTACCAGACATCCTTCCTATGCGACTAAGAAAATCACCACACACCACACGCCTCCATCACAACGTCTGCTGGGGTATATATAAGCTCACCCGGGAGAAAAAGAGCGGGAGACGAATGGCGGAAGAAAAAAACCGGGAGAAGAAGGGCGGAAGGAAAAGGGCGGGAGAAAAAGAGCGCGAGCAGAAGGGCGGGAGGAAAAGGGCGGGAGAAAAAGAGCGCGAGAAGAAGGGCAGGAGGAAAAGGGCGGGAGAAAAAGACCGGAAGAAGAAGGGCGGGAGGAAAATGGCGGGAGAAAAAACAGGAACAATTG
Organism: Poa pratensis; assembly: GCA_947311845.1. NCBI lineage: Eukaryota > Viridiplantae > Streptophyta > Magnoliopsida > Poales > Poaceae > Poa > Poa pratensis. Next base: position 37,469,528 of record CAMZMU010000068.1, read on the forward strand.
ACCGTGAAACAAATTTACTCGAGAAAACCATAATATGCGCGGTGCTGCCGGGAAAATAATGGCAATATTAGCGGTGGCGGGAAATACCAACAATCGGGAAAATGGGGAAAATTTGTGAAATGCTGCTTTCGGCACGGGCAGGGCCGAAACAGTATGTGCATGCAGCCCAGCAGGCATTCGGCCTTGCCCGTGCCGAAACCACTTGGTTTCGTCCTGGCCCGTGCCGAAACAAGGTTTCGGCCCGGCCGGTGCCGACGCCACGCTATAAATCAAATTTCTGAAAAAAACGCGCTAGATTACGAAATTCTGTTAAAAAAAATTATTTAAAAAAATATTCTAATAAGCACCGCTTGTGTACATCTTTGGACGCATGTATTTATTTTTGGGTCATCGCCAGCAAATCAAGTGTGGGGGCACACGCGCCGCGGTGGCTAGCTCACGCTGGACGTATGTATTTATATTTTTATCATCTTTCCTTTTCTTTTTATCATCTTTTTTTAGGGATATTTGAACAAATAGATTGTAATCTTTGTGACACGTTTTGCTCGATCGGTTGTTCCACCTTGTGCAACAGGCGTGTTCTTTTCCCATTGAATAGGACCTCATTCAGCTCGTCGAGCTTCCTTCGGTTCACACAAACCAGAGAAAAAACAGTTCTCATTTAGTTTAGTTGCACTATTGTGGAGTCCACTCAATCATCCGAACCGATACGCAGCGCTGCAACCGGCGGTGCTCAGTCACACGAACGGCGAAAGCACACCATCCACCGCCGTGACTGTCGAGCCTCGGCAGGATGATCGCCCGTCGTTCTCGCCAAGCTGGACACCACACCGGCGCCGCGTCGCGCCAGCCCAACTCGGCGCACAGCAGGACCGAGCCGCGGCCGGATTGGTGTTGGTTGAGCTGCACGCACGTTGTACTCGTGGTGGAAGGTCAGTATCCTGGAATCCTTTTGCGGTTCTGTTCTGCGCACATTTCCTTGGACCAGCACTGCTGCACCGGCTGCTGCGCCCTCTTTTGTGGATGGAGGATGGGTAGAGGGATATATGGAAAGTGGGATAGCACAAATTTGGTGGGGGATCACAAAATTTGTGTTATCCTACTTTCATATCCTTGGTTGGGTACAACTCATTGCCATCGAACGGCTCGCCTCGTGGAAAAATAATATGAAATGTGCTGGTGGAGTATCCCGTCTATCCATCTAGGTTTATAAAGATTCGTAAGATAAAACTATTCCCTGCAGGTTCCATCATTACAAATAGAATCCAGATTATATATCCCTTGGTGATTACAATATATAAAAATGATATTTTTTGAACTTGCTTTGTCCTAAATTTGTACGGAACATCAGTAAATAATCATGGGGATGGTGTGGTCCAATTTATACTCTACATGTTTTAGTAAATATGATTACGTAGCTATATACAGCTTGAAGCAACTATTAAGATATTTGTTCGGTCATAGGATTTAGAAATCTTTATCACAAATATGTATAAGCTATATTTTATGTAATTATAAAAAAATCATTGGGGAACTTTTGTTTAAAATATGGTTCAAATTTAGGACAAAGCAAGTTTAATTAAAAGGCATACATTACAATTGTGTTATAATGAACACTAAAATAACATTTAGAAACAATACGCTACGGGATTAAATATGACAAGTTCATGGCTGCACCACTCCATGGGCTTACACATAGATGGGTCGACTCAAGATCATGACGTCTCAGAAGAAGGATCTAGAAGAAAGGTGGAAACCCAACTTGGAGAGCACGAAGACTAGATTAGACTCCAACTTGGAGAGTTTCCTTATAAACTTGAGAGTCATTGTGTATATAAGGTCGGCTCCAAGGCTTAGAACACCAAGCTCTCTGATATCAAGTCATACCACTAGTCGAATCCCACCCTTGTACTCAGGAACAACCTCATCAATATGAAGCAAGGCAGGAGTAGGTATTTACCTTTAAAGCGAGGGGACAAACTTGGGTAAAATCGTTTTCCTCGTGCCTCATGATCTCAGACTCGGAGACGCCTAAGTCGCCTAGTTCCTCACACTCGAAGTCATCAAGTTATGACATCTGCCGTAACAAACCCACGACAGTTTTCGCGCTGTCATATCCTCCTATGTCTCTGTAACCTCTTTTGCCTCCTACTCCTTACAAACAAATCTCTTTTTGTCGAAATCGATGATTGCATGAAATCGTGAGCTTCATCACCATGCCGTGAATTTGCTTGGTTTCCCGGCCACCGGTGCATCTAACATGCACGCCCAATAGATTTCCCAGTCCTTTTTCCTTTCAGGTGCCCTGAAGTTGCTTGCATGGTTTTCTCGTCGCCGGCTCCTCAAACAACTTGCGTCCAATCGATTATCGGTTTGTCTGTCATATACTCCCATCCGTCCAAACATTAGATTTGCACAAAATTAGATGTATCTGCAAATCTAAGACACTTATGTTTGGACGGAGGGAGTACGTAGGACTCTGTCAATATACTACGGATTGATCACTCAAAACATGAGACATTGTCAATCTGTTATACGAGTGTGCACTTCATGTTTGAATCGGGTGAGATGGCATGTCCAATCGAAATTAATTTTGTGTTCAGGTACTGTTAAAATTCTTAGTATTCAATTATTGCAGCATGTTAGATCTAAATCTTACGGTGTTGTTAAATCTCAGGCGACTTAAATGTTTTTGAATCTCAATCACCCAACAAAAGTACAACCACAATTTAGAAAAGTGCAACTCCCATCGGTTGCACTTCTTTCAATAAAGTGTTACTGAGATAGAAAATTGTAATTATGTGGCCAAAAATGCAACTCGAGTGAGTTGCACTTTATTATACGATACAGTTGCACTTTTCTCAGAGGCTAAGAAAATCTCAGTCGCCAGAGACTTAGACCAAGCGCGCGCACGAGCTGCGACGGGGTTGGTTGCGTTGAAGCACATTGAACTCATGCTGGCAAAAATGAAATAAAATTGAGGTGCTGCTGAAGTTTCCGGTCTGCCCATCTATATTTCTAAGATTCGTAAATCGTAAGGAAAATCTATTGCCAGATTCCATGTTTACACGATTCCAAACACGGGCAGCATATACGGGCGCATGACTTCCAGACTATACAATGGTGAGTATATGTTCGTAGTTGGTCCGTTTTACACGTGCAGGACTTTGATGCGTCTGGTCTTATCATGGCTCTGCGTGTGGGTCACTCTCAGTTAACCAATGGTCGGGTAGTTCAGTTGGATAACCACACCTTGTGACCTTGTGAGTTGTCCACTGTTTGCAGAAGAAAAACATTGCCTTTTTCCCCTCTTCAATTATCTTTTACACTGGCAACACATGAGGCAAGCAAAAGGAAAGATGGAAAAAATCAAAAGGAGACCGAAGAAATGTACGGGCCACGTGGACCAAATCATTTTTTCCTCTTTCTGATGCAGCTATAGCTAGGAAGCCATTTCCTGTGTCTTGAATGAACCATGTGGTATATATACACGCAATAGTAATCTGTGCCTTTAGGGATCTCCTGGAGTTGCCTGGCTGATTTGGGGCAGATTTCTGGCTGGTGCCTTCTATGTTGCGCACCACTTCCCTTCCCCTCCTGTTGGTCTGTTTGAGGTCAGCATGGTGACGTAGGTGCAGTTGGGGTTGGTGGCCGGCCGCTATTTCCAACTCTTTACTGGAAAGTGCTTTTGGCACATGAGTACGAGTCCCGTTTAAACAAATTGAAAACGTTATTTTTAGGTCTCCAAAATTTCTGGAAAGGTATACACATACATATACGAGAAAATTTGAATCGAAATATGTTTTCATATGTGGTATACAAAAAAAAGAGAGAAATATTCAAATAGACAATGCGTGTTTTTTTGCCTTTTAGATCATGATTTTGTGATTTTTGTTATGTCTACAATACAACTCACCAACTAGTCAAAATATGTAGACGTGTACGTAACATCCATCCATATGTATCCATATAAGAAATATATTTTTAAAACACAAAAATAATATTTTCGTTTTTTAAATACCAAGATCGCTGAAATTCGGGAGCCAAAACATGTCCCTCACTCTTTACGCTTTATAAACTATAAAGCTGGGAGGCTATGCTTCCGGCCAACATGTTTTACTTTTGCTTTTCCTTCCTCCATATCTCTAATTATGTTTCTTTTACGATTACAAGCACGTTTCCTCACCCAAAAAAACCATTTCTTATTTCCCCATTTATAAAAGAGAAACATACACGTTTTTGTGACATATTGAGTGCAACTTTAATTTTAAAGTTTGCTCATGTGCTATCATGTTTTTACGGAGGAACACCAAACATGTACCTTTATAGCCCCGTGAGTTACGACCGAGCGTGTGGAAGCGAGCTCCATCGCCGCTCCGTCAACTTCCACCTCCGACCATCTTTGGCGTTGCCGGAAGATAACCACATACACTCTTTCTGCCGCTGTCAGGTCGCAAGAGTCCTCCTCATCCGCGCCTGATCTATAGCCCATCTCGCTCTTGAGTGGCCCTGTCGTACGCACCAGGCGCCCTCGATTCTCACCATGTCGTCGCCGGAGGGGGTCACCGGGGCAAAGCCTGGGACGCACCGGTGTGGTAGGGACTTCTCGTTGCTTGGCGGCACCGGGACGTGGGGCTTGGCGCCCGAATTCATAATGTTTTTGTTTATATACAAATTTATTGAAGCTGAGAAAAATATTCACTTGCTTTACAAAAATCTTATAGTTTAGTACAATTGTTCAGGATTTTTGCAAAAATATTCACATGAAAGAGAAAACGTATTCACACATTTCATCTTTTTTTTTGCAAGTTCAAGAAAATGTTCATATGAAAAGCAAATGAATGTGGACAATTCAAATTAATTGTTCACGTGGTTCATTAATATATTCATATGTGAGGCAATAAAAGAGATTCATACGATTTAAAAAAATAAAAAACAACAAAAAATAAAACGTAAAAAGAGAGCACGAACAGGGAATAGAAAAAAGAACAAAAAAAGGATAAGAAACAAAATACAGAATACAAAAAAGACGGAATATATCCTTACTGGGCCGGCCCGCCGAACTTCGGCGCGTGGCCGTCTTGGTTATAATGGACGCTTAAGCCTTTGCGGTGGTGCATCGGGCTGCAAAGTTGGTATCCCAAGAAGACACGTCTGGATCATGTCCTAAGAAAAAAGCCGAAGGCTGAAATAAGGCTAGGGTTAGGCCAAGATACTACACTTACCAGCTAGTGCTGCTGATATCCCTACAAAAAAAGCTAGTGCATCTGATCAGCAGGCGCCGTACTTCCAACGGCAGGATGGAAGGGCCAGAAAAATCAGGAGAAAAAAGAAGGTTGAACATAGATATGACAAGTGTGGTAGTGCTGTCACTGAGAGTAGCAATTAAAAAAAAAACTGGTGTGAAAAATAGGTACATGGTTTAGAATAGACCAAGTTTAGAGTGCCAATTTACGAAATTCAAATCTAGGATTCAATTTATCTTTCGTCTACAAGTTTCAGGTTTGTTTTGTAATTTTTGCTTTTCCGAAGCGAAGTGGTTTCTGAAATCTAACAGACCTCTCGTTGAACCCTGCTGCCGTTGACAATAACCTCCTACAAATAATATGCATGCACAGGATAGCGTATGTATGTGCCGGCGAGTATCTCGGCATCAGAATCCGGTGGCGTGTTTAGGGGCTTTCGGATTTATTCGGAATGTTCGTTAGTTGTACCGGGCAACGACGGTGTGTTGGCACCGTTGCCTTGTTGAATGCATTGCATGGAGTCTTTTCACACCTTCTCTCTAGGATGAGAACTCAAGATCTGGTCTTTTATGACTGGACTGAGCGACGACGACGGTTACATGTTATTCCTTTTCTAAAGGCGTTGCTTTTGGAGTATCTATTTTGCAACTTTTGTCCTGCTTTGGGAAGTGGTTGATGTCCTTGTTGTTGTGTGCCTTTGCTCGCTCCAGCATGACACTAGTGTCATATTTTTTTCCTCTTGTTTTTAATAATTTGGTCGTGTGCATACTCGATGTCTCGACTTGCTCATGGTATTATGTTGTTGCATAGTTTAGGTGTACTTATATCGACTTAATATTAATATATTACCCTCTATTGAGAGCATCTCCACCGGGGGCCTCCAAATCGGTGTCCGGCACCCCCCAATTGAGGCCCAATTGGGGGTGCCGGACACATGTCCGCCCAAGCGAAAGGTGCAGCCCACAGCGGCGCCCCCCCAAAGGCCCGCCCCCAAACGGCCCTAATTTTGAGCATTAGATCGAACACCTTGCGGGCACAGGAACCGCCGCTGGTTCACCTTCGCGTCGCGTCGGAACACGGCGGTTCGTGTGGACGTGCAACCGCCGCCGCGTCGCTTCGGGGTGGCGTTCGCACCGCTTCGCATCAATATAACCATCCTCGTCGGCCGCACGTCGCTCACATTCTCTCCGCGCACCATCGCCCACAACTCGCTAGCCATGTCGTCGCCTGAGAAGGAGGTCGTGGTGGCCGATCAGGAGCAGGACAAGAAGGACGTGGTGGCCGATCAGGAGCAGGTGATAACCCCCAAGAGCAGGGGATCACTGTAGCACCTCTCAATGTGGAAGTAGGGTATCGATCCGCAGGAGCAAGAAGGAAAGTTATCTATTCCCTACAACTAAAGTGTCACAAGTTTTAGTTGATTATGCACTAAACAAGTTTAAATAACAAGATGGTTGATTTAATGGATGGAAGTTTAATGTAACAAAACAAGAATGTAAAAGTGTCCCAATCCTCTTCAATGCAAGAGGACAAGACAAAGGTTTTCTCTTATAGGAACAATGGACATGGGTTCATGGGTTCACTCAATCCTCTCTCCCATCTATGGTGATTATCATGTTATAGATAAAAAGTACACACAATTGTCATGCTTTAATGGTAAACTTCTATGACGGCTACATGTCCTAAAACACATAGTTGAAAGAAAATAATCATTTGTGTTGCTGGGTCACCCTCGTAAGGCTAGCGTGGTTTGTTGTCACTCCCACATCATACTTCTTCCTTTTTACCCCCAGATAAAGAATGTTGGGCGACATTACTGTCACTTAATGCTATGCCTTCTGTCACTAGGCCACTCTCTACCCACATACATCATACTCTTAAAGGAAAACATATTCTAAGAACTAGTGCAATGATTTATTAATGTACGTGCATCCACATCCCTCTCATCTACCCACCGAGATGGTTGTCAACCACCCCGTTAGCGCGGATAAACAAGGCATTAAGAATAGATAAATCCATTGCATGTAACATAGATGTATTCCAAAGTATGACAAACCATAAAATCCCAACATGACGGTAAATGCATAACATAATATCATATCACACCACAATATCCACCATAGGAATTACAAAGATAGTTCCATAATCATGCAAGGCACATCATATGGACTTCAACAATGATCATACATAGAGAGATTGGATCAAGTTACCACCACAAACCCAAAGTCCAGGGGGTGGACTACTCCCCCTTCATCATGGTGATGATGGTGGAGATGTTGGAGAAGATGGAGACCACCCCGGCAGCGCCCCGCCGGAGTTTTCCCCCTCCAATCTGCAGCTCCAGGTCTTCTGTTTCGTGGTTTTGTGTTTCTGCGGCGCTCCTTTCCGAAGGCGTCGGGGACTATTTTTATAGTCGTTTTTAGGTCAAGACGGAGGCTCGGGAAAAAAGATCGACGGCAACGGAGCCTCGAGGCCCAAGATGGTGGGTCCCACGCGGCCAAGGAATCTGGCCGCGTGGGCCACCCTATCTTGGCCCTCGGGCCTCCGTTTGTTCGCTTCCTTTCCCACGCTTCGTTCCTTCCAAAAACTGATGCTCGTAAATTTCCAGGTCATTTGGACGTCGTTTGGGTCCCTGAAACATCAAAATATAGAAAATAGGGTTTTCTGCCTGTGCAGGGTTAATTCCAGAAAAATAGGGAAACTATGAAATATTCCCAAAATCAATATAAAACAATGATATAACCCTTATATGATGCAAATATGATTGAAATATAAGTAATACAATGCAAAGTTCATGTATGCATTTTACATGCATCAACATCCCCAAGCTTAACCTATACTCGTCCTCGAGTATGAAGGTGATAAAACTAACATGGACTTTGCATTTTAATACTATCAATGGATATCAAGGATGATTACTATTGCTACATAGAGTCAAATGATTCATTCTTCAAAGGAGTAGCAATATACAAGATGGATTATAAAGTGATATCAAATATTCAATGTAAGGATGTTCAATGATAATTCACAAAGTGTAACATAGAAGAAAGTACTATGGACCAAATGTATGCATAATGAAAAGTAAAAACATCCTATAATGGTCATAGAGTACTCTTGAAATCTGAATATAAAAGGTGGACACTTTGGAAAGATAGATAAATAAGTAGAGGTAAAACATGCAAAAGTCTCATCTAGCTTCCAAATGCTTCTACTTAAGTTAATGATTGCAATGTGGTATTCATTGGTGTCAAGCTCTCATTACCCCTATCATAGCATCTTGAATGGTTAAGTTGAAAGTGAAAGCAAATATGAGTAATGTGCTTGACAAAGTAAGGGTTGGATGCCTCATGCCCCGTGAATACAAAAGCCTCCCCAACTGGCTACTCAACTCGGGTCACAAAGCAAGTTCAAGTTTTAAAGTCATTGCAAGTAATAAAAGCGTCATCAAGAGCGTCAACTGGGGTACCTCTTGTCTCAGGACATGGAACAAGCCTCATGTCAAAATGACAAGACAAACAAACAAAATGGACAATCTCAGCATTCTTTTATTTACTATGGGTATAGCTTTTTATTGTGAAGTGCTTCACTGAAGGTCCACTATGGCATGTAAGTAAACTTCCACCATGAATGATGCATGGCTTATGTTAGCGGCCCAGGCGTCTCTCTAGCCATTTATACTTACTCCTTAAACTTGCCAAGTTTCCACCTTTATTTCACACAATGTTAGGCATCCATAGACAAAAGTGCATGATATCAACTAAATATAATTAAGAGCACGTTGAAAGCTTGCCATGTGACAGCACATATGGGCTAACTCCCAACCAAGACTCTTGTCAAGCACACAACTTCATAATTTTAATCACAATGGTTCATGTTTATTAAGTGCAGAATAAAAGTAAAGTGTGCATCAAGTTCGTGAGAGCTTTTTAACCAACTTCTCCCATAACAATCAATAACATAAGCATTTTAATTCGGAAACATAGATAATACAATATAACATGATAAACATACTTGGAATAGCATAAGCTAATAGGTAGATATGGTGGACTCACTGGAAAAACTTTGGTTGAAGGTGTTGGAAAACAAGTTTTTGCTTGTTGGAATTTTTGGGCTAGCAAAGGGAGAAAGTTGACCGTCTAAATGCATGCATAAGTGTCCATAGAACTAATCAATCCATGTTAAACAAAGTAAAGTAACATTCAGCATCAAAACATGAATAAAAGATAGCTCTTGATAAAACACTTGCAAATTAATATTCATTAAAAAGCACATGAATGTATCTTTTTGAATCAACTCAAACATCCCTTTCCCAATCTTTTTAATAGCATCCAACTTAATTCAACCCAAATTTCCAGTAGCTCTCTCATATATAAATGATAGTGGTGGTCTCAAGACAAACAAAATCGAAATAAAAAGCAAATAAAAGACGCTCCAAGTTTATGCGATAAAGTGCATTGATCGAAAAACAGAAGTTAGACGTGTGCAAACCGAGAGTGTGTTGGTCCAGTGGGGTTGTCTTCACATCCCCAAGCTTATGGTCTTCACCATCCTTGGATAGCTCTTGGTGCATCTCCTCTAATCCCTGTGAAAAAACTTCAAAACACCGTTTCTCCCATTTCTTTTCTGTGGGGTGACATTAGTAGTGATAGACAAATGAATTGCTTGCTGCATAAAATCCTTAAACAAAAATTCATATGAATGTCCAGAAAGTGTATAATGTTGTATGCCTACTTATAAACTCAATTGGATCAAAAAGATTCAAGTTAAAAGTTCAAAGAATGCATCAAACAAAATGGGACAGAATCTGTCCAGAAAAACAGCAGCAGCAAAACGTATTTTTCTACCCTACTTAAATATGTCAAAAAATCTGAAAAATTCATGCTTACAGAGGATGAAAAGTTGCAACTACAGTTCAAATTGCAGCTCATTCGGAGTTACAGAATAGGAATGAAAAATCATACCGTGCACAGACTCGTGCTGGAATAAAATCTCCGAATACAATAAGCAACTTTTTCAAGCCAAAATGGGTAAAACTTGGCACTTTATTAAAAATTTAGAAACTAAACTAAAAACTAAGTCTCTTGTTACAGCAAGAGGACACAAAGAAAATCAAAAAATAAAAACAACCGGGTTGCCTCCCGTAAAGCGCTTTCTTTATAGCCATATAGCTAGGCTTACTTACTTGTTATCAAGATGGTTGGAGTGAGGTGGCTTGGCATCCCCAAGCTTGAATTTTGTACTTATTTGATATATGTTGGGTGAGTCTAGGGGTAACATCCCCAAGCTTGAGTGGTTGTCCCTCTTGATCTTTGTTCATCACCCTCAACTCTTCCATTTGAAAAATTCTCTTTACACAAAACTCAACATAAAACTTGATTAGAGGGGTTAGTGTCTCCATAAATTAAATCCTCATAGGTACAGCAAAGACATATCATGAGTTGATTCTAAACATTAGCTACTGTTACTATGGTTGTGCATTGCTCTTTGATCAATAGAACTACACAAAACACAAGTAATGAGAGTAATGCAAAATAAAGACAGAATCTGTCAAAAACTGGACAGCCCGTAAAGAGTGAATTTTCAGAGGCACTTACGTTGCTCAAATCAGAAAATTTTGAACTAATGAAATGTGTATTAATAACTGAAGATTGCTGTCGTAAAATTTCAGGTCAAAATTCTTTTCTGTGATTTTTAACATTTTTCGCAGTGAAGCTTAGGAATCTGTTTTCTGGACAGCCATGATAGTTTTAATGATTTGAGCAACGTAAGTGCCTTTGAAAATTTAACCCACTTCCTATGCATTGGGATCTTGTAAGAAAATAAATCATTGAAACACAAATCAAGTAGCATAGGAAGATAAAACAAGAGCAATTTCAAGACTTTGAACTTAAAGAGAGGAAACGTAATAATATTGAAATGTTTAGAACCATGTTTTCCCCTCTCATAATAACTTTCAGTAGCATCATGAATGAATTCAACAATATAATTATGACATAAAACATGTATTTCATGATCTACAAGCATAAAAGTATTAGTACTATCCACATAAGTAAAATCCTTCTTAGTAATAGTGGGAGTAAAACATTCATAATCATCATTGTAATCATCATATATAGGAGGCATAATCATAATAAACTTTATCCTCAATAGTAGGTGGACTGAAAATATCATATTCATCATTGTAATAATCGTAAATGGGAGACATAGTATCCTCCCCAAGCTTAAATGATTGCAAGATATAACAAAAATAAATTTAAAATTTAGTGCACACAAGAATAGAAACTTAAGCGCTATGCTCCCCGGCAACGGCGCCAGAAAAGTGCTTCATAACCCCCAATAGCAAGGGATCACTGTAGCACCTCTCAATGTGGAAATAGGGTATCGATCCGCAGGAGTAAGAAGGAAAAGTTATCTATTCCCTACAACTAAAGTGTCACAAGTTTTAGTTGATTATGCACTAAACAAGTTTAAAGAACAAGATGGTTGATTTAATGGATGAAAGTTTAATGTAACAAAACAATAATGTAAAAGTGTCCCAATCCTCTTCAATGCAAGAGGACAAGACAAAGGTTTTCTCTTATAGGAACAATGGACATGGGTTCATGGGTTCACTCAATCCTCTCTCCCATCTATGGTGATAATCATGTTATAGATAAAAAGTACACACAATTTTCATGATTTAATGGTAAACTTCTATGACGGCTACATGTCCTAAAACACATAGTTGAAAGAAAATAATCATTTGTGTTGCTTGGGTCACCCTCGTAAGGCTAGCGTGGTTTGTTGTCACTCCCACATCATACTTCTTCCTTTTTACCCCCAGAAAAAGAATGTTGGGCGACATTACTGTCACTTAATGCCTATGCCTTCTGTCACTAGGCCACTCTCTACCCACATACATCATACTCTTAAAGGAAAACATATTCTAAGAACTAGTGCAATGATTTATTAATGTACGTGCATCCACATCCCTCTCATCTACCCACCGAGATGGTTGTCAACCACCCCGTTAGCGCGGATAAACAAGACATTAAGAATAGATAAATCCATTGCATGTAACATAGATGTATTCCAAAGTATGACAAACCATAAAGTCCCAACATGACGGTAAATGCATAACATAATATCATATCACACCACAATATCCACCATAGGAATTACAAAGATAGTTCCATAATCATGCAAGACACATCATATGGACTTCAACAATGATCATACATAGAGAGATTGGATCAAGTTACCACCACAAACTCAAAGTCCAGGGGGTGGACTACTCCCCCTTCATCATGGTGATGATGGTGGAGATGTTGGAGAAGATGGAGACCACCCCGGCAGCGCCCCGCCGGAGTTTTCCCCTCCAATCTGCAGCTCCAGGTCTTCTGTTTCGTGGTTTTGTGTTTCTGCGGCGCTCCTTTCCGAAGAGCGTCGGGGATTATTTTTATAGTCGTTTTTAGGTCAAGACGGAGGCTCGGGAAAAAAGATCGACGGCAACGGAGCCACGAGGCCAAGATGGTGGGTCCCACGCGGCCAAGAAATCTGGCCGCGTGGGCCACCCTATCTTGGCCCTCGGGCGTCCGTTTGTTCGCTTCCTTTCCCACGCTTCGTTCCTTCCAAAAACTGATTCTCGTAAATTTCCAGGTCATTTGGACGTCATTTGGGTCCCTGAAACATCAAAATATAGAAAATAGGGTTTTCTGCCTGTGCAGGGTTAATTCCAGAAAAATAGGGAAACTATGAAATATTCCCAAAATTAATATAAAACAATTATATAACCCTTATATGATGCAAATATGATTGAAATATAAGTAATACAATGCAAAGTTCATGTATGCATTTTACATGCATCAGCAGGACGCCGAGGCCGATCAGGAGCAGGACGCCGAGGCCGATCAGGAGCAGGACGTCGAGGACGAGCCCACAACAACATCACCGGCACGCCCTGCATACTCACCCTGCACATGCAGCACCGGCCGCCCCCCAGGCAGCAGCACCGGAGTGGCAGCCGGGAACTCCGTACGCGGCGTCGGCCGATGACGAACCTGGAACACCGCCGCTCAATGCCGATTCAGATGACGACGAGTAGTTGTTAGGATTTCTAGTTGTAATCGAATGTCAAATTCATGGATGCATTAATAAAAGTCTTCACTAGTTGCGGCTACCCAATTGTTCAACCGCGCCGGATAACAAATATCAAATCCCGGCCATGACATAATTTCGACCGCGCCGGAGAACAATCTCCATTGCCGGCCATCAAAATAGGTTCAACCGCGCAGCACCGGAGAACTAGTCTCCAATGTCGGCCATCAAAACGGCGCCCACCCAGCGCAATGGTGCTCGTCGATCACGTAGGCCGATCACGCGTCGACTTCCTCATCCTCGTCCACATTCTCCTCGCCATCCTCTTCGGACTCAGCAACCGTAGCCGCTTCGGCCACTGCCTTATCAGCTTGAATGCGCCTCCGTTCGCTCACGTAGTAGGCTTTCTGGTTCGGGCTCATGTCGGTCGTGTTGGTGGCCATGAACAGCCGCTCGAGTTGGACAGCCGTGACTGTTGCATCTGGTAGCCGTAGCATTCCTCGTAGAAGGCTGGGGCAGACGGCGACGCGTAAAAGACGTCGCCGCTGGCTGGGCTAGACCTACTTTGGCTCATGGCGATCAACAGCTCGGCGGTATCTTTTGGCGACGGCTCATTCGCTGCCTTGTCCTTCGTCTTCAGTCGCCTGAGCTGCCGAAGGTGGGAAGCGGCTGAGCGCAGGTCGGCCTGGCTCAGCGGCGCCTTGACCATCGGCACCAAAATCTCCTGCGACTCCATCTTCATCGCCTTCTTCTTAGGCCGCCCCGACGCCGACGCCGACGGCGGCTTGCGAGCCTCCTTGGGTTTCGAGAGGCCGACGGCCTTTGGCGGCATGGGGGCGAAAGGCGAGGAGGTCGCGGCGGCAGCGCAAGGGTTTTGGAAATGGAGGGAAGATCTAAAATTTTGGCGTCGGGGGCGGCAATGTAGATGAAGGGGAATTGGGCGCGGGGCGATGTGCGTATGACGGGCGGGCCACCCTGTCGGAGGGCATGTTCGCCCCATGTCCGGCACCCCGAGAGGGCCTCCAAACTTGGAGGCCCTTTCGGGGGTGCCGGACACGATTTCGCTCGGGGCGAGGCATTAGGGGGTGCCGCTGGTGGACAATTTTGGCGTCCGGACCACAATTGAGCTTTAGAGGGTCATTTGGAGTCCCCGGTGGAGATGCTATGAAGGGGAAAAAACCAAAGCTGCATTCTGCAGATTCTCTTGTACGCGCATCTCGACCCAGGATATCGTGTGATGGGTCGTGAAAACTTTTTGATCTACACGAGGTAGCAAAGTGGGTACTGTCAATACCTTTTCCGAAAAGTATCACGACCTATTTTTCTGTGTAGTGTAGTACTGCGAAGACAGTACGAATTATCTGGATCAGGTAGCATGATCGAGTTATGCTAACTCCATCTTCTGAGCACGAAATTCGTTGTCGTTGGATAGTTTATCTGTTGCACAAAGAAGATACCGAGTATAGTGCATTTGTTCTTGTCGTTGACATTCTAGAATGTCGAATTCCGAAACACATCGCACGAACCACGGGCACGAAATTCTTATCTGTTGCAAAAGGTCTACTGGAGTAGTTAAGGGCACTGTTCCCCGGCCAAAACTCCAAACGCGGCAGCCAAGCTGCACCACTGAAGCGTGGTGTTCCACAACATAGGAGTCGATGAATTTTGATGTTTCGAGGCGAGCACTTGCCAGCCCACCTCTAGAGCTTGTCCGTCTTTTGTTCTTTACCGGTGTACCGCCCACATGGTTGAGAAAGGAGAGGAGAAAGGTTCTCACGGCTGTCTACTATGATCCATCACATGATCTTGCTACGGCATTACAGTGATTGATCGATCTACTTGCGTAGTTGTTGGATCTCTTTTCTTTCTCCGCCGCTAGGTTTAGTTAGCTCCGACGAGTAATTACTCCTGTTCTGAATCAGATCTCGCCACCGCCACCGTTTCGCTAGATCCATGGCGTGCTCCACCATGTGCGGCAGTGGCGAGCGTGGCGGAGGCCATGGGCCTCCGCGCGAGAATGAGGATCGCCACTGCCGCCGCTCGGAGGGAGCGACCAAGCGCGACCGCCTTCGAGGGAGCCGGTGGGCCGGGCTCATCCCTACGAGCTACCAAGACGAGCCCGAAGCGCCACTGTCGGACTCCTCGCACGACGTGGAGGCGGGTAGTTCAATCGCGGTGCCAATCGATGTGCCGGACGAGGAGCCGGAGGCGCTCGTGGTGGTCTCCGCCGACGGTGGGCGAACCAGGCCGTGCACCTAGGACGTGCTACTCGAGCACGTGATGCCGGCCTTGAAGCGTGCTGACGACGCCGATGACGAGCTCAAGCCCGCGTCAACCGCGGTGGAGAAAGGCGCGGAAGGTGCAGCGGCCCGCCTCCAGGCCGCGGTGGAGGAGCACGAACTCGTGTGTGCGCTACGCATGATGGCCACCAAGGCGCACCTCGGTTTCGAGTAGATCTGTCGGCGAAGAAGAAACCCTCTAGTTTTCATTTCGTGTTTGTTAGTTCTGTGTCCATGTAAAGCTCCGTGATGAACTTGAAATCCCACGCGAAGTGTTTGTTGGAATTTCCGGTACAATTATGTAGTGTCTATTCTGCCGGACTAATTTACGTACTGTATAATCAGTTTCGTGTAAGCGAAAACTAGTTATCCGGGACGAAAATCATCCGGGACTACTAGAGATCCGTCATCGTTAGATAGTTTATCTGTGGTAGAGAGAAGATACGGAGTATAGTGCATTTGTTCTTGTCGTTGACATTGTAGAAAGTAGAATTCCGAAACACGTCGAAGGAACCAAGGGAAAGGAAAAGTGCACTGGATTAGAGAAGTGCACAGTTCCCCGGCTAAACCCAAAAACGCAACAGACAAGCTGCAGAGCTCGCGCACCACCGAAGCGTGGTGTTCCACACCATAGGAGTCGATGGATTTTGATGTTTCGAGGCGAGCACTTGCCAGCCCACCTCTAGAGTTTCTCCTACTAATTTTTTTTTATTCGTAAGTTTAAAAGTAGAGGGGAACATTTCAGCTTTAGTTCTTCACCAGTGAACCGCCCACATGGTTGAGAAAGTAGAGGGGAAACAGGCTATCATGCCTGATCTATCACATGATCTTGCTACGGCATTACGGTGATCGGTCGATCTACCTGCTAGTTGTTGGATCTTTTTCTTTTTTGAGCAACTAGTTGTTGGATCTTGAAGATGTACGCAACGGCTGTTTTCGCGTCTGAAAAGTTTGGATCCGTCACATGCTCTCTCTGTAGATAACCCGGAAACTAAAGTTTGCAACTAGTTGCGCCCGCACCCCATTCCACATGTCGCACTTCCAAGTTTTCAAAAAATGTAAAATAAATCGTGAACATTGCTAATGTTGTTTATCGTGCATCCACAAATTTTCACCCAAAAATTTGACAATATGTGGCCTGCACAAAAAAGACAAATGAGGTGTGAATAGTACACGATACTATTCACTTGTGTCTTCTCTTTTTTGCACATAACACATATGGTCATATTTTGGGATGAAAATTTGTGAATGGCCGAGAAACAACATAACCAATGTCCAGAATTTATTTCACATTTTTTGGAAACTCGAAAATAAGATCTTCAATAATGGGTTGCGGACACAACTAGTTGCGGAATATTCCCTCTCATAAATAACCCTCTTCCTTTCAGACAATCGGACACTAGCTAGTAGTGAAAAAGGTAATGCCTCACAGTTCAAACTAGTCCTGCAAGCAGTGATCTCGCACAGCTAAAAGAGTATCAAATTCAGCAGCTAGGACGGCAACCATCACCGGTAAGAAAGTAATTAGTACGACTACGAAGATCTTGAATGCAGGTGCGACGCGTCATCGGAGCGCAGCGCTTTTAGGTAGATCAGTACGCGCGGCAATCTTCGCACGGCGCGTGGCTGCGGAAATTCATGCGCCAGTGCTGGTTCGGAAATGAAGGAAAGCTGGAGTGGACTGCAACTTTCATCAGAGCATCCTATGATCCATAACTCCGAGTGACTTGCTACTGACTAGCTGTGGACTTTATTTGGTAGAGAGCAGTAAATGTTTTGGAGTGGTGAGCGAGCACAGAGCACTGTGGACTTTAGTTGTGGACATTTGAATTTAAAAATGAAGTGAGTTTTCCTACGGGGAACAGCTTCGAGTTTCAGGCTCATTCTGAAAAAAATGATGTGCATTTCATCAGCATTTCTCGGAAATTCAAACGTCTCTTTGTGGGAGAAGACCACGAGAGGAATTCGCTGCATTTTCGCGGAATCCGACGAGCTTTTGCTCCGTCGAATCCTGCGCGTCCTCCTCAATCATGATGTTCCGTGACAAAAAGCTCCCTGGCTAATGCGGCGCACTGCACTAGCCTGCCCAGTGGTGAAATTTTCAGATCTGAAATAACACTTTTTACAGTCCAATGCTCAAACATTCAGATCTGAACGAGCGAAATCAAAAGTAAAAATCAACCGAGTCCCGAGTGAAGAACATAGTTCTGCAATATAATATTACTACCATTATACCATATACCAATCCAGGCCTGCCACCACAAACCATCACCGGCGGGTTCACCGCTACCACTAACACTACTGTTATTATCCCGACACAAGACAGCAAGAACCAAGAACAAACAGCAACAATGCCATGGCATCAAGCACCGGCTCCTCAAATGCAAAAGTACTCCTAGCTAGCTAGGGTTTGGAACGACGCACGGTGATCTAGCGGCGGTGCGGGCAGAAGGTGACGACGTAGGAGGTGCCGGAGTTGCAGGTGAGGATGGACGTCGGGTCATCGTACGCGTAGGAGTAGGCCTTGGGGCAGGCCCGCTTGAAGAGCCTGGAGTATGTAGTCGGCTTGCACGTCTGCGGCCCCCCGAACTGGCCCGTGCAGCAGTACTCGGCGCTGCCGTACGCGGCGCAGGCGCTCCGGCACCCCACGACCTTGTTCCCGCCACCGCCGCGAACCGCGAGCCCTGCGGGGCAGACGCTGTTGAGGTCGCTGACGCAGCCGGCGGGGAGGCAGTTGGCGCCGGAGCCGTGGTAGGGCGCCATGCCGATGGCCACGTTGTAGCCGTCGACGAGGCTGACGTCGTAGAAGTCGAGCGCGGCGGGCGTGGCGCCGAGGGTGATCTCGGCGAGCGTGGCGGGCGGGGCGCCCCCGGCCCCGTTGCAGTAGAGCGCGCCGCCGCAGTCGCCCGTGGCGCACTTGCCGCGGCCGGCCGCGTCGAAGGCGCAGCCCTGCCGCCCCCACACGCGGCCCGACCAGCCGGCCGGGAGGCGGATGGAGGTGGCGCGGTTGGGCGCGAGCTGGAGGCCGCCTCGGGCGAGGATCTCGTGGCCGGCGCCCGGCTGGATCCCCGGCCACACTGTTTCCCCGCACTTGTTGTACAGCGCCAGTGTCGCCGCGGAGGCGGGCGACGCGTGGAGGAGGAGGAGCGCGGACAGGACGAGGGTGGTGGCCGCGAGGGCCGGCGCCGTCGCCATCGTGTTTCTTGGCTGTTCCTCCAAAAAAATGTCAACAATGCCCCTAGCGGGAAGACAGGAAAGCGACACGTGTCCGCCCGCTATGTGGGATGGCGGGAAGACTTCCCGCCATACCAAGTGGTGGAAAGTCTCCTCCCGCCGTACCAAGTGGCGGGAAGTCCCTTGACACATAGCATCAGTCTGCGCCTCGTCGTGCTGACCCTACCACCTCCCGCCACCCCAACTGGCGGAAAGTGCCACATGTCGCTGCAGGAGACTTCCCGCCATCCCACATGGCGGGAGGACACATGTCGCTTCCCTGTCTTCCCGTCAGGACTATTTTTGACAAAACAATTGGGAGGGGGCTAGTTTTGACAATTACAATGAGCAGGGGCTATATTTGTAAAAAATCGCTACTGACCAGCTGTGGACTCTAGTTGGTAGAGAGCACAGAGCAGTAGTAAATGTTTTGGAGTGGTGAGCGAGGACAGAGCACTGTGGACTTCAGTTGCGGACATTTGAATTTAAAAATGAAGTGAGTTTTCCTACCGGGGAACAGCCTCGAGTTTCAGGTTCCTTCTGAAAAGATGATGCGCGTTTCATCAGCATTTCTCGGCAATTTAAACGTCTCTTTGTGGGAGAAGACGACGAGAGGAATTCGCTGCATTTCGCGGAATCCGACGAGCTTTTGCTCCGGATGCATCGAATCCTGCGCGTCCTCCTCAATCATGATGTTCCGTGACAAAATCTACCTGGCTAATGCGGCGCACTGCCCTAGCCTGCCCAGTTGTGAAATTTTCAGATCTGAAATAACACTTTTTACAGTACAGTGCTCAAACATTCAGATCTCAACGAGCGAAATCAAAGGTAAAAATCAACCGAGAGTCCCAAGTGAAGAACATAGTTCTGAAATATAATATTACTACCATTATACCATAAACCAATCCCGGCTTGCCACCACAAACCATCACCGGCCGGTTCACCGCTACCACTAACACTGTTATTATCCCGACACAAGACAGCGAGAACCAAGAAGAAACAGCAACAATGCCATGCACCAAGCACCGGCTCCTCAAATGCAACAGATCGAGGAGTGAGTGTCTCTAGCTAGCTAGGGTTTGGAACGACCGACGGCGCACGGTGATATCTAGCGGCGGTGAGGGCAGAAGGTGACGACGTAGGAGGTGCCGGAGTTGCAGGTGAGGATGGACGTCGGGTCGTCGTAGGCGTAGGAGTAAGCCTTGGGGCAGGCCCGCTTGAAGAGCCTGGAGTAGCTCGTCGGCTTGCACGTCTGCGGCCCCCCGAACTGCCCCGTGCAGCAGTACTCGGCGCTGCCGTAGGCAGCACATGCGCTGCGGCACCCCACGACCTTATTGTTCCCGCCGCCGCCGCGGACGGCGAGGCCGGCGGGGCAGACGCTGTTGAGGTCGCTGACGCAGCCGGCGGGGAGGCAGTTGGCGCCGGAGCCGTGGTAGGGCGCCATGCCGATGGCCACGTTGTAGCCGTCGACGAGGCTGACGTCGTAGAAGTCGAGCGCGGCGGGCGTGGCGCCGAGGGTGATCTCGGCGAGGGTGGCGGGCGGGGTTCCGCCGGCGCCGTTGCAGTAGAGCGCGCCGCCGCAGTCGCCCGTGGCGCACTTGCCGCGGCCGGCCGCGTCGAAGGCGCAGCCCTGCCGCCCCCACACGCGGCCCGACCAGCCGGCGGGCAGGCGGATGGAGGTGGCGCGGTTGGGCGCGAGCTGGAGCCCGCCTCGGGCGAGGATCTCGTGGCCGGCGCCCGGCTGGATCCCCGGCCACACTGTTTCCCCGCACTTGTTGTACAGCGCCAGTGTCGCCGCGGAGGCGGGCGACGCGTGGAGGAGGAGGAGCGCGGACAGGACGAGGGTGGTGGCCGCGAGGGCCGGCGCCGTCGCCATCGTGTTTCTTGGTTGTTCCTCCGCTCGTAGAGTGGACAGTGGAGTGATACTGTGGGAGTGAGCTTGCAGAGAGGCTTGGATTGATTTTGTGGGGTTCGTGCGGGGTGTATTTAATGAAGGGTTTCGGGGCTGAAAATGCTGGTGGTAGTAAAAAAAAAGTACTCGCGAGGACGTAGGTTTTTGGCTCGGAGCGAAAGGAGGCTCGGCTGGCTGTAAAGACTGGGATCAATCAACCTAACCATCATCAACGGGACCTTTTGCCATGTGAGAGGGAGAAGGGAACAGAGGGGGATGGAAAGCCAGTAAATTCACGTGAGAATCCCACTCCGAAAGGGAAAAAGGTTCACGTGATGCAGAAACTTTCGTGGTTCCACGTCTCCTGCAGTTTCAGGCTACTGACAAGGCAAGTGTTGGGATAAATGGCTGCGCTACATCCTAGTACTACAACATGAGCTGCCGAGTGTTGAATGCAACAGCAATGGGCCGAACTGGTCTACTCGACGACGAGGGTGGAGCAGATGCAGATGCAGATGCGGCGGGCAGGCGAGGCGTGGCTTCAACCCGTGACGGGCCCAGGGGCCGGCGAGCAGCTCTGTGTCGGTGTCGCGCACATAAATTATTGCACGCATCCGTCGTAGCATGAAGTCAACTGAGCTGGGACCATTGTCTTTAACGGGAACAAAAAAAACCTAAACCTGGTCTGATTTGATTTAAGCTGGTAGTGATCGGATCGGAGCTGTGTTTATTTTTCTCAGCCGCTCGCCACAGGAGTATAGCGCAAGGAGATCTGAAGACGGTGGGGGTGGGAGTGCACCAGCAGGTGAGCAGAGAGCGAGGAAGGACCATGTCCATGTGAATGCGGGGAGGGACGAACGGTCGTCCAGAAAAAGGGCACATGGACCGACGGGTGCCACGGCACAGAGATTCTCTTTCTTGGCCTTGGGCAGCAGCGGGAGGCAGCGGCGTGGCTGTCGTATGCCTGCAATCCTGCATCTCTCGCCTCGTCCCCCGTGCAAATGTTAGAACACGCTCCCACTCAAACAATGTAATGTTTTCCCGTGAAGAAAAAATAATGTAAAGTCCAAACTAGTTGAGATTTTTCCAAATCAGTGCTGGATACATTATGGTTTACCATATTTTTTTGCTACTTTTTTTTGCTAAAAAAAAGTTGAACCTTGAACCAATTTTTAAGCGAAACAATTAGAACATACTAGTTATTACCAAACCATTGGTTGAAATGAGTTGCATTTTTCTGGTATAGTGTGTGGTTGCAGTTTTTGAAATGGTTGAATTTTGTCTCTAAAATTTGGGGCCACTAAATTTTTTTTTTTTTTTTGCGAACATGCAAAAGCTTTGCGTGTCCAATGCATTAGAAGAAAGGACATAGTCCAGATTACAACGATTCCGGCATCCAAGGATGCGGCAACACAGCCAAACAACACGTCCTCACATGACAACTAAGTGAGGAGGTACCTCAACCTACAAACCGCAACAACAACATGAGACCTCGCGCGACCTTGCCTCCAGCCATGAATGGCGAGGCGTCAGAGGCTCGGAACAGCAGGGCCTGGCCTCTGACTTGTTCGCTGACATGGCCAGTTTTACTTGCCATTTGGGCACTTATAAGTGGGATGCACCTGTTACAGTCCATCAAAATTGGACCTAGCTTCAACCCTGCAACTCATTAAACAAATATGGCAATATGTGGTGTTAGCGCAACAAACTCAATAGTTGGTGGTATGTGTAATTCCCTCCGGTAAAGAGAGAAGAAGAGGCAAGATGGGCGCCCATTACCATGAGCGAGCTCCTCCTGATTCGTGGCTTCATCTGTTGCCACACGTATTGACTTCTACTAGCTACTATTCTGAATAAAAAATTAATAAGTTTCAAATCTGAACTTTTTAAAATTTCAATAATTTTAAATTTGAACAACAAAAAAGAAATCTGACCTTTTTAAATTTGAATAGTTTTTAAATTTGAACAACTTTTTGATTTCGAACATTTTTTCAAAAGCTAGAAAGTTTAGAAAATCTGAATTTTAAATTTGAACAATTTTCAAATCCGAATATTTTCAAAATCTGAACCATTTTCCAAAATAAATGAAAATAAACAAAAAAACACAGAAAACGAAAAAAGAAAGAAAATAGGGAAAACTTAGAAAAAAAAGCTAAAACGGGCCGGCCCACCATAGGCACGCTTCTGGCGGCGCGCCCGTTTCTCGCCGCCTGCGGGCGATATATAGGGTTTAGCCGCTTTGTGGGGTTGTACCTGGGTGCCCACGGGAATAGGCCATCTGAATCTGCGACCCTCTTGTATCCCAGCCCAACAATAAGCCTAGAAGACTAAAGCCTGTTGATGTACTACTCAAACGGTCAAAAGGACGGGCCGAGAACAAAAGTCCTCTACTGGACCAAGACGTATTCAAAGACGAACCAAAGCCGTGCCGTGGCATTCGAAATCCGACAGAAAATAGTAGTACCCATTTTCTTTTGCGGGAGATAGAAAATTCTACCGTTGCTATCAAAGAAAAATAAAATCTATCGCCTCCTCCAAAGTTGCAAGGAAACCCATAGGGCTAGTTCCTTTGATTTTGCAGGACCTCACCTGCTTCTGCATGTCCTCCGACCTCCGTGCCATGCAGATTACTAGATTAGCCGTGCTCTCTAGCAGCAACTGTCCTAGTTTTCGTGGAACTCGTATCCTGGGCAGCGCCACACCAGTACGGCATTGGCTACTACTCTTTCCATTCATAAAAGGCTGTCTCAAATTTATTTAAATTGGATGTATCTACACATTAAAGTATGTCTACATACATACAAATCTTGAAAAGATTGAGACATCCTTTTGTGAACGGAGGGAGTACGATTTTTGGACACGTGAATATACAGAGCCTTTCAGGCCTTCAGGGTTCAGTCATCTCCTTTTTCGATAAAAGAAATGTATTCATATTAAGAAGATATCAGGTACATCCAGGCTCTACAGCAACTCAATAGCAAAAGCAAATCAAGACATCGATGATGCACAGGAAGAATTTTTCCAACAACTACAAGTCCATGTTTATTTTTTAATTCAAGTACTGAAACTCGTGTATCCCTCTTATGTTCCGAGCAGGACATTAACATGAAAGGGTTATCTGAATCCTGGAGTAGAACCTACACAAGTAGCAAGTTATGCTACCCCAAAAGGAACATTTGCATCCAGCTTACATATCCCCATGAAGTTAGAACAACCGCTATGACTCAACATCTTGCTTTGAACGCTACAAATCACAATAGGCAAGTGAAGCAAGCATGAGATGAAGAAGACTTATGTAGGCATCTTGCATTTGATGAGAATGTTAGTCAAGCAGCAGGATAAGCTCACACGTCTGTGACTCCTCGGAATGTGACATCTAAAACCATATGTAAATAGTCAAAAAAAAACATATGCAATTGCAAGTCTGCACTAGACAAACATGCCTACATTCCCATCCCAATTACTCAACAGAACTTGCTTTAATCCTACAACATATGATCCAGTGAAGCAATGGCTCCAATCGAATGCTTGGAAGAAACAGCAAAATTCCAAACACTTTCTGTAACATCAGTAGCCTAAAACAAGACACGCTGCAAAATGATTCAACATTTCGGTTAGAACTTTCAGAAAATAACTTGCCGGTGCAATGGATACATATCGTTGTCAATTTGCGCACTTGTAACCATGATATATATTTTGCGCTCCCTTTAGTTTCTCCTTGGATACAGCCAAGGTTTTAAATAGCCGGCTATAGCCCAGCTATAGCCCGGCTATAACCTTTCCAGAGGATTGGGGATACGGCTATGACCTTCATAGGCTAAAGTGATAATAGCCGCTAATAGCCCGGCTAAATTAATTTAGCCCCGATTTAGCCCCTTAGCCTCTAAAATTTTAGCTGTGGGTCCAAACAATTGGACCAAAATTTGTCGGATTAGCCATATAACAGAGCCATACTGAATTTTTGGTACTGAATATTGTAATATGTGGACATACCTACATCCAATATTTGTATCTCTTATTTAACTATGTTAATATGTTATGCATCAGTAAATTATTGATATGTATACGAATCTATGTTACCGGAATTTTAATTTTTTATCATTATTTACCAAAACGGCTACAAGGGCATAACCCGCTATAGCCCGACTATAGCCTTTCATAGCTTTTGAAATCGTCGGGGCTAAATACAATAGCCAGCTATTTTAAACCATGGATACAGCCCCACGGTGGTGCCATGGTGACGAGGGCGCGGGAACAAGAGCGGCGAGTGAAATGAATTGGGAAGGCAGAAAAAGGATAAAGATAGGGTTAAGTTGTTCTATGACATCGTGGGCCCACTTATCGATATCCGACATGGCAGTGACACTACCGGGTGCGCGATTTTTCGTCCGGCGCGCCCAATAGCCTTATCCAGCGCGTTTTTCTGATTTTTTTATTATTTTTAATATATAATTTACCAATCGCCTGTTTCATAAGGCACACATACATTCCTAGAGGATACTAGTATGTCTATTTTTGATCCGTTGCATACAGGGAGTTGACAGTTTTTCAGTTGCATCTGACAACTTTGGCCTTTGCAGCTCAGAGCATAGAATCTTCCATATGAAAAGAGACCTTTCTCGTGCCAGATGGCACTGTATTCATACGGTATCCAAGATAGTAAAAAGGAGATTCTGTTCTTTCCCAAGCCAGGCGCCACGAATAGATCGGGCAGAAGATTATTGTCAGTCAGTCAAGGTAAAGTAGAATCCTGTCCCGGCAGAAATAGATCAGCTGCTCAACTAAAAAGCCTGCACCAAACCGACTGAAGAGAGAAAAGCCTGCGCCAACAAGGGCGCTACGGGTTTTCCTACACCAAATCTGCCATTTCAGGGACCAGCCAAAGGTCAAGAACACATCACACACACAGGTAAGATCACCAGGTCAAGTCAATGCACAGTTTACCATTTCTAGGACTAGTCAGCACAGGAAGAATTTTTCCAACAACTACAAGTCCATGTTTATTTTTAAATTCAAGTACTGAAATTCGTGCATTCCTCTTATGTTCCAAGCAGGATTAGTAACATGGCCGGTTATCTGAATCCTGGAGTAGAACCTACACAAGTAGCAAGTTATGATACCCCAAAAAGGAACAGTTGCATCCAACTTACATGTCCCCATGAAGGAACATCAACCAGGTATGACTCCTCGAGTTCACTTCAACATTTTGCTGCTTTTAACACTACAAATCACAATAGGCAAGTGGAGCAAGAGTGGGAGAAAGGCGAATTGTGCATTTCATGAGAAGCGCACACGTTTGTGACTCCTCGGAATGTGACATCTAAAACCATATGCAATTGCAAGTCTGCACTAGACAAACATGTCTACATTCCCATCCCAATTATTCAACAGAACTTGCTTGAAGCCTAAAACATATGATCCAGTGAAGCAATGGCTCACAATGGAATGCTTGGAAGAAACAGCAAAATGCCAAACACTTGCTATAACATCAGGAGCCTGAAAGAAGAAACACTGCAAAATGACTCAACATTTCAGTTCTAACTTTCAGATAATAACTTGCCGGTGCAATAGATACATACCGTTGTCAATTTGTGCATTTGTGACCATGCTATATATTTTCGGCTCAGCTCATATATAAAATAAAAAAAACTTGAATAAGAAAACTGTAGCCACTGCATCATCTATATAAGTGATCTGAAATGCATATTTCTTAGGACTTTCAGATAAAAGTTATTCACCATACAACAACTTGCAATGCATAGACAATACAGCTCGGTGGTACAGATTTGAGACGATGAAGCAGTTGCACAATCAGCTACTGCATGTGTATAAATATTCTCTCTTCATTTCATCGGTTAATAATGAAACAACAAGAGCTCGCAATACCACAGAGAAAGATAAGGAAAAGCTCAGATTTCCTCGCTCACAGCTTACATGACTGAATTATTCACATATCGAATCAAAGTGGTAAGAAAAGAAAAGAAAAAGAAGAACAAAAAAGAGGCAAGAATTATCCATCCATTTCTAGCGAGAAGAGAAGACCACCAGATGATCGGAAGAAGGGCCAGAGCAGAGCGGAGCGCTGTTCTCGATCTTTTTTCTAGTCCCCTCCTCCCAATCCTCCGAATCCTTGGGATTCCCGTGAAGGACCAGGCTAGAGGCGGAGCAGCGTGTCGTAGCGGCAACTCATCTCATCGGCGGCCTCGGCGGCCGCGGCGTCATGCGGGGGCGGCATGTTCAGATCGAAGGGCAGCGGGGAGCGAGAGGCGGCGGCGTCGTCGCCGTCCTCGCCGCAGAGGGCGGAGGAGGAGGAGCCGCAGTAGCTGCGGCAGTCCTCGTCGGTGGTGGTCTCCGGGGCGGCGCTGCGTGCCGCCAGGGCGGCTTGGGCGCGCGGGGCGCCGCCGCTCCAGGACTCGACGGTGCTGCTGTGGCTGGACGTGGCGGGCGTGGCGGCCGCGGCGGCGGAGGGGGGCCTCGGCTGCGGCGGGGGCGAGGAGGAGGAGGGGGAGGGGAAGTTGGTGCGGGCGGTGGGCCCGCGGAGGGATCGGGCGGCGGCGTCGTAGGCGCGGGCGGCGTCCTCGGCGGAGTCGAAGGTGCCGAGCCAGATCGGCGTCTTCTTGGCCGGGTCCCGGATCTCGGCGGCGTAGCGGCCCGACGGGCGTTTCCGGACGCCGCGGTACCGGATCTCCGGCGACGGCGAGGGATGCGGCGGCTGCGGGTGGGGCGGCCTGGCCTTGCGCATCGCGGCCGCCTCCCGTGGCTCGGCTGGCTGGCTTAGGGTTTGGTCAGTGGTGGTTTTTTGGGTTTCCCCTGGGCTGCCTGGGTGGGAGAGAGAGAGGAGAGGAGGAGGGGCTGCTGCTTTGGTTTCTCCTCCCCTTCCCCTACCCGCCGCGTTGCGCTCGATCGGCTCTCTCTCGCTTGGTGGTGGTATGGCCGCTCGCGACCCTGCCCTGCTCCACCACCACAATTTCTTCTTTTGGTTTGGTTTGCGTGCTTTTTTTGTAGTATTAAATTCTTGGGCCCTGGATTTTGGGTCGGCAATCAATCTGCCCCTGTTTCTTCTCCTTGTCGCCGGTCGCATGGCTTCTCTTCTCTCTACGGCAACGGCAACCCGGCAGCTGGATACGACCCCGAACCGGAATGGGCATATTTTGGATGATTGTGCGGAAATCAACTGTGTTATGCAGGTGATTTCTTTTGTGCTGATCTTTGAGCATGCATTTTTTTAAACGAGGTAAAAACTTTGTCTATCCATTAATTAAGAATAAGGGTTTCTAGTTAAAACGATGGAGAACCACGCGAAAACCGATACAAACAAGGCCACCGACACCATAGGGCTAAGCCTACACCCACTCTCGCTGACGGCGCTGTTAGAGATAGAGATAGTTAGAGATAGATTGTTTGAACAGAATCCTTGCACCGCAAGGCATGTACTTGATTCTCTCCTATCTTCTCCTCCACGTTTGTAACGATCTCTTGTAATCTTGTGCCTATATTAACACGGAACCGAGCCCGAAACAAAGGGTATCGTTAAGCCTAACCTATTGAGGTATCTTCACATTGTATCCGAGCCTCTCTTCCAAAAACACATCTAGATGAGTTCATCCTCCACCGCCGCATCCACCATGACCAATCCCCTTCCAAGTCAAGGCACGGCGGAGAAGCTTACGAGGGAGAACTTCCTGCTATGGGAGACCCAAGTCCTCCCTGCAGTTCGAGGTGCACGCCTGATGGGTTTCCTCGACGGAACCAGCGTAGCACCCGCGGCAACGATCACCGTCGATAACAGCGACGGCAAAGGCAAGATGGAGGTGAGCAATCCAGCCTATGAGGCATGGGTTGCGACTGACCAGCGGGTGCTTGACTACCTGCTCCACTCCCTCTCAAGGGAGATCATGGTCAGCTGCATCGGGATGAAGACGGCGTCCGCCGTCTGGAAGGCAATCAAGTCCATGTTCGCCGCAACGTCCCGCACCCGCATCGCAAATCTGCGGGTCAAACTCGCCAACACCAAAAAGGAAGGCAAGACCACAGCGACGTACTTCGCCCAGGTCAAGGCAATCGCTGACGAGCTCGCAGCTGCGGGCCGCATGATCGAGGAAGATGAGCTGGTTGAGTACTTGCTCGCGGGGCTTGACGACCCCTACAATCCTCTCTTCGCCGCCATCGGAGCTAACCCTACTGCAAAACTCACGGTGAGCGAGCTGTACGCCCAGGTGACGGCGTATGACAACCACATGGCCCTGCTGCTCGAAGGAAGCAACATCGGGTCATCTGCAAACGCCGCCGCGCGAGGACGCGGTGGAGGCGGCCGTGGCTACCGCGGTGGTCGAGGAGCTCCGCGTGGACGCAGAGGAGGCGGCCGTGGCTATGGCAACTATGGACGTGGCCGTGATGGAGGCCAAGGACGCCAGCAAGTTGGCGGCTACCGTGGCGGCAATGGCGGCGGCCGTGGCCGCCGTGGTGGTGGCAACTACAAGGGCGGCAATGGCGATCGCCCGGTGTGCCAGATCTGTCGCAAACCAGGTCATGGTGCATGGAAGTGCTGGCATCGGTATGACGAAGATGAATATGAAGAAGAAGAAGAGGAGGAAGAAAGAGGAGCTAATGCTGCCTATGGTGTGGATACAAATTGGTATGGTGACACTGGCGCCACCGACCACATCACCGGCGAGCTTGATAAGCTCACCATGAAGGAAAGGTACAACGGCAATGAGAAGATCCACACCGCCAATGGATCAGGTATGAATATTAGTCACATTGGTCATGCATTTGTTGATTCCCCATCAAAACAACTTCATCTAAATCATGTCCTTCATGTTCCTCAAGCTACTAAAAATCTTGTTTCCATTCATCGTCTTACTAAAGATAATAATGGTTTTGTCGAATTTCATCCTTGGCAATTCTATGTGAAGGACCAGGAAACGAAGAAGGTTCTGCTTAAGGGTAGATGCACTAAAGGTCTCTATCCGTTGGTGTCTTCATCAAGCACAAATAAAAAGCAAGTTCTTAGCGTCACCAAGCCTTCAGCTACAAGGTGGCATGATCGTTTAGGCCATCCATCATCAAAAGTCGTTCAACGAGTACTTAGGGATTTTAATCTTCCTTTCTGTCATAAGTCTAGCATTGAGTCCATTTGTGATTCATGTCAAAGAGCAAAGAGTCATCAATTACCTTACACTAGATCCACTAGCATATCTACTTTTCCTTTAGAACTTGTGTTCTCCGATGTGTGGGGGCCAGCACCCACTTCCGTGGGTCGTTATTCTTATTATGTAAGCTTTATTGATGACTTCAGTAAATTTTCGTGGATCTATCTCGTGAAGAAAAAGTCTGAAGTTTTCCAAATATTTCAGAATTTTCAAAGTCTCGTTGAACGCAAATTTGATAGGAAAATTATTGCTATCCAAACCGATTGGGGTGGAGAATATGAGAAACTAAGTCCTTTCTTTCAAAAAGTAGGCATATCACATCATGTTTCTTGTCCACATGCCCATCAACAAAATGGATCGGCCGAACGAAAACATAGGCATATTGTTGAAGTTGGTCTTGCACTTCTTGCCAATGCATCCATGCCACTAAAATTCTGGGATGAAGCCTTCTTAACAGCCACATATCTCATAAACATGTTACCATCTTCTGTCATTGATAGTGAAATACCCATCCAACGTCTTCTCAATGAAACACCAGACTATTCGTCTCTTCGTGTGTTTGGATGTGCATGTTGGCCAAATCTCCGTCCATACAATAAACACAAACTTGCTTTTCGGTCAAAACAATGTGTATTCCTCGGCTATAGTCCCATGCACAAAGGTGTCAAATGCCTAGACGTGTCCACCGGTCGTGTTTATGTTTCACGCGATGTGGTATTTGATGAGGGTGTGTTTCCCTTCTCAAAACTTCATCCCAATGCTGGTGCTCTTCTTCGTAGAGAAATTCTTCTTCTACCCGAAGCTCTTCAAAATCCATCATCATTAGAGCAAGGGGAGCAACAATGTATTGATCTAATGACTAATGTGACTAATGTTCATCCAAGTTGTACTCCTAGTGCGCAGGTACACCAGCAGCAAGCAGGAGAAAATTCTGCTCAAAATGATGATCATATGAGTGAAAACGGCTCCGAGGAAGAAGTCTTGCTAGAAGACAACAGTGCAGGACACGGTGTGGATTCACCTGCGCAATCCACCTCGGGATCGTCGATGAACTCAGAAGAAGCAATCTCGGGATCGCCAGGCGAATCTCCGCATGGCTCCGAGGCGCAGCGACGCGACGTGAGCGACGAATCCAGCGCTGCCACGTCATCAGCAACTCGCATGCAGCCGACAGGCGCGTCGAGTGCACATGGGCCTCTCCATGGTCAGCCAATGAGAAGACGAGGAGCAGCGCCTGGCGGGCCAGGTGCTTCACGCGGTTTGCTGTAGCAGAGATCCTCTGCCAATCCCGATGCGGAAGCTGGATCTTCTGCGGCCAGGAACTCCGCACCAACCTCTGCGCCTACACTGCATCGCACAAGGTCAAAAACAGGGAACAGTGAGCCTAAAAAATATACAGATGGCACTATTCGGTATGGCTTATTAGCTTCATCTAGTGAACCTGAAAATGTGCATGCAGCATTAAAAGACTCAAATTGGAGAAGTGCCATGAATGATGAGTATAAGGCACTAGTAGATAACAAGACATGGCATCTAGTACCACATAAGCAAGGCATAAATCTCATAGATTGTAAATGGGTATATAGAATTAAAAGAAAAGCTGATGGTAGTATTGATAGATACAAAGCTAGATTAGTAGCTAAAGGTTTTAAACAACGATATGGCATAGACTATGAAGATACTTTTAGTCCTGTTGTTAAAGCTGCTACTATTAGACTTGTGTTAGCCATTTCAGTTTCAAGAGGATGGAGTCTAAGACAACTAGATGTGAAGAACGCGTTTCTCCATGGTGTTCTGGAAGAGGAAGTGTACATGAAGCAGCCACCAGGGTATGAGAATAAGAATGCACCATATCATGTGTGCAAACTAGATAAATCTTTATATGGTCTCAAGCAAGCACCAAGAGCTTGGTTTGCCAAGTTGAGTTCAAAGCTTCAAGAGTTGGGATTTTCACCATCCAAAGCCGACACTTCATTGTTCATTTATAACAAGTCAGGTATCATGATATTTGTACTAGTTTATGTCGATGACATTATTATCACTAGTTCTTCAAGCAAGGCAATCACTTCACTTCTGCAAGATTTAAGCACAACTTTTGCATTAAAAGATCTAGGTGACTTGCATTATTTCTTGGGAATTGAAGTTAAGAAATGCAATGATGGTATTGTTTTGACCCAAGAAAAGTATGCTTCAGACTTGTTAGCCAAGGCTCGGATATGGAATGCCAAACCAACTCCAACACCATTGTCAAGCTCTGAAAAATTGTCAGCTACTCAAGGAGATGCACTCGGCCCAGAAGATGGAACAAAATACCGAAGTATTGTTGGTGCTCTCCAATATCTTACTCTCACTAGGCCGGATATTGCTTTTTCAGTCAACAAGGTATGCCAATTTCTGCATTCACCCACTACTGTTCATTGGACAGCTGTCAAGAGAATTCTAAGGTATATAAAAGGAACCACCAAGATTGGACTAATTTTTCGAAGGTCCAACTCAACTCTAGTCAGTGCATTCTCTGATGCCGATTGGGCAGGTTGTGTAGACGACCGAAGATCTACAGGTGGTTTTGCAGTCTATTTTGGACCAAACTTGATCTCTTGGAGTGCTAGAAAACAAGCAACAGTTTCACGGTCCAGCACAGAAGCTGAGTACAAGGCCTTAGCAAATGCTACGGCTGAGATTATTTGGGTGGAGTCCTTGTTGAGAGAACTTGGAGTTGACAGAAAGCAAATATCATGTTTATGGTGTGATAACATGGGAGCAACATATCTTTCAGCCAATCCTGTGTTTCATGCAAGAACAAAACATATTGAAATAGATTTTCATTTTGTGAGAGAAAGAGTGGCCAACAAATTGCTTGAGATCAGATTTATTCCATCACAAGATCAGGTGGCCGATGGTTTCACAAAGGCACTACCAGAAAGACATCTTGAGGAGTTCAAGCACAATCTCAACCTTGGAAGCGGTTGTGATTGAGAAGGGGTGTTAGAGATAGAGATAGTTAGAGATAGATTGTTTGAATAGAATCCTTGCACCGCAAGGCATGTACTTGATTCTCTCCTATCTTCTCCTCCACGTTTGTAACGATCTCTTGTAATCTTGTGCCTATATTAACACGGAACCGAGCCCGAGACAAAGGGTATCGTTAAGCCTAACCTATTGAGGTATCTTCACAGGCGCAACAAATGTCACAAGAGGACGCCAACCACACAAACAAGGGTCACCCGCTCCACAAAACTAGCCGGTCCCCCACCACTACCGAAGAGAAGAAGCCGTGTCTGCGATGGGAGGAGTAGAGCCGTGTTAACCATACTCAGAGTTGTTGAAATATCGGAACCGTTGCCCCGACTTTTCTCCGCTCCGCCGCGCCCTGCGCGGTCCACCAAGACCACCTTCCAGGGCCGCCGCCCGGACATACCACCACTTGCTCTCGAGTTGCAACTCCGCACGACCCAACCACCCGCCCAAACTGCCCAACGCAACCGCCCGCAGACCACGGCCGCCGCACCAAACATCCGGGGCGGCGGCCCCGACATGAAGTCAGACCGTCCCTCTAGGACGCATCGACCGAGCCGGCAACCGCCCGCAGACCACGGCCGCCGCACCAAACACTATGTTGAGATTGACAAACTTCTATCAAACAATCTAGGTTATAATGCAACAACATGCTAAGTTACTAACTTCCATCAAGTATCCCAGTTAAGAATAAGGGTTTCTAGTTAAAACGATGGAGAACCGCGCGAAAACCGATACAAGGCCAAGGACACCACAGGGGCTAAGCCTACACCCACTCTCGCTGACGGCGCAACAAATGTCACAAGAGGACGCCAACCACACAAACACAAACAAGGGTCACCCGCTCCACCAAACTAGCCGGTCCCCCACCACTACCGAAGAGAAGAAGCCGCATCTGCGATGGGAGGAGTAGAGCCGTGTTAGCCATACTCAGAGTTGTTGAAATATCAGAGCCGCCGCCCCGACTTTCCCCTGCTCCGCCGCGCCCTGCGCGGTCCACCAAGACCACCTTCCGGGGCTGCCGCCCGGACATACCACCACTTGCTCTCGAGTTGCAACGCCGCACGACCCAACCACCCGCCCAAACTGCCCAACGCAACCGCCCGCAGACCACGGCCGCCGCACCAAACATCCGGGACGGCGGCCCCGACATGAAGTCAGACCGCCCCTCTAAGACGCATCGACCGAGCCGGCAACCGCCGCAGACCACGGCCGCTGCACCAAACTTCCGGGGCGGCGGCCCCGACATAAAGTCAGATCGTCCCTCTGGGATGCATCAACCGAGTTGACAACCCCTCCGCACTAGCGACTTAGAGTTGTCACCCAAGTAATGGGAACCGCCACCCTGCACCATAAGGCCACGAATCACATCACTTTCTGAAGCCACCGCCTCGGCGCACGACAATCTCCGGGGCCACTGCCCCGACGTCCACCAACCCTAACGCAAAAGGTGCATGAGAAATCCACAAAAACGACTCTCCAAGACGATGCCCGACGAACCAAAGATCCGTTCAACTTCGTTGTCTGGCTGGTTGTTCGCCTCCTACCGTGCCTATAAATGAGGTCGCTCCTCATCCTTTTCATACACACCACAACACATGCGTCTACCACCTGATTCAACAACTTTCCGTTGTCGCTCAAATCTTCCCCATCACGTCTTGCGGTGTGCACCGTGGGACGGCAGTAGGCCTCTGGAACTCACCTCTCCCGGTGCTATATCGAAGAGGGGCGATAAGATTTTTGGAAGCGTCCTCACGCGAATACTGGCTTCTTCTGCAACATGAGCGTAACGACTACTTCCCCAACGACGACATTTTCCCCGACGTCGACCAAATTTTCGACAAGATGTCTTCATCTGCCAACCCGGACGGGTCTTCATCCAATGCCTCGTATGTGATCTTATACTGCCTATCCGAGATCATGCTTCAAACAATAATTCTAGCAATATGTGTAGAATTGCTGTTTGTTTTCTCTCTCTGGTTGAGTCCATGACTAGTTTAATTTATATTTTATTAGTCATGTTATACAAATGATTTTTATGAATTAAATATTGTGAAAAAAATTCTCATATATCCAACACCTCTCTTCAACTTTTCTTACCAAGAGGACGCCTCCGACAGAGGATCATCTGATAAACTTTCGGGGCATGAGCCACGGCTTCGTGGCGTTTGGGCCGACCTAGCACTACAACCCGTTGGCCATGTCCTTATACTGCTACGTCACCACTTGAGTGTTCCAGTTTCAAATTTAATCTCATAACTCAAAATTCTGAAATTTGAACAAAAATTCTAATTAACTACATATTTGAGATTTTTACATTTAAAGTGGAGGTTTTAAATTTCAAATTGAAATTCCAAGCTCTCCAACCCATAAATCCGATCTTCAAGTCAAAGTTTTGGGCTTAGAATTCAAATTTCATCACTGATATTGACTCCTCGTCAATCCAGAAATCAGGCATCCCGATGAGGTGCATGCTCCTCATCCGTTGGCATACTACTATTTACACCACATTATGAAGCAGTACACGAGCGTCCCTCCTTGGTTCATGTGCACAAATTAATAGAGGATGACTTCCCGTAGTACTCACATCTGGGAACTTCACCTATATATACAGCAGTCGATGGTGAATACACAAAAACCATTGCGGATGACATCGAATTAGCTAGCTACAACCTTCCTCCTGCTGTCCAATGGCGAAGCCAGAAAGCTCCAGCCGCTTGAGCCTCACCGTCGCTGCGAGAAGAGTGTTTCATTTCAAGGTCGAAGCCTACTCCTTAACTAGAAAGATGGCCGGACTTGGAGAGTCCTACCAGTCCGACACCTTCCGCGTCAGCGGCTACGACTGGGCCGTGCGCTTCTCCCCCGCGCTGGGCGTATCGCTCGAACTCGTGCTTCTGAGCAACCTAAAAGCCGGAGAGCGTGTCGGCGTGAAATTTGCAGCCACGATGCTCGACAAGTCCGGCATGGCGTCGGGGAAGGGCGGACTGAGTGTTCGGAATTCTTCTATAAGGGCCAAGAGAAGGGCTTTTCGGATTTCATGAATGAGAAGGATCTTCGGAAGTTCATTCGACGAGATTGCTTCGTTGTGCGCTGCACCGTTTCTGTTCTTAGGCGTCCAAAAAGCAGGCACTAGGACAATTAATCGGACCGAGATTTAGTTTTATGTATGTGTTCTTTCTTGTTGGGAACTTGGGATGATGTATGCATGTCATGTGTGCTCCATGTATCAGACGACGTCTTCGTCTCTAGAGGCTGGTTTTTTTGTTTTGTTTTTTTGGGAATGATGTATGCATCTATGATCAATGTACCAGGAAACATCTTCAGCTCTAGAGATTGATCTTTTGGTGAGGATCGATGAAGCATGCATGTATGATCAATGTGGCAGAAATAATCTTCAGCTCCACAGATTGATATTCGGTAGAAAAGATTTCGACTTTTTGCCAGGTCAATAAGTTAGTTCATACTAGGTGAATTCATTCAATCCGAAAAAAGTTCTTCGTTCTCGTGATGATAGTCGAATCTGGTATTTTGGGCCGGAGCCACGTTTCAGTTATTTCACCTGAAGCCACATTCAGTGATTGAGGACATGCCCTTTTTATGTCAAAGTACAAAACAAAAAACAAAGAGTGTTATTAAGTCCGGAGAGGGAGGTCGCGACTCTCCTAGCGTAACAAGAGGCGATAACCGACATCCTGATCCAAATTACTTGCCGGCGTTTCCGCAGATCCCTTTCCCCTCCAATAGTTGTTTACCCTAAGTTTTTGAGTTTCCTCCGTTGGCATTATGGTGGGGTGAATGCTGATGATGTTGGTAGGAAATAATGGTCTAATAGCCCGTGCTCTTGCTCGTCTAAGGTGTTTTTGGCGTCGACAAGAGGCTTGTGGAGTCCAAATTGTTGGGGCGATTTGGATCTGACGTTGCGTCTTGGCATGGTGGCGGGATTGGTTGCTCTTGGAGTACAACGGTGTTGACTGATGCCGATCTGCGGAAGATAGTAGAGATTCTGGCCGCCTGATGAAGGGTGGTGGGGCGTTGGCCTCGAATCCAACAGTTGAAGAGGCTTAGAGGGCTCCTCTAGCCGATTTTTATTATCGGGTTAGATCCAATCTTACGGAATTGATAGTTTTTTTTCCAGCATCAAGACATGGACTAGCCGCTAGTACTATTCTTCTCCGGCTACGGCGAAAAAATTCGGTGCTTGGTTGCGGTGAAGGCGATATGCAGCAGTACGACCGCCTAATTTGATGTTACTTGTATACATTTCAAACGTGTATCCTTACTAAGTACTCACTCCGTTCCAATTTAATTGACTTGCTATCCATCACATGTGGATGTATCTAGACGTAACATGTTGTCGTGGGGTCACTCTTCGACTACCCCACGGTGGGGATACCTGGGTCACGCGAAGCCCATCAGCCTTAGGACGAGGGCCCAAGGAAGGCCCAAGGAGGACGACGTGCGGCCCAAGATAGTCGACGCTAGGTCATGCACCCCGCCATGCTTGTAAGCGCCATCGGCACCGTTCACCTGAGACCTAGCCTACCATATAAAGGCTAGGAGGGTCCTTCGTCTAGGGTACGCTCATAGCCGCCACACAAACCCTAGCGAGATTGCCATCTCGCCATTGTAGCCACGCTCACCATCAATAACCAGACAAGCAGGAAGTAGGGTGTTATCCTCCGGGAGCCTGAACCTGGGTAAACGCCTTGCTTGTCAGCCGTCGTGATCACCAGCGCTCATCTCTCTCCCCCTCAA
This sequence comes from Poa pratensis, assembly GCA_947311845.1. Classification (NCBI taxonomy): domain Eukaryota; kingdom Viridiplantae; phylum Streptophyta; class Magnoliopsida; order Poales; family Poaceae; genus Poa; species Poa pratensis. The sequence goes on from CAMZMU010000068.1 coordinate 37,507,155, forward strand.
TCAACCCGGGGTACACAACCCAGGGATTTGCCGAGTCCACACCTCGTCAATTGGCGCCGTCTGTGGGAAAGAACGAGCGCTGGAACCATGGTCGCACCGGCTCCATCAACTTTGAAGACCGACGTCTGCATCACCAAGGAGCCAATCTGCTTCGGCTCCTTCGAGTACACCTTCCACCCGCCGGCCCACCGCTCGGTGTACGCCGATCTGCACGTAGGTATGTGCCTCACCTTCGGTACCATGCACTACTTCGTAGACAGCTGTGGAGTACTCAGATCCACGGCGATCGCACCGCCGCGGTGGTGGCACCCGCATCTGCCGCGACTGCGCCAACCACGCCCCCACCTGCTGCGGAGATCGCATCTGCTGCGACTGCGCGGCAACATCTTCGACTGCTGAGAAGATCGCGTCCGCCTCGACTACTCCGACCGCCTCCGCTGCGGCAGAGATCGCGCCCAACGCGGCCGCGCCATCAGCGTCTCCGGCTACCACGGGATCGCATCTGCTACGACTACGTCGACCACCGCGCGGATCGAGTCTACTTCGACTACCTCGATCGCGTCGCTGGCAAGGCCAAGATCTACGTCAACTTCGACTACGTCGACCACACCCTCGCGCGCAACGGAGGTCGCGTCACTCTATACCGCGTCACTCGCGTCTCCATCGACTTACAAGATCGTCAACAAGCCAATCGCGCCCACGTCGACAACAGCGACATCACTCCTCACGACCGCGGCGAAGATCGCGAAACTCCAGGGAAGAGCCTCGGCGGCGACTGTGGTACCACCACGTTGCGCCATTTTCGACTCCGAGCACGGCTCGGACGAAGGAAGCAGCAGTGGCAGCGTCCATCCTGCCCAGATCTACCCCGCGCAAGTCTTCATGATCGGCCAGAGGCCGCAGGGCAACGACGACGAACCCGCATACCCACTGGAGGTGGTCATGCCGGACCAGGTGACGCGACTCACCATCACCCGCGACATGGCAATCAAAGCCCTGAAGCACGTCGAGGAAGGCACGTACCCTCCACCGGACGCACCCCGGGAGGACCTTATGGCGGTCCAGTACCTGCTACGGAAGGAAGGCGAACGACTCCGCGCAGAGAAGGCCGAGCTACTTCGACGCAAGGAGGAGGCCGACGCGTCGAGCGCCAGGAGGGCCGCTTACTCGTTCACTGCCTCAACAGAGGTCTCACAAGGAGCAAGGCGCCACAGAGCCCGCGTGCCTGATGACGGAGGCCGACCGCGCTAGAGTCACCGCAACCTCGAGTCATCATACATAGAAGACGCAGACGGGATACCCATCCCCAAACACCCGGAGCCGCACTCATGGCAGTCGAAACATACCTGCGGCTGACACAGCCGCCTGAGGGCGACTCGCGCGCTCTCCTCCACAAGCAGCAGATCATGTCTATCAAGGCACTCGAAGACGCACTGATAAACAAGGCGCCAACAGAAAAAGCGCGAGAAGATCGAGATCGCCGCGACCACGAGCCCGCAGCATTCGCAGCCCCGGCGGCAAGACAACTGCGACAACCGCAGCCAGGCGAAGACCTCCGCAACGTCATCACACAAAGGACGGTAGACCGCAGCCGCATCCACGGCCGACCAGCACGTCCAACTCGACTACGACCGCAACGACGGCGACTACGAGCCGTGCGGCGCCGCATGCTTCAGCTTCAACATACGCGACACAAGAATGCCCAAGGGCTTCAAGCTCACGGCAGAAGCAGTCAAGTACGACGGGAAGCAGGACCCGAGACTCTGGCTAGAAGACTACCTCATAGCCTGCAGCTGCCAGGGCGGTACTTCGACTACGGCCATGCAGTACATCCAGCTGATGCTCACGGGCTCTGCACGCGGGTGGCTCAACACTCAACCCAAGAACGCCTTCAGGACGTGGGACGAGTTCGCGGAGGCCTTCGTTAAATCCTTCCTGGGGACGTACTCGAGACCGACGACGTTCGTCGAACTACAAGCATGCAAGCAAGGACGAGACGAGCCGCTCCGGTCATACATCCAGCGTTGGACCTGCTCCGCAACACCATGGAGACCGCCTCGGAGGACCGAGTGATGGATGCCTTCATGCACGGCGTCTCCCGCCGCGACCTCCGCGAGGAGTTTGGTAGGCTCCGGCCGAAAAACATGATCGAGGTCATGAAGATAGCAAACCAGTGGGCAGACGGAGAGGACTCGGTCCGCAATAGTTCACACTACTCCCCGAAGGACGAAGCCGGACCAAGCAACTGGCGAGAAGGACGCCACAAGAAGAAGCCACGTTACAACGGCAACGACTCAATCGAGCTAGTAGCGGCGGGATTCCAAACCCCCCGTGAGGATGAAGCGCGCGACAGCAGTCGCCAATACAGCCATGCACAGTACAGTCGAAGCGGCGGTGACCAGAGTCGCCAATACAGCCAGGGGCAGTACAACCGAAGCGGCGGCAGCAGCTACCGCAGCGACGGAGGCCATAAACGCGAGTGGCAGAAACGCACTCTAAGCCCAGCAGAAGAGCTGGAACAACCCTGCAGGCACCACATGTTCAGGAACCCGGAAACGGGCAAGTGGGGATCCAACCACCTGTTGAAGGACTGTCGAAAGGCACGCAAAATATACGAAGCCATGCAGAAGATAGTCACTCCAGCACCCGCAGCGCAGCCAGCCGCGCAGCTAGCCATCCAGGCAGCACCCGCAGTCGCCAATCCAGCACAGGCGGCGGGAGCCTTTCTGCAGCAGCAGCAGCCGCAGCAAGATGCCCCACCGGTGATCCAGGACGCATATCCAGCGGCACGCGGACAACTCAACATGATACAGAAGGGACGCCCCTCAAACAGGACTCAGAAGCTCATCACCCGCCAAGTCTTCCAAGCCATCACTGTCCACCCGGTACCAGACTACCTGAGAGGATCAGAACACCAATCACCTTCTCCAGAGCAGATCACCCGCCTGCAGTACCACGACCCGGGCACGCCGCTCTGGTAGTCGAAGCTCTGATCGGAGATTACACCCTGAAAAAGGTGTTCATGGACGGAGGCAGTGGCATTAACATCATCTTTGCCGACACCCTCAGAAGGATAAACAGGCCAACGACGGACTTGGCAGCATCAGAGACTACCTTCCATGGCATAGTACCAGGGCAAGCAGTCACGCCCATGGGAACGATCACACTCGATGTCATCTTCGGCACACCCGAAAACTTCAAGAGGGAGTCGATCGACTTCGAGGTAGTCGACTGGAAGTCGCAGTACCACGCGATACTCGGGCGCCCAACCTTCGCCAGATTCATGGCGATACCTCACTACGCCTACCTCATGCTCAAGATGCCTGGACCCAAGGGCGTCATCACGGTGCACGGCGACTTCGACCGCTCCAACAGCTGCGACCGCGAGTTCAGCAAGATCTCGAATTCTTCGGAGTCGAAGAGCACTTCGAGGCAATGGCAGTCGACAACGACAAGACCATCTTCCCAGCCCGCAAGAAACCAGCCAAGGACGCTGCCTTCAACGCGGCTGACGACACAACGACCCATCAGGTCCACCCGACTGACGCCAGCAAGACGGTCAAAGTATCGTCGAGTCTGACTCCCGCATAGGAAGGCGCGCTCGTCGAGTTTCTACGTGAGAACTGGAGAATCTTCGCATGGCAACCCTCTGACATGCCAGGAATACCCAGGAACCTCGCCGAGCACTCCTTAAAGTCCACAAGGACGCCAGACCCGTCAAACAGGCCATGCGACGCTTTTCCGGGCCCAAGCGAGACGAAATCAGCAGAGAAATCGATCGACTGCTGAATGCCAAGTTCATCCGAGAGATCAAGGACTCGGACTGGGTCGCCAACCCGTCCTAGTGGAGAAGAAGAAGACGAAGAAACTCCGCATGTGCGTCGACTTCACCGCCCTCAACAAATGCTGCCCCAAGGACCATTTCCCGCTCCCGCGGATAGATCAGATCATCGACTCGACTGCAGGCTGCGAACGCCTGTCCTTCCTGGACGCCTACTCAGGTTACCAGCAGATCAGACTGAACGTCGACGATGAGGAAAACAGCATTCATCACACCCGACGGCGTTTTCTGCTACCAGACGATGCCCTTCGGGTTGAAGAACGCTGGTGCCACGTACCAGCGCACAATGCAAGCATGCCTCAAAGGGCTCATCGGGCAGATCGTCCAAGTCTACGTCGACGACATCGTCGTCACCACCCGCAAGGAGGACACCCTCATCGCCGACCTCCGCAAGGTCTTCGCCGCCCTCGACGAGTATCAGATCAAGCTGAACCCAGACAAGTGTGTCTTCGGCGTGCCAGCCGGAGAACTGCTTGGGTACCTCGTCTCTGCAAGAGGAATCGAAGCCAACCCTGAGAAGGTGCAAAACATACTCGCAATGCCAGCACCGACCAAGCTTCACGAGGTGCAACGCCTAGCCGGCCGAGTCGCAGCTCTCAGCCGGTTCATAAGTAAGTTGGGAGAAAAGGCCCTGCCTTTCTACCAACTGATGAAAAAGACAGACAAGTTCGAGTGGACAGAAGAAGCGCAAGTCGCGTTCGACCAACTCAAGAAAACACTCACGACTTCCCCAGTACTGGTGGCTCCACTGGAGAACGAGCCGCTATACCTCTACGTGTCAGCCACAAACAGGGTGGTCAGCACGGTACTCGTAGTCGAACGAGAAGAAGAAGGACACAGTACCCTGTTCAGCGACCCGTCTACTACCTTAGCGAGGTGTTGACCCTGTCCAAGCAGCGCTACCCGCACTACCAGAAGCTGGCCTACGGAGTTTTCATGACTTCAAGGAAAGTAATCCATTACTTCTCCGAGCACCCGATCACGGTGGTAAGCTCCTCCGGGCTCTCCGACATCCTGACCAACCAATGCGCGACAGGACGAGTCGCTAAGTGGGTCGTCGAGCTAGGACCCTGGGGGCTGAAATACGCTCACCCGAAGTCAATCAAGGCCCAAGTGCTCCCAGAATTCACCACCGAGTGGATAGAAGCCCAGCTGCCAGATGTCCCCGACCTGTCCAACGCATGGACAATGTACTTCGACGGCTCCAAAAAGTTCAGATCAGCCGGGGCAGGAGTCATCCTCATCTCCCCCAAAGGCGACAAGCTGAAGTACGTGCTACAGATGGACTTCCCAACACCCTCCAACAACGAGGCTGAGTACGAAGCCCTAATCCATGGCATGCGAATGGCCAAGAACTGCGGCGCCACTCACCTCATGATCTACGGCGACTCCTACCTCGTCGTGCAGCAAACCATGAAAGCCTGTGACGCCATCGCCGACAACATGATCGCCTACAGAGACCTGTACAACCAGCTGGAGGGCACCTTCGACGGCTGCGAGTTGCGGCACATCGGCCGCGAAAGCAACGAGGAAGCCGACGCCCTCGCCAACCTGGGCTCAGACAAGGCGCAGGTGCCACCCGGCGTCTTCCTTGAGCGCATCACGCAGCGGTCTGTCAAACTTCGACCCGCGCCCGGATCCTCCACACCATCAACGAGCACCGCCGACCCGCCAGGCAAAGAGAAGGAGCCAATGGAGGTTCTGCTCATCGAGCCCACCTGGACGAGCCCATATCTGGCGTACATGCTGCACCAGAGACTGCCAGTCAACTCAGTCGAAGCCAAGCGCATTATTCGCCGTTCGAAAGGCTTCACCATCATCAAGGGGGAGCTATACAAGCGAAGCATCTCAGGAGTACTCCAAAGGTGCGTCGACCCAGTCGACGGTCAAGCCATCTTACTCGAGATCCACGCTGGCATCTGCGGGCACCACGCCAGCAGTCGAGCCTTAGTGGCCAAAGCTTTACGAGCCGGATTCTACTGGCCCACCGCAATGCAAGACGCAGAAGAACTCGTGAGGAAATGTCTCGGCTGCCAGGAGTTCGCCAACAAGCCGCACGCACCAGCTTCAGCACTAAAGACCATCCCACTTGCCTGGCCCTTCGCTCAATGGGGGCTCGACATGGTGGGTCCACTCAAGAAGTCCTCGCCAGGAGGACACACGCATCTCCTGGTGGCAGTCGATAAGTTCACGAAGTGGATCGAAGCCGTGCCTATCACAAGTTCGACTGCCTCCTCGGCAGTTAACTTCATCAGGTCGATCATCTTCAGGTTCGGAGTGCCACACAGCATCATCACCGACAACGGCACGAACTTCACAGCCGAAGAGTTCAAGGACTTCTGCTCCGAGCAAGGCATCAAACTCAACTACGCATCTGTCTCGCACCCGCAATCCAATGGGCAAGTCGAAAAGTCCAATGGTTTAGTCTGCAAAGGCATCAAGAAGCGCCTGCGAGTACCGTTGAGGCGCGCTGCAGGCGCCTGGGTCGAAGAGCTGCCATCTGTGCTTTGGAGTCTACGCACCACACCAAACAGTTCAACCCAGTACACGCCATTCTTCATGGTTTACGGTGCAGAGGCGGTCATGCCTGCGACATCAAGTTCGACGCACCTCGAGTGGTGGCCTACGACGAGTCTGACGCAGAAGAAGCACTCGAGGACGACATGGACACCCTGGACGAAGCACGCGACATCGCCCTCACCCGCTCAGCCGTGTACCAGCAGGACCTGCGCAACTACCACGGACGGCGACTGCGGCCAAGAGCTTTCGTTCCAGGCGACCTGGTCCTTCGCCTCAAACAGAAGAAGGTGCACAAGCTTGCCTCCCCATGGGAGGGCCCATACATTGTGACAGAAGCAATCGGCGGAGGAGCTTACCGCCTGAAGGACTCGAAGACAGGAACAGTCTGCCACAACCCATGGAATGTTGCGCAGCTACGACGTTTCTACGCCTAGTCGACTCCCCTGTTGTAACAAAGCATACATGTCAAGGCGGCAGGTTTCAGACGCACTCTTTCCCTTACCAGGGTACCTGAGGGGACTGGAAGGGTTTTAATGAGGCGGCCTGCTCGCAAAAATCAATGAAGTGATTTGTGGAACAAGCTCTCCCCTTTACTTTTTCAGTCAAAAAGCAACATAAACCTAGGCCGCCACCCGAACACTCGGGGGCTGCGCCATAGGTTCAACTCAAAATCCTGGCCGCCACCCGAAGCACTCGGGGGCTGCGCCGTACAGGTCTCAGTCAAAACCTAGGCCGCCACCGACGCACTCGGGGGCTGCGCCATACAGGTTCAACTCAAAAACCTAGGCCGCCACCCGAAGCACTCGGGGGCTGCGCCATACAGGTTCAACTAAAAACCTAGGCCGCCACCCGAAGCACTCGGGGGCTGCGCCACACAGGTCTAAAGTCAAGCCTAGGCCGTCACCCGACGCACTCGGGGGCTGCGCCATACAGGTCACTCGCAAAATCCTTGGCCGTCACCCGAAGCACTCGGGGGCTGCGCCGCACAGGTCTAAGTCAAACCTAGGCCCCACCCGACGCACTCGGGGGCTGCGCCATACAGGTTCAACTCAAAAACCTAGGCCGCCACCCGAAGCACTCGGGGGCTGCGCCGCACAGGTCTAAGTCAAGCCTAGGCCGTCACCCGACGCACTCGGGGGCTGCGCCATACAGGTCACTCGCAAAATCCTTGGCCGTCACCCGAAGCACTCGGGGGCTGCGCCGCACAGGTCTAAGTCAAACCTAGGCCGCACCCGACGCACTCGGGGGCTGCGCCATACAGGTCCAACTCGAAAACCTAGGTCGCCACCCGAAGCACCCGGGGGCTGCGCCGCACAGGTCCAGTCAAAGTACTAGGCCGCACCCGTCGCACTCGGGGGCTGCGCCGCACAAGTCTGACTCGGTACACCTCGGCTGCACTCGAAGCACTCGGGGGCTGCGCCGCACAGGTCTAATTCAAAATCCTAGGCCGCACTCGATCCGCTCGGGGGCTGCGCCATACAGGTTTACAGACGTCTACAAGATACAATTTACTAACTCGGGGGCTACCCCCACCTCGACATACATACACTCATATTTCCACTTGGAAAAATTTCTTTACAAGCTAACGCTATGCAACAGCACTCTACTGCTCTTATTCTACAGGCTCGCCCTTTGGCGCATCAAGTGGCCCTACAAGGTGCTCGCTAAAGTTCTGGACCTGCCGAATCATCTGGCGCGCAGCCGCAAGAGTATCGGCATATTCACCCTCTCCAGGCAAGCCGTCAAGCACCTTGTGCAATGGAAGATTAGGCCGGTGCAGTCGAACGTATGCCAACGCCACGTTCGCCCCGGCAACAAGTTGAGCGTGCACGACTTCCTTCAACGCACCGCCTTCACGGAACCTCTCCAGAAGAGCAGTCAGTCCATTCGGCTGCTCGTTGTGAGGAAAGTACACCTTGTTGATCTGCCAGAGGGTTTTTCTGCAACCTTCCAAGAGCACAGCAGCCCGCCAGGTACGATCCAGCATTCGTGCCAGTACACTACCTCTGGATTGTTCGACCAAAACTGGCGCGCTTCGGGTGAGTCACCGGCGGCCTCTTTCTCTACTCGCTCGTCCACTCGAAGCTGCTCAGCCTTCAAGTCAGAGTTCACATCTGCATCAAGGCCAAGCATTAAGCATAGCAGGAAGACACAGAAGCCGAAGCAAAAACGCTAGAAGGCCAACCTTGCAGCTGTCGACTGATCAAGTCCATCTCGCCAAGCAGAAACTCCTCACGCTGGGAGAACGGCGCAACGGGCCGCGACCTCAATCGCTCCAGCTCCAACTCAGCACTCTTCAGCTTCGACTCGAGCTCCAACACCTTGTTCCTCATGAAGGTGATCACTCTCTGGTCATTTACGCTTCGCACAGGAGCTGGAGGAGCTTGACGGCGGCGACGAGTAGGCGCAGCCGAAGTGGTGTCCTCCTCATCGTCCGCGCCAGTAGTTCCAGCAACGTCAGGAGCTTCGCCCATATCAGACTGCCAAGAATTGACAGCGTCAAGCCAGGAAAAGAATCAACATAATTCATCCAAACAAGACATCAAAAAAGACTTGGCGACTGCACCCCCGAGGGAGCGAATTCACATTTCATCATCAGCATGTTCACTCGCACGATATAAAGTGCATTACAGACTCAAGCCCAAAAGCAGAAGCATAGTCCTAAAGAAAAAAGTCTACACTACAGACTCCGACTGGGAACGGCTCTTCCTAGCAGCCAACTCTGCAGCTTTGGCAATCCTCTTCTCGAAGGTGTCGACCAACTTCGCAGCTAGCTGGCTCGCCTGCACCTTCACACCGCTAAGGGACGCGGTCCTGCCATCAGGCTTCCGAGGGAAGTCGCTGACAACCTTCTCAAAATCACCCACGACTTGGTGACCAAGAAGTAGCTGGAAAGTGAGCTCGGAGCCGCGTACCGTCTGCGTGCGCGTGAAGTTCGCCAGGACATTCGAATTGCCTTCGAATGGAGCTGCGAGTGCGTCAACAGCAGCTGGTGGCGGCTTGCTGGGAAAGATACTCCGGTGCACAGTCGCTAAGGCATCCGTCGACTTCTGCAGTGCCGCCGTCGACTGCTGCAGCGCCGCCGATGCATACGCGCAGACGCGGTCGACGAAGCCAACAGCCTCCGCCAAGCCGACACTCTCGCTGGAAGTCCCTTCTGGAGGAGCACCTCCGCAAGTCCCTGTTCAAAAGAAATCAACACCCGTAAGACGTCAGAAGTCGAAGAAAGGCAAAGTAGGCACTGAGCCGAAAAACTTACTTCCAACAACATCTGCGAGTGCGAGCAAGCGGTCGACCTGGGTCTTCTCCAGAGCATCCCGAGCTTGTTCCCGCTCTTGGGCTTCACCCAGTGACTTCTCCAGCTCCGCGACCCGCGTCTTCATGCTCTCCTTCTCGCCTACGGATCAACGGAGCAAAGTTAGCAATAAAGGCAGTCGAAGCACCCCTCGAACACAAGGGTTCACACTTACATTCGCTTGCTCCAGAGCAGTGCGAGCTGATCCCTCTCCTGCTCCATGCGAACGAAGGCTGCGGCTCCCTCCATCTGCTGGCGATAAAATGGCTGCAGGAAACACAAGACATTAATCTACGCCCGACTATTCTAGTCACGCGCATCTTCGGGGGCTACTCCCATCGGGAGCGCTGTACGCGCACCCGATACAGATCTTGCAGAAGGAGTCGAAGAACACTTACATGCTCAAGCAGCCCAGCGTCAACCGGAGTCGCGTCAGCAGACCTCTCTGGCATGGCGGAGGTCGAAGCCTTCAAGGCCAAAACGTCACCCGCCAGAGCCTCCTCTCCGGTCGTCCTCGCAGTCTGCTCGATCATAGGAGCAGAAGTGTGCTCCATCTCACGAGGGGAAGAAACAGCAGCGCCAGTACGGTCGCTGTGACAAGAAAACTCAATTCAAGGACCCGCAAGTGAAACAACACACTCGACAAAAACAAAGCAATGGTTATGCGACTAACCTGACGACATCGTCTTCACTTCCCAGGGAGACGGAGGCCATCCTCGCGAACTCGGTCGGCGGTGCAGAGCCGAGTGGAGGCACGACCAAAGGTTCAGCCAGGTCGCTCGGGTGCCTAGTACCCGAAGAGGACTCGCTCGTCTCTTCCTCGTTCACACCCGCCTCCTTCACAGGCGACGAGGCAGAACCAGAGTCGCCAGCCTTTCGCCTCTGCCGCTTCCGCAGCGGCTCCTCGTCTTCATCATCCTCCTCCAACTCTTCACTCGGAGAGGTGGCGGAGGGAACTTCATCGTCATCAACCTCGTCCTCAGGGAACTCTGCCTCTTCATGAGGTCCATTCTCCATCAACGGAGGAAGACTGACGTAGCTCGAACGACCCTGTCAGCAAAATGAGCGTTCGAGTAAGGCAAAAGGATTCGACAGAAGAAGATACAAGACAAAGCAAACGAAGCTCACCTCAGGCACAGGATTATTAGGCCCATATGGCTCGACTGGGCACTTGATATTGCACGGGTCAGCGGCTCGGAGACTAGTGATGCTCCTCACCTTCGACTCGACTGCGTCATCATCAAGCTCATTGCCAGCATCCTCACGCGCCCACATCGGGTGGACGCGACTGCGCAGCGGCTGCACCCGAAGCCTGAAGAAGGTGGCGATGAGGTGAATTCCACCCGTCTCGCGCCCAAGACTCTTCAGAAGGCCACGAAGTAGCGTCAACAAGGGCTGAGTCGCCTCCCTGTCCTCCTTCGACAGCGGGTGCGCCCACGCGTTCGTCTTCCGCAACTCGCGATCAGCGGCGAATTCGGGAAGCCCTGCTTGGTCACACCTGATGTAGAACCACTTCTTCCGCCAGCCCTGGACGGAATCGGACTTCTTCATCTGGAAGTAGGAGGTGTCGCCACGCACCTGGATGCCGAAGCCGCCGACTGGGTACACCTGCTTGCTCTTCCCCACGTTCCTCCTCACGAGGAATAGCGACTTCCACAACAGCCAGTTGGGCGCGATTCCCAGGAAGCACTCGCAGAGCACGAAATAGCTCGCGATGCTCAAGACGCTATTGGGAGTCAGATCGTGGATCTGAATCCCATAAGCATACAAGAGACCACGGACGAAATCGTGGAGGGGGAACCCGAAACCCCGCGGAAGGAAGTCCACGAAGCAAACGCGTTCCCCCTTGCGAGGGGAGGGAATACCTCTTTCCCGGGAGCGCGCACCGTCGCCTTATCCGCCGGCGGCAGCAGTCCCTGCGCGCGGAGGGCCTCGAGGTCGGCCTTCTTCACCGACGATTTGACCCAGTCGCCGTCGGGCTTCTTCATCACGCTCGCCTCGGCGGCGGCGACGGCGCCAGCAGCAGCCTTCCCCCTCTTCATCGCGGCCTTGCTCATGGAGGGTGGAGAAAAGAAACTGACAGAGCACGCAGCACAACAATGGCGGAACAGAAGCAGTGGAGACGAAGGAATGGGGATGGATGAACTGTTCACCGCCGCGGTGAAAATTATATACCGCGCGGTCAGTCAATCCTGGCCATCCCTGCTGAAACCGCTCTCCGCAACATCATCTGGCCGTCCACGTGTTGCGCGGAGATAGCAACCGTCGACGGCCACGCCGCCCACTACGCGCGGGAATCAAGGCGCCATCATCACACCGCGAAATTTTCGCGCCCAACGGTCAGAAAAAAGCGGCAACCGCTGTCTCCAGTCAATACTGACAGTGGGCCCGCACTGTCACGTCCCGTCGGACACAGAGTGAGCCAGAAAACGTCAGCACTGACGTCAACTGCGCAGGCGTAGCAAGTACGCCAATGGGCTGATCGAGAACTCGAACAGCTCATTCGAGTGCAAAAATGTTCAGTAAGCTCTAAGAGCCGAATAAACTCGAACAGCTCATTCGAGTGCAAGAAGATACAGTAAGCTCCAAGAGCTGAAGAAACTTGTGCAGTAAGCTAAACAGGCCGAATACACAGTAAGTCACGCAAAGCCAGTCGCGACTCCAACATGTCGAGTCCCTTCTTTACTCCCATCGGGAGCGGGCTTTTCGACTGAAGAAAAATTGAGTTTAACCTCAATTGCAAGCAATTCAGCTTAATCTCGGGGGCTACTCCCATCGGGAGCGCTGTTCGCGCTCCCGAGTGACTCAGAACAACAGCAGTCGAAAAATCACCGACTAAGGCTGTACACACAGTATCTCACCCAGCAGTCGATGGTTCGACTAAGGAATCCTCCATAAGCCCTGGACGGCCGGAGTCGACTAATTTTACTTGTTCCTTTCAGGAACCCGACGGTGTGCCCAGGAGGAAGGAGTCCTTTACCCGACTCTACGATTCGACTAAGCACTCGGGGGCTCCTGTCGTGGGGTCACTCTTCGACTACCCCACGGTGGGGATACCTGGGTCACGCCAAGCCCATCAGCCTTAGGACGAGGGCCCAAGGAAGGCCCAAGGAGGACGACGTGCGACCCAAGATAGTCGACGCTAGGTCATGCAACCCCGCCATGCTTGTAAGCGCCATCGGCACCGTTCACCTGAGACCTAGCCTACCATATAAATGCTAGGAGGGTCCTTCGTCTAGGGTACGCTCATAGCCGCCACACAAATCCTAGCGAGATTGCCATCTCGCCATTGTAGCCACCGCTCTCCATCAATAACCAGACAAGCAGGAAGTATGGTGTTATCCTCCGGGAGCCTGAACCTGGGTAAACGCCTTGCTTGTCAGCCGTCGTGATCACCAGCGCTCATCTCTCTCCCCCTCAATCAACCCGGGGTACACGACCCAGGGATTTGCCGAGTCCACACTTCGTCACATGTATAGATACATCACATTTGATGGATATCAAGTCAATTAATTTGGAACGGATGGAGTACTGTATTATGCAAGTAACAAAGAGTGTCATTTCATCAAAAAATTTCATCGATCGCCCGGGTGAAGAGTGAACTTTGCGATAGCAGGGCTGCTCTAGCAGCTCGACCAAAGCAGGCGTCCACGCGTCGTCGTGTGCACGAACCGAGCCCAACACAACACTCCATTCCTTCGACCGCACCGCAATTCGAGTCGCGCCCTCCCAAAATTCCCCGCACCATTCACCCCCTTCCTCCCGCCATGAGCTCCTCCTCCGGCCGCCGCCCCTCGCCGCCGGCGCAGCCGATGGCCTCCTCGTCGCTCCAGAAGCGGGCGAGGGGCGACGACGATCCCGGCGCGTCGCCTTCCACCTCCGGCCCCGCCCCCGCCCAAAACCCTCGCCGCGCCTTCTCCTCCTCCCCGTTCGCCGACTTCGGGAGCTACATGGCCGCGAAGAACAGCAAGCTGTCCGCGCAGTTCGACGCCGACGTGGCCAACTCCGCCGGGGGCCTCTTCGCCGGCATCTCCATCTTCGTCGACGGCTTCACCGTCCCCTCTCACCAGGTGCCCCCGCCGGCTCATACATACTGTACCGTACTCGTGGGATTTGATCGCATTTTTCTGATGCTATACCGGTGGAGGTTACGCCGGTTTATTCCAATCTTATTGTTTCGGGGATTTTCCAGGAGCTGAAGGAGATTATGCTGAACAACGGAGGCCGTTTCGTCAACTACTTCTCGAGGCACACGGTGACGCACATCATCTGCACCCACCTCCCGGAGAGCAAAATGCGGAACATGAGGTACAGGAGTGGGGAGATGAAATGGGTTCACTCTGTGTGCTGGTGTAAATATGTAAAAAATATGTTCTTTCTGTGTGTGTGTCCCTGATATCGTTGCTGCTTAATCCAGAGCATTCAGTAAGGGACTTCCTGTCGTGAAGCCGGCGTGGGTGGCTGATTCCCTTGCAGAGAACCGGCTTCTCAGCTGTATTTTCTTCTCTCCTTCTCTTTTGTAACCAGTATGGTAGTGCTGAATGATACACTCCATTCTTGCAGCTTTTGCTTGAGTGATTCGATAAACCATATGCTGCTAGCAATATTGTTTGCTTGATAGGTTTGATTGAGTTGTTAGTTGCATCAGTGCACATGGAATTAAAACAGTGTTTGGAATGAAGTAAATCTTTCTACTGAACAAGGTTTTCCTGGCAGACGTTGTTTCTAACTTAAGATAGGTAGCCCTGCATGGTCCTCCATCCACTAGAAATCTAGAACCATGTTAAATCATCATAATCTAAAGTTTTTTCCCTAGTTACTTCTGTGCGCATGTTCCCTGAGGTACGATGCAATCAGCCAAGTACCCTTGTTCAAAATTTAAATTTATGGACATGTAGCTATTATAACCAATAAATAGCAGGTGGTAGATCAATTAGTGAAATTAGCTAACTGAATACAATGTTAATAATTATGTAAAAATCACTTATTGGCTGATTTCCCCCTAGAACAATGCATTCATCTACCCCTTCTCACATATGGTGCTTATATGATTCTGCACTTCACATGTATAGCCTGTGCTGATTTCTTATGACACATGTAGTTCGTATCCATGTATATTACTTAATTTGTTCTTATAATGGAATTATTCTTCTGTTTTCTTATTATCACTCAGGCATTCCATATCAAATAAGTCACCATAATTCTTCAAGCCGAAAGCAGATGAAGCTTTCTTCTTTCTTTGCGGGGAAACAAAATGGAATACAATATCAGGGCGGCCGAAATGATGACAACAAAGACCTTGAGTTTCAAACTTCTTCTGCACAGGAGGAATTACAAGAACAAAATGAATCTTGTGAAAAAGAAGGATCATTAATGAGTGTTGAGGTAGCACAGGACTCACTATCCCCGGATGAACATGAAGTTTCAACATTTGAAGAACGAGATGGTGAAGATTTTGCAGTGGGTGAGGATGATGATAATGACTGTGAAACAGCAGTTTCAGAAAGTGCGGACAATGACATAGATTCTAAACTTTATGTGCCTGACTCCCCTGATGCTACATCGGACATGTGCGGTACAAACTCCGTGGGCAGCCATTTATCATTGGGCTCGTTGGAGAAAGATACAGCTAAATCTTCCAGCCGTTCACATTCAACCCTAACAGATCCAAATTTTGTTGAAAATTATTTCAAGGTTGTCGCTGGAGCTGTTCTGTTTTTATTTATTCTTACACAATTGTTGGCATGCTTTGGTTCAATATTAGAACACTGCTATTGAAATCTAGAATCTGCTATCTTGTAATGAATTAAGTTTATGTTCAAATCTTGTTCTGGTGTTGGTGAAGGATTGAACAAAATGAAATCTTGTCTGCAGTAAGTGTACTGGACGGGAGTTCTAATGTTAATTAGTAATACTTTTTGAAGTTTCTCTTACTGACACACTTTGCTGCTTCTGTTTCATTATAATACCATATATTCTTTCATAAATGTTATACTGTCACACTGACTATTTTACCATGTACTTATGTGGTACTCTAGCATTCTCGACTGCATTTCATTGGAACCTGGAGAAATCGCTACCGGAAGCGTTTCTCAAATTCCCTTGGAGCTAAAAGCAGTAAGGGCAACAAAGATCATTCTGGGAAGAAGAAAACAATAATTCATATTGATATGGTAATCTTGTCAATTTGTCATCCTTTTGTTAGCTATACATATAAATTGTATTTTTTTAATGCTGATGCTTTGCACTAATCTTCCAAACATTAATATGCCTTATTGCTTGGGGCAATAAAGCTTCCGTTATCTCATCTTTGTACTATGATTTGTATTTTAGCTATTCAACTCAGCATATCACTTCATGACTTCTAGAATCCAATTTAGTTGCAAAGATAAAAATTGCTCCATTCTTTGGAAGCCCTGGCCATTTCACAGTTTTGCAATTTGATTTTTAAATCCAAAAGGCGTGGTAAATTAGTATATACTTGTAAAGGACACATCATCTTTTCATAGGAATGTGCTAATGACGAGCTAAATGCACTGAGTCAGCAATGCATTGGTTTATTGCCATCAATATAATTGTATAACCATGAATTAGTTCTCCATGTCATTAGATTGTATGGAGAAATCTTTAAAACTTCGGTCCGAGCTACAAATTTCAATCACTATTTGAATTAATGCTTGCATTAGACTGAAGATCAGTACTAAGTTGCTTATCTTGATCCTGGGCATAACTTTCTGCAATTCTGAGTACTATATTTTAGTATATTCTGTCATCAGACATAAGGCAGAGCTGCGTTATACTTGTTACCATGATCTTTGATATAATGTTTTTGCAATCCCAGGACTGCTTTTTTGTATCCGTCGTCATC
Source organism: Poa pratensis (assembly GCA_947311845.1). Classification (NCBI taxonomy): domain Eukaryota; kingdom Viridiplantae; phylum Streptophyta; class Magnoliopsida; order Poales; family Poaceae; genus Poa; species Poa pratensis. The sequence goes on from CAMZMU010000068.1 coordinate 37,523,679, forward strand.
AGAAATAGGCCAGAGCTGCATGATAAGCCAGTAGCAGTTTGTCATTCTGACAATCCTAAAGGAACCGCGGAAATATCATCTGCAAACTATCCTGCACGAAACTATGGTGCTTTATTTTATTGGGAATCACAGTTGGAGCTTAAAATCTTGTGGTGGACACACCTGAATATATTTGATGTCCGCTTTTGTTGGTTTCAGGGATAAAGGCTGGCATGTTCGTTAGAGATGCCAAAGCTCGGTGCCCTCACCTGACAGTTGTTCCTTATAACTTCGATGCATATGGGGAGGTATATCTTCTAGCTTACCACGATGGTCATTCCGTCTCATCTTTTGTGTGGACACTGCTTTTGTTCAAATTGAGATCTTGGTATGGAACTATATTGTAGGTTGCTGACCAGTTCTATGGCATTTTGCATAAATATTGCAGTAAGGTTCAGGTTTGTACTGTATTATCCCATGCTTAGTCGACATATATTCATGTTAATACAATCCCCACACTTCACCACATATACATCCAAGTCTAACCAAGTTATTTAGGCTTTGAGTTGTGATGAAGCTTTTCTGGATATGACTGAATGTTTATACGATAATGTGGAGGAAGTTACACAGAGAATGAGAAATGAGATATTTGGTGCAACGATGTGCACTGCTAGTGCAGGTATTGGTGAGAACAGGCTCCTAGCCCGCTTAGCCACCAGATCTGCAAAGCCGAATGGACAGTTATTTGTTTCATCCGAGAAGGTATGTGTGCATGTTAACTGTGCGATCCTTAGCTTTGTACATTAGTTCCATGTACCAGGTGAGTTTGATTGAGGGCATGTTTGTGACTTCGTGTCATGTAAAAAACCTTTAGTTTCTATCTGGTTCACAACTTCAGATTACTGTTTGTGCTTTAGTCTTCGCACACAGTTAAACATAGTTGAAGACAGTATATTAGTCCAGTGATTTTCTTCCTTATTCATGGTACAGTTTTGTTTTTGTTGCTCAATTTACTATTGTTTTGTCTAAAAGCAACTTTATTACAGGCTGATGATTATTTGAATACCCTCCCTATCAAAGCACTTCCAGGCATTGGTTCTACCGTTTCTGATAAACTGAAAAGCGACGAAGTTGAATACTGTGGTCAGCTTCGCAACATATCAAAGGTTTGCCAGCATCTCACTTGTGTAGTTTAACATGTAGTCACCCCTTCTCTTAAAGTAAGTTGGCAAGGGTGCTGTCAAATGGTTCCATATTTTACAAGTTCGATATCATGCTCGACTAAGTTTTACTATCGTGGAATAGAGTGAATATCTTTTCATCTTTTACAGTTTTAATGAGCAATAATTTATCATTCTATCTGGGATACCTGCTATGTAATGGTCATACCATGCATCACCACAGGCTCTTATCTGTAGGTTTGTGCATATGTTTTTTATACTGAATTCCCGCAAACACTTTTATGTAGGATGCTCTCCATAAGGACTTCGGAAAAAAGATTAGTAATATGTTATGGAACTATTGCAGAGGAATTGACCATTCAGCTGTTGAAGATGTTCAGGTAGAAGCATCTTAGTTATTTTCTGTTGTGAGAACCCACTACTCTATTATCAAGGTCATAACCTTCTCGCGTGGGAACATGCAAATTTGATGCCCATTTTTGTGTTCAGGTTGCATAGTTAAGCCTGGTATCTTCTAACTGCATGCTGTTAGCTCATTGTTCCAAACATCTATTTGCTTCTTACATGGATCAGATGGCTTTGATTTTATTCATCACTGATGCTTAGCAGGCACCTGTGTTGATTTTGGCCACCCTTTCTTTTGGAATGGAATAGCCTGATACATCTGAACTTTTTTTGCTACACATATATTACAGGAAACAAAATCTGTGGGTGCTGAAGTCAATTGGGGAGTCAGATTTAATGAGAAAAAGACGTGTGCCCTTTTTTTCACTCCTGTGTTATTTATAATTTTAGTGCTGTGCCTTTTCAGGTTTGATATTATTATGTTTATCTTTGCAGGCTGATCATTTTCTTGTCAATCTAAGCAAGGAGGTTTCGTTACGCTTACAAGGATGTGGACTACAGGGCCGTACTATTACCCTTAAGGTTGTTTCTGTTGAATGTACAGACTTTTTAATCCATATATGTGGCAATCAATTATAGTTTCATAACCAATATGTTCTGCCTTGAAGGTGAAAACAAGAAGGAAAGGTGCTGGAGAGCCAATAAAGTTCATGGGATGTGGTGATTGTGAAACCATGAGTCGTTCCACCACGGTAAGTGTTAACTGATGTATTTGAATAGATAGTCATATCATTGTGTCGTAATCTTAGTTTATTTTTGTCTTTCTGTATCAACCTGCATTCCAAGTCATTGTATTGTAGTCTTGACCATTTGCAGCAAGGGTCAGGCAAGCATTTATCCTGTAAAACATGTTCTCAGTTCTTAGTGCACATTCTTAGTACAAGATGTGATTTCTGCCACCACTGTTATTTTTACGTTTCTTTCCCTTCGCTGTTTCAAAGATCACAGGTGCAACTGACAATTTAGTCACCCTTCAGAGAATCGCAAGACAATTGTTTGCAGCTTTTCATGTTGGTAAGTTCGATATATTCTGTCTCATATCAAATCTCTCTTTTAACTAGTATTTTGTCGGAGTTAATTTGTTGAAGACTAAGTTCTGCAATGCCATATTCTAGATGTGAAGGAAGTTCGGGGAGTTGGACTTAAAATGTCGAAGCTTGAGCATGCAGATTTAGCTCGAGGAGGTATCTTCGAACTGTTCGATTTCTCATCTATGTGTTTTTCTCTTTATTGTTCAACACTCTTTTGGGCATGGTATAAATATGTCTTGCTATTGGCATTGGGATAATTAAGAATGCTGTCAAGAGTTGGGCCTGAAATCATCAGAGGACTTAGGTGTACCAATTTAACAATTTGAAAGTGGGAATGGCGGTTGCCGCTTAAGAAGTTTTTTTTTTACTTCTGACATCTAAGAGTATTGCTGAAGATAACGTGTTTTCTTATTTGTTGGAATATACAGTTTTGTTGTACTACTAGTCTACAACTACATGTTAAACATCTGAAGTATAATGTCCCAAGTGCTCTCACCAAACTATGTAGCATGTGTGAATAGATATCTTCACAAACTAATAGTTAATTTTCTTTGTTTGGAAATATGAGGCATATTTTTTCTTGCGCACAAATCAAGGAGATTCCAATGGTGACTAAACTACATTTAATAAGATGGATATTGTTTTTGGAGTATAGACGAATAACACACTTAGATGTTATTCAAATTATCAAATATGAAGACCCTATAATCATGAGCAAGAAAAAAGCCTTGTATTTTTAAAAAGAGGTAGTAGTTAACATATCACTCATTGCACTGAAATTATAGAATATTGGCATAAATGGTCTAATGAATAGGCCGAACTCATTGTAATATTTCTACTTGCTATTGTAGTGTTAATGTAACATTGTCTTATAAGCTAGTCTCTTGTAGTATATGCAGTTGAGTGATATTAGAAGGTGCTTTTCCAGGAGATTAATGCGATAAGTCAACAAATTTTACTTCCTCCAACCGTCCTTATGAGCTATGAAAGCTTGCCCCAGTACTTCTCACATGCTTTGTACTAAAATAACATTGACAAAACAGTTCAAATATAATCTCCAGGTTGCAATGTTAATAATTTTCTGCCTAAATCTTCTTATGTCTACTGCACATTGTTCCTTAGCTCGTAGTTACCTGATTTTGTGGATACTTATCTTTTCATGGTTGCTATTTTGTAACAAAGCACCCCAAGGGAATATGCTTAAATCATGGCTTGGTTCATCAGCTGAGAAGCTCAAGAAACAGGGCAGTGAGAAAACCTGCTTGCGTGGAAACAGTGATGATGCAGGTATTGGACATTTTTATCATACGAAGGTGTTGTTTCCCTATTTTAGTTGGTTTGCATAGTTTTTACTTCATAGTGTTGAATTTGCAAATTTTCCGTTCTCTATAGATATTTTTTGAAGACTTTGACTTGTCAGACATTGTGTAGGAACCAGTGGGCTGAAAAATTTGGGAAGCTCCAGACCATCATTTACACGTGTGGCATCCCATTCATCAAAGGGGAACCTCACAATTGGTAGGTCTACCAGGGTTGATGCCGTTGAGCTGCCACCATTATCTGAACTTGATCTGGAGGTCCTCAAGAACCTTCCTCCTGAGATAATATCTGAAATGAATGACATGTACAAGGGAGAATTGCGTGGTTTTCTGGACATGATAAGCGGAGATGAAGGCAAGGAAAGCAATTCAAAATCTCTTGTTTTACCTGCTGTTAATCAGAACTCTCTGCCTGCTTGTGATGCAAAGCTGCATGGATATGGAGAGCACAGAGACTCCCTGCATTTGGAAAAGCAGGGCAATATTAAGGTGAGCTGATCAGTAAACTTAAAACTGGAAACGTAGTGGAAGGCTGAAAGCACACAGTTCAAAGCTGCCACTTTGTTATCTTCATATTCGAACCATTCTTCAGTGTTCTAAGTGTTGCTATTACTGCCACAGGGGACAACAGACCAGGAAGTTCAAGTTGCCAACGCTTCGTGCTCAAGAGCTGGTGAATTGGTCGATACAAACGGTGTCACACGGCTTGATTTCATGCCTAACTCTCTAAGCCAGGCAGACTTTACAGTTCTGCAGGAATTACCTGAGGATGTCAAGGCTGATTTGTTTAATGTGCTTCCGTTACATAGGTCAAGAGATCCTGGATGCAGCACTTCCAATGTTACTGAAAACAAATCTCCGAATGATGGAGGAACTGATGATCCGAAACATCCTGTAAACTTTCATCTCCCAGGAAGTTCTCGAAAATGGGCCGAACAGTTCAAACTTAGCAGTTCTCTAATATTGAATGCTATTGCAGAGCAACACGCAGTTTCCATTTCCAATCAACCTTTATCTTCCATTTTACAGCCTATTGCTTCCCTCCTCCCTCTGTGTCCTAACTCTGGTAGCGAAGAATGGAACGACACACTCTCCTGCCTCTCTGAGCTTCTTACGGAGTATGTACACCTGAAGGTCGAATCTGATATCGAAGAGCTGCACAAATGTTTCCTTCTTTTGAAAAGGTAAAAGTATATAACCATTCAACCATTATTAGATCTGAACATGAAATGATATGGACGCAGTTAGTCTCTCTTGAAGAGGAAAGTAGTTCATGAACCACAGTATTATTAATTACTGAGCGTTCTCACTGTAGGTTCTCGTCAACATCCGAGCTTTTTCTGGAATTGCACAATGGCATTCTTCCTTTGCTACAGGTAAATTTTCATGTTAAATCATTATCAGTTTTTTTTTTGATATTTGTTATGGCTGTCCTTCATGTTCTTTGCTTTTTCACCTTTTGTTTTCACAAACCTATGGTTGAAGTACCTTAGTTGTTAGATGGAGCCAACCAGCTCTCCAGTCTTCATTTTTTATTATAAAATTCATAGTTGTTTCAGTTTAAAGTTTGAAGGTTTTGAGAAATTGCATCATACGTGCATAAATTTGCAAGGTGGATGCGATCGATCAACTCAGTAATTCATAATCTGGACATTTATGTCCACAAACTTGTAAACCAATGGACTGAAAGCCTAAACCTCTAATTGTTTGGTCATTTTGTAGGATTTAATCAGTCAGCATTATGGTGGGGTACTGCGTCTCTAGTTTGAAATTCCGGCTACCACGAACCATTTAGTAATATGAAGGATGGAGATGGGCACTGGAGTATCAGTGGGTAATCTAACACCGTCATGCTGTGTATCCATGGAGTGTAATTGGCTCTTCTGGTCTGCGGATATGAACTGAATCAGTGTTTTGAATGACAGTGTTGTGTACGCCTGTAAATATTACTAATGCATGAATGACACCATGCATGGGCTCGCATTCTGCATGTTCAAAGTAGCTGGCTGTTACGAAAAGAAGGCAAAAGTTGATATAGGGCAGTTCAAAATTTGTGGATGCCGCTTGTATGCAATCTTTGTTGCTTACGTGCCAAGATGCAAACCTTACGAAGACTTGTGATGTTTTTTTGGATGTATACCATCGTATGCAATATTAAACTCAGCTTGTTCATGTCAAGAATAGCAAAAGAGAGTCTCACAAAAAAATAATCCAAATCGTGAGTTGGAATACGGACAGAATAAATCAAATTACAAAAGGAGAGCTTTGTTGATGACTTTTAAGTTAGCGATCATTAGATACTATATGCTCGACTCAACATCATTCCCAATGTATATGCCAAATCACCTGTCTCCAAGCATACTTTCAGCAGATTCTGGAGCCCTAAATGTCACTTTCAATTCATTAGCTTCCTTACATCACAATGTCTACTGAAAAAGGCAAACAAGCAAACTGCGTTGCCTTATTCTTGCTAGTTACAACTAATTGTAGCATTGCGCTGCATCTTTGAGAACAAGACAGAACACGAGCCTTGGATCAACTTGAGCCCTAAAACCTGTGAAGGTGCTTGGTGACCGAGAAGGTGCTCTTCCTGACGATGGAGCTGGCGCAGCTCCTCTGCCTCTTGTGCTTCAGCATCTCCGGCGCCTCCACGAGTTGCACCTTGCGCAGCCGCTTGGCGTCGTCTGCTTCTCTGTACCCTTGGCGGAACTTGCGCTTCGCTGCCTGCAACTTCTCCTCGGAGCAGGCCTCGGCACGGATGGCGGGAGACACCATGATCTTGGGCAACGGTGGCTCTGCCGCGATCTTCGCCGTCTTGAGTATGCGATCGCTCTCGGGGATCTGTCGCTTCGTCGTCGCGTCTACCGGTGGCACTTGCTGCTCGATGATGTTCTTGACGTTGTCCAGCTTGTGCAGCGCCTCTCTGACCTTGACGACGTCGCTCTGGAGCGACGCCCTCCACCCGCGCATGATGCCGCTGGCAAGGACGCGCACCCGCTCCGAGTCGTGCTTACGCAGCGCGTCGACGGACTCGGCCAGGTCGGTGGTGGCAAGCTCCTTGGGCGTCGCTGGGATCAGCCTGAGCGTCTCGAGGGACTCCGCCATCACGTCGTCCAGCACGAGGCAGAGCTGCTCCGCCTGGTCGTCGTCCGCGGCATCGCAGAGCAGTTCGACGATGTTGCCCCTGGCGCTCCGGAACTCATGGCGGGGTAGGTGGACCGGATCGACGGCCTCGATGGCGGCGTCGATGGACTCGAAGGCGCCGAAGAACCGCTTCCACCGGCGGAGCGGGCTCTGCGCCAGCGCGGCCATGGCGGCGAATCAGGAGCTCTGACCTAGCTTTCGGTAGATCAGGGATTGGTGGTCTCTCGTGGACGGAGGGACGCTAAAATGCAACAACAAGTTCCGAGAAAGGGATCCTTGTATCGCCGGTTGAGCGAGCTGAATTCGAGTCGAGCAAGGTGAAACTTGGAGTGGCACTCGGAGTCCGATTCAGGATGGGAATGAGCCGACCTGGCCTGGCCTTGGCCTCGGACCCGGTCCTAGTGGCCCCAGAGCCAATTTGAGATGCCATGGGTCGACCCATAAAAAAAATAATTAGTGGCCTTGTTGGCCCGATGGGTATTTCGAATCGACTCAAAATTTAGCTATATATACTTTGACTCGCGGACAAAACATTGTTAGCACGAAGCATGATTTAGTGCAATCCGACTAGTGTAGATATAAGGATTTCTAATCCTACCAGATTAGCTGTTTAGAGTGCTTTTTATATGCATGCTGACCTCGTAACAGCTAATCTGGTAAATAAAACCAGTAAGCGCGTCACGCCTGTACCATCAACGATGTTTACACATGTGCGTGTGTCGGAAGTCGGCAAAAAAAAAAAAATCGTGTGTTCCTGAGGTTGATACATAGGTGTAACGTGAGTTTAGCTAACATAAGTGATCAAGCTGACTATGCGGCTATTGGTTGTTCTGTAGATGCGCGTTTTGCCGAAACAAATCGAGCCAACTTTTCTAGTTGCTATTATGTTAGGTCGACCCCGCTGACCCAACGGGTCACTTGGAGCCGGCCCTGCTGACCCAAATTCCATTAAAGGCCAGCCCATGTGACCCATTGGCCTCGAATTTTTGGGTCGGGTCGGCGACCCAGCGGGCCGACCCGACCCATTCCCATCCTGAAGTCCGTTACAGCATGACGTTAGGTTGCCTGTGGGGCACGCAACCTCAACTAGTTTCACAGCCTGTACTCTCAAAGTTTCACTCAGTAAACCAACACGGATAATTTTCAGGAACCGGCACGTAGCGGCATAAGATTCATAGATGTTTCATCCGAGAGGCACGGATCTTAGGACATGAATCAATGGTGAATCTTGTGCCGGTAGGTACCGGCTCATGTAAAAATGCATTCGGCCATACTAAATGGATTTTCTAACCGGTCACACATAAAAATGGAGTATTTTCCACCTCGTCCGAAGCCTCAAATCTAAATAGTGGGGGACGAGGCATAACCGAGAGAAAGGTGATGGACATAAGAGTAGTCAGTTTCCTTTTTTTTAAACCTATAGTAGTCAGTTTCCTGCTGTCGCACGTCCCTAACACTAAAGTCGACTTGGCCAGAGCTTACCACTTTGCCCCCTTGCTCTTCTTTCATCCGCCCGTTCCGGTGACGGCAAAGTGTGGGGACCTCGACGTTTCAACTTTGGTGAGTAGGTAAGGTTGGGCTAGGTTTTTTAGGGGTGTCGCATCGGTGGAGGGTACGGCGCCACGTCAGAATCAGGTGCCTCTGCTTCTCCCCATCTCGACGCTGCTCTAATGGGAGGCGTCGTGGATCAGGTGTCTTGGTCCTCTTGCCGTTCTTTTGACCCAGCGAGATTAGTTTCCCGGTGTATCGCTAGCGTTTGTCGTTACTCGCAGTAGCTCTAGTGGCCACAGGGCGATGCAGATGCTCTGGAGCGAGGATGGTGATTCGAAGGTGGTAGATCTGCCGTTCTTCCTCGACTTTGTCGATAGGATGTGGCGGCTCACGGTCCAAGGTAGCACGGGGACATCCCCGGTTGACGTGCCACATCGACATGTGCTTCGCTGCTCGCAGCGGGCTTGTTTATCGACTCACAAAGCTTTGTTGGCGATGGTGTTTATTTGGATCTTGCCATGGTGGAGCCTCTCTGTCTCTTATGACGTGCGCCACCGGAGTTGGGTGGCGGCCGCTGGCTTTGGTGTGTGCAGAAAATTCTACAGATCGTTCTGTATTTCTTTGATCCTTTAGGGTTCTATGTGTAAAGTTTCCAAGACAACTGTTTTTCCCTCGTCTAATTGCATCATAGAACTTTATTTTCTATTAGAAATCAATGTTGGGGATATCGCTTATCGGGAACTTATCGGTCGACCCAATATAAGGGGTAAATCGGCCCGTTTATCGGCATATCAGCCGATAAATTGGCTGATTAATCTTATCGGTCAGACATCGGTAAACGATAAATCGACCGGTTTACCGGAATATCTGAAGATATCTTGAACAGTGAATGAAATATGTGGTTTATCGGCTAATTAATCTTATCGGTCAGACATCGGTAAACGATAAATCGACCGGTTTACCGGAATATCTAAAGATATCTTGAATAGTGAATGAAATACGTGGTTGCTCTCTCTCAAAAAAGTAGCGAGTTTCCATAGTAATAGGCATATGTAGATCCAAACCAGGACGTAGGCCCCAGAGCCATGCTTGACGCTTGGCCTCCTCCAGGCTCTGTGTCAGATAGGAAGATTTTCCCATGCGGACATATGAATGTCACCACGTCAAGTCAAACATTGACATCATCTTTGTTAACTTAAGCACATATTATCACATGAAACATGTCATTACATGCGTACAGTTAGAAAATGTACGTAGTATCAACTTGGCTGAAGATTTAAAATGGTTAAGAATGCTCTGTTGATTGCTTGCATTTATACTACTATTAAAAGAGCAAACTTGTGTTGATACATTAAATCTGAGCCTTTCAATATTTGATAAACGGTCAAGATTGTTCCAATGTTTGACAACTCAACACATCTTTTCGTTTCATGATATTTACCGAATTTGTCACCGCTAAAAACAAAACGTTCCACATCGTCTCCCGAGTCCCGACGGATCTATCGTCTCCATCGCGTCGACGCAGAAGGTTCAGCTCCTCCCCGATCCCCTTTCTACCGCCGCCCTCACCCGTCGATTCAGACCAACTCCGATTCCTCCGCTTACCGGAACGGAGTCTCCTCAGCGTGTCCCACAGATTCCCACCCGCTAACTAGAGGACCAGGCGTCACGTGGCAGGCAAGCCAAACTGGCTGGAAAACTTGACTCCCTCCGTTCATTTTATAAGACATTCTAGATATTTAAATATAGACTAAATACGGATCAAAATAGTGAACCTACACATTAAACGATTATTCTATAATAAGAACGTGCCCAGGGAACGACTCTCGTACGACGCCTGTCTAATCTCGTTTCAACGGTTTTCTCCGTCTTAACATTATCCTTAACCTCTCGTCTATCGCTCGCTTGCTCCAAGCCATACAAACTCGCGAGGCCCCTTTTTCTCCCCTTCCCTCCCTCTCAATCCCGATGCACCACGCGGTCAGGTGACCTTGTAGACGGCAGTGGTGGAGGAGGAGTCGTCGGGGCCGGGAGCTCAAGGAGCACAACGAGGTCAGCCATGAGGCCCTCGTCAGTGAGGTCCGGCTACATCCCAGAGACAACGTTGGGGAAGGAGGGGGACGGGCAGTAGACGCCGCCTAGGTCGACGTGAGCCAACTTGAAGCGTTGCGCAGACTACGGCTGCCTCGTCTTTCACCTCGCTTAGGTCGACATCGGGCTCATCCCCGCCATGCTCTGCCGCTTCCTTGCCGACCCTGAGTTATCTTCGTGTCACTAGTACAGAACGACACATCGGAAACGGACCAAAACCCCATCGAAAACGGAGAAACGGTCCGTGTCCCTGTCCCCGCTGCTGATGTGAAGGCCCTCATCGGGAATGGAGGCAAAAAAAACCGTCACTAATGAGGCCTCTTTTTGGCAACGGTTGTGCGCATACCTCCGTTTCCTCAGTGTCGAGCTCATCAGCAACGGAGTCTTTGAGTTTACCCATTTGAATTGAGGTTTCTTCAGAAGCACATTATAGCACGTATATAGATGCCACTGGACATTAAATCTCACAACACAAGCACGAAAATGATAGCAAATTCATTCATAAGGTATACCAAATGTCACCGATACATTGCATCATAAGATGACCAATTACACTTATCTTCATTGTCATGCCTCGCTACATCTATCCTTGTCATTCATAACCAAACTAATATTCATTTATATTCATGACTTGATGTTACATTTGTCTCCACAGCCATGGCAAGTCCATGAATTCGATCTTCTTCTTGGATGGTGTCGCCGAAATATAATAACGTCACAGCTGTGACAATTCGGCCACACTGTTCAAGACACTCTTAATTAAAAATGTGTTTTGTACAGTGCAGCGAAACGTCACAACAACGACGGTTCACGGATATGATCCCACTTAATATGTAGCACATTTAAATCTTGTTTGGATCTACATGATGTTTCTGCATAAAAAAAATACATGGATGGATAGTTAGAAAAGAGCCAAATATGATGCTACATGACATAAATACATTTGAAGACGAAAACGGCTTACACCTTGAGCGCCTATATCCATGTGTTTGTAGTCCGATCTAAATGATTTGGAGGCAGAAACTGAAGGTCATGATTCGTTCAACAACCTCACCATTTTTATGCATTGTCACCGAAACATACTATTACTTCATACACTTGTAAGTTAGTTACACAAAATCATAACGAGGATTAGCACATTGACAAAAAGTTGTGTAAGATCTAGTAGTGAGAGATGTATTCATCATCGGCAGTACTACAAACAAACACAACACAATACTAGACTTCAAATACTAGACAAGTTTTCTATGCTACTTTAAATAAAGTGTAAGATCTAGTATTGAGGGATGTATTCATCATCGGCAGTACTACAAACAAATACAACACAATAATAGACTTCAAATACTAGACAAGTTTTCTATGCTACTTTAAATAAATAATAAAGTATAAGATCTAGTATTGAGGGATGTATTCATCATCAGCAGTACTACAAACATACACAACAAAATACTAGACTTCAAATACTAGACAAGTTTTCTATGCTACTTTAAATAGAGTGTAAGATCTAGTAGTGAGGGACGGACATACTCCGGCAATAGATCAGTAGATCCGCGTCGGTGACATACACGGGGAGGATGCGCGGCGGTGATGTCGGCCCAATGCGCCGCTCAGATTTGCGAGATAAGGGTTAGATCTGGCGCTGCTTGGAGCCGCCGCCACACTGTGACTGTGAGTGAGAGTGAGAGTGTGAGTGAGGGCGAGAGCGTTAGGGTTGTCGGAATAGTGCATTTATAGCACAAGTATAACATCGCAAACGGAGGCGATAAACAACCGTTTCCTTTAACTTGTTCACTGACACACTGGACCTACTTACAAAGGATCGATGCAGAATAAAGAAATAAATTTACAGTAGAACTGAACTAACTATCTACTCTACTTGTTCTTCTTCTGCCCTGCCTCCGCGCCATTGTCGTCCGCGGGGCGACGTTGCTTCTTGCCGGTTGCCTTTTCCTCCTCCTCCTCCGGCGCATGCTCCTCCTTCTCCGGCGCCTGCTCCTCCTCCTCTGGCGCCTCCTCCGGCACCTCCTCCGAAGCGTGTTCCTCCTCCTCGTAGTCGTCTTCTTCCGGGCTAGAATACGACTCCCGCGATTCCTCCGGCTCCTCTTCCTCCAGCGCGTCCTCCTCGTCGGAGTCGTCTTCTCCTTCGCTCGAAGACGGCGGGTCAGGGTCATCGGGGTCCGAGTCCGGCGGTCCATCCTGATCCCACCATGGGACGTCACCGCGGTATTCACCGCTCGCGTCGTTGCTGGGGACTTCCTCGTTCTGCCACGAGGGTTCCTTCATGGCGGTTGTGCTAGTCTGGTAGAAAACATGGGAGAGAACGAAGGGAGAATGCGAGAACTGCCTGGCTTCACATGGTTCCAATCCCATTTAAGTAGTGGCGAGCAGGCGGTTTCAATCCCTCGTGAATTAAGCCGCATTGAACAGGCGCGCTTCAAGTTTGCAACTGCAATTTCCCAAGCACATAGCAAACGGATATCCATCCACAATCGTTGCCATAGAGGCTAGTATTGGAAACGGAGCCCAATTTATGACCGTTGCCAATCTGATAGTTAACAGAGTTTTGAGTTCCTCCGTAACCAATGTTTGATGGACCAGTCGCGCCCCAGTTCTGTCAGGCCTCGTCTGCAACCCTAAAATCAAGATTTTCCGTCGCCTAGTGTGTGGTACGTGGTCCCACACTATGACCTGAACGGATCCGTCGAGCAGGTGGAGTACGCCTGCATTGGTGCCTTCCTCACCTTCCGCATCAGTGTGCCTCCTCTGCCTTTGAGCAGGTTGTGTTTTGTTTTTCTAGAGATTTGATAGCTTTTCATGGTAACCACGAACTAGGAACCTGGTATTGCCAACGATCTAATAGCTACAACATGTGTAGTGGTAATGTTGTGCTAAATGGCCGGGTAACTTGAATAACCTGGTAATTATCACAAATTAACCCGGTGACCATCACCGAATAACCTGGTGACTATTTACGGGGAAATTCTGGTATCAGAAATTTTGGTACCTAGAATAATCTGGTATTCATCACATATTAACCCAGTAACCATCACGAAATAACCTGGGACTATTTACTGGAAAATCTGTTATCAGAATCTGATAATCATCTCATGTTAACCCGGTAACCATCACCAAATAACCTGGTGACTATTATTGTAAATATTGTATAGAAAATCTCGTACCAGAATAATCTGGTAATCATCACATATTAACCCGATAACCATCACCAAATAACCTGGTAACTATTATTGTATAGAAAATCTGGTAACTAGAATCATTTGGTGACTAACCCGATAACCATCACCAAATAACCTGGTGAATATTATTTGAAAACCTGGTATGAAAACTCTGGAGGATGACGTGCTGAAATAGTATGGTAATTACACTAGCTTAATTTGATAGATGAAAAAAAGCAATACCAAACCTGATAATGTCACCTAAATAGTGCATAATTCAGATCACACAGTCTGATTTTTAATCTGGTAACTAAGAACTGCATATTCGGCAATTGAGGAATGACAATCTGGCAATTACCAATGAAAAAAAAAGTTGTCAAAACATGCCGACACATTATTTAGTTTTGAAGATCTTGTCACCATGAAGGCAGGTGTAAGCAGATCATTAATCGAGATAATGGTTTGAGAGATATGGTTTTTAAAATTTTGAAATCAAAAGCAATATTTGGTGTGGCGGGGAGTAAATCTATGTGACGCCGTACGGTAGTGCCTCAGAGGGCACGTGCGCTACATAGCACGGTCCCACATTAAATATGTCTAGATACGTGTATTTTCAAAAAAGTTAGAATACCTTATAAAAGTGTGAACGGAGAGAATAATTTCCAAAACGAGACGACTAACACAAACTGGTATTAATGAGATTGTATTAGAGATAAGATTATTTCGTTCTTTCTCTAATCTTGACTTAGAGGTCTCTTTATGTTCCAGCCGATCCTCACTCATGCCACAACTTGAGTATTTTTTTTTGCCAGTTCTTTGTCTTTTGTAAAAAAAAATCTCTTATCTCGTCCCCTTGAAAAAAACAAGCCATCCCGGTGCCACTCTCTTTTGTGCCGAGTCTTTTGCAGTACTGAAACATCTTGGCACCAAACTGCACAACTTCGGTGCCATCTACCAGCGTTGAACCAAGGGGGCAGATTTGAAAATAGTTTTTCCAAGAAGCCATACAAGTCGTTAATTTGACACAAGGGACAAATTTGTCAGAAAAAATCCCTTTGAGCCGGTATAAGTGTCGGTAGAAAATAACTAATTATGTACAACTGGCCAGTACAACTCACGACAGCTTTTTAGGATCCGAGGGAGTACATAACTTGACTGTTATTCACATGCACTAAATATCACCATGTAGGAGGAGAGCGAACATGCAGTACACCTCATTTGCTCTACTATGTTATGTCACCGCCACTGCTTGGCCGCTGCCTTGCACTGAGTTCACATCTATGATGTGCCACCGCCATTGGCATCCTTACAAAAAGTTCTTTGATGGCAGTATTCCTATCATTAATTTGCAGGAGTCTTCAGTGCATAGATCATGTCGGTTTCGCCTTGTGGATCAACGGGTTGTGAAAGCAGGGTAATTGCCATTATATACCCATTCAACCCAAACCCGCCTTACGCTTTGTTGGTTGCTGCCCACAAAGCTGCTACGTCATTGTCTTGTATGCGCAACAAAACATGCAACCATCTAAGCCTGCGGCGTAATTTTAGTTCCGAGTTTCTCTTGGAGGCCTCCAATGTGAGCGAGGAAGTTGTGTTGTTGCTGTCCTCGGTTGGACCCCGTGTGCATCAACACACCGAGCCGCTACTTTCTACTGCTGCTGCTCCGAATATGCATCTGCCACTGCATTCTACTGCTTCCAGGGTGGAGGCAAGAATGAAGCCTAAGGGGGGCCAAGGATGGTAAATCATCCATGTGGGGGGGGGGGGGGGGGGGGGGGGGGGGCAACCATACTAATTTCCTCTAAAAATTGTTTCTAAACATGACTTAAGCATAAATTTTTCCTTGATGTGTCATGGCATAGGGGGGCCAAGGCCCCTGCTGGTCCCCCTAGCTCCGCCCCTGACTGCTACTGTTGGGAGGCATCATAACTTCAGGAGACAAGGAAGCCGACTGCATACGGGCTGGAAAAATAGGAGTCGGCTTCAAGGCCAGACATGCATGGAGACTTCGGTGGGGCCTCAATTTACTGAATTGACGCTGATATCTGTTGGAGCTGCGACCAGGTCTCCATCTCCTTCAGTGTCGCCACCTGGAGCATCCATATCTTGGGTGCCCGTGCAGCGGTGCAGGTGGGGGTGGATACTACAACAAGTACGCCCCATCTATGGTCTCGCCGTTGGGTACACTGTCGTCGACTACTAGGCGCAACGGCTACGATGTGGTCACAAATGATGAATCGATCTCCAAGGACGAGTATTCGATGGGAAGGCGATGCGGTGCGTAATATTACTCTCCGATAGGTACTCACCTTCATCCAAGTCTTTAATTTCTTTCTTATAATTCTACCAGTGTTAGTCTGGGTAAATGAAAAAGAAATATTTTTTTTAGCAAATGCCCCTAAGCATATGGAGATTGACCAAATGAATGTTTCTCCTAAGCTTTCGGATATGATGATTGTCAAGCTTCATGCGCTGACCACTATTCCAAAAGACCGATCTGATGGAAAGGGAGGGCAATCCACTTATACACTCGACACCCCTCCTCACATGTGACGGGAAGAGAGAGGCCAACATGTGTAAACGCAGAGGTAGGCGCATGAAGAGAAAGGGGCCTTGCAACGTGGACGGAGGGGGCATCAGCAGTTTTTAGGAAAATTGCGCCACACAGGACTCGAACTCGAGACCTTGGCTCTGATACCATGTCAAGCTTCATGCGCTGACCACAATTCCAAAAGACTGATCTGATGGAAAGGGAGGGCAATCCACTTATACACTCGACAATGATGACCCCCACACAACTAGATGGTGAGGAGGCGGATGCCACATATGATGGTCAACTTCGAACTAATCTGGTAGGTGAGATTTTGGATGTTGGTTTAGACGAAGTCACGCTTGGATCTTTATATGATCTAAAGGTGTCTGGCCATAGGTCTAAATCAACATCCTCAAAGGAAAGTCGAAAAGCCACAAAAAGGTGGAGATCTCCAAATAGTTCCCAAATAATTTATGGCATATTTCCGAGTAGCAGAGGGCTTGCTTACTTGGCTAAGAATTTACTTATGGCTGAATGCTGATTGTGTATAGAATCATATTTTGGACTTTATTGCGATTTTTTAGGCTGATAGACGTGAATTGTCAGTGCTTGCCCTTAACCGCCTCTCTAGTGGTTTAGATTTCACCTATCATCGTCTCGCTCCAAGCGGTAGGTTGGGTGGCATCCTATTGATGTTAAGTCAATTTGTTTTTGATGTGTTGGCCTTATTGGATGGAATTTTGATATTAAATTCCATCTCTGAAATAAGGCCAAAAAATTCACATGGAGTTTGGTTGTTGTGTATGGTGTTGCCCAATAGGATCATAAAACAATTTTTTTGTGAACTGGTTGATCTAGCTAAGGATAATCCGTACTCTATTCTAATAGAGGGTGATTTTAATATGCTTACATTCTAGCACGAAAAAATGGAGGTTGGTTCGACACACTTTGTCCTTTCTTATTCAATGTTGTAATTGACAGTTTGGATTTGAGAGAGGGGTTTCAATAAAATGGACGGTAATTTACTTGGCGCAAGTACAGCTAGTGCCAAATTAAGAAAAACCGGATCATGTACTAATGGATACATAATGGGAATAAAATACCTCTTGGTCACTTTAGGTGCTCTATAACATATTGAAGTTTTATCGGATCAAACCCTTTTTTTGCTAACCACATGTGTGCAAAGGTCTCATGGTAAACGTCAGTTCAAGTTTGAACTTGGATGGCTGCACGATGGTCGCTATGGCAATATGGTAAAATAAGTGTGGCCAAATCCAGTTGTTGCTGGAACATCCATTGAAAAGTGGAATGGTAAAATTGAAATATGTGCAATACCTTGGTGGGTGGGCGCGTCACACACCTGACATACTTAAAAATAAAAGCTTCGACTTTCATTCATTATTGATGAGATTGAAGAAATTATGTAAGTACAACCGTTGACTGCACAAGAGATCGAGCTTAAAAGCCAATCGAATTCACATGTGAATTGACTTCTACGTGAGGAGTAGTTTAAATTGTACCAACGATCCAAAGCACAATTCATTTTTAAGGAGATTCTAATACAAGATACGTCCATAACCTGGCCAATGGTCGTCATTAGAAGAAACTTATTCATAACCTCCAACAGGATGAGGGTACAATTGAGGGCTGGTGATGAGCATTTAATATCCTACATTATAAAATATTAGGCTTATTTGGGGCACCGGAGGAAGGAAACTTCTCTCTTGATGAATCATGAACTGATGGTATCACCCAAGTAATTGATGATGAGAACACATATCTTACTGCAGCTTTTACGGAAGAGGAAGTATGAAAAGCGGTTTCCCAAATGAGCATAATAAGGCCCTAGGTCCGGATGGTTTCCCCGCTGAGTTTCACCAAAACTTCTAGGACGTCATCAAATTGTACCTTCTAGATTTGTTTGGCTTTCTGCACGCCGGAGAAGTAGACTTGTTTCATCTTAATTTCAGCGAGGTAATTTTGTTTTATAAGATAAATGATGGAGAACAATTCCAATAGTACATGTGCCGATCTGTCTTCTTAATCTTGGCTTAAATATTTCACTAAGACCTCAACTATTTGGCAGATTCGATGGAAGACCATGTGGTTCGACCGACGCATCAACCTTCATGCAAGGTAGAAACATCATAGATAAGGTGGTTATCCTTCATGAGATGGTCCATGAGTTACACCTGAAAAGTTGAATGGGGTGATATTTAAAAGGGCTTATTAGTTTTGTGCCCCAGTTTGCTTAGTTTTCCTCGTATGTGCCCTACTTCCTTAGTTTTCCTCGTCTGCGCCCTACCTGGCTCTTTCGAGGCCCGCGGACGGCCAAACGCGCCATTTCCGTCTGGTCAATCCCCTTTGACCATCAATTGGCCTGACTGGTGGGGTCGGCCTGGGCACCTCGTTTGGAATCGCCTCCTTCTGACTAGTGACATATGGGCCCAGCAAAGTGCATGCACCCGTGCGCACCCATGCTTAAAGCTTACAAGTGGGGCCAGCGGAGGAGGAGTGATTGCATGCAGCCGTACAAGCACGTCCATGCCAGTACCCCGAATTTGCGTCGCGCCTTCAATCGCGTGCCCCCCTGGCCGACAAAAAGCTGCCTCGCCGCCTACGCTGCCGGCCCGGCCGCGCATCTGCTCTGCTCCGCCGTCTTCGCGTCTCTCTTGCCTAGTCTGTCTCGCTGCAAGCTGAGCAGTCTGGCGAGCCGAATCAATGCCCAGTCGCCATTACTGCCAGTCCAGACGCGACGCCGTCCAGACCGCAGATGGCTAGAAAAGGAGCCATTTCCTTGCCCATTGTGCCCACGCCGCCCAGTGATCCCCTCTTCCTCTCCTTGCCACCCTCGCCCAGTCCCTCATCTTTCCATGGCTCATGGTGGTGGCCGCTCCACTCCTAGCTCGAACCGCCGTCGCCACACCCTCTATCCTTGGTTTCTTGAGTTGAACGAGGGCAGCGGCAGGGGCCGTGGGCGTGGGCGCACTCCTCCAAGGTCGAGCAGGATGCGTGCATCCTGGGAGTCTCCTCCGAGCTCGAGCAGGGGCAGGGACAGGGGCAGGGCCATTGCTCCCGATCACATTCCCTTCATCGATCTGTCCGAGGAGGAGGAGGAAGAGGAGGAGGAGGAGGAAGAGGAGGAGGAGGAGGCCATGGACCGGGTATGGCCTGGGCCATGGCCGACTATTAAGCCACGGAGCAGGCTAGGCATTCCGCCGAGCAGCAACAGCTCATGGATGCTCTGGTCGCTTCTGTGGTTGAATCAGAAGGCGCGGAGAAGGCGAGAGCCGTGAAGTATGCGGACGACCTGCAGAAGGCTCCGAACAACTCGGAGAGCAAGGGCAAGGCCCCAATGGAGGTCGACGGCAAGGGCAAGGGCAAGGGCAAGGTCGATGGCAAGTCGGTGGAGGTTTCCGATGACGAGGACGAGTGGTAGTCCATTTTAGTTATTAGTTGTTTTAAGGGCAAGGCCAAGGGTACAAATGAATTTTAGTTGCTGATCTATTTTATAATTTTGTACTACCATGAATCTACGCAATTGCAAAGAAAAATGTCGGAAATATTCACCCCTTAGCTATGAAATTTGGCCTTGTTTTGAAAACAACAGCATAAAGCGTGAAAACAACAGCCAAAATCCCCATTGGGTTTCATCCAATCAGATCGCAGAATGAGCTTCTCATGGATCGCCCAGAGTCTGCCCGCAGATTCCTTCTAGAAGAACGATCGGACGGCTCCAGTTCAGCGCTAGGGTTAGATCGACGGTCATTGTTCGGCGAGGTTTGGGACGGGGTTTGGAGGCAGTCAACGGGGTTTTGAAAAGTTTGAAAAAGTTTCAAACTTTCATTTTCATGTTTTAAACTTGTTTAAATGTTGGTCAAAGTTAGGTTTGACCAATATTTGAAATGAGCTTCAAAAATTCAAAAAAATAAAAAAAAGGAAAACCTGCGCACATAGTCTTCTTATGTCATATACTAACGATTTAAGTTGATAAACAAGGTCTATATACATTCGAACCAAAAATTCATGTATCTAATGTGATATATCTCAAACTATGTCGCATGAAGTTAAGAGTGAAGAGAAGGTGTTTTGGATTTGCAACATGAAAATTTCAAAAACCTCACCAAAGTTTCATTTTGAAGTGACTAAGAAGGATTCAGGCTTAGTTTTTCATTTTCACGTTTTAAACTTGTTTAAATGTTAGTCAATGTTAGGTTTGACTAATATTTGAAATGAGCTTCAAAAATTCAAAAACAATAAAAAAAGGAAAAACCTGCGCACATAGTCTTCTTATGTCATATACTAACGATTCAAGTTGATAAACAAGGTCTATATACATTCGAACTAAAAATGCATGTATCTAATGTGATATATCTCAAACTATGTCGCATGAAGTCAAGAGTGAAGAGAAGGTGTTTTGGATTGCAACATGAAAATTTCAAAAACCTCACCAAAGTTTCATTTTGAAGTGACTAAGAAGGATCCAGGCTTAGTTTTTCATTTTCATGTTTTAAACTTGTTTAAATGTTGGTCAAAGTTAGGTTGACCAATATTTGAAATGAGCTTCAAAAATTCAAAAACAATAAAAAAGGAAAAACCTATGCACATAGTCTTCTTATTGCATATACTAACGATTCAAGTTGATAAACAAGGTCTATATACATTTTTAAATGTGCGCGCATCGTGGGTGCCAGTTCGCGTCCAGTTCGCATCCAGAACACGCTTGGTGTGTAGACACGGATGCACCTACGCAGATATGCACGTAAACAAAAATTTAATCTTGTCAGTTCTCGCACAAAATGCTTGCGATACGTCTAGATGTCTCACAAGGTTTCCAATTGCAGTCAATTTGACCAGAACGTCAATGCACATCAACTGTTTGGCACTTGTACTACACGCGTCAAGGTGCACCAGATGATGTGGTGAACATTTACAGGCATGTCATTTCAACTGGACGTCAAGTGCAGTCACAGATGTCATCATTGCGAATATAATCTGTAAAATGTGCAGTCATTTCACACTGGTTTTGGCAAAAAACGAAGCGTTTGATCCGTCTGTTCGGTGCCGCAGACGGTTATCGATCTACGCATCGTCGTACTGAATTCATCTCTATCCTCCTCAAAGATAAAAAACCCCAATACGTATGCGATTCCAAAGCAGTTCTTCTCCCTAAAAAACCCCATTCTCTCCGACCTCTTCTTCTCTCCCAAAAACCCCAACCTCTCTACCATGGCGGACGAATGGTGGCAGAACGACATCATTCCGAGCGACTCGAACGGCGAGGGCAACCCCGTCCCGTGGTGGGACGAGGGCCACGTGCACTGGCAAGAAAACCTCGACAGCGACGACGACGGCGAGGGCGACGAGGATGGCCAAGGCGAGGGCCACGGCCATGGCTCTGACTCCGACCCCGAATCCGATGATGAGGATGAGGAGGAGAAGGAAGAGGAGGAGGACGAGGAGGAGGAGGAGCCGCTGAACGACGACTCCGACTCCGAGGAGGACGATGACGATGGAGACGACGACTCCGACGATGACGACGCACCACCAGCGAAGAGGCGGAGGATGTAGGAGCCGAGGCGGAGGAAGTAGCAGCGCCGCCGGCGTAGTAACAGCAGTGCAACTGCTACTGATTAGTAGTAGTTTCATTAGTAGTAGTAGTATTAGCACTAGTAATTAGTAGTTAGTGTAATTAGTTATGGATCTTTTGTAGTAATGAAAATCTTTTGTATAGCTCCTAGTGAATGTGAAAATCAGTTTCTAAACTGAATGTGAAAATCTGTTTCTAAATTTCCATTTCCTAATTTAAGTTTCAGTTTCCAGTGCAAAATAAAACAGTTTCTAAAGTTCAGTTTCCTAAATTAAGGCTTATTATTTCAGTCTCCCAAGAAGGCTTATTATTTCAGTTATGGATCTTTTGTGTTAACGACGTACTAATCCCAACCTGGGTGTCAGACTCGATTCCAGGCACGCCGTCCCCACCTTCCTGTCCCACTTGAGTGGTCCCACTTTGTCAACTCACGAGGTGCCCCAGGCCGACCCCACTAGTTAGGCCAAGTGACGGTCAAAGGAGGTTGACCAGACGGAAACGGCCATCTTGGCCATCCGCGGGCCTCGAAAGAGCCAGATAGGGCACATACGAGGAAAGTTAAGCAAGTAGGTCACAGACGAGGAAAACTAAGCAAACCAGGGCACAGAACTAATAAGCCCTATTTAAAATCGATTTTGAAAAGGCTTATGACAAGGTCAAATAGTAATTTTTGATAATGGCCATTAAATTCAACGATGTTGTTGGTCAGTACTTCCATTTTTTTTAGTTAGGCGACTCGCTGTATCCCCCGTACTATTTAATATAGTGGCGGATATGTTGGCCGTTTTGATTGAGCTCGCAAAGGTGGCTGGTCTGGTTGATGGGTAGTTCTGTACCTAGTTGATGGTGTACTATCGATACTCCAATATGATGAAAACACAATTATTTTTATGGATCATGACCTTAAAAAGATGAAGAACCTGAAATTAATTCTCTTAGTGTTCGAGCAGATAAATTTTCATAAGAGTGAACTGTTTTGCTTCATGGAAGCCCAAGGGGTTGTTGATCACTATGATGAAGTTTTGCTTGTGAGCTGGCCTAGATTGTAGTTTCATATTTTGGTATACATATTCATTATCGAAAGCTTACAAATGCCTAATGGAAACATGTGGAGAAACGACTCGGGAAAAGGCTAAGTAGTTGGAATGGGAAATTGCCTTCTCTAACCAAAAAATTGGTACTCATTAATTTTGTACTCAGAAATACAGTAATATATATGATATCATTCTTCTAGATATCAAAAGATATTTTATATAGACTGGATTATTTCTGATCATGATTCTTTTGGCAAGGAGACATAAAAAAATACCAACTACCTTGGTGGGATGTGGTATGCCGCACAAAGATCAAGGGGATGTCTGTTGGGGGGGGGGGGGGGAGGGTTTTTTGGTATTCATGACTTAAAGGTCAAGATTTCAATTAGTAAATGACAATTTAATCTTCTTACCGAGGATGGGGTCTGGCAAACTCTCCTGAGTAGAAAATACATAGTCTCAAAAGGTCTTATCCTAAGTGTTTTGAAAACCTGGGGATTCACTTCTATGTTGGTCTAATGGCGACAAATAACATTTCTTCCCTTTTGGATCATTTACTATCAAGTATGACTCGAAAATCAGATTATGTGAGGATAAGTGGTAAGGTAATACCACTCACCGGGAACAATTTTTGGCAATGTACAATATTATACGGCACAAAAGTGACATGATAGTTACGGTGTTGTAGACATCTCCACGAAATGTGTCGTTCATGCATAATTTATTGGGACCCAGCTTGCGGCATGAAACACTCTACTTGGGTGGTTGGCCATAGTTCAGTTGTAGGAAGGGACAGATGAATTTCATGAAAATCTTCATGAAAATGGTCAATTCTCGGTTAATTCTATGTACAAAGAGTTGATTCATGATGTGCCAGTTTATAATCACAAAAAGTATGGAAAATGAAGGTACTGATAAAAATAAAAATTGCATGGTACCTTCGTTAATTTAGCAAAGAGTAATTGGAATGACAATTTATAGTGTGGGTCCTGCCATAGTGATGAGACAACCAAGCACTTTTGTTCGTTCTATCTTGTCAATCGACCAAGTGGCTTTTAACTTGTCCCCACCAGGTAGCATTGCAAATATATTTGGCATCTGGTTGCGGGGAATTGATGACAACTTTAGAATTCTTATTAGGGCATACATTTACCGTTATTTGGTCGCTTTGACTATGTAGAAATGGTTTGGTTTTTAATAAAAATATTCTAGTCCTTCACATGTCATTTACCGGTGTGCCAATTTGCTCTGCTCTTGGTGGTCTGTTCAGCGCGCAGAGTTCAGAGATCTGCCTGTACATGGTTGGAGTGTGTGTTGAGGGATATTTTTAGCCCACATGGATGGCAGCACAGTGTACGGGTTGGTCCTCCGTCACCTTAGGCAGTGCTACGAGTTTCTCATATACTTGTACTGCGCCATATTTTTTCTCCTTCTTTTTTTAGTGGTTGTGTGTTTCGTAACTATGCAGAGCCTAGGTGTGAGCTCCCATATGAATTATATCAGTGTAATACTAACTTATGAGTTTAATAAACCACCCTTTATCAAAAGAAATTTGTTCATAGACTATGTTATCAGTTGAGCTCTCCATGCAAAACTAACCGCAATATATTTATACGCGAGCCTTCATAAACGTCACACCCCTATATTTAGCCGTGTACTTGCTCAGTACTAACAAATCATGAAACAATTGTGATTCCATTCCCAAGCACATTGGTAACTAGGACAAGTTATATTTACCCACTAGAAATGTCAAGTACTGAGTTCACATCAATCCCTCATGCTAGTACACTACCATACTATCTAAGCACTTTTTACTATCCGAGAGTCACAACATAGTTGGTTTGTTAGTATGACGAAGCATTTTTTACCATATTGGAGAGCCTCTTACAGTGCTTGGCATTTTTTTTGCTGAGCAGGTGCTTCTTCCATGTGCAATGCCGCACGATCTTTCTCGTCCCCATCACCCTAAATCACTTTGCCGATGCCTTTGCGCATACACAAACATACACGAATATAAATCAAGAAACAACCAAGGCATGAGAGGTATTTTCAAGAACAAATGTCGGATAACATAAAGTTATGTGGTGCCCAAACACAAGCATCAAGCTAAAATCTCAAGCTAACTCAAAATTGAAGTGCACGACCCTGTTGCTAACTTGCCTACTATGATTCGACAATTTTTCACATAATATCCATGGGTACAATGTGCAAGAACCTTGGACTAACGGTGAACATATTGCTTCCACACAATGCATAGATATCTCCCATGTGGGTCAGTTCGAATAAATGAACTACCATTCTCCAGCAAACAAAGCATCATCTCCATTGAAATCCTAAAGTGAGAAAGGAAGTTCGATTGAGATACATGTGATCCTGCTAAGCAAACTCATATGCAAAGCCTAAAAAGGATAGAGATGATGCCAAATCACCATAAAAGCGGGCAAAGTAATATTAATGAGCATGCATTGTGCCGTGAAATAATGATAAAAGTTGTTACCTCATTAAGCATGTTGGTCAAAATATCCCCTAGGAAGAAGGGATTGCT
The DNA here is from genome assembly GCA_947311845.1 of Poa pratensis. Taxonomy (NCBI): domain Eukaryota; kingdom Viridiplantae; phylum Streptophyta; class Magnoliopsida; order Poales; family Poaceae; genus Poa; species Poa pratensis. The sequence continues at coordinate 37,549,195 of CAMZMU010000068.1, forward strand.
GCAGTTTGGTTGATCATTAAGAGCTTGATGATTAGTTGGGCCTTCTTCCACAGGGAGAATGCTAGGTGCAACCCAGGGATTGCGTGTCTCCGTCGTCGCGGAAGATCTGTCCTGAAGGCCAGGCAATGCACAGTTTATGCTTCCACCGTTAACCATCTTAGTTGGGGGCATGACAAAGTTGCCCGTAGGAAGGTTCGGAAAGGGAGAGTTGGTGTTTACACTATTAGCCGTCTGAGTCATTGGTGAAAAGTTGTCACTCCTCATCTCTTTTGGTGCTGTGTTTGTTGCCATATTGAATAATGGCGTCATCTGCTCACCGAAGGCACCCACTGTAGTGGTGTTGTTGTTCATGATTCCTGCCATTTGAGTCTGTTGTTCATTCCTAAACATCGGCATATGACCAGGTGAGGCTCCAAATCTTGGCAGTTGGTTGATTTGGGGGACATTCACATGTGATTGAGCCAGAGTTGTTCCACCCATATTATCAGGAAAACTGGATGGCTCCATATTTTTATGCCAGGGATTGCTAGAACTTCCAACAAGGTATGGAAACTGGGCATCACGACGCGCCTCGACCATAGAAGGTGCCACATTCATTAGACTGGAGAATTGACTAACTGATTCTGGAGGCTTCACCAAGACCCGTTTACGGGTTCTAACAACCCACCATTCAGTATTTTTGCGAAGGGGAGTTGTTAGTATGTGAGGAAGGCACCACATTGCTTGCCTCCAACAGCTTTTCAGGTGAGACACCTGCGTAGGCTTTGCTAGAATGGGTAGGAGGAAATACATCCAACTTTGTGTGATATGACATCTTAGCCAATGATCTAACATGAGGGCCAAAAGAGTGGTGTCGTCTTGTGTCAGGCAGCGACGGTATGACATGCCTTTGCATGCTGCGCCCATTGCCGACTGGCTCCATTGTCCAGTTCATGGACTGCATTGATGCACCCTGAGCTCCTAACACAGATGGTGCTATGTAAGGGTTTTCTGAAATGCTGGAACCCAAAGTTGTAGAAGGCCATCCTCTATGATGCGCATAGGAATTACTCGAGTTTTCCTCGTGATTCATGTTCATGTAGTATGACAAGCTCCGTCTTTCAAAGGAATCAACAAGAGGATTAGACTTCCTTTTTAAGTAAAGCCGGTGTTTCTGAAATGACAAGATGGGAAAGAATGTGTTTGAGATTCATGCTAATTGGAAAGAAATGAAATATAGTGGGAAGTAGAAAGATGTATGAAGGTGTTTCATTGTTTCAAAATTGCTAGAAAAAGTGGGGCATGCATTATATCATATTGTGTTCATCGCAAAGTTTCACACGCACACTTATATAAGAACTTGCATTATTAATCTTGGACTTATATGTGAAAAATCGTTAGTTTAGAACTATTATGGACATAGGCATAGGAATTAAGCATAAGGGTAAAAATTAAACCTGGAGATGGCTTGCAACACTCTCTCTAGTTAGGTAATCGACATTCATCATTCGCAATATCTTCATTGGGACCGCATCTGCATTTACGCAATCAAAAAAAAATACTTATAATAAATCCAAGAACCATAAACTTTGTTTTGGTGAATAAGCAATGAATCATAATATCTTACTATCGAGGCCAAGTTGATTGACAACTTCCAAGAACCTTTCGTGCAACTCCCTGGTCCATGACACCCTTTTCTTCTTCCGGATGGCTATGCTGGTTCTCTGATTGTTCCCATCAGAATCATCTCCACCATTTTTCTTTTTATTTGAGCACTTTAGACTCTTTGTACCACCCCACTCACCCTCAGCAATCACCGGGTGCACCCTTTGATCAACACCATCACTCTCACTGCTGTTGTGGTTCACAACACGAAGCTTTTTTCTTATAACATGCTTCCATATGTTCTTGATCTCGTTGATACGCACAGGTTTCACCAAATAGTCACACGCCCCAAGACTTATCCCCTTCAACACTGTCTCCTTGTCTCCATTCACAGATAACACTGCATGACATATGGTTAGTTACTTAGCTTTGGAATGTGGAAACTCAGAAAACTATGAAACATAGTCGTTTTGTTTGTCCCGGTGGTTCAAGATCATAAAACGGTGTTCAGTATTCTCCGAATATCACAAGACATTGGGAAGAAAATTTCTTACACATCAAAAAATTGCATCACAACTATGGTGAGTCTGGTGCTTCGAAGCTTTATAAATGGATAGATTTTACACATTCACTAGACATAAATCAAAATAATGGTTACCGAATTAACCTTCATAGCTAAATTATGGATGAACCCTCAAGACAAGTACTATATATGACTATTTTTCTAGCCTATTAGGTAACAACTCTAAACCTCATTAATATGCATACAAAATTTCATTTTAAACGTAAATGACATTACAAATGGTTTAACTATCACGATCAGAGAAATAAAATGTTAGTTTCACTTTCTATGTAATCAACGGAACTAAAAATTTATACTATGTTTTAAAGAAATGGAATTCATGTGAGGCATATAAATGGTTTATTTTTAAATATAATCGGAAGTTAGGTGACGCGAAGACTCTAATAATGAATTTAGCATAAGACACATGTTTCAATATGAATGTGTTACACATGACCTCTGCTTGCATGTCCACTGCCTTGATACTACAAGTGAATGGTTGGATGAGACCCGACGATTTTGGTTGAAATGTGACCCCATTCGATTAGATTTCTCTCCAAAAAGTGGGATTCAAATCTTATACAGAAAGTTACTAACACTAGATCAGCTACCACCTCCCATGCCTGCTAACCCAAAACCATCGCAACCATCTCCTCACCGAATGGCTCTTGTCGATCTTCTACCACCCCACCCGCGTGAACTGCCACCACATCGATCCTGCCCTTTCCCTCCTCACCCATGTGTCTTTGCACCTTTGCTCTCCTTTCCACACTAGCTGCCCATTCTAAGAGATGACCGGTTAGATGGGAACCCGTTGGTCCATGGTGAACCATGGTCCTATTAGTTAGATTAAATCTACCAAAAATGGAGCGTGCATGCATGCAACAACACGTATGTGCATGTGCATGGTTTCTATGATCCTTCGAAATTTGGAGGATCTCACTCATAGCGGTTCCGGTCCCCCACCTATACTATGTGTCGCTCCAGCTTTCCCCCTAACCTCCCGATCTAACAGATGAATGGTTAGATGGGAACCCGTCACTCCATGTCGAAAGTGGTCACATGCATTAGATTTGATCTACCATAAAATAGTGTGTGTGTGTGTGTGTGTGTGTGTGTGTGTGTGTGTGTGTGGAGGGACACACATGCGAAACATGTGTGGTTTGTAGGATCCTTCTAAATTTAGAGGATCTCACTCACAGCGTTGCGCCCTTCCCCACATAACCCACTTGCCGCTCAGATGAACTGTTAGGTGGGAACCCATTTGTCCATGTTGAAACTCGGTCCATTTGTTAGATTGTATCTACCAAAAATAGAGCGTGTGTGCAACACAACATATGTGCAAGTGCGTGGCTACTAGGATCCTACTAAATATAGCTGCCTTCCCCACCTATCCCTTGTCTCACTAGACCTTTGATCCACTTCCCTCCCTAGCCGCCCGATCTGACCGATTAACGGTTAGATGACAATCTAGGTTCATGTTGAAACATGGTCCCATTCATTAGATTTTATCTACCAACAATAGAGCGTGTGCATGTAGCAAACACATATGTGCACGCAGCTCCTAGGACCCGTCCAAATTTAGAGGATCTGATGTTGCTAACCCCAAGACTCAATACATCTACTATTTATAAATAGTAATGCCATATATATAGAAAATTTGTAACCCCACGGCTCAAGATTAAGAAATATTCTCAATTAAATACCATGAGCTAGCAGTGTTAACTAAGACAATGAACAACCAGTAAGACACAGGCTGGCAAAGATGTATAGAGCATGAGAGTTTAATTATACTGATGACTGGCAGATCCATCTTGAGGCAAATGAGCTCGACGAGCTTGAAGCCGTCCATGTCTGGCCTATGCACATCGATGATCACCAGGTCAAACTGCTCTTCCTCTCCCTCTCTTAGCATCCTAGCGCCATCCTTGCGTCCGTCACCACCGTCGCTGCATCAAATCCAACCAAGCAACAATAGATCTCAGAAAAAAGCTTCGAGTGTTTCTAATGGACATGGGCGAGGGAGGAGGAAGATTCTATCGAGGCGCGAGGAAGAGCACTCACGGTTGAATTTGCAGACGCGCAAGAGGACCTCAAGGACCCTGAGGCAGACACGATTTTGTCGACGCGAGCACGCGCATCCCCTCAGGGAACATGTCCTCCTTTGCCGCCGCCACTACAGGCTCCTTCCCATGCCTATGGTCACCACCGAGCATTATGCCACCCAGTATCTAGCTTCTGCCTACCAACCCCAACAAGCAAAGAAAATACGATGAACCAAACATATACAAGGAAAGAACACCACAATCACGGAGAAAACCAAGAACACCAACCGAAGCACCTATAAAAATACCCACCTTTCCAACCCCTGACAATGGCTTCCCACTCCGCAATCTAGAGAGCAGTACCCGGTGGATACTGTATGTACGGTCGATTGTCAAACTCTCGGGGGTTCCATCTATAGGGCCAGGAGCTAGGAGAGGAGGAGTGGGAACCCCTCTGTTGACTGTGGTCCCAAAGATGGAATGCACTTATTCCTCCAGTGCCAGCTCCACGCCATAATTTCCATTTCTTTCGTTACAGTTACCATTTCTATCCCCAACATTAATAACCCGTTTATGCATGCGTCCTCTCTGGTGGGAGTGGCAGCAAAACCACAGTCACGTTGCTGGTTTCGTTGTTCAAACCAAAAGTTGGGAGCACGGGTGACTGGAAGTGCATCTAGTGCCTTCTAGTGGTCTCTGGATGATCACTGACAAATGGTTATTGGACTAACGAGTTTTCGAGTATACACAGGAAATTATTATCTAGTTGTTGGTTTAACCACCAGGTGTTGTCCTCTTAAAAGAAGTGAATAATAGATATGCAAGATGAAGACTCATATTTTAATCTAAACACTTAAAATCATGTTGTAAAAAAACACTTAAATCCAAACTGAAGACTCAATGGTTCTTCATGTTTCCTATATTTGAGTCACAAAGAAGATTCATAAAATATATATAGGAGAAATCGAAGACACTCTATAAGGAGCCAACACCTCGAAATGAAGAAATGAAAACGTAAGGGCTAGAAACGTGAAGACACATGCACTAACAAGAAACTAAGGGCGTGTTTGGTTGCTCGCATCAAAATTGGGCACTTTGCATCCGTGGCTCACTTGGGCCTGGCCCTGGAAAAACAGGAAGTGAGCCATGTTGTGCACTTGGTTTGGTTGCCCACAATTTTCTAGCCAGGCACGTTCGGCTAGGAACACAAATGCAATGTGCTCGTGTTTGGATGCCCAGATTCGTGTTTAAGTCATAAAACCACTGTGTTTGGTTGCCCAGTTTGTGGTTGTTCTACTTACCTTGCACGTCCAGGTGGTGAGCTTACCAGCCCACTAGAGTTTAGTGTTTTAGGATCATGCAAATTTACAACAAGCACAAATAGACAATGACGACAACAAGGACGACGATAATGAAGTCTTTGATGCCGCAACATGCAATCAATCCTCCACCTTTGCCCTTAGCAGTTTTGCTTACTCTAGTTGTCCTGCTGTGAGGTTGGAGAGGGATCTTCTACCTGGAACATGTAGAAGGCTTCATGTGCCTTCCTTAGAGTCTCGAACCTTTGGCAGCATTGGTTCGGGAAGTTGACCACCTGAGCCGAGCAAGAGTTCCAGGTTGTGTAGAATCCTGAATTCCTGCCACTGAACACCACATACCACTACAATAAAGAACATCAAGATTAGAACATTGGCAAAGTAGGAACACATGATCACAAGGTGGAAAAGCAACATAGGCAAAGCATGCATTGATCATCATATACCGACAACACTACAAGCAACATAAGTGTTCGCTGCCTAGCTAGTATGGTAGTAGTGCTTGTTCAGGAAGTTCTGGAGCCAAAGCAGACGGTGGTCCTCGGCCATCAGAACGAAGCCAAAGCCTTACGCCTTGTTGTCTGGGAGGTGGCCAAGAGCAGCAATCTTGGCGGTGTCACTGAATGATCCCTTCGCGCTCATCACAGCCTCGTAGAGGCCAGGGTGCACGTCGACAGGCACGCTCTCCCTGATGGCGGTTGCCACCTCCCTGACGTCCTCGGTCATGCTGGTGAAGACGAGCACCTCCTCATCTACCAAGGCACCCTTCTTCCTCTTCTTCTCCCCTCTCTCAGGTAGCTTCGGTGCATGATCATCAGCCCTCGCGCCTCGGTTGTCAGCAGCACCATCAACATTGATGGTGTCTGACTCCTGCGTGTCAGGATCATCACGCGTATCGAGAGGCTCACATGAACCCATGGCATGCCTCCAATGGCCATACCGAAGGAGAAGATGGTCTGCATCTGCTCGTAGTTCTAGATGGGTTTGTTAAGGAACTCAGTGTCCTTGGGGTGATCCTATGAACAAAAAACAGTTAGACAGTAGGAGTGTTTGACATGTGAGACAATTAGGAAGTGCACAATGTTAAACACAAGGCTAACCAGAATGTGGCCTCTCAAGTGCTCCACCTCCAAGATGATGTTGTGAGTCTCCTCATCCCAATGTGCACCACTGAGATCCTTCAGCTTTGACACCTTGATCCACCTCACTCTCCACTTCCTCAGGTGGTTATAGATCTGAGTAGAGGTGACCTCCTGGCCAGAGAACTCAAAAACAAGCTTCGCAACTGTGTTCAGATGCACCTCCTTAAACCCTTGTCTGTCGTCACCCTGGAGGCGATCAACTCGCACATCTTGTTAAGCATGAAGGTGGACAGAAATGGAGGCCACTTCATGGTTGTCCCCATCTTGCTCTTCTTGTCCTTGCACCTGCTGGCCTAGCTCTCTCCGGCCCCAGAGCAGGCGTGACCAGCTGTGAACCCATCCTAGGCACCTCTTACATCTCCAAATCTTGCGTCTCCGGCACCTCGTCCACCTGAGAGTCTGGGACAAGAGAAAGAGCGAGATTGCTCTCCCCCTTGAGCAGAGACTCGCTTAATTCGTCGACGGTCATGTCCTACAAAGGTGACGAGCAAGAAAGGTGCATGACTAATGGAATCTACCAAATCGACACAAGAACATTATCTCAAGCTACGCTCATGCTATGTCATGGCCTAAAGATCTACATCATGGCCTACCAAATCGGCATGCTAACAACAAATCAACATTCTGAACATGCTCAAAATACATCAAGGCCTAAAGATCTACTCCATAAGCACAGATCTAAAGTACAAGACCTAGGGTTCGATTGTGCTTACCGACATCGTAGCGTGGACGGTCGCTCTCTACTCAGAGAGATCCAGGAAGAAGCGCTCCTCCGCCGACCGTCGACCACCGTGGACGGAGTAGAAGGAGGCGCCGCTTACTTGGTCGTCATCGATGAAGCTCGTCACGGACCGAGAGCTCAAAATGGGGGAAAATTGTGGCGAGAAGACGGGTGAAATAGGGAGGCAAAACCAGGGCGGTGAGCGAAATTTCTCCCGCCACCATTTTTGCGTGCCGTCTCCAAGATTACACGAGCTTGGCTCCAGGTATCGCCATTTTGCCTTGCGGGAGGGTGGCTCTGGAGAAACGGTCGATTCAGGCATTCCTCTCGGGAATGTCCCAGAGTGCTTTAAGGTTCGTGCTCGTGCAGGCACGCGAAACAGGCCAGGAAACCAAACAGGCCGAAAAACACCTAAAATGCCGTGTTCCTGAGGCCCATGAGCAACCAAACACGCCCTAAGAGTTGCATCAGCGTAGTAGAGGACTCAGAAGGCTAGCTAACAAGTAGAAGACATATTTTTTATTTTGTAGCTTTCAATCTTTAGGAAATTGTACTATCAAGATTGGTAGATCGTCATGAAGAAAGTGAAAATTATTTACGTGCTCAACTCAATTAATTCTCTAGAAAACATATCCTTTGGAAATATCTTATGCATCGCTATGGTGAAAAAGTGAAGCACTATATTGAACATGAGGTAGAACTAGCTGCGGCTTCAGTATAACCTATGTTATGTCCAGTTCTTCAAGTTGGGAAAACTGATACCTCTAGGAGTTGATGCTTCATGTCCAAGAGTGAAGCATCAAGTGCTTGATGCCACTTGGGTGTGGCACTTTGTGAAGCCATAACTCATATGATTTTTGTGATGTGTGCATACACATAATATCCTCTTAACTGCTAGCTGGTGGGTTTTTCTTATAAGGGCGAGTACAACGGGAGGCGCTAAGCGTGGGCGCCAGGATTTCATTCCCGGGCTTGGAGCAGTTACGTCGAACAATCCCAGGCAAGGGGCGCTTATTATCTGGCGTCGACGCAAAGTGTTGCGCCTGGCGCTTAGCTATTTTTCGCTTGTGGCGTGAACAGAGGGCTGGATTAGTTGGGCAAACAAGCGCTTGAAAGCTAGGTGCGCGTTGGAGCTCCAGGCTCTTGCATGGACGCTAGGATTTTTTGCCTAATTCTTTTCCGTTTAAGCGCCTAGATAAGCGTCCAGCATTGTACATGCCCTAAATAGGGCCCGACGCTTAGTGGGCAAAGTTGTCAACTTGGGTTACTTGAGCTGAACCTTAGATCTATGAGCTATTCTTGTCCTGCAAGTTCCCCTCTCACGTGCATGTGTTTTTTCATACGTTGTTTCTACAATTAATTTTAAAGTACTGTTAGTTGTTTCCACATCATAGGGAGTCTGACATCTTTGACTCGTCGTTGATTGTCATAAGGAGTCTGACATCCTTGACTCCTCGCCGCTCAACAATTTTTCATGCTTCACGCATTATACTAACATATAGAGAAAGTTTACTTTGCATCAGCATTTTGTTCAGAAACGAAAATAACTACTGTAATATCTTGGGGGTTTACCCTTTATAGATTGCTTGTTATTTTATTTTGCATCATTATGACATCATTGTGCATTTAAATTGGAATCACGATTTTTTACATCAATGTCGGACCAGTGGAAACCAGGGTACCACGACCCGTCTGCTTTGGGCCCAGAAGGTCACGTGTCGCAGACCAAGTCAACCAGCAGTCAATAGGGCATGCCACGTAACGAGGCGCCTCATGATGCCACGAACACCCGAAGGGCCCTCTTCCTCGAGAGGCCAAAGAAGCAAAGGACCAGGACCGCCCAAGAGCCAGCCTCGCGAGGCCCCCTTGCGGCAATGCAAACCCCTTGAGGCCTCGGGCGGGAAAGGACGAGCACTGTAGCACCCGTGACTCCACGTCAGGGGGCATGTGCACCCGCGCCACTGCGGGATGACGCGCGCGTCTGCGCTCCGACGCAGAGCGTGCAGGCCAAAACTTTCCACTTTGGTGATTAAAGGATGTCGATCGACTATCTACGGCAAGCAAAGCGAAGCCCAAGACCTTCCTCTTTGGTGCAAGACGGCCGGGCCGGCGCTACATGCCACCATGGACGTCACCCATGACGTCACGACAAGGCCTCCACGACTGCGCCATGGCGGTGGCTTTATCTGTGCTAGGGCAGTACGCCGGTGCCTTCTCTTGGAGCTATGTGGCAACCCTTCCCGCCAACATTTGGGGGGGGGGGGGGGGGGGGGGAGGGGGGGAGAGGACCGGATCACTAAAAGAAGGGCTGTGCCGCAACCTTAGCGGAGGATCCACAACTCATGTAACCTAGCCTCTACAAGCAGAGCAACATCAAACATGCAGGAGTAGGGTTTTACACCATCACGGTGGCCTGAACCTGGGTAAACCACTATGTATCCTTGTTGCGTGCGTGTCACTTCACCGAGGTCACCGAGGGTCTCGTCGTTTGCGTGCTTCAGTCCCCTGCGTTCGAACAACACTACGTTCCTGAGGGACAATTCCTCGACAATCAAAACCTATTTTTTCTAAACATAGGATATAATTTGATGGCTCACACATATGTGTAAATTAGACCTAATATATTTTCTCTAAAAAAACAAAGCACACATGAACCCACACAACATGCCCACATGGTAGAGTCACAAATCATCACATGGCCTGAGAAGGCTCACAACCGACCAGAGTAGAGTAATTTCTAAACATAGGATATAATTTGATGGCTCACACATATGTTTAAATTAGACCTGAGAAGGCTCACAACCGACCGGTTTAAAGAGTAGAGTAATAGTAAGGCTTACTAGCACTATGGTGGCATTCTTATGAAAAGTATCAATGTACCACATGCAAAAAAGGAAAATGATATCAAAATTGGAAGTTGAGTTTAGTTTTTCCATCCCCTTTATGTTTATATTGGTTCTCTTGCTTCTCATTTTCTTCCCATCCTCATCTTATTCTCCTTATCCACAGATCCAAGTCACACCTAATCTAAATTAGCAAGTAGCTATGTCATGCCTTAAGCATAGGAAAAGCCTTCTTATCATCCGGGGGATCGCGCGAGTCGCGTCCCCCGGCTCGGTTGCGTGACACGTGCCCCATGAGGCCCACCACCGCTCCCCTTCCTCACCTTATCCTCTCGAGCGAGCGAATTCCACAGCGTTTTCCCACCGTGCCGCTGCTCCAATCGCCTCAACCACTGCGTGCAGCCTGCTCGCCCCGCCGCCGGCCTCCATCTCCGTGAGCGGCACGTGCTCCGGTGATACCACGCCGCCACCGGAGGCGCGTCGCCCCGTCCTGTCCAACGTGCTCCGCCGCGACTCCACGGAGACCGCCCGCCTCGTGCCGCCACGGCGGCCTCCCGTCTCGCGCCCGCCGGTACCTACCCTCCTCCGCCGCGCTCCTGCCCTCCTCCCCACATGCACTCCCGGGGAAGCCTCCCACCACCGGGACTCCGTCGATGGCTCCTCCTCTCTGCTGCCGATGCTCCCTCCTTGACGGTAGCAAGGACGATTGCCGGTGCCGCCGCGCCCTCTCCTCCTTTGCCGACGAGGCTCCTCAGCCCGCGCTCCAAGCGCCTCCTCGATGTGCTCAGCCTCAGCGACGACCCCACGGTCGCCGCCCTCCGCTTGCGCTGCCAGCCGCGGTCAGAAGCTGCTGCTACTTCCAGGCGGTGGTCGCCGAGGTTACCGGCTGCAACCGGCCGTGCTACGGGAGGCTGGTGCTGCTGCCGTGTCCCGGAGTCGCTGCTGCCGTCGTGGCGGCATGGTGCTGCCATGGCCCGGAGGTGCTGCTGCCGTCGTGGCGGCGGTGCTACCATGGACCGGCGGTAGTGTTGTCGTGGTGGCGGCGCGGTGCTGTTGTCATGGTGGCGACGACAATGCTCCCGCCGGCATCGTGGCGATGCTACCGGCGGCGTTCGCCCTTGCTACAACCTACAAGAGGCACCCTTGCTACAAGAGGCACGAGGACATGCCGCCATAGACGACGACTGATGCTACCGGCCAAGGGAGACAGTGCTCCCACAGGCGTCGGGGGGATGCGGCATTCGCCCGTGCTACCAAAGGCGCGGGTGCGTGCTACTACAAGCAACAATCGATGCTACCCTCCCGTTGCTACTAGTGAGGGATTCAGTTTGGGCATTTTTCTGTGGCCCAGCGGTGATTTGCTCTATAGTCATAATTGTTTGCTACGTTTTTGTTCTTAAAATGCTGCAATGTCACAAATTTTTTGCTACAGTGTTTCTGACGAGATCTCGTCGGACTTTCTGTCCAGCAGTCATATTTATTTTGCTACGTTTCTATTTTCAAAATGTTGCGATATAACATTTTTTTGCTATCATAGTTATGTGGTTTTGCTACAATAGAACAAAGATTTTGCTACGATGTCTTTGGCGAGGTCTTCGTTGATGTCTTCGGCGCGAGTCTGCGGCAATGTCTCCGGCGAAGTCGATTTTGCTACAATAGCACCTTTTTTTGCTACAAGTTCTCCGACGAGATCTCCGGTGAGGTCTTCGGCGAAGTCTTTTCTTATTTTGTTTTCTGGGCGAACCGTTTTTTGCTACATAGGAGCAAAAATGGGTTATTTGCTGCATAGTAGCAAAAGCGGGATTTAGACGGAAATAAGGGAAAACGTGTCAGCAGGGAACCCGGGGGATTTTTGCCCTAGATCCCCGGGAGACGCCTAGTCCTGCCCTTAAGCATACCAAACTCATGTTCGGTACAAACTTGTTAAGTTGAAGATAATTGACATGTCTTAAATCCATACCTTCCAGGTGGAAAGTTGCAATGAACATGTTTAAACCAAATTGTACATAGCTATCTTTTATTTCGGTTCATTGTTTTCGGGATCAAATGTCAAGGGAAAAGCTAAAAAGGAAGAGATAAATTGTACGGATTCCCACATAGATTGTTTGGGTGCATCAAAATAGTGGCCATTATCTAAAATCCATGTATATTCAATGGACCAAGACAAGATCCGGAAATAAAATATAGTTGTGACAACATCTCTGGGTACCTTTGGTGATTGGAGCCCCACGTTTAGTTCTTATAAGGCTCCTTCAGTAAATTGTGTGCTTCGTTTAAATCTGTTCTTGTCCCAAGTGTAAGCAAATTGTTTCTCTTTTCATTTACATTACTCCATTTATATCGTGCTAGATATTTTGCAAAATCTCCCCACGAGATGGATAATGTTAGTTAAAAATCACAATATACATCGTTATTATTCTGACCCAAAATGACTAAATCAATTCCACCGGTGAAACTTGTGTAATCACATGCAATTCACTTAGGTTTAGATGTGCTTTGTCTAATCATTTAAAGTAAATGAAATGTGCAAGGGAAACCGAGGGAAAATAAAATTTTGTGCATAGAGTCAACTCATTATGAATGGAGAAGCGACAAAATGACTGAAATTTGGATTTAGATCTTTTCCATTCAGCAAGCAACAGTTATTATGTACATAGAAAAAGCTCCCTACTAACTGAAATGCATTCTTGTATTAGAGGTTCACACAATTACAGTTACTTGTATCGTCTTAGAGGTCCACACAATTACAGTTACTTGTATCGTCATTTCATCCAAATAAGAGATTCCAAATCATGCACGTGGATGCCAGCTGAGGTAAAGAGTTTTCCTAACACAAAAAAGAATAAGGAACAAATTCGCGCACAGGAGAACTGAGAGAAACTCGCTACAGCATGTACCGTCAGTTGTACATGACATGAAGAAATAATGTTCACACGTGTACGAGAGAAACTTGCTATAACCTGTTACATGTCTGCAGAAAAACGATTGATCAGAGATCGCCCACACATACCATATCGTTAGCACTGTTGTGCATTTGCCATAGTACATCGACAGATTCATTTGTACAGCGTACCATGCAACCCCGTCTCCAAAACCCCACACAAGGCACTATACGAAGCACTGGTCGACTTGTCCGAAAAAAGTAGCCCAGAACTACGAAGCAGGAAATGTTTTAAAATTTTCCCAGCGACAATGTTTGATCTTAAGCATCTACGTAAAGGAGGATCACAATGTAGAGAGCGAGAGAGATGATGTGCATAGAGATAGCAAGACATGTCCAAAATAAACTAAATCTCACTGCTCCAAGGCAGGCTGCTTTTGCTTTGAACGTCCAGATCATTAAGGTAACTTGAACGTGCGACTCCAGTCGTCTGATTTATGAGTCAAACATATTGAGCTTTGTGAACTCTTCACATATGTCAAAGTGACTTTAGCTACCTTCAAGAAACGGAGCACCTGCAACCAGCAACCATCATATCACCTCGTCAATTTAATGCTCATTTTGAACTTCATATGGCAGATACATCTAAGTGTCTAACGCACTCACCGATTCACCAGTTTCATATCAGGCCGTGAGCTTGCGTTGTGGTGAACGTACATGGATGCAACTGATGCGGTGTGTGAGTTCTTCTCTGGGTCATATCCAATATCATGAGAAGGATCCACTAAGCTCTTTCATGTTGTTCCGTTGAGTAGCGGTTTTGCCTATGCAGTTGAGCAAGGATTGATTACAGAAGTCCATATCAAAACACAGCGATCTTCTCATAACGATCCCGTATATGAGTATCCTGGAGCCAGAAGGGTGTAAGGTCAAAGGTTAAAACAACAGATACAATACTGTTATGTCTTCTGGCTAATATGGATTCATTCTTAAGCATGATGATTGAATGGGGAACATGACACGATTTGTCAGAAAGCCGCTCTGTAAACCCAAAATCAGAGATATGTTCTACGGACATAACATGCTGCACTTGACATCCCTAGGAATCAATAGATGAGATTTAAGTGATAGACTAACCGTAGAAGGCATTCCTGAGGTTGACACCCTTCAGCTAAAAATATGTGAAGCCTTGGCCTCTCTGAATAAGCATCGATGGCCGTCATCCACAGATTCCACTTTGCAAGTGCAATATCTGAACCCGACCTTTCAGTTGAGGGTGCTCTTTGCACCTGATCAGCTAAACATCATTTAAATTCATAACTAGATTAATAACACCATGAGTTGACTCTTATACCTCTTTTATTTAGAGAAAAGGTGATGCTTCAGACCATGCATGTGTTATTATTAATCAATAATCGTAGTAGGATACGGGGCCTAAGGCCTGGAGCCAGCTGGCGCGATGGCGCCTTGATGACAGACGCACTGGCACCCTTGGGCGGGAAAGAAACTTGGAATAGACCACTTCATGAAATATTTATATTTCATAATATCTCGTGCATATATTTAGACTAGGTCATGGATTCAGATGTGTTCTATTTAAGTAAAGCCACAACGGTATCCAATTGGTTTACCATCTCGAGGATTCCGTCAGTCAGCATTAGAGCTGAATACTGCATTTCTTGTTCGAAGTCCTCGCACAAAGGACCATTATGCTACAGGAGGACGAATACTGATGGCACCCGCACCCATTGGGTGTGGGTAGAGCTTAACCAAACCTGCACCCGCGTCCTCTTATCTAAACCACACCCACACCCACACCACACCCACACCCACACCCACGTCCGGGTATATATATTGTACCATACCCGCACCCGCATGGGTATTAAAAACCCACGGGTAAACCCACCAAACAAGTAATTCATTCACAATATATAAGAAAACCATCGACATGTATGCTCATTTATCAATAGATTTGGCAAACAACACACATATATGAAAATAAATAATAAAATAACACAATGTATACAAAAATGAACACAATTTCGCATATTTCCCATAGTAGTTCGAGATTTTTTTCTAGAATAACCCTATGTACCATGAACCTACATGTAAAACACAAAATAGATGGGTATGTGGGTATGCGGGTATGGGTACTACTTTATCATACCCATACCCGTAATACCCAGTGGGTACACACTTTTAACCATTTGCTTACCCATGGGTAAAGGTTTTTTACCAAACCCTTACCCTAATGGGTAAATACCCACTGGGTATGCGGGTAATGGGTACCCATTGCCATCGATAAGGACGAAGAGAGGATGGGATCTGTCTGCTGTTGTTTCCCAATGGTGATGCCATCATGCTACATAGCCATGGACTGTGGTTGGTTCTCCTGGCCTGTGGATATGAATCAAATCAGGGTCGTGAACGCTGGTATGTCACTCCAAAGGTTGTCATCTAGGAAAGGAATCAAATCTACACGTAAATATTGCATTTACATTAACGATGCTACGAGTTTTTTTTGTCTGCACTTAAGCCTCTGTTCTTAAAAGCAATGAGAAGAACCAAATTGCAACAATTTACAGGAGCAAGGCTGGCAGACGGTCACATTGACAAAGGCTGGTAGCAAGTTACTTGTCTATATGAATTTTGCTATTATTACTTTTCATTTTTCAAAAGACTCCCTCAAAGTATCATGTTTCATGTTGTCAAAGTCTCACCATGGACAAAGTCTGATGTCTCAATGCAAAATTCAATCCAAACCACTGTTGTTTCTTAGCTAAACCACGATCTGAAGGTATATTAAACATTGGGCTAAATAACAGGAAAACCTACTCCCTCCGTTACTTTTTACAATCTCCAATTGCGAGAATGTCACTACGATTTCTTAACATAATATGTTTTATAGAAAATAACAAAATGTGCATAACATGAAAGAACTTTGCAAGATGAATTAATGTACTTAGACACACATTAGTAGTCAAAATTTGTAACAGTTGACTACAGGCATCCAAGGGTGATATACACTCAAGAACAGAGGTAGTAGTAAACAAGTTTATTTACATATTCATTTTTTGCACAGTAAGGGGCTGCCTGGAATGGATGTACAAATAGTGTGGTCACCGGCATTTAGTACAAAGTTGAGCTAAATACCGATGGCCACACTAATTTTACACCCATTCCAGGCAGGGCATAAGTCTATGTACCTACCCAACAATTTTTAAGTTCTGTTCTTCCGAGTTGATATGTTTTCACACCACACTATATGCTCTGATGCAAACCTCTACATAAATAGGTGTTGCAGAGAGGTGGAATACAAAGCTAGACTTCTCTGATGTAAAAGAACTGTATGGCATTTATACCAGCAATTTCCTAATACAAAGAAAGAATGACAGTCATAATTTATTACCCTCAAAGTAAAGCAAGAAATGGAACTCCATAAGTCCTAGGTTTGGGTGAGCCTGACACTGACTATCTTCATAAAAAAAGTACTCCCTCCGTTCCTAAATATAAGATGTTTTAGCCTTTTCCCATATTCACATGTATCTACATGTATCTAAACATGTTTTAGTGTGTATGTTCACTCATTTTATTCTGTATCTAGTCAATATATGGAATACCTAAAACATCTTATATTTAGGAATGGAGGAAGTAGGAATGATGCCCGTAAGATGACCAAATGCACAACAAAGCAAGGTAGCACATAGTCTTGAGAAGCCATGCAGTACATACCTCCCAACTGCGATGATGAGAAGTGCCTTCGATTTGACTAGAAATAAAAATTGATACGATAATCCTGTTTCGATAAACTGGTCACTTTGAGCAACATGTATTGGCATTTAGCTGATCAAACGGCATCTCAACTGGATGTTGCTCTAAGTCAGTTTTGTACAATGCAGTGCTCCTTGAAACCTGCATATGTGCCTCACTAATATCAAAATTTCACCTGTCTTCCTGCCCGAAAAAAAAAGGGATCCCCTTTTAGTTAGTTGATGCCTTGATGGAAGGTTTTGCACAAATTTCTCAAGACAGTATCTATTGGATTGGACTACCATAATCATTATTTGGTCAAATTTGACAAGTTTAAGCTTAGATACAGGCTTTGACACAGGCTTTGATTTCTAAACATGTGTTTGTCTGTAAGCAAGAGTTTCCTTGCTTCAATTATACAATGAGGAAAAAGAAGTGCACTAATGGGCACAAAATTATGTCAACTAAGTTTGTAGGCAATAACGTGTTTGGGTAAAATATGGTACATGATTTTTGTGCACACTTACCACTGGACAGAAAGTTCCAGATGAAATTGAGCTGCTTTAAGATAGCATTCAGTTAATTAAACTGGTCTCCAATGAAAAGAGTGGCCAATGAAATTTACAGTCTATTAGCATGTACACATCAGTCACGCTGACTCAATTAGCTTCTCGTTGGAGTTCACCAACCAGACTGCCAGATGCCTCATGAATGCCATTGGTGAGCATAGCATATGTCTGAGAGCTAATGCAACACTGTGTGTTCTCCATGGTGGAGAGCATCTGGGAACATGTATCAACATAACCAACTTTTAGCAAACCATCATTTAGAATTTTCCATGCAACTTCATCATGATTATAGCCCAGTTCAAGCAAGCTGCTGAACAGCAAGTTAGCCTTCTCAAATTCTCCCTCGTTACAAAGCCCCAGTATAAGAAGCTGGTAGGAGTCAAGATGAGGCTGAAAGCCACATTCTATCATGTTGTTAACAAACGACGAGGCCTTTTCAATGAACTTTGTCTCACAACAGCACTTGATAAGCAACGTGTATATCTCTTCATTGGGTGTTATATCTTTTCCACGCATATGATCAAGAAGAGCACATGCTTCTTTAATACGGCTGGCTTTGCAGAATCCTGCAATGAGAGAACTGTATGTCGTCATTGTGGGATTTAAACCATGTTGTGACATTCTTTCAAGAAACTGCCAAACAGTATCCAACTCTATCAAGTTCCACAAGCCGGAAGCGTCTACATAACAGATGTTAAGATTCCCTTTTACAAGATGCTTGAGCAGAATACAATAGGTCCAGTAATCTGGCTGACATGATGCATCCATCATGCGCTTCAGAGTATCAAATGCGCGATTAATATATCCCATACGCCCACAGCCCTCAATGAATGTGTTGTAGGTCACTGCATCAGGGGCAACACCTTTTCTCTCCATTTCCACAATTAAGTTCTCAGCATCCTCAATTCGACCTTCCTGGCAGTACGAGTTAATGAATACAGTATATGTGGTTGCACTTGGCTTATGACCTGAAGAAACCATTTCATCATATATCCTTTTAGCATGGTCTTGCTTCCCTTCTCTGAGCATTTCGTTGATTAGAGTTGTATAAGCAACAACGGTACATTTTATTCCCCTTTGAGTCATCTGATCCAGTATGGGCAAAGCTTCCTGCAGCTTCTTTTGTTTGCATAAAGCATGCAACAGTACACTATATGTGTATGAATCTGGCGTGCATCCCTCACTGATCATGCTCTCTATGAGGGCGGTAGCAATGTCACTATTGCCTGCCTTGCTGAAACCATCAATTAAAGTAGTATAATGTATCTTGGTTAGGGCCACTCCTTTTCTAACAAGAAATGAATAAGCTTCCTCAGCCCTTCCAGCTTTGCATAGTGCACCAGTTAAGACAGTGTATGATTGTTCATCGGGTGTCAAACCATTATGCTCCATCATTTCAAACAACCTGAAAGCATTATCAAATTCATGTTGATTGCACTGGCCTTGAACCAAAGTGGTGTAGGTGATAACATCAGGAGTTATTCCATCCTTTTGCATTTTAGTTATAAGCGCCATTGCCTTGTGAAGTTGTTTACCCTGAATCAATCCATACATCAGGGAGTTGTATGTCCACGAATTTGGCCGGCAGCCATCTCTTTCCATCATTTTCAAGACCTCTAGTGCTAAATCAACCTTCCCGATCTTGCAATAGCCATCAATAACAGAAGTGTAGGTGACCACATTCGGAACTAAACCAGTTGTTGAAATTTCAGTTAGCAACTCTTTAGCCTCTTTTAACCTATCCTTCTTAATGAGGCTGTTGATCAGCTTTCCATAGACATTTATATCAAGCTTGCACTTACTCAACATCATATCATTTTTCACCCTGAGTGCATCATCAATCCTTTCAGCTTTGCAATACCCATCGATCAAGTTAGTGAATGTAACAACCGTAGGTGTAAAACCTCCCTTAACAGCACTATCCAGTAATTGTTCAGCTTCGTCCATCTTCCCATCACATAGGCCATGGATCAAAATGGAGTATGTCCAATCATCCGGGCGGCACCCATTTCCTTCCATCAGCTCCTTAATCCCCAATGCATCCTGCACCCTTCCAGCCTTGCAGTACCCTGTGATCATTGCATTGTACGTCATAACACTTGGAACCGCACCTCCCCTCGGCATTTCATCGAGCAACATCCTGGCGTCACCAACCCTGCCCTCCTTACACAGGCCGCCGATCAAGAACTTATACGTGTGCGAATTCGGGGAGCACCGATCCCGCCTCATCATCAACAGCAACGCAAGCGCCTCCCTCACACGCCTCGCCTCGCACAGACCCTGAATCAAAATGGTGTAGGAGTACTCATTCCTCTGGCAACCCATGAGCGGCATCATCAGCAGCAGCCAGCAGGCCCTCCTCAGGTCACCCGTCCGACAGTACCCCAAAACCAGCGCATTACAGGTGAACGTATCCGGCTCCAGCCCGCACTCCAGCAGCAGCCTGAAATATCGGTGCGCGGCGGCGAGGTCGCCCTCCTTGCAGTGCGACTTGATCATGGCGTTGTAGGTCTTGGTGTCCGGCAGCAGCCCGTCCCGGACGAGCTGGGCGTAGACCTTCTCCATCTCCTCCGTCATGTCGAAGCGCGCGAGCGACCTGAGCGCGAAGTTGTAGCAGGCCGGGGAGAGCGCGTGGCGCGCGGTACCTGTTCGGCAGATGGCCCCGACGGCGTCGAGGGCGACGCGCATGTCCTCGGCGCTGCAGGAGCAGCCGAACATGGAGAATACGAGTCCCTCGTAGCGCGGCGCGGGGGCCCGGGAGCGCGCGAGGAGGTGGATGAGCGCGGCGTGGGAGGCGAGCGTGTGGCGGAAGCCCTGGCGGCGCGCGACCCAGTCGAAGAAGGCGAGCGCGGTGGCGGGGTCCGGGGCGGCGGAGGGGGAGCGGAAGAGGGCCGCGACGAGAGCGGGCGTGACGGAGGGGGCCAGGCGCTTGTAGGCCCGGCCCTTGTTCCAGCGGCGCGTGGCGAGGATGCGGCCGAGCTCCGCGACGATGTCCGGGGTGGAGGTGGATGCGGGTGTGGATGCGGATGCGGCGGCGGCGGCGCGCTGGGAGAGGGGCGCGAAGAGGCGCATGGCGGCGGGGTTTAGGGTTTTGCGGCGGCGGCAGGAGTGTGGGGGTTAGTGGGGGTTTAGCGGCGCGCCGGCGCGGAGGCGGAGGAGGCGGCCGTGCTTCGCGTTTCTTTTTCCCCAATCCGCTCTGGTTCGGCACAACAGAACAGAGGGCCGCTTACTGACTACTGCAGGTGCAGCGCGTTGATCTGGACCGTTGCCTAGATCCGACGGCCCGCACCCCCGTGTCTCCATCCCCAATCCCGGCCCACTCCCTCCCTCCTCCAACCCTCTCCGGCCGCCGTAGCTCCGCTCTCCGCCGGCGTCTCCCGTTCAATTCCGAATCACCGACTCCGACCACCAGAAGCTCCCTACTCCGACCACCTCTCGGAGGGGACCGATAAACCGTCCAATTTCGAATCGACCCGCACACACAGCAGTAGCTTCGCTCTCCACCGGCGTCTCCGGTTCTGTTGCCTATCGCGTCGGCCCGATTTCAGGTACAGGGTTCTTGTCAGCATCTACCTTCTATGTTCGGCGGCGCATCGTCAATTCATTAGAACTAGAGCTACTTACTCCATTAATTGCGGCCAAACTAGAATCCTCTTGCACCTCCATTAATCACAGAGAACCGAACTAAGACAGCACGTTTTCAGTATACTCCACTATAAGTTGCAGATATATGTCAAACATGTGCTCACAGTATGGGAGGGCTCTACATCTACACCTAGTTTGGTGCCTGGCAAACTTGATTTTTTTTTCTTGTAGAAAGATGTTAATAAACAATTATTCACATATTAGAGAATTTTGCAGGTTTATCAAATTCATAATAAGGGTTCGCCAAACTGTAAGACCTTCTAGTATAGGGTTACCAGCCGTATTATAAACCATGTGTTCCACTGATGTAATCAGTCCACAATGCATCTGCCAACGGCGGTTCTGAAGGGGCGAGTGTGCCATTGGCCTTGTTTGCTGTGGAATGCAGCAGCAAGAAGCGGCTTCTTGATGTTTCGAGTGGAAATATCCACGGAATGAGAGAAGAGCCATAATACCACTACTCAAAACGAAAAGTTCCAAAATACCCACTAGTTGAAACCAAAGTGTCAAAATATTACTATCAGTTTGCGTTGCCACATTATACAAAAATACCACTACCATTAGGTGTCAACAACTCTGTTAGTCAACATGGCTTTTCCAGTTTTGTTCAAGTCTCGGAACTTCCCTTGTCTTTTGGATAACAAAAATAAAGAAATAACAATTGTGGAACAATTGTATTGATCTGTCATTCTGAGTGGATTTTTGGCATGAAAAAGCTAAAGTGAGTGCTATTTAGGAACTTTGGTTCTAACTAATGGTATTTTGGAACTTTTGGTTTTGATTAGTGGTATTGTGGCTATTCTCTCAGATAATGGCGTTCGTCGCGACAGCACCGCCTCCGGGGAAGCGGCCGGCGTCGGGCGGGCGGGAGGGCGACCAGATGGTGATCACTCCACTGGGCGCCGGCAGCGAGGTCGGCCGCTCCTGCGTCCACATGACCTTCAAGGGCCGCACCGTCCTCGTACGCACCCCAATCCCCTTCCTCCTCCAAACCCTACCTCCCCTCCCCATCAGCTCTGCTAGAATGTCCTGGGAATCTGACCCCATGCTTGTGGTTGGTTCAGTTCGACTGAGGCATCCACCCGGGCTACTCCGGCATGGCGGCGTTGCCCTACTTCGACGAGATCGACCCCTCCGCCATCGACGTCCTCCTCGTCACCCAGTAAACTCATCTCCCAACTCCTCTTCCCCTGCTTGCACCCACCCTCTCTGCTTATCTTCCGGGCTTGGATTGAAATTGCAGCTTCCACCTGGACCATGCTGCGTCGCTGCCCTACTTCCTGGAGAAGGTAAGCAATGCTCGGCAGCTCTGAAAGAGCATGTGTTGCCCCATGTGTGGTTTTGGTAATTAATGACAATCTCTATGGACTAATGTTTGCATTGAGATATCTTTATAGATCGAGTCCATGAAGAAGTTTGGAGTTCATGTGTTGGACTCTAGAAGAGTATATGATGACCAAGGTTCTATCTAAGGATTTATATATGAAGAATGGTCATGTGTAGAGATGATCTTATTGCAAGAGTGGCTTGGAAAAGAAGATTGAGTGAAGATTCATGTTTATCTCCAAGCCATCATCATATCAAGACAAGAAGTATATGAAGCGCAAGTGGATTCTTGAAGACGGAGCTTAGCGAGGCTCTCCCATAATGGAGTATGGGGGAGCATTTGGAGATGTCTTCATCAAGCATGTGCTAGCAAGCGCAATCAAGAAAGGTGGTCCACTTGAAGAGATCAAGATCGTCATCATCTAGCTCAAGTGGAATGCGCAAGGCAAAGGTATGATCTTGATAGGTTTTCTATTTTACCGGTCTCATGTTGTTAGTGGGAGACCGGGTTATAGGATAGACAGCGTTCTATCAAGAGGGGCTCTCAAGTGAGTAACTTGATCGCATCTTTGTGGAGAGCTCAAACCTTTGCATTCTTGGCATATCATCTTTCTTGGTTCTTATTTGGCTTTTATCCATGTGAGAATTTAGAGCTTGTGTTCATCTCCATACCAAGCTCTAGTTCATCAAAAACGGGTTTCAAGTGAATATCTTGTGGTGTTTTTGATGTTGGAGGTTTTACCGGTTCGTCGTTTCTAATGGGTTTCAAGCTTTTTGTAGGCTTGCTCTTGTCGTTACCTTTCCAACGCAATTGGATTCACCTGATTTGGAGTTCGGACGAGAAAGTTATTGCATTTCAGGATTTGCTGCTCTGCTGGTTTTTCTGTCCGGAGTCTCCGTGGTTTTCGGTCCGGAGTCTCCGGCCCCTGGTTTTGAGGCTAAGTGCCTCGCGCACGGCGCTTGCGGTATCGAGGCCGGAGTAGGTCCGGAGTTTCCTCGGAGTTTCCGGCAGGGCCGGAGTTTCCGCCCTCAAGGTCCAGAGTTTCCGGCCCATCTGGTTTTTCTGCGTTGAAGAGCTTCGCGGCGGCAGCCGCTGTTTTGAATCCGGAGTTGGTCCGGAGTCTCCCCGGAGTCTCCGCCCAGACCGGAGTCTCCGGCCTTTGTGGTCCGGAGTCTCCGGTGTTAGTTTTCTGCAAACGGTTTTTCCCTGCTCTCCCCGGTCCGGAGTCTCCGCACTTTTGGTCCGGAGTCTCCGCACGGGCCGGAGTCTCCGGCCTCCGTGGTCCGGAGTCTCCGGTCTAAGTGGCTGCAACGGCTCTTTTTCTGGGAGGGGTATAAATACCCCTCCACCTACCTTCAGCCACTCAGCTCTTCCAAGCACGTTTTTCCCCTTCTCTCTCCTCCATTGTTGACATTGGAAAGCTTGCCCCTCTCCCAATTCCTCCCATGATTCTTGCATATCTTTGAGGGATTTGAGAGAGGAGATCTAGATCTACATTTCCACCAATCCATTCCTCCTCTTAGTGAGGGGAACCTAGTAGATCTTGATCTTGGAGTTCTTGGTGTTTCTCCTCCTTTGTTCTTCCTCTCTTATTCCCCCATAAGCATTTGTTGCTTTGTTGGAATTTGAGAGTGAAGGACTTGAGCACTCCGTGTGCTCTTGCCATTGCTTTTGTGCATCGGTTTGCTCTCTCCACGAAGATTCGTGGAAGTGAAAGTTCGTGAGTTTGTTACTCTTGGATCATTGGACCCTAGACGCCTTTTGTGGCGGTGCAAGGCCTTTTGTGGCCGCTTGGGAGCTCCCGATCCTTTTGTGGGTTGTGCCTCAAGTTTATTGTAAGGGACTCGATTTCCGCCTAAAAGGAAATCAATAGTGGAAGGTGAATCGAGCTTTTGGGCAAGGTTCATCGGAGAATAGGGTGAGGCCATTTGTGGCATCTTGAGTTTGATACTCACACCCCTCCAACGAGACGTACTCCCCTAAAAAGGAGGAACTCGGGAATACATCGTCGTCTCCGCGTGCCTCGGTTATTTCTATACCCGAGCTCTTTACTTATGCAATTTACATTGTGATAGCCTTCGTGCGTGAAGTTATATATCTTGCTATCACTTTGTTGCTTGACTTGCTTAGCATAAGTTGATGGTGCACATAGGTGACATAGTTTATTTAGGTTGTTGGCTTGTTAATTTAAACATCTAGTTTTATTTCGCAATTAGCAAGCCTAAACCAGAAAAGTTTTTAAACGCCTATTCACCCCCCTCTAGGCGACATCCTTGTCCTTTCAATTGGTATCAGAGCCTGGGCTCTCTTTATAGGGCTTTACCGCCTAGAGAGTAAAGATGTCGTTTAGAGAATTAGTGCACAATCCCACTCTTAAATTCGATGGCACTAATTATGTTGTTTGGAAAATTCGCATGCTTAATCTATTTAGGGCCATTGGTCCAAATTATATCAAGAGTCTTGTAGATGTGGGTTTCTCTCCTCCAAAGGATTCGCAAGAATTATCCTTAGAGGAGGAGGAAAACTCTCATCTCGATACTCAAGTATCTAATGGCCTTATATGTGTTTTGAGCGATGTAGTTCTTGCTTCAATCATGCCTTTCCGGAATGCTCATGAGCTTTGGACCAAGCTTCAAGAAAAATATGAAGTGTCCAACATTATTGAGGATGATTGTTGTCCCTCCACCTCCGGACGAGATGAGCTCACTTATTCTTCCACTTCACCAACATGTGATTTGTCACAAGGTAATGACATGGTGAGTGGTGATAGAGATTGCATTGTTGATGGTGAATCCTCTATTGACTATACGTCATCTCTATCTCATTGCAATGTTCTATCTTTGGACTTAAACACTTCTAGCACCTCAAATGTCTTACATGCTAGTATTGATAGTCCTTGCATATCATGTAATAGTTGTTTAACTAAATCTCATGATGATATGCTTCATATGTCTTGTTGTCATGAAAACAATACTTCCATATCCTCTATTTCGTGTATGGCTAACAATGTAGAGGAAAACCAACATTTGTTGGAACAAGACATGGATCTCAATGGTGCTTCAAGCAATTCTTCATCTTCGTCGTCCATCACTCACTTTTGCCTTATGGCTAAGGGTTCAAATGAATCTCCACCTTTGGAACCCTCTACATCTTGTGATGACGAGGATGAGGATTATTATGGATTAAAAGCTAATGATATTGACTCCTTAATGGAGAAGAGTGATTTGGTATTCGGTGCTCTCCCTAAAGGTAGTCAAGCTTGCTCTTACTTATGTGAAATTTTGTGTTTTGCTATTAAGTGCAAGGATATCATTGAAGAAAAGGGGAGACTTGAAAGAGAATATGCTAATATTATTGAGGAAAATGCTAGGTTGAATGATGAGCTTGCCAAGTTGTCTTCTTCCATTTCTAATGCTAATGATGCTTGTGCTACTAACTCCACTTCTTGTGAAGCATCTATTTTGAAGGAGAATGTTGAGCTAAGGGCTCAACTTGAGTTGCTAACTAGCAAGTATGGGAAATTGGAAGAAAGTCATGAAAAGCTCTCTAGCTCTAAGGAGGATCTTCTAGCATCCCATGCTAGGCTAAAGTTAGCTCATGAGGCTATCACTACAAAGGTAAAATCTTGTGAGCCTCATGTGGACAAAGGCACAACTTCTACTAGAAATGCTTTATTGTCTTGTGCTAGTCCTAGTGATTCATCCACTCACAATGTTGCTACATCTTGTGATGAATTACTTTCCATGCCTTGTTGCTCTAACAATGAAGCATCTACTTCCTCTAGTGTTTTTGTTGATACTAACCATGTAGAGGAAATCAAAGAGCTCAAGGCCCAAGTCACTTCTTTGAAGAAAGACTTGGAAAAGCGTCATGGTGGGGATTCTACACTTGACAATATGTTGAGTGTTCAAAGACGCCCCAATGACAAGAGTGGACTTGGATTCAACTCCAATAACAAGAACAAGTCCAAGTATAACAAGAAGAAAAAGGGCCAAGAACAAGTTAAAGATTCGGCCAAGATTATTTGCTTCAAGTGCAAAGTTGAAGGGCACCATGTTAGATCTTGCCCTTTGAAGAAGAAGCCTCTTAGTGAGAAGCAACAAGGGAAGAAGCCTCAAGTGCAATCTCAAGTTCCTCAAGGTGAAGAACGGCCTCTTCCCAAGAAGAATCAAGCTACCCCTCCTCAAGTCAAGACTCCAACTAAGAAGAAAGGAGGAAGTAGGTGTTGCTACTATGCCGTGAGAAGGGTCACGTTGCTTCTTCATGCACAAATGGTAACTTATCCAACCCCATTATTATTGATGATGATTATTCTCTTCGGAAGGATAAAGTTGGCAATGTGTTTGCCAAATATGTTGGTACTCAAAGTGGTGTCAAGAAAAGAACCATTTGGGTTGCCAACCTATTGTGACTAACCTCTTAGGACCCAACTTGGTTGGGGACCAACAAGCTAAAACTTGATCAATAGGTGTTGTTGGAGGGCATTGGAGACTTGGCTACATTATGAAGAATTAAGGGATCTTCATCAAAAAGTATTCTCTCAAGCCAAGTCATTTGGATTATATTGTTCTATCTCATATCCAATGTTCCTCCTTGCGGTAACTTTTATTTAAATCATATATACATTGAAAGTTGCTTGCACCCTTGCATGTGTTAGGTTTTGTACCTCACTAGTGTTGTATGTGTTGTGCTCTCTACTTACTTATCTTGAGTAATCAAGATTGTGTACGTTGGTTTGCACACCATGTAGTTGTGTTGAGCCTTATTGCTTTTATTTGATATCCTATCTTGTTGGCTCCATTTGAGGGATTAATGGACTATCCATTTTTGGAGAGTGATATGCTTCGTACACTTCACAATCCTAAAATTGTGTATACATGAGGAATACCACTTAGTGTCGATATTTCAATGTTATCTATTCTCTATGTGGTATGTCTTGCTCATGAGAAATTCAAATTCTATAATGTCCATTAATTTCTCAAGTTGGCTTTGTTTGCCTCTTGTTTTAAAATAAATGAATTGTCACATTATGGGGGAGTAATAAGCTTTGTGCATATTACAAGCCTAGATAATGTGAACATGTGAGGTATTGCCACCTAGAACTGATATTCTTCATTATCTTATTCCTTTGTGGCATGTTTCTCAAACAAGTTCCTTTTTGCTTAAATACTATTTGCCTCTCACCGTTGGATCTTGTTTGTGATGGATGTTCTTGATATGGCTTTCCCTAATTATGTTCTCATATATCTTTTTGGGAAACCAATTGCTTCAAGCTACTCCTTGGAGTTGCTTTGCATGATCGCGTGAATATTTGAAGCTATCAAGAATATCTATCTATCTAAGCATAGCTTTTATTTCCTATCCTTTGCCATATGCTTATGTTTTGTGAATATGATCTTGAATATATCTTTGCAATCCACCACCGAGAAATATCTCCATACATTACTTGTCTTGACAAGTGATAATCATATTTGTGGTAAATATATTGATCATATTCACTTTGGCTCTTGCTTTGAATTGTCTTCCTTGTATCTTTTGGATCCTTGTTGCTCTACACAAAATTTGTTTTGTGCTTTCTTGAGTTGGGAAAAGCAATGATCCAATTCTTGTGCATTGACATTCAAAAGTCATACTTCTTAATAATGCACTATTCCTTGGGAAACTATCCTACTTTGAGTAAAACACCGTTCTTTAAATTGGTATTGCAATTTCTTGCCTTTCTTGAACATGACTAGTGTTTGAATAATATATATATATAGAGAGAGAGTGATGATCTCATGTGTGTGTGCATTTTGTATTCAAATGCAAATTCATAATTAATGCACACATCTTGGGGGAGCAATCCTATAAGCTTTTTGAACATTAGTTGTATTCATTTGGTAGTTGATCCCGATGACGTGTCTCTTTGGAAGACAAACATTTGTCGTCTTGGTACCTTGTGCCATCATGAAAAGTGTAGAGGGTTTGGGTTATTCCTTGATGATATTTTCATCAATTTGGTATCTTGATTTCATTGGTATCTTTTTCAAAGTGGTATCTTCAATCATGTGTTGATTTGGATATTTGATATAATTTGGGCAACTTATTTCCTTGTCACACTTGTGTGTACTTTGTTGGTTAATTGGTGTTTTGTCCGAATTGTATCTCGTTTGGTTCTTGAAAGTTTTGTGCATGCATATTTACTATATGTATATCTTATGGCATGCTTACTTTCATTGATCCAATATATAGGATAAACTCCATCAAATCCTAAATGGGTAAGATGTGCATGAAATTCAATTTCATATCAATATGCACATATTTATGTGGAGTTTGTCCTATGTATTGTAGTTGCTCTAACTACTTTGGACCCAATTAGTTTGGGTACCATGTTGTACTTGAATTTGTTTTAGGTACACTTGAGATACATTGTTAGCTTGTCTCATCTACAAGGAAGGTGTTGTCACCATGTGCTTATTGGAGCCAAGCTCGGATGATTGTGAACTCGTATCTTCTACATCAACAATGCTATCTCGGTAACAAGTATCTAGCTCATGCATACATTTCTAGCTTTCAATCTTGTGTAGGTTGTTTCATGGCATGAATCTCTTTTTGCAATTCTTTTGGTTCTTGCAAAACAACTTTGTTGCAAATGTGGGCAAGCCGGGATGATTACATATCAAGGGGAATATATATAATCATTTTCATGATTCATCAATCCCATATATGTTAATCTAGCACTTTCTACTCTATGGCTCACATATGTAATATTGATGCTTTTCAAAATCATTTGCCTTTTGCGATACTTGTTATCTTTCTCGGAGCATCCCATTTTTATCACTTTATCCCTTGTGGATAGTTTTGATGCTATGATGAGTATGTGTTGGAAGTTCATCTATATCCCTTTAAGATAAAACTAAGCTTTGTGCTATGCTTTTAAACAAAGATCTTATTGGTGTATTTATGACTTCCACTTGGATATCATGTTCTTTAGCTTTGTACCTATTTTTGTGTGTACATGTTTATTTGTGGACTTATATCTTAGTGATTGGTGTCTACTTAGAAACTTATACACATGAGAATAGTTACTTCTTTAATTGGTATTCCAATTCTTTAGTGACCACCCCTTGTTCTCTTTTGATTCCTTGGTGGTCTCTAAAAGGCACAAGCTTCATTTTTCATTTGGTATTCCATTTTACATCTTAATAAGCTTGTGGAGCTATTTGCTATATCTTCTTTGGTGTGTGGGTACGGGAAAGACACGATATGCACTATGTGCAACACTTTTTAAAAGACTATGTTGATGCTTTTGCTCATCCTTGTATTGGTCTCCTAAAATGTCTTTATATCTCACACCCATCATTTTATTTGCCGCTCCTTGCTCACGTTGCAAAACATTTTATTTGTTGCAAGTTGTTCTGCTCCTTTTTCTCTTTATATTCTCTTGCATATGCTTGTGTTCGAATCTATCTAGGAGGGAGTGAGGATTCCATGTTGTGCACACTATATTGAAATGCAAATCCGTTTTGTGCACGTACCTTGGGGAGTTCCCTCTCGATTTTGAGAACACCTTTTCGGATCCTTTGTTTGGTTACTTCTTTTGTCGAAGTATCCTTCAAATTTGATTTTCTTTCGCAATCTTTGGATCCTTGATATAGTTTGATCTCCCTGCCTCTATTCGTCATTGGATACGTGCATTTGATTTAACTCATATTATGAGAAATGCACACATTATGGGGGAGCTATTCCTATATTGGTCTTCTAAATTTTTCCTCCCATTTCGGCAATCGATGCCAATGGGGGAGAGATTTAGAGGGTTTAAGGGAATTTGGTTTTATGCTTTAGTTTCGTTCTTAAGCATTTGCCTTTCTTTCTCTTGCATCCTTGCTCTTTATTGTGCATGGTTGCTTAATTCATTATATAAACCCTCGTAAAAGGGATTGTCATCAATTACCAAAATGGGGGAGATTGAAAGAGCATGTGTTGCCCCATGTGTGGTTTTGGTAATTAATGACAATCTCTATGGACTAATGTTTGCATTGAGATATCTTTATAGATCGAGTCCATGAAGAAGTTTGGAGTTCATGTGTTGGACTCTAGAAGAGTATATGATGACCAAGGTTCTATCCAAGGATTTATATATGAAGAATGGTCATGTGTAGAGATGAGCTTATTGCAAGAGTGGCTTGGAAAAGAAGATTGAGTGAAGATTCATGTTTATCTCCAAGCCATCATCATATCAAGACAAGAAGTATATGAAGCGCAAGTGGATTCTTGAAGACGGAGCTTAGCGAGGCTCTCCCATAATGGAGTATGGGGGAGCATTTGGAGATGTCTTCATCAAGCATGTGCTAGCAAGCGCAATCAAGAAAGGTGGTCCACTTGAAGAGATCAAGATCGTCATCATCTAGCTCAAGTGGAATGCGCAAGGCAAAGGTATGATCTTGATAGGTTTTCTATTTTACCGGTCTCATGTTGTTAGTGGGAGACCGGGTTATAGGATAGACGGCGTACTATCAAGAGGGGCTCTCAAGTGAGTAACTTGATCGCATCTTTGTGGAGAGCTCAAACCTTTGCATTCTTGGCATATCATCTTTCTTGGTTCTTATTTGGCTTTTATCCATGTGAGAATTTAGAGCTTGTGTTCATCTCCATACCAAGCTCTAGTTCATCAAAAACGGGTTTCAAGTGAATATCTTGTGGTGTTTTTGATGTTGGAGGTTTTACCGGTTCGTCGTTTCTAGAGAGGTCAAACTCTCTCCTTGTGGTCTCCTCCTCACATGATGGACTATGATGTGTATATGCATGATCTTGTAGTGCTTGTGATTATCTTCGGAACAAGCCCAAGATCATTGAAAACGGAGTCCGGATGAAAACTTGTTTGCATTCTCGGCTTTGGAAATATTATCGGTCCACTTCAAGATAGGGTCCACACCTTCCCATGTGTGGTATCCCCTCTATATTTGTGACCTTAAGTTGTTGGTGCACATAGGTGACATAGTTTATTTAGGTTGTTGGCTTGTTAATTTAAACATCTAGTTTTATTCCGCAATTAGCAAGCCTAAATTAGAAAAGTTTTTAAACGCCTATTCACCCCATCTAGGCGACATCCTTATCCTTTCAAGCTCGCTCGCCAATTTGATTCACATTGGAAGCGCGGCGAGGTCAATGTCATGCCGTCTGATGCCTGAATTCTACTCTGCTCTGCTTTACAGACCACGTTCAAGGGCCGCGTGTTCATGACCCACGCCACCAAGGTCATCTACAGGCTGATGCTCTCGGACTACGTCAAAGTGAGCAAGGTTTCTGTGGAGGACATGCTGTTCGATGAGAGCAGGACATTATCCGTTCCATGGACAAGATCGAGGTGGGCTCTCTTTTCACTTTATTATGCCATATGTCTTTGGCAGAAGTAAATAGAACGAATATGAATGACTTTAGTTCGTTTCTTTATCCATTTGATACAGAGTACTTATTGCGATAAGATGGTGATAGATAATGACTAGATGATGAAACAAATGGAGCACATTTTTAAGAGATAGTACAATCAGAACAAACTAGGATACTTTTTTTTTTTTGCGAAGATAGTTCCAGTGATAACACCAGAATCTTACAGAAACACTGAAGGATCAAAGAAAATTACACATAAGTCCTGCAAGAACTCGAGGTCGCCGTTGACGAAGAAGACGTACCACGGCGCGCCGCCGCCGCTCCTCCACAGCAGCCTTGGATCGGAAGGAGTCCCCAGGCGGACGGGAAGTCGAGAGAACTCGGCTCGAGAGAGCCTCCACTCGCATCGTCGTCGTCGCCCTCGATCTGGACGCCATCACCTTCACCATCGAAGTCGTCAACCCGGATTCGCCGCACCGCGAGCTCCGGGACGGGGAAGAGGCGCAGCACAGCTCTACGGAGCCGCGAGCACCCCAGGGGAAGCAGATCCATAGCCGTACTCCACGGAGCACCGCACCGGAGAGGATCTCCGCCTCCACAAAACACCGATCCGGCCGCGCCACCCTCTCCTCGACGCCACCAGCTGGCAAACCACCCAACCCTAGACTATGTACAGGCGAGATCTTGGGTTTCCCCACCCTCCCGCCGCCGGAGCGGCCGACGGAGGGAGGGGAAACCGGCAGATCGCCGCCGGCGAGCTGGATCGAGCGGTGGGGGAAAAGTTCGCCTCTCCTTTTACTGTGCGGGGGAGAGAGCCGTGTCCAAGGTCGCGACGCTTTTTTAACAAACTAGGATACTAACTGTGTTGTTTAAGAAACTGGAGTCATTGCCTATATGTCTGGTTGATGTTTTAAAGTGAACCTAGATTCAATGCCCCCCATCTCGCTAGCTCCTTTTTGAATGCTTATGTGTTGGTACGGTTCTGAATATCCGAAACATTTAAATGTCATTGGACTGTTGGTTTTAATCAAGAACGTACAACATCTGGGCATTGCTTTCCAAATAGCAGGATAATGTTTCCTTTACAGCTAATGCATGATTCTGCTTGTGGGGACTGGAAGTCTTAATTTGCCAAAGGAGAATGGACATTGTTTTTTTTTTGAGGAAAGGATCTGATTCAAATATCAGGAAAACTCAGTACAAATTACACACAGTCCGAAAAGAAAAGAAAATTACAAAAGGACCCAGAAACTTGCACAGAGCCCCCCGAGCCACCTGAAGAGAACGCAATCAGAACCACCACCACCGCACCCCAAGTTCCTAGCCGCTGCCAGAGTCGCCGTACCGCCGTCCGCCGGGAAGAAGGCGCCACCACCACAAGTAGAAGACCGCAAGAGCCATCCGCCGCCAAGCACCGGAATCTATCCTCGATGAACGAGCACGGCCACATCACCATCTCCCCGCTTTCGCCCAACATCCAGCCGCCACCGCAACGCCCAGGACCACCACCATCAACACCCACCTTCGAGCAGATGCTCCCTCGCCACCACGGCCGGCCGGAGCAGAACCCCCGAAGAAGAAGACCACCTGCAACACCACCACCAAAAACTGGTCGCCCACAACCACCTCCTTCCCCTCACCACCACGGTCGGACGAGAGAAGCGAAGATGGAAAGGAGGACCAGACGAGAACCTTCACGACCTCCCCGGCACCAAGGCCGGAACGGGGAGCGGAGGGGAAGGACCACACCCTACTCACCGACGCCATCGCCACCGTCTTCGATGCCGCCGAGAGGAAATCACACCTAGACCTAACTACTACCTTCTACACGCACGAGCAAGTACCAGTGCTCCCCCCACTCACGGTGCCGAAGCGGCGGCCGGAGGCGGAGGGGAACGGCGGACTCGCCGGCGAGAGACTGGAACCCTGGAGTCGCCTTTTCCGCCTCTCTCAACTGTAGCAAGGGAGTGGATAAGGACGCGCTGTGTTCTCTATGTACTACTAAGATGGAGAATGGACATTGTGTTAACATATAATTGCCATTGCAGGTCATAGACTTCCACCAGACGCTGGAAGTCAATGGCATACGTTTCTGGTGCTATACTGCTGGCCATGTGCTTGTGCTGCCATGTTCATGGTAGATATTGCTGGTGTTCGTATTCTCTACACTGGTGACTACTCCCGTGAGAAGACCGGCACCTGAAAGCTGCTGAGATCCCCCAGTTCTCCCCTGATATCTGCATTATCGAGTCAACATATGGCGTGCAGCAACACCAACCCCGCAATGTCAGGGAGAAGCGCTTCACTGATGCCATCCACAACACTGTTTCTCAAGGGGGCCGTGTTCTTATCCCGGCATTTGCTCTTGGCAGAGCACAGGAGCTGTTGCTTATCCTGGATGAGTATTGGTCTAACCACCCAGAGCTCCATAAGATTCCAATCTATTATGCCTCCCCTCTCGCGAAGAAGTGCATGGCTGTGTACCAGACATACATAAACTCCATGAATGAAAGGATCAGGAACCAGTTTGCACAGTCCAATCCCTTCCATTTCAAGCATATCGATCCTTTGAACAGCATAGACAACTTCCATGATGTGGGCCCGTCAGTGGTGATGGCAAGCCCAGGTAGCCTCCAGAGTGGCTCTCCAGGCAGCTTTTTGACAAGTGGTGCACGGATAAGAAGAACACATGTATTATTCCAGGTTATGCAATGGAAGGCTCCCTTGCGAAGACCATTATCAACGAGCCGAGAGAAGTGACGCTAACAAACGGGCTCACTGCTCCTCTCCATATGCAGATCTTCTACATCTCCTTTTCAGCCCACGCTGATTTCCCACAGACGAGCGGATTCTTGGGCGAGCTTCGCCCACCAACATTATTCTTGTACACGGAGAAGCAAATGAGATGGGGAGGCTCAAACAGAAACTCATTACTCAGTTTGATGGAACAAACACAAAGATCATGTCTCCCAAGAACTGCCAGTCAGTGGAGATGCACTTCAGCTCTGAGAAAATGGCCAAGACAATGGCAGGTTGGCAGACAAGGTGCCAGATGTGGAAGAATCAGTCAGCGGCTTACTCGTGAAGAAGGGCTTCACGTACCAGATCATGGCTCCTGAGGACCTCCGTGTGTACACACAGCTATCCACTGCAACATCACCCAGCGGATCGCCGTCCCTTACTCCGGTTCCTTCGAAGTCATCAAGTATAGGCTGAAGCAGATCTACGAGAGTGTGGAACCGTCGACTGAAGAACCGACGTCCCGACGCTGATCATCCACAAGCGGGTGACCATCCGGTTGGACTCGGAGAGCTACGTGACGCTGCAGTGGTCCTCCGACCCCATCAGCGACATGGTGTCCGACTCAGTGGTGGCCATGGTCCTGAATATCGGGCGCGAGGGTCCCAAGGTTTGCCCCCATCGAGGCGGCGGCCAAGACGGAGAAGGTGGCGCGCAAGGTGGTGCACGCCCTCATGGTGTCTCTCTTTGGCGATGTTAAAGTCGCAGAGGAAGGGAAACTGGTTGTATCTGTGGATGGAGACGTCGCGCGCCTGGACGGGAGGAGCGGTGATGTTGAATGCGAGAATGCTGCACTGAAGGAGAGGATCAGGACCGCGTTCCGCCGCATCCAGGGCACGGTACGGCCGATCCCGCTCTCGGCGTCCTAAGCTGGAGGTAGGATTGTGCGTTTAACTTGTTTGTTACTGTATTTCCCTAGGCTGAAAATCGTTAGAAGCAACTGTTTTAAGTTCTGTATCAAATGTGTAACACTGCTGCTGTAGAGGGCCTGTGCACTGCCCTGAAACATGGGTTGTATAGTCATTCCTAGCAGTTATCTGAACAATCATCTCATTTCCAGATCGGCGTTGAACTCGCAGAAAAGTTTAGCCTAGTTTATTTTCCTTTTCCACCTGTGCCTTTTCACTTAATTTTACCATAAAGGTCGTTCTATGTCCTTAACTTTTGCTGTAACAACCTTTTTCCCAGGAGTTTCCAGTTTGATCAGTTTCGTTCATAGAACATTACAACCCTATATATTGCTTTCAAGTTTCAAACAACAATTTCCTTCACATTTCTCCATTTTCCTCTTTTATCTCGCTAAGTCTCCCCCCCCCCCCCCCCCCCCCCCCCCCTCTCTCTCTCTCTCTCTCTCTTAATTTCCAAGAAGGGGGTTTTCAGGGGATTTGTGGGAGGGGGGCTTTTTTTGCTACATGGACTTTGAACACAGAAGGACTAACAATTTTTTTTAGATAAAAAGTATATATTAATATCAAGAAGAAACCAATTACACCCAGCATCTGCAACAACGTAATAACCGAAAGTATTACGGATGCACACAGCCGAAAGACAATAAAAAGAAGAAATAAAAAAGAAAAGTCCCGCTACAGAGTTACAATCCTTATAGCAGCAGCACAACCAGCACCAAAACAACACCTGATGTCCAATCTCTCCAAAAGCAACGCCTTCATGAAGGAAACAGTGCACAAGCACCGTCATCGCCCGATCGAGATCTTGGGTTTTCACCCTGAAGATAGTCCCGCTCTCAAAACAATGACTTCAACAAGGTCATTGCCAGGCACAACCAATTAAGGCCAGACCTTGGATTTTCACCCTAAAAGGTAGAACTTTGAACTTCACCTGTGCTGTCGCCCCCACTTCCATTCCGCTGCATACGAGTCCTGAAGCTCCAAGCAAATTCCTCATCGCCACCAAGAGTCAAATCACCGTTCCTAGTCCTCCGATCTCGGCTTTCATGACATTCTCCGCCTCTGACTTCATCCAAGATGGCAACATATAGCAGAGCTTCATACCGCTTGCTCCTTAACGGAGAATCGTGGGCACGACCGAATCCCACCCGATCCAACAATCTCCAGGCATAAACGCACATAGAAGTTCACTGGCGGAGCCTTCCGGAACTTGTCACACGGCCAGATCAACGAGGACACGCAACATGGAGATCTTCTTCTTCGGGCGCGAGAAACCCTAGAACCACCACCTTTATTCAAAGGCCACAGCCCCCACGCTTCCGGCCTTCGCCGGCGATTGTGCCGTGCCGGCGCTGCACACACGCAGCACACACGGCCAGCGCGAGCAGGCACCCCAGCAGAGAGAGCATAGGGATCTCGGCCCTGAGGGCCCAGATCGGGCCCGGATCAAGCCCGCGCCGCAGCCATGGCGCCTCTCTGCCTCTGGGCCTCGTCGCGCCGCCGCCTATGTGCCTGCGCTGTCCAGCACCGCCAAACTCCGCCACCACCTCGACGACCGCCGCGAACGCCGCCGAGGTCCGGGCCGCCGCCCCGAGAGAACCACCTTCCCGTCGCCCACGCCCCACACGCGGCAAGCTCCTCCTTCCAGCGTCTCTCCTCCCCGCCACCTTTGGCAGCGGTCCCGCCGCCACCGCGGCGCAGGCCGGCGGCAGCGGGGGACACCGGGTCTGGGGGCGCTGGCGGCGCGCTGCTAGGGTTCGCCCCCGCGTCGTCTGGGGCGCGACGCGAGAGCAATCAAGGGGTGTTACACCAAAAAGGACTAACAAATGAATAGGATAAACTAATTTTCATAAAGTTCATGAGGGGGTGACATTGGTCGAAGCACGTCCGTTGTAGCACATATTTTTCATCACACTTGCTTCCGGCTCACGGAGTCTGCAATGCATCAATATGTAACAAAGATCTTGACCGTTGAAGCGTGTTCATCGTCGCGCCGTGGTGTCGGCTGCGCTGGCTCTTGAGTCTTGACAGGTGCAAAAAATAACAGATGGAAAAAAAACTTGAAGTACAAATTGACAAAATCATGTAGTATACCAAGCCAAATCCAGGAAGTACACGTTGATAAAAATCAGGAATCTCACTGGCTGGAAAAAATAATCATGAAGTACAAGTTGATTAAGAAGACTAAATTTAAAATACGTCATGGCGCACATCAAGTACCGCAATGAAGTGCACCATGGCAATTCCATGACGCCACTGCAGGTTCATACAAAAAAGGAAATACACCATTTTTTTAGCGACAGAAATACACCATTTGTTTTTTGTGGGGAAGAAATACACCATGGCCAATCCCTCGAGTACAGGTTGATAAAAGCCCGAGGAACCAGGTGGGAATGGGCCGGGTCGACCCATCGGGTCCGTGGCCCGACCCAAAAGATCCGACGGGCCGCACCCTCCTGTCTCATCCCCAATTCCCCACTCCCTCATCGAACCCTCTCCGGTTCGACTCCGGCCGCCGTGCAGCTCCCTACTCCGGTCGGTCACCTCTCGGAGGTGACCAAGCGTCCAATTCCGAATCTACACCCACAACGGGACTCCTTTGCCAATTCATACAACCCGCGCACCCAGTAGTAGGCTAGTACCTAGTAGCTTCGCTCTCCACCGGCGTGTCCGGTTCTTTTGCCTTTCGCGTCCGCCCGATTTCAGGTACAGGGTTGTTGTCAGCATCTACCTTCTCTGTTCGGCGTCGCATCGTCCATCATTAGATTTAGGGCTACTTACTCTATTAATTGCGGCCAAACTAGAACCCTTTTGCACCTCGTTAGTCGTTACAGAGAACAGGACTCCACGTTTTTTTCAGGAACAGACACCACGTTTTCAGTTTAGCTGTTTGAGTAGTTAATTTTGTCAAAATTCTTAATAACAGTTTGGTGCCATTCAGATTATCTTTGTTAGTTAAAAGAGAATTTTGGAGTTGTGGTTTTGGGGTGTAACCGCGTCAAATGCTGAAGCTAGAACGATTAACTATAGATATTCTCATTATCGTGTTCTGGTAGATATTTGCCGGCAAATTAAGCTGGTTCTTACTCCATTATAAGTTGCAGATAGATGTCAAACATGTACTCACATATTAGAGGTTTGCAGGCTTATCAAATTCATAATAATGGTTTGCTAAACCGTAAGACCCTCTAGTATAAAATTACCACCCTATTGTAAACCATGTGTTCCACTGATGTTCTAATTCAGTCCACAATGCATCTGGCAGATATCCTTGAGCAATGGAAGCAAATTTAGTCAACAGGAACGATGGTTCTGAAGGGCCGAGGGTGCCATTGGCCATGTTTGCTGTGGAATGCAGCAGCAAGAAGAGGCTTCTGTTTGATGTTTCAAGTATAAATGTGCGCGGAATAAGAAGTACGTTATTTCCAGATGCCTTTGTTGAATTTGAGAACTGTGGCTGGCTTCTCATGGTTCGACACAAGCCATTTTACTTCCAAGAGCAGATTGTCTTCCTTGTCCACCCTAGCACCGGCAGGCGGATTGTCCTTCACTCTCCGAACAAAGGATACTTTGTGTTCTATGTTGATCCTTCTGGAACACCGCTCGTCGTTGCATGCGTCCAGATCATGAGTGTTGTTCCGACTGTCCATGTGGCGTGTCCTGGAGATGTGTACTGGTGCGTCCACAAGCATACCAGTAATATGCACCTGTCAGAAGCGATGTGCAGATCAATCGACAACACTTTGATCATGGACGTGGCTCTGACCGGGACACAGATTGTCTGCGCCGAATTCCTTGGGCAGATCCTGATCTTCGACATCACAGAGATGACGTGGAGAATAAGCAAATGATAACAAGTATAGTTGCAATGCTTGCAAAAGAAAAGGGAAATCTCCATAAAATGGTGAGGCTATGTTTGTTTCTAGAGTTTTTTTAAGGATTGGTGGGGATAATCTTCTAGTGTATTGGGTGAAACCCCAAACTTCACCCAATCCGCTAGGGGATTGGTGGGGATAATCCACTAGGTAGGGGTAGTGTATTGAATCCCCTAGGGGATTGAGAAAAATGAACTAGAGTTTGGGGATTTGTGGGGAAATGTGGGGATTTGGGGGTTTGACCGGGATAATCCCCACCAATGTCTAAAAAACTCTAGAAACAAACATAGCCTGACGGGGGAAGGTTGGGATGTACCATAGCTTTATTCTTAGACCCCGCTTGGCAAGTACCGACGGGATTTTTTTTCGGGACCTCAGATGGTCCAGAGAAAGTTGTACGGGCTGAAATCATCCGGAAGGGATATTTAAAAGGGTTTTTATCATTTCTGACACTATGACCGACGCTAACTAAGTACTTTAGTTTTGCCATTTGACTGACCAAAATCTCAATCTTGCCACTGTCATGTTAGTTCTCTCTCCAGTTTAGTTTTGTCCTCACATTTGCCACTCTGACGTTAGTTTTGTTATCACTTTTGTCATTCCTAGTTCTCCTTCACTTTCTCTTTATTTTTTATCCCATTGATTGCTGACCTTACATGTCAGCACTTCGGCAAATTGAGAGCAGCTGTTCATAACGTCATGGTGTCTCCAGCCCTCTGCATAATGCTATGGTCTCGGTGACATTTTGAAAGTGCATGATCTCTCATGTGTGGTTTTGGTAATAAATGACAATCTCTATGGACTAGTGGTTGCATTGAGCTATCCTTATAGGGCTTGTCCATTGGCAATGCTTAAACACCATGTGTTGGTATCAAGATTGAAAGAAGAAGATAAAGTGATGACCAAAGTAATATTCAAGGTGTGATCCACACAAATGGTCATCTAGAGTTAAGCATATTGCAACTGTGGCTTGGAAAAGAAGATTGACTGAACATTCATGTTTATCTCCAAGCCATCATATATATTAAGAGAAGAAGATGAAGTGCAAGTTCAAGAGAAGCATATCAAAGAAATCCTATGCTTGAAGCTTGTCACCCATTTGGAGATATTGGTCAAGTGAAGATGTGCCTTATAGAGGCTCTCCCATATTGGTGTATGGGGGAGCAATATGTGAGTCTTCACCAAGCGAAGCGCAATCAAGAAAGGTGGTACACTTGAAGAGATCAAGATCGTCATCATCTAGCTCAAGTAGAATGCACAAGGCAAATGTATGATCTTGATAGGGTTTCTATTTTACCGGTCTCATGGTATTAGTGGGAGACCGGGTTATAGAATAGACGGCGTTCTATCAAGAGGGGCTCTTGAATGAGTAACTTGATCGCATCTTTATGGAGAGCTCAAACCTTTGCATACTTGGCATATCATCTTTCTTGGTTGTTATTTGGCTTTTATCCATGTGAGGATTTAGATATAGTTCATCTCCATGCCAAGCTCTAGTTCATCAGAAACGGATTACATGAATATCTTGTTACGTTTTTTATGTTGAAGGTTTTAACGGTTTGTCTTTTCAAAGAGAGGTCAAACTCTCTTCTTATGGTTTCCTCCTCACATGATGGACTATGATGTGTATATGCATGATCTTGTAAAGCTTGTGATTATCTTCGAAACAAGTCCAAGATCATAGAAATGGAGTCCGGATGAAAACTTGTTGGGTTCTTGATGTTGGAGGATTTACCAGTTGTTATTTAATAGAGATGTTTTACCTTTCTACATTTGTTTTTATTCTCCATTGTTGTACTATGATGTTTCTCTGTATTATCTTGTAAAGCTCGTTGCGGTGATTCCAACGAGCCCAAGAACATCAAAAATGGAGTTCGTATGCGAAAGTTGTGTTCGTTTTCGTGTTGATGTTTCTGAAGTTTTTGTGTAGACCGGAGTCTCCGGTGTAAACACACCAGAGTCTCCGGCCCGGACCAGAATTCGCGAATGGTGACATCGACTGGTGCCAGACCGAAAACTTCGGTCTAACGCGTTCCAGGGCCTAAAGGGCAGATTTTTGGGGACCTATTTATGGGGGTCTTCTTCCCCAATGTCCCCCAACTCTCAAGCACGAAAAAGCCCCCATTGTTGACCTTTTTTGAGCTTGGATTTCTCTCTATTACTCCATGATTCTTGCCTCTAATTAAAGGGAAAAGAGAGAGGATATCTAGATCTACTATTCCACCAATCAATCTCTCCTCTAAGTGAGCGGAAGCTTTTGAATCTAGATCTTGGAGGGATTTGGTGTTCTTCCTCTCTTCTCCCCCCATAAGTATTAGTTGCTTTTGGTGGGATTTGAGAGTGAAGGATTGTAATATCCTAGCATTTAGGAGTTAACGAAGGGTAGAAATAGGAATTTGTGCATCTGCATGCATGTATTTGAAAAATCCGAATAAATTTTTCGCAAAATAAAACTTATGTTGGAATCAAGTTAAGCTTTAGATGTTAGTGTTGTGCAACTATAGAATGAAACTAGATAAATTTTAACATGACCTTTATGTGTTTTGCTTGTGTTGAGATTTGAATTTCAAATTCAAATAATTGAATTTGAATTCAAATAAATTGGAATAAGTAAATAAAACAATCAAATAATGATTGAAACAATTTAAAACATCAAAACTATTTATTACAATTTATGAAATCAAATCCATACAATATCTTTATAAATTATGAACTTTAGGCAAAGATTTTTTTTACTTTATTGATATAATTACATTGTCTTGTACAAATGCTTATAAAGGAAAAGTAAAAATTACAAAGTGACTTCTAAAAACTAAATCTTGTATTTCTTCTTCTTTTTATCCTTCATTCCTTCCTGTTGATCTTCTTCTGATTATTGTAAACCTGCAAAGCAAAAACATTGACAAGGTAAAACTAAAACAGAGGGTTAGTGTTAGATTATTACCCTCAGAATAACAGTGATTTGCACGGTTAATATCATCATAGGGTTAAAGGTTAATCAAGATTAGTATCTGTTCTTATTTGGCTAATCTAGCCTCAGCACAACATCATGGGCTAAAACAGCAACAAAATACACTTGGCAGTCAGAAATAAACCACACATGAAGGATAATATCAAACCAGCCAAAGCTCCAGGGTAAAAGAACCTAGGAGCCAAGCAAGCAAGCAGCACACTCACTTCTCACATTCTGTGCTGTCACCAGCACAGTGAACACAAGCCTGGGGAGGATAAGAGCAAGAGATAGTCGTAGCAAGCAAGGAAAAACCCCATATTTTCATTCACAACAGCACCAACTCGAATTCTTCACTCATTTGAACTCAGTTCATCACAAAATCATACACCATCATTTAATCCACCACACAATCCTTGCCAAAAGCAAGAGCAAGATGGAGTAGAAGCTCAAGATCAAGCAGGAGCAAGGTGGGAAGGCTAGGAATAAGAAGGAAACCATCTGGAGCTGGAGGAGCAGGCCAGCAAGGTGATCAAGGAAGAAGTCCACAAGATCTGTTGATCAAGAAAGCCAAAAGATCCACAAGCACACCACACAGCCAACACCACCATTCATCAGAAGGTGAATAACCAATATTCTCTAGCAAGGAATTGCTAGATTAAATATGTGGTTTAGCTGTGAATTTCCCTCAGTCTAGCATAGTGATGCTATGCTAAAATCATCACAGGGAGTTAATAAAATCAAGCAAGCATCTGTTCTTATTAAACTAGAGCCTCAGCCTGTGCATCATTGGCAGGGGAAACAAATCCACACAATAGAGCAAAGGCATGCAAGCAAATATTGCTTTGGTCCGCACCTGATAGAAACACAAATTCAGTAAATAGATGCTGGGCACTATTTCCACAAAGGAAAAAGCACCTCAAACACATCTGTGCACCAA
Organism: Poa pratensis; assembly: GCA_947311845.1. NCBI lineage: Eukaryota > Viridiplantae > Streptophyta > Magnoliopsida > Poales > Poaceae > Poa > Poa pratensis. The sequence continues at coordinate 37,592,421 of CAMZMU010000068.1, forward strand.
CAAGAGCACTTCAAAGCATAAACATATTTCCTAAGCTAAAATTAGTAGTTAGCTTCTGTGTAACTCAACAGAGGCATCACAGCATGCTTAACTAAAAAATTAATTAGCTACAGGAATCTAATTTACACTGGATTTTAACAGAGGCACCTCTCTGAACACAAGGTTCAGAGTAGCACACACTTGCTACACTGTTTTGGGCAGACAAGCAGGTATAGCAAAAGACAGCACAAGCACTTGTTACCACAACAATATCCACTAGCCAAATCATCTCCAGCATTTTGCACATGGACACTAGAGAATCATCCAGAGAACATCATAGGAGCCACAAGGCAGCACAACACCTAGCAATAGGAAACCTAAAATCACTACTAGTTGATCACATCACAAAGCAGGGCACGAAGGCTAGGGGAGTGAAGAAGAGAGGAGAGGAGAGAGGGCTCACCATTCTCCCATGGCCGTTGCTCCACGGCAACGGGGCAGTGCCCGTGTGGCCAGAGGAGAAGGGGCCACGGGGACGTATTCTTCACCTACACCACCACGGCGGCACAGAGGGTGCAGCACCGCACCAAGCCACGGTGGAGCAGCTAGGACCGAGAGCACGACAATGCCGCGCTGTCACCGGAACCCTAGGTTCAGGTACGGGTCGCGCACGGCCGCGTTAGAAGAGGAGGAGTGAATCGCCGGGGTAGGAATGGAGAGGAAGGTGGGGCGCATCGTTTGCGCCACGGCACGACATCGGAGGTCGCCGGAGCCCGCCGGAATCGGCCGGCGACGGCAGAGGCGACAGGGGATGGAAGCGAGCACGGGAGCGAGATGGGAGAGGCGAGTGGCTCGGTCGGATGACCGACCCGAGCCACACTTGGGTTTAGACTGGTTCAACCAGGGTTGACCAGGGGCAATTTGGTACTTTCATAAATAAAAATTAATAAGAAAATTCTAAAAATTATATTTAATCAATATAATTAGAAATGTAATATTTTAAAGTAGTTAAAATGCCTGATATAATTCTAAAAGATCTAAATATATTATTATGCAGTATTATGTATTTTATCTTTGATTTATAACATATTTAAAATAAGATCACCAAGTTATAAAAATACAAACAATATACCAAAATGTTAAGAAAAATAAAATCTATCTATCTATATCATTTGAATGTGTGATCGATTACAATTAAAATCAATCTAAAATTGAAACAACAATTTAATTATCATTTTAAATATGGAGTTAATTTGAAATGCTATTTTGGATGCATTTCAACTTCATTTAAAAGGCTTCACATGTTTAAATTTCAAATTTGAAAATATGTTATAATCGTTTCATGCCCTACATTGTGTGCATTAAATGGTTAATTAAAATGATATTTTTCATAGGGAAAATAGTTATAAAAGGATATTTACATAATCTAAAATTGAAATCTTTACTTAATAAAATTTGATCACTTATTATTACTATCTTTAATAATTTGTTTAAATCTCTATTTCTTTTGCACGAGACCTACTTCTGTTTGTAAAGGAGGTTCTCGAGATTTTGTATTGAATAGTGTTGTAATCCTATAGTGTTACCTTGGACCGACTATGTTTCTGTTGTACTACTCTGAAGGTTGTAATATTTACGGAATGGTCCTTTCGTGAGTATTATGTCAACGACTTGTACACTACAACATGCAGTGGTGTGCTGGTTCACTACAGGTAGTATCAGAGCGAATGACCTTAGGATTAAAACCCTTTTAGGAGACTTGTAGGTTGGTTAGACTATAGGGAGTTATCATATTTTTAATTAAACTCTATGTTTTTACAATTATGATGGTTATTCACTTGAGAATAAAACTGTTATAATTGTATACACATTTCCTTACCCAACTGGGGTAGATATTCTTATTTACTATTCTATAGATATAATATTCATCTACCTGAATTATTTTCAACTTGGTATGATCAGTTAAGACTGTTCTGTATCAGTTGATACACCAAATGGATTAAATCCACGTCAGTGTTACTTATATGGTATCATTGATAGCCCTATCCTATGAAGTAGAACCCTATCATAAGTTCGTGATGGAGGAAGTTAGAAGATGTTTGATGATAGTGGAAAATCATCGACATTCAACTTTGAAAAGTATGCCAATACCCTAATGATGAAGTTCAAAGGGGATTCACCTGAGTATAGTATAAAGTGTTAAGGAAATTAGGAGATGCATAAACAATGACGGGAGCTACACTATTACTTTTGATGTACCATGAGTAACGACATGAAGGATCTGAATATGTTCGCAAATAGATGTTCTAGCCAGACGGAAGATCCAAGCTACATGGAGTTTAGTTCCATAAGAAACCAAGCCATACGACAACTACTCTTTGAGTACTTTGTCCTAGGATTACTCCGTTGCAATTGGGCAATTGGGGTAAATACTGAGGCAAAGAATTGTTTTAGCATAGAACTATAATGTAATATATATACACCTATCTTGTAGTGTATAGCATCTAAGCCTGGGTACTTGAGATGTTTTTGCTCAATGTACTACTCTTTTACGGGCTTATGTTGCATGATTGATGTATAACTGCATTTGCGATTTATTGGATCTTATTGGATTTTTGATTGGCTAGGTTGGTACATGAAGATATAATTCGATGTACAATGGCATGATTGTCACATTGAGTTCTTTTCTTGATGTTACTGATCCAGAGGTAGATAGGATTCGTGTAAGGGAGAGACGTGTTCTCAGAAATTTCAAACAACAATGAAAGCTCATGAAGAGAAGGAAGTCAAGATGATCAAAGTAAAAGAAGCTATACGTGGGGATGGACCACAACTCACATTATATTTGGATTTGGAGGTCTACATCACCAAACATGGAGGGATGGAGAAACTACGTAAGTTCCAAGAAGAGTATCATCACAAGATGAAGGAAGGTTAACTAATGATGATGACAGGAAAGCTACATGAGAAACTCTACTGAAGTAGGAGAATTATGAAGTTGGAAGACCTAAACACCAGGTCTTGTCGTGACAAATATTTGAGTTGGACAGTCAAATTTAACGTTTTACCCATGGATGGCGATTATAAAGCGAAGGACATCGAGCGGGAACTGAAAGACGCTGGATTAAGAAGCCACAATAGGTAGTAATATATTGTTGGTAGGTGTCGCAACTTGGCGGAAGAAGATGGTGTTGGGAGAAACATAAGACACCATTGATATTTGGAGAAAGTTCGAGGAGAAGATGTATAGGACTGGTATGCCTAAAAGAGCCATGAAGTTGAAGGTAGAGGAGTATGAAGCAACAATCCAATACTTAGCAGACAACAACAAAGTCTGATATTTCAAGCAAGGCAAGATAGTAGTATCATCGAGAACAAGGCAACAAGAGTTCAAAGTTCAATGTTCCAAAGGACACACATCAGGACCATGGGAGATGAGTTCATGGATTGTCGATAGTACAAGGAGTTAGTAATTACGAATGTGGCCAACAGAGACATGTGATGTCAAGATATAGTGAAGTCACCATCTATACGGGGTAGCTATAGAGTAAGGATGGATTGCCATAGGACTGACATCCAAGATCAAAGTACTCAGATGGAGGTTGAATCAACATAAGATTAAAGAGACACATCGTCTAATAAACCAAAAGAAAGGAATCAAATTCCAGCAACAGACAGATGAAAGAGTTGTTATATCAGCCGAGTTTGGACTAGATGGCCAACAACCCGTTCTAAATTAAAGTTAAGTTATCACCTATTGCAACTAGTTTTGCAATAGTCTTTTCTTAAGACCCTAGGTGAGACAACTGGAATGCTAGTCCGAGTGAATATTCAATTTACCGGGAGATCTTATTGGTTGTTCATAGTGGTGGACTTACCAATTGTTCTTCGGGAAGCTATTGGATGTAGGAATGATATCTCTGAACCAGAGAGTGTCTCGGGAATCACAACCTGGTGATAGTACCCGGTGTTCTTCGAGAGACCATAGGTACACAGGTTGGAAGTTTGAGCACAAAGGGCATAGAGAAAGCTTTCAGCAGAAAAGATCTAGTTGTAACTTGAGACTGAATGGATACAACTAGATGAAGATCGACTAACAAATGGTCAGATGAAAGGAAGCGCCCTAGCAAATTCTAAGGGGAAGAGTATGTAATATCCGTAGTTCAGAGAGTAGAAAGGAGTTAAAAATAATATGTGCATTTGCATAGCATGCATCTAAAAATCCGTTGGAAATAAAAACTTTTTCAACGAAGTCATAGAGTGATCGACCAACACTCAAAAGACTAGTTGAGAATGCACGTATATGAGCATATGTGAGCCCAATATCCTAAGAGAATATCTTATCAACTTATCATCTTAAGTCAATATTTCATAAGCACTACACATCTCTAATACAGATTGAATATTCAATAACTAAAGTATCTTTAGATACAACTAGTGAAATAATAACAAGATACAACCTTTATAAGAGGAATTGGATTGAAAGCTAGGTAAAATCCATCATTTATGGAGTAAGTATAAATCTTATAGGAAAGATAAATGAGAAGTTCAAGGAAGGATAATAAAAGCCTAAACTAGATCTTAATCTAGATCTTCTTACTTTATCTAGACCATCTTATATTCTTATCTCCTAATCTTCTCGAAGTAATTCTGCAAGAGAAGCAAATCACAAGGAGGAGGAACTACGACAAGAAGATACTCAGAAGGATTCTTTAGGCTGTTCTAGAAGTGCTAAGCCAATCTATCAGGGAGAATTTGGAAACTCTTATGTCAGAATCTATACTTATTAATCTCTCTAGAAATAGTATGATATTCCAAGGTTCATGTTATATAGAAGTAGTTTGGTAACAAGTCTAATTACCTTGTTAACGAATCACTTTTGTATGCTCAAACAATTGAATGTCATATACAAACAAACAGAAGGTCAGATAATCCAGTACATCTCAGCCACTTGAAATAAAAGTTGTTTGGTAACAAGACTGATCATCTTGAGAACATATTCTTTTATATGCATAAGGCAGATTGATGGAATAAAATTGTGGCGCCCTGACCTGACTGTCATACAGTGATGCTGCGTGTCACCGGTTAAGCGATACAACCGGATGTTACGGGTTTACCAATCCCCGGCCAAAACCTTTGGCAGGCGTTGCTGGGCACACCGCTCCCAACAACACAACACCCCGATTGATGCCTTAACACGGGCGCAACCCTCAAGGCATAATAGTAAGATCAAGACTTGTGGAACAACTGGCACATCACAGACTCTACGACACAAAAATCATATGGTTCAACTCTTATAATAGAGAAAGATAGCAAAAGACAATCAGAGGTCACTGACCCAACATTACAACAAGCGGAAGCAAATTAAGTTGTTCTAAACAACAAGACCCAAATATATGGCCTAAGAGGCTTACAGATAAACATCGCAACGCCAGCTGTTCCAGGATGTCCCAAGCTGCCACCTGGGAACCCCAGGCTACTCGTCGACGTCCACAAAGAACCCACCTTCGAGGTCGGTGAAGTCCTCCTCTGAAACAAAACAAACGACGTTGAGTTCGACGAACTCGCAAGATTAGGAGCTAATATATGCTCGATGAGGCTTTCAAAGTTATATGTCTGTTTTGCATAAAGCTGATTTTATTCATGGAAAACATAACTCAAAGGCATCGACTAAACAGAGTATTTTCAAAAGAGGTAAGAAGTAACTCTTTTCTTTCATCACCTTCTCATCATCAACCAACATCAACCACTGTACCTGTTCATCGAAGGCACCTCCCCGAATCACCCTCGAGGAAGCTCACCTGGCATTTGTGAGTGGTACCTCTAGTACCCAGTTTTTAATCATTCCGTTAAAGTTATTCTATGATCTTACCTTCACTTCCCAAGTTCGTCCATAACCGCGGACACGGCTTTTCGAAAAGATTTAACCCTGCAGGGGTGTACAAATGTTTGCCACGCGTACCGTCCGGCCCATTACCTGCGCATTAGCTCTCTTCCTTGGAAAGCCGGCTGGGTGGGAGCGGTGTCGACTTCTCCCTCGTTAAGGACTTTCCAGGATCATCAGTGGCGGTAGGACTGCCAGGATCACAACACCCCGCCCCACGGCCACTCATTTTCCTAACACCACCATCCTCATACCATTCTCAGCCACCAACTCACGCACGCGCAAATGGAAGCCCGAACTAGAGGACCCTGGCTAGCCCCGCTCGAGTTATTTAGTCTATGAGGGTTCCTGCAAATGCATAGGCCTCACGCATGGTTGCACGCTCAGTCTTGGTTCAAGAGGTATAGAACTCGCACCTAGGCGGCGAGAACGAGACAAAGCACCACAACCACAGTGGCCTCTCATCCCCACCTTTAAGCATTTTATTATCCGTCACCACAATTTCCTCCACCAACACCCATTCCTCTCAGCACCTGTTTCCACCACAAACCATCCATCGTATAGCTATGCAATTTACTAAGCATGGCTAAGCATCAACATAGCATAGTAAGTATCTCAGGCCACAAAACAATTCTATGTTTAATAGGAGGGAAAACAGGTATCGGCATCGGAAACTTAATGCAACTATAGGATACTCTAATCCCAGAAAATTGACATTTAGAACCGCATGCAATATAGGATAGGATATGCTCAGAGGGGGGAAATTACGCTTGCCTTGCTCAGGGTGCTGATAGTACGGCTCGGCGGGGTATTGCGGTGGAACCCCGACTGCTTGATCTATCGGAGCACAAAACACGGAAGGAAACAATCAATCACCACACATGTCGAACGAATGCAATGCGCAAACAAAATGATGTCATGACATATTTAGTGCATTGAATTATTACAGCAAGATCTACCAATTTTAATTGGGTGCGAGAAATAATTATTCAACACGGGAGAAAAATAGCTTCACCTTAGCTTTTAATGTTTCCTGTGCTTTAATTTTGAGATAAACATGCATGAAATGATGCCACTAGTTAAACCATAAGTCATGAGCATTTTGGGTATAAAACACCAATTTTAGAGTGCACCGATAAAAGTTATTACTTTTATAACTTACCCATTCAGATATGTTCTTTTAATTATTTTAATTCCTCCTGTGAATTATCTCCCTTTTACAAATTATGTTAAACAACAAGTGAGATTAGTTGTCTTATTTAGGAAAAGAAAGAATTAGGAGATTTATTAAGTACTGGGTAATTTCAGAATTTCCGAATTATTTAAATTCGGAAAATCCGAATCAAACAGTAGCTCAAAAATTTGGCTAAGGACCAAAACACAAACCGTACTGGACTCCTCCGGATTATCCGGTCTCCTTTGATCCCGGAATATCCGATTGCTGAGAGGAAGAGCAAAACCGGCTAAGGACCTAAACCAAAACGCGTACTGCATAAACTCGGATAATCCGATCGTCCTGCAGCTCGGAAAATCCGAGCGGGCAAGAGAACTCGGCGGCGCCCGGTGGCCGGCGGGAAACGGCGAAGAACGGCGGGAGAGGGAGGAATGGAGGGCAAGGGGAGGCTAGCGGCTCACCAGGAACTCGGGGATGCGCTCGGGTGGACCGGAGTTGCAATGGCGGCGAGGAATTTCTCCGGCGAGGCCGCGGACGGCAGCGGTGAAAATGGGGACGGTGACGGCGATTCTTGACGCTCCCGGTCGATTCCTTCGGCTAGGCGAGGGAGGACGTCGAGGCAGACGTCGTGGTGGTCTTTGTTTCGCTTGGGGACGCTTCACTCGACGGCGCCGAGCTCGGCTCTCATGGCGGCCATGGTGAGCCCGTGGAGGAGGAGAGAGGGGAGCAGGAAGCAAGTGGGTGCTGGAAGGGAGTGAGGGGCAGGTGGGGCGCGTGGTGGCGAGCTCTCCGTGCAGGTGGAGAGGGCAGAGGGGGGGGGGGGGCGTGCAAGGCGCGTCGGGAGGCAGCGCCATGGCGGCATGGCTACAGGTAGAAGATGTTGTTTTGCTTTTCTTTTAAAAACCCCCCCGAAGTATTTGAACTTATCACGGATAGGTCCGTTTTAGCACTGTGTATAAACTCCAGCTGTTGTATTTGATTTAATTGAGCAACTTAAACACTTCCAAAAATTGTGCAAATTTTTGGGTAGCCTCCTAGTACCTTCGGCCAGCACCCATAAAAATTACAAAGCATTTGGAGACCATTTGACTAGGGAAATAAAATGAGAAGTTGCTATAGGCATTTTGAGAATACCCCAATAAAATTCCTTTTAGAATTTTGAAGCAAGTCAAAATATTGATTCGAACTCTGGGAACTTCCTGGACAAATATTAGATGTCAAAGTAATTTCATTTGCAAGTTTGAGCGCTTGCATTGCTTTGTAGAAATGTTTGAGCGAGTTTGGCATTTTAGTTTTCCAACTTTTGACAAACCACTTTAGTGTGTTGTTTAGCAATTTAAAAGGATGCAATGATGCATGCATGCCATGATGCAAAAGAGGATACAAAAGTGAAAATTTGGTTCACAAATTTTGGGGCTGTTACAATTCTACCCTCCTTACAGGAATCTCGTCCCGAGATTCTAAGTTGCGAAAAGAAGTCGGGATACTCCTCACGAAGACTAGACTCTCGTTCCCAAGTTGCTTCTTCCTCGGAATGGTGAGACCATGAACTTTGAGAACTTGGTAGTCTTGTTACGGGTCTTCTTTCGGCTTCATCCAGGACACGGATAGGATGCTCGCGATAAGTAAGATCTTCCTGGAGATCCAGCTCTTCATGATTGACCCCATGGATAGGATCTTTGAAACACCGGCGAAGTTGAGATACATGGAACACATCATGCACATTGGGAAAGATGACCGGTAACTCCAACTTATAAGAAAGATCTCCTCGCTTGGCCAGAACGGTGAAGGGCCAACATAGCGAGGTGCCAATTTCCCTTTGATTCCGAAGCGGCGAACGCCACGAAGGGGAGAGACACGGAGATAAGCTTTATCACCAATTTCATAGTGAATTTCCTGATGATGCTTATCATAGTAGCTCTTCTGCCTAGACTGAGCAATCTTCAGATTCTCTCTTATGATTCTAACCTTCTCCTCAGCTTCATTGATAATATCTGGACCAAAGAGTGCCCTCTCTCCGGTCTCAGACCAATTTAGAGGAGTGCGGCATTTTCTTCCATAGAGAACCTCAAATGGAGCCATGCCCAGACTAGCTTGATAGCTATTGTTGTAGGAGAACTCCGCGAAAGGGAGATACTTTTCCCAATCCTTACCGAAAGAGATTACACATGCCCTAAGCATGTCTTCCAAAACTTGGTTCACTCTCTCGGTCTGACCATCAGTTTGGGGATGGAAAGCGGTGCTGAAGTTAAGACGGTTCCCATGCATTTGGAAACTAGTCCAAAACTTGGAGGTGAATAGGCTTCCACGATCAGAAATTATCTTCTTGGGAATGCCGTGAAGGACAACAATCGGAAGCATACAGGTCTGCCAACTTGGCAGCTGTAATGTCACACGAACGGGAGGAAGTGAGCCACTTTTGATAGTCGATCAATGATGACCCAATGGCATCATGTCCCTTTGGAGACTTCGGCAGACCAGTAATGAAGTCCATACCAATTTCATCCCATTTCCACTCGGGAATAGCAATAGGGTGAAGAGTGCCGGCAGGCCTTTGATGTTCAGCCTTTACCCGTCGACAGGTGTCGCATTCAGCAACATACTAGCAATTTCCGTTTCATACGGTCCACCAGAATTGTGGTCGAAGGTCTTGGTACATTTTGGTACTACCGGGATGAATAGAGAGAGGAGATTCATGAGCTTCTTGGAGGATCAACTCCCTCAATTTTCGTTTCTTTGGCACTACCAAGCGGTCACCAAAATAAACAACTCCGGATTCATTGACAGAAAACATTTGGCCTTCCCGCTAGCAATGTTCTCCTTGATTTTAGAATACCCTTGTCACGCTTTGAGCATCCTTAATCTGGTCCACAAGAGTAGATTTGATCTCCAGATTTGCAAGGTAGCCGGAAGGAACAATTTCCAGGTTCAAACGGGCAAACTCTTCATAGAGCAGGTTGGGCCTCTTCAATCATCAGATTGTTGCAATAGGACTTCCGACTTAGCGCGTCAGCCACGACGTTTGCTTTGCCGGGTTGATAGTTCAGACTCACATTATAGTCCGTGATTAACTCCAACCAACGCCTTTGCCTGAGATTTAAATCCGGCTGGGTGAAGAGGTACTTCAGACTCTTGTGATCCGAGAAGATCTCGCAACGGTTACCAAACAGGTATGGTCTCCATTGCTTCAAAGCATAGACCACGCGGCAAGTTCTAGATCATGAGTTGGGTAGTTGAGCTCATGCGGCTTAAGTTGGCGAGAAGCATAGCCACCACATGGCCATCTTGCATTAGCACACACCCAAACCTTGTAGAGAGGCGTCACAGAAGACGACGAAATCCTTGCTTGTGTCCGGCAGGACAAGCACAGGAGCGGACGTGAGCTTGGCTTTCAGTGTTTGGAAACTCTCTTCAGCTTCGGCCGACCATACAAACTTTTTATCCTTCTTGAGAAGGTCAGTCAGCCTTGGCTATCTTGGAGAAACCTTCGATGAATCGGCGGTAGTAACCCGCCAATCCGAGAAAGCTACGAATGTCCTTGACTGACATTGGAGTTTTCCAATCCAGAATGGACTGAATCTTGTCAGGAATGACAGCCACACCATCAGCGGATATCACATGACCAAGGAAGATGAGATTATCCAACCAAAACTCACACTTGGAGAACTTGGCATAGAGGCGGTGTTCTCGAAGTCTTGTCAGAACCAAACGAAGATGTTCCTCATGCTCTTCATTGGTTTGGAATAGATGAGGATGTCATCAATGTAAATGACGACAAACTTATCAAGATAATCCATGAAGATGGAGTTCATGAGCCTCATGAAAGTAGCGGGCATTTGTGAGACCAAAGGACATGACGGTATACTCATATGAGCCATAACGAGTAACAAATGCCGTCTTTGGAATATCCTCCTTTCTGATTTTTATCTGATGGTAGCCTGACCTCAGATCCATCTTGGAGAATACCGTTGCACCAGCTAACTGATCCAACAGATCATTGATGCGAGGAATAGGATACTTGTTCTTGATTGTCACCGCATTCAACGGTCGATAGTCAGAGACTAGACGAGGCACGGTAGAATCCCTCTTCTTGACAAAGAGTACCGGACAACCCCAAGGTGAACTGCTAGGCTGGATGAACTCCTTAGCTAACAGCTGATCAATTTGCTCTTTCAACAGAGCCAACTCTTCCACCGGCATACGGTAGGGCTTCTTGGAAATTGGAGCGGTACCGGGAAGTAGCTCTATGACAAACTCCACACTTCGGTCAGGAGGCATGCCAGGCAACTCTTCCGGGAACACATCCGGGAAGTCACACACCACGTGTATGTCCTGGATTTCAGGAGGGGATTCGCCTTCCATAAAGCAAAGGAGAATCTCAGGTGAGCGGGGTACGATGGCGGACGGAGGTATTGATGTTGCAGGCCAATACTTCACAATGTCACCGGAAGGAGCGGTCACAGTAATGGTCTTGGCGCACAGTCGAGATTAGCCTGGTATTTGGCTAGCCAGTTCATGCCCAGTATGACATCAATGCCTTTGGACTTCAGAGCTACCAAGGCATAAGGAAAAGACAAGGAACCTATATTAATCTGGACCTCAGGAGTAACCCATCGGTTTGCCATTTGGAACCAGGAGTAGCGATCACCAAGGACGGCTCATTTTCTCGAACGGTATTTTGTGTCTTTTGCAAACGCTATGGATATGAATGAATGCGATGCTCCAGAGTCAAACAAAACTGTAGCTGTATTGCCGTTGATTCGTAACTCACCCATAAGAACGCCGGGGTCTCTTCAGCTTCTTCAGCAGAGATGTGGTTCAGGCGACCACGCACATAGGTCCAGCCTTGCCAGTTGGAGTGGCAGGGGCTCGTGCAGGAGTTATCGCGAGAGGTGCCTTCTGGGGGCACTCCCTGGAGTAGTGACCAGCCTGGCCACAGGTGTAGCAAGTGACTCCAGGTGGAGCAGGTAGCATAGGACGGTACCCACTTCCGCCTATCCCAAGTGTCGAAGTAGTGGGGCGCGGAGGAGGTGGCCTATATCCTGCTGCCTCGGCATGAAGGGAGCACGAGGTACGGCGCTGTAGGGAACAAACACCCTGCGCTTCTTGCTCTCAGAACCCGAGGAACTCTGGTGGTCCCCATGTGCGGGCCTCTTGGAAGCTTCAAGTTCCTTTCTTCCTTGCTCAAGAGTGAAAGCCTGGTTGAACAGCTCCTGATAGGTCTGGAACCTGAAGGGCAACAACTCATAGCGGAGCTGCGGAGTCAGACCCTTGCGGAACAGCTCTTGCTTGTCAGCATCATTGGTCACGTCCCTTGGGGCGTAACGAGAGAGATGGTTGAACTCACGACCATAAGTGCGGAGGTCCATCCGTCCCTGTTGCAAATCCAGGAACTCCCTCCTCTTCAAGTCCATGATGGCTGGGGAATGTACTCCGCACGGAAGGCAGTGCGGAAATCAGCCCAGGTGAAGACATGGTTGGCTGGAAACAAAGCCACATGGCTTTCCCACCAACAGCCAGCAGCACCAACCAAGAGTAGGTGGCAAAGTTGACTTGCTCAGCCAATGGGACATGAGCGCGGAGAACTTGCGCTCCAAAGCACGAAGCCAATCATCAGCTTCCAGTGGCTCCTTAGCATCAGCAAAGTGGGTGGCTGGAGCGCAGGAACTCAGTGAGAGTGTTGCACTCGTTCCTCCGTGCATTCTGCTGCACCAACTGTTCAGCAAGCGCTCATTGCGCCCACGGTTCTCCTCAATGGCCATCAAGACCTCAGCCATCGAGGGTGGTGGCGGCAGATCATCCTCATCATCATTGTGGTTACCGCGACCACCACGCCTCCACGCCTCCTCGAGCCATTCTGGAGATTTGACAATGACACAGTTAGTATCTTTCTCCGAATGGTCGAACAATAGCATTAGCGTCTCACAAGTACACAGACTAGGGACGATAATACTTTGCGAGAAGGAAAACAACAAGATAGAACTTGGGTCAAAGATCAGCATCATGTGCTACTAGTGAGAGTTAAGAAATCACAACTTAACACACTCTAGTTGACACAATCCGGGACCTTATGTTCAAGTCCGGGTTAAAACCCAAAGAAAGGATCAAAGATTACTCGGTAGAAACATCTGAGTTGATTTGGGATTGCAACGCAGCGGGAGCAACGTGACACATAACACTAAAGGTCGAACCCACCCCGTTTCTAATCATTTTGAAGTAACAGTGAGAAGTAAAACCTTTAATCAAATCGAGGTAAGATTGCTCCGAGATTAGAGGGTAACCAGATAAGGAGTAAAAAGAATCCTAAGATGGTTTTCACAACTCATTTTTAGGTTAAAAATATTTTCACAAACACTAGACTCAACATCGACCAGTAGAAGGGTTTCCTACAGGCAGTACTGCTCTGATACCAACTTGTGGCGCCCGACCGACTGTTATACAGTGATGCTGTGTGTCACCGGTTAAGCGATACAACCGGAGGTTACGGGTTTACCAATCCCCGGCCAAAACCTTTGGCAGGCGTTGCTCGGACATCCAACAACAACACCCCGATTGATGCCTTAACACAGGCACAACCCTCAATGCATAATAGAGAGATCAAGACTTGTGGAACAACTGGCACATCACAGACTCTACGACACAAATCATATAGTTCAACTCTTATAATAGAGAAAGATAGCAAATGACAACCAGAGGTCACAGACCCAACATTACAACAAGCGGAAGCAAATTAGGTTGTTCTAAACAACAAGATCCAAATATGGCCTAAGAGGCCTACAGATAAACATCACAACGCCAGCTGTTCCGGATGTCCCAAGCTGCCACCTGGGAACCCCAGACTACTCGTCGACGTCCACAAAGAACCCACCTTCGAGGTCGGTGAAGTCCTCCTCTGAAACAAAACAAACGACGTTGAGTTCGACGAACTCGCAAGATTAAGAGCTAATATATGCTCGATGAGGCTTTCAAAGTTATATGGCTGTTTTGCATAAAGCTGATTTTATTTATGAAAACATAACTCAAAGGCATCGACTATCAGAGTATTTTCAAAAGAGGTAAGAAGTACTCTTTCTTTCATCACCTTCTCATCATCAACATCAACCACTGTACCTGTTCATCAAAGGCACCTCCCCGAATCACCCTCGAGGAAGCTCACCTTGCATTTGTGAGTGGTACCTCTAGTACCCAGTTTTTAATCATTCCGTTAAAGTTATTCTATGATCTTACCTTCACTTCCCAAGTTCGTCCATAACCGCGGACACGGCTTTTCGAAAAGATTTAACCCTGCAGGGGTGTACAAATGTTTGCCACGCGTACCGTCCGGCCCATTACCTGCATTAGCTCTCTTCCTTGGAAAGCCGGCTGGGTGGGAGCGGTGTCGACTTCTCCCTCGTTAAGGACTTTCCAGGATCATCAGTGGCGGTAGGACTGCCAGGATCACAACACCCCGCCCCACGGCCACTCATTTTCCTAACACCACCATCCTCATCCATTCTCACCACCAACTCACGCACGCGCAAATGGAAGCCCGAACTAGAGGACCCTGGCTAGCCCCGCTCGAGTTATTTAGTCTATGAGGGTTCCTGCAAATGCATAGGCCTCACGCATGGTTGCACGCTCAGTCTTGGTTCAAGAGGTATAGAACTCGCACCTAGGCGGCGAGAACGAGACAAAGCACCACAACCACAGTGGCCTCTCATCCCCACCTTTAAGCATTTTATTATCCGTCACCACAATTTCTCCACCAACACCATTCTCTCACACCTGTTTCCACACAAACCATCCATCGTATAGCTATGCAATTTACTAAGCATGGCTAAGCATCAACATAGCATAGTAAGTATCTCAGGCCACAAACAATTCTATGGATAATAGGAGGGAAAACAGGTATTGGCATCGGAAACTTAATGCAACTATAGGATACTCTAATCCCAGAAAATTGACATTTAGAACCGCATGCAATATAGGATAGGATATGCTCAGAGGGGGGAAATTACGCTTGCCTTGCTCAGGGTGCTGATAGTACGGCTCGGCGGGGTATTGCGGTGGAACCCCGACTGCTTGATCTATCAGAGCACAAAACACGGAAGGAAACAATCAATCACCACACATGTCGAACGAATGCAATGCGCAAACAAAATGATGTCATGACATATTTAGTGCATTGAATTATTACAGCAAGATCTACCAATTTTAATTGGGTGCGAGAAATAATTATTCAACACGGGAGAAAAATAGCTTCACCTTAGCTTTTAATGTTTTCCTGTGCTTTAATTTTGAGATAAACATGCATGAAATGATGCCACTAGTTAAACCATAAGTCATGAGCATTTTGGGTATAAAACACCAATTTTAGAGTGCACCGATAAAAGTTATTACTTTTATAACTTACCCATTTAGATATGTTCTTTTAATTATTTTAATTCCTCCTGTGAATTATCTCCCTTTTACAAATTATGTTAAACAACAAGTGAGATTAGTTGTCTTATTTAGGAAAAGAAAGAATTAGGAGATTTATTAAGTACTGGGTAATTTCAGAATTTCTGAATTATTTAAATTCGGAAAATCTGAATCAAACAGTAGCTCAAAAATTTGGCTAAGGACCAAAACACAAACCGTACTGGACTCCTCCGGATTATCCGGTCTCCTTTGATCCCGGAATATCCGATTGCTGAGAGGAAGAGCAAAACCGGCTAAGGACCTAAACCAAAACGCGTACTGCATAAACTCGGATAATCCGATCGTCCTGCAGCTCGGAAAATCCGAGCGGGCAAGAGAACTCGGCGGCGCCCGGTGGCCGGCGGGAAACGGCGAAGAACGGCGGGAGAGGGAGGAATGGAGGGCAAGGGGAGGCTAGCGGCTCACCAGGAACTCGGGGATGCGCTCGGGTGGACCGGAGTTGCAATGGCGGCGAGGAATTTCTCCGGTGAGGCCGCGGACGGCAGCGGTGAAAATGGGGACGGTGACGGCGATTCTTGACGCTCCCGGTCGATTCCTTCGGCTAGGCGAGGGAGGACGTCGAGGCGGATGTCGTGGTGGTCTTCGTTTCGCTTGGGGACGCTTCACTCGACGGCGCCGAGCTCGGCTCTCATGGCGGCCATGGTGAGCCCGTGGAGAAGGAGGAGAGAGGGGAGCAGGAAGCAAGTGGGTGCTGGAAGGGAGTGAGGGGCAGGTGGGGCGCGTGGTGGAGAGCTCTCCGTGCAGGTGGAGAGGGCAGAAGGGGGGGGGCGCGTGCAAGGCGCGTCGGGAGGCAGCGCCATGGCGGCATGGCTACAGGTAGAAGATGTTGTTTTGCTTTTCTTTTGAACCCCCCCCCCCCCGAAGTATTTGAACTTATCACGGATAGGTCCTTTTTAGCACTGTGTATAAACTCCAGCTGCTGTATTTGATTTAATTGAGCAACTTAAACACTTCCAAAAATTGTGCAAATTTTTGGGTAGCCTCCTAGTACCTTGGGCCAGCACCCATAAAAATTACAAAGCATTTGGAGACCATTTGACTGGGGAAATAAAATGAGAAGTTGCTATAGGCATTTTGAGAATACCCCAATAAAATTCCTTTTAGAATTTCGAAGCAAGTCAAAATATTGATTCGAACTCTGGGAACTTCCTGGACAAATATTAGATGTCAAAGTAATTTCATTTGCAAGTTTGAGCGCTTGCATTGCTTTGTAGAAATGTTTGAGCGAGTTTGGCATTTTAGTTTTCCAACTTTTGACAAACCACTTTAGTGTGTTGTTTAGCAATTTAAAAGGATGCAATGATGCATGCATGCCATGATGCAAAAGAGGATACGAAAGTGAAAATTTGGTTCACAAATTTTGGGGCTGTTACAAAAATATACATGCATTCTTCTATAACTCACTAAAAGAAAACCTTGCAAGGAGTAATTGGTTGTCTTCACCACTAGGGTGAGGCAAATGATGTTGGAACTGGAAATAAAGGCAGACTTAACTTACGTCGAAAAAATCAACTCGGATCTTAGCGGAAAACTGAAAGAGACTCAGAAATAGAGCAATTAAGTAGTGCAAATATCAATGGAAGCATCATCCTAAACGAGAAGCTACCTAGGAGAAAGGGGAGGACTTGAGGCAAGTCTATCCAGGACTCTTCAGGTATACACGTCATAACTTCGGGACGAAGTTTTTGTTAAGGGGGAAAGACTGTAATATCCCAGCATTTAGGAGTTAACGAAGGGTAGAAATAGGAATTTGTGCATCTGCATGCATGTATTTGAAAAATTCGAATAAATTTTTCACAAAATAAAACTTATGTTGGAATCAAGTTAAGCTTTAGATGTTAGTGCTGTGCAACTATAGAATGAAACTAGATAAATTTTAACATGACCTTTATGTGTTTTGCTTGTGTTGAGATTTGAATTTTAGATTCAAATAATTGAATTTGAAATTGAATTCAAATAAATTGCAATAAGTAAATAAAACAATCAAATAATGATTGAAACAATTTAAAACATCAAAACTATTTATTACAATTTATGAAATCAAATCCATACAATATCTTTATAAATTATGAACTTTAGACAAAGATTTTTTTTTACTTTATTGATATAATTACAGAATTACATTGTCTTGTACAAATGCTTATAAAGGAAAAGTAAAAATTACAAAGTGACTTCTAAAAACTAAATCTTGTATTTCTTCTTCTTTTATCCTTCATCTCCTTCCTGTTGATCTTCTTCTGATTATTGTAAACCTGCAAAGCAAAAACATTGACAAGGTAAAACTAAAATAGAGGGTTAGTGTTAGATTATTACCCTCAGAATAACAGTGAGTTGCACTGTTAATATCATCATAGGGTTAAAGGTTAATCAAGATTAGTATCTGTTCTTATTTGGCTAATCTAGCCTCAGCACAGCATCATGGGCTAAAACAGCAACAAAATCCACTTGGCAGTCAGAAATAAACCACACACGAAGGATAATATCAAACCAGCTGAAGCTCCAGGTTAACAGAACCTGGGAGCCAAGCAAGCAGCACACTCACTTCTCACATTCTGTGCTGTCACCAGCACAGTGAACACAAGCCTGGGGAGGATAAGAGCAAGAGATAGTCCTAGCAAGCAAGGAAAACCCCATCTTTTCATTCACAACAGCACCAACTCAAGTTCTTCACTGTTTTGAACTCAGTTCATTACAAAATCATACACCATCATTTAATCCACCACACAATCCTTGCCAAAAGCAAGAGCAAGATGGAGTAGAAGCTCAGATCAAGCAGGAGCAAGGCGGGAAGGCTAGGAATAAGAAGGAAACCATCTGGAGCTGGAGGAGCAGGCCAGCAAGGTGATCAAGGAAGAAGTCCACAAGATCTGTTGATCAAGAAAGACAAAAGATCCACAAGCACACCACACAGCCAACACCACCATTCATCAGAAGGTGAATAACCAATATTCTCTAGCAAAGGAATTGCTAGATTAAATATGTGGTTTAGCTGTGAATTTCCCTCAGTCTAGCATAGTGATGCTATGCTAAAATCATCACAGGGAGTTAATAAAATAAAGCAAGCATCTGTTCTTATTAAACTAGAGCCTCAGCCTGTGCATCATTGGCAGGGGAAACAAATCCACACAATAGAGCAAAGGCATGCAAGCAAATATTGCTTTGGTCCGCACCTGATAGAAACACAAATTCAGTAAATAGATGTTGGGCACTATTTCCACAAAGGAAAAAAGCACCTCAAACACATCTGTGCACCAACAAGAGCACTTCAAAGCATAAACATATTTCCTAAGCTAAAATTAGTAGTTAGCTTCTGTGTAACTCAACAGAGGCATCACAGCATGCTTAACTAAAAAATTAATTAGCTACAGGAATCTAATTTACACTGGATTTTAACAGAGGCACCACTCTGAACACAAGGTTCAGAGTAGCACACACTTGCTACACTGTTTTGGGCAGACAAGCAAGTATAGCAAAAGACAGCACAAGCACTTGTTACCACAACAATATCAACTAGCCAAATCATCTCCAGCATTTTGCACATGGACACTAGAGAATCATCCAGAGAACATCATAGGAGCTACAAGGCAGCACAACACCTAGCAATAGGAAACCTAAAATCACTACTAGTTGATCACATCACAAAGCAGGGCACGAAGGCTAGGGGAGTGAAGAAGAGAGGAGAGGAGAGAGGGCTCACCATTCGCCCATGGCCGTTGCTCCACGGCAACGGGGCAGTGCTCGTGTGGCCAGAGGAGAAGGGGCCACGGGGACGTATTCTTCACCTACACCACCACGGCGGCACAGAGGGTGCAGCACCGCACCAAGCCACGGTGGAGCAGCTAGGACCGAGAGCACGACAATGCCGCGCTATCACCGGAACCCTAGGTTCGGGTACGGGTCGCGCACGGCGCGTTAGAAGAGGAGGAGTGAATCGCCGGGGTAGGAATGGAGAGGAAGGTGGGGCGCATCGTTTGCGCCACGGCACGACAGCGGAGGTCGCCGGAGCCCGCCGGAATCGGCCGGCGACGGCAGAGGCGACAGGGGATGGAAGCGAGCACGGGAGCGAGATGGGAGAGGCGAGTGGCTCGGTCGGATGACCGACCCGAGCCACACTTGGGTTTAGACCTGGTTCAACCAGGGTTGACCAGGGGCAATTTGGTACTTTCATAAATAAAAATTAATAAGAAAATTCTAAAAATAATATTTAATCAATATAATTAGAAATGTAATATTTTAAAGTAGTTAAAATGCCTAATATAATTCTAAAAGATCTAAATATATTATTATGCAGTATTATGTATTTTATCTTTGATTTATAACATATTTAAAATAAGATCACCAAGTTATAAAAATACAAACAATATACCAAAATGTTAAGAAAAATAAAATCTATCTATCTATATCATTTGAATGTGTGATCGATTACAATTAAAATCAATCTAAAATTGAAACAACAATTTAATTATCATTTTAAATATGGAGTTAATTTGAAATGCTATTTTGGATGCATTTCAACTTCATTTAAAAGGCTTCACATGTTTAAATTTCAAATTTGAAAATATGTTATAATCGTTTCATGCCCTACATTGTGTGCATTAAATGGTTAATTAAAATGATATTTTTCATAGGGAAAATAGTTATAAAAGGATATTTACATAATCTAAAATTGAAATCTTTACTTAATAAAATTTGATCACTTATTATTACTATCTTTAATAATTTGTTTAAATCTCTATTTCTTCATTTAAAACAAAATTATGAAACTAAGAAATTGAAACATAAAATGATGTTACTTTACTTATTTCCTTTTAAGCGTGATACCTAAATAAAAGATAAACTTATAGGTAATTGCTCTTCATACATAAAAATACTCCATCAATTAAGTAAAAGTGATACACACTCAAAGACATGAAGGCATCACATTCTAAATAAACACTAGACCCAACTCATAATCAAGTTAAGTATTAATAACATCACCTAAAGGTGATAAAACAATCTTAAGTCAAGTTAATTCGATATTATCGAACTAATGCATAAGACTAAATTTACTTAAGCTTGGGATGTCCTTGGGGTATTTGCGATGCATTTCATTATTATGCATAATAGCATCTTGCCAGAGTTTTCTGTAGTCCTTATCGGGATTACGTTGCCTTTTTCAGAACTCGGAGTTTTACCGCAAACCCTAGAAACCCGAAGGGTTTGAACTGCTATTCCTATCCAAGGCAAGTTCACTCTTGCTCATGTCCTACTTGATTACGTTTATCAAAGTAAATGCAAAATACTATGGTTTAACACTGCATGAAAAAGTGAAACCTATTTTCGAATGATGTGAATTGCTATATATATATTGTTGGCTGGCAGATGGAACCATGTATGATGTGGTTGGTGGAGGTTCCATTTGCACGGGAAAGTATGACCTAGGACTTAATAACCAATGCCGTCAGTGTTCTTGCACCGTAAATGAAGCGTTAACCATGAGACTTGGAATGGGACGGGAAAGTCATCTGTGACCTTCTCCCTTTCGCATGTCAACGGGCAGACAGAGCCGTACGCTATAGGTCTTGCGGGACAACATGCACATGGGTGGGACCCCTTAATGCCCACGGACTCTGGTGCCTATGATGGTCTGCAAGGGGATGCCTAGGTATCTACCGTGAGGAGTAGAGCTAGGGTGATTCTGCTATGCATGAATTGGGTGGGCATGCGGGGTTGTTGGAGAAGCACGGCGAATGGCTTGGATCAACGACTGGGCCCCATACCAAAGAGAGTGTGGACGGGAAAGATCGCCCGGTTGTGCAACAAGGCGTTGAGCTCTTATGGGTAAAGTAACGCACCTCTGCATAGTGTAAAAAAGTGTGACATGTTACTCCCTGTTTCGGGAAGGAGCTGTGAACGCTGCAGGAAAGGTGGCTCCATGAAGCCCTAGCACCTGTGAATGGATGACGGGCATAGTTTTCTGAGATAAAATGAATCTTTTCCTAAAAATGTTTTACAAAGATATGCATGTTCATCCATGACCTTTTGGTATGGATGGTAGCTAGTGCATAAAACACCTTATTCCTGTTATATGAACTTGCTGAGTAATGCTCGTGTTGCTCACCCTTTCCTCCGTTTACCCCTTGCTTAGATTATTGGAGACTGCAGAGGAAGGACAGGAATCCATAGCGATGTTGGAGAGATCTTCGACGAGGAATCAAATCAACCTGGTGGGCCTGAAAGAGTCAACCTCTACTTGCCAACGGATGAGTGGCGGCAACAGTGCAACGGTGGACACGTCGACAACAATTATGGACAAGACGATTATAATTGGATGGAGGAAAACAACTCTAGACACAGAGATTCCAGATGGATAGATTAGGGATGTGTCCACAACAGTAGTGGATTAGGAGTTAGAAGTAGAGCTGGTATCCAGCTTAGTGCTTTGACTTGAGTCTTTTGGGAGTTTCTTTTGCACGAGACCTACTTTTGTTTGTAAAGGAGGTTCTCGAGATTTTGTATTGAATAGTGTTGTAATCCTATAGTGTTACCTTGGACCGACTATGTTTCTGTTGTACTACTCTGAAGGTTGTAATATTTACGGAATGGTCCTTTCGTGAGTATTATGTCAACGACTTGTACACTACAACATGAAGTGGTGTGCTGGGTCACTACAAGGATTTGAGCACTTGTGCTCTTGCCATTGCATTGTGCATCGGTTTGTACTCTCCACGAGGATTCGTGAAAGTTGAAAGTTTGTGAGCTTGTTACTCTTGGGTCTTTGGACCCTAGATGCCTTTTGTGGTGGTTGAGACCTTTTGTGGTCACTTGGGAGCTCCCAATACTTTTGTGGGTTGTGCCTCAAGATTGTTGTAAATGCTCTGGATTCCGTCTTGAAGGATTCCGATAGTGGAAGGTGAACCGAGCTTTTGGGCAAGGTTCGTTGGAGAATAGGGTGAGGTCATTTGTGGCATTTGAGTTTGAAACTCACAGCCCTCCAACGAGACGTACTTCCCTAAAAGGGAGGAACTCGGGAATACATCCTCGTCTCTGCGTGCCTAGTTTATTTCTATACCGAGCTCTTTACTTATGCACTTTACATTGTGATAGCCCTCGTGCTTGAAGTATTCTTTTGCTATCACATTGTTGCTTGTCTTGCTTAGCATAAGTTGTTGGTGCACATAGGTGAGCCTAGTATATTTAGATTGTTGGCTTGTTAATTTAAACACCTAGTTTTATTCCGCAATTATCAAGCCTAAACCGGAAAAGTTTTTAAATCGCCTATTCACCCCCCCCCCCCTCTAGGCGATATCCTTGTCCTTTCAATTGGTATCAGAGGCTGGGCTCACTTTTTGGGCTTTACGGCCTAGAGAGTAAAGATGACGTTTAGAGAATTAGTGCATGATCCCACTTTTATATTTGATGACACAAATTATGATGTTTGGAAAATTCGCATGCTTAATCTTTTTAGGGCCATGGGTCCAAAAAATTTCAAGAGTATTGTAGATATGGGTTTTCCTCCTCCAAAGGATTCCCAAGAATTATCTTTAGAGGATGAGGAAAACTCTCATCTCGATACTCAAGTATCTAATGGTCTCATTTGTGTTTTGAGCGATGTAGTTCTTGCATCAATCATGCCTTTTTGGAACGCTCATGAGCTTTAGACCAAGCTTAGAGATAAATATGAAGGGTCCAACATTATTGAGGATGATTGTTCTCCTTCCACCTCTGGCCGTGATGAGTTCACAACTTCTTCCACTCCACCAACATGTGATTTGTCACAAGGTAATGATATAGTGAGTGGTGATAGAAATTGCTTTATTGATGGTGAATATTCTATTGACAATACTTCATCTCTATCTCATTGCAATGTTCTATCTTTGGACTTAAACTCTTTTAGCACTTCAAATGTCCTACATGCTAGTATTGATAGTCCTTACATATCATGTATTAGTTGCTTAACTAAATCTCATGATGATATACTTTCTATGTCTTGTTGCCATGAAAATAATGCTTCCATATCCTTGATGCATGTAAAATGCATACATGAACTTTGCATTATTTTACTTATATTCCAGTCATATTTGCATCATATAAGGGTTATATCATTGTTTTATAATGATTTTGGGAATATTTGATATGTTTCCTATTTTTTATGGAATTAACCCTGCACAGGCAGAAAACCCTATTTCCATATTTTAATGTTTCAGGGACCCAAACGACGTCCAAATGACCTGCAAATTTACGAGCGTCAATTTTGGAAGGAAGAAGACTTGGGAGCGAAGGAAGCAAACAAGCGGAGACCCGAGGGCCAAGATAGCTGGGCCCACGCGGCCAGGTACATGGGCCGCGTGGGACCACTCCTTTTGGGCCTCGGAGCTCCGTTGCCATTGATCTTTCCTCCACCGACTCGGTTTTGACCTAAAACCGCCTATAAAAATAGCCCCCCGACGTTCTCTAGAAGGAGCGCCGCAGAAACACAGAAACCACGAAACAGAGACCTGGAGTTGCAGATTGGAGGGGGAAAACTCCGGCGGGGCGCTGCCGGCGTGGTCTCCATCTTCTCCAACGAATTCTCCACCGTCTCCATGATGAAGAGGGAGTAGTCCACCCCTGGACTATGGGTTTGTGGAAGTAACTTATGTATCTCTTCTCTCTTGAGCTTCACTAATTAGTACCGTATGAGCTGCTGAACATGATTACGGTCATCTATGTAATACCTTTGTGGTGGATCTTTTTATGAGTTAATATATGTTTGAGATTGCAATGGTTTTGTTTCAGTTATGAAAGTAGATGCATATTATATACCCCATTCTTATTTACTTGTCATGATCAAGCATGTTTATGAGAGCGTGTGAGGGGGAACGTGTGCATTAGTTGGAGTAACGGGGGGTGGCTAGTGCAGTGAACGTGAGAGAAAGTTCTGCGATCCACTTGGGTATCTCTACCTTACTTTGTTGCCTCACTAGGGATAAAAAGAAATACCATGCTACCGGAGATATGGGTGTGACCATTGCCACTACTCCATGACTAGATCTAGCATGTTCTTATTTTAACTTCATGTCATGATACTTATTGCTATACTCTGAGTTATCTTAATTACTGAGGTGTTATGATTTAGTTCGCATCTTGGTGGAGTATAAGAGAGACTAATAAACAAAAGGTCTCTATGTTAGGACGTGATGCCCATATAATTATAACTTGTCATTAAACTGTTGTGTTGCAATCTCATATGTCAACTCTAGTGTTCCATTGTCTACCACTTTATTAAAGAGAGAGTGCATTTGTGAAACCATGAACCCCGGTCCATTTTTAATCATAAGAAACACCTTTCCAACAACTTTTACCATTTTACATTTTTGCCATTTAAAAATCCGAAAATACAAAAACACTTTTACATCTTGCATTCACATATAAAACCCAAAAATATCATTTATCATTGCTACCACCATCCTTGCATATTTATTTACCACCATTGCATTTTTATTTCTTGTTTGCATTGCATATTATCTTGATATCATTCTCACACCTTGTGCTTGACAACCACTAGGTGAGGTTGAGGACCAAAACATTTACTTTGTTTTGTAGGTAACCAAAAGAAGGATAGGAAAGATAAATCTTCACTACTGATTCCCCGAGAGTTCGATATTAAACCCTCGAGTCACCCCTCGTGGGGAAAACACGTCTTCCACTTACTACACACTCTGCACTTGGAGTCTCAACCTAACCCATATTCTTTTGACGCAGGTAACTACGTCATCGGGTATCAAGACTGTTTTCTGGCGCCGTTGCCGGGGAATCATTGCTGAAAGGTTTATCCAAGGGTCCCCTGCACTAGCTCTGTTTTCTGGCGCCGGGTTTATCCAAGGATATCTCACCAAGTCAACTTCATCACCAACTTGTGCTAACACCTAAGCTTGGGGAGGTTGCACCTACGTGAGCATCATCTTATCCATCTTTACCTTCAAAGCAATTTATCTTGTTTTGTCATTGTCTTGCATTTTTAAGTTCGGTTTGCATATTTATTTTCAGTTTTGCATTTTGTGTTGCATTTGTTATTTCGGTTTGCATCATTTAGTGTCATTTTATTTTCAGTTTTGCATAAAAAATTAAAAAACACATAAAAACTTGCATAATGGAAAAGAGAACCTTCTGGCCATTTAGTGTTAAGAACTTTCCTCAAGATATGAATATCCCTGTTGAGAAATGTGAGGTAGATCCTAATATCATGAAAGCAATTTATGAATACCGTTTTTATGGGAAACCAAAAGAAGATCCTATACCTCATCTTAAGAAGTTTAATGAAAGGTGCAAAATGTTAAATTTGAGCCATGCTAATATTAAAATTAAGCTTTTTCCTTACTCCCTAGGTGGAAAAGCCTTAGATTGGATATTGAGATGGCCACCTGGAAATTTTAGCACTTGGTTTAATTTAAAAGCTGCATTCATTGAAAGATTTTGTTCCACTGAAATTTTTTGCAATCTTAGACAAATAGTTATCACCTTTAAACAAGAAGAGGATGAACCTTTGATAAAAGCATGGGAAAGGTTTAAAGGGATAGCCTTTGGAATGGAACATGGTCTTAGAGATTGGATTCTCATGGATATATTTTATAGAGGATTGTCTGAAACCTCTAAGGTCTTTTTGGATAATGAATGTGATGATTCTTTTATGAATACTGCTGCCAATCATACCCACTATCTACTTGATGGCCTGCTTTTGGAAGTAAGAATTAAAGAAAGTCTAGAAAAGGCCCAAGTACCTGAAGATGTCTTTGATGACCGTTATGAAATATTTAACCTATATAATAGGGAAAAGAAAGTTGAGGAAGTTAAAATGCTTAGTGAAGTCAAGGAACCATTGCTTGACTTAGAGAATTGTAGCTTGCATGAATTAATATCTATCTTACAAAAATTTGCAAGTGATCCTTCCATCAACACTAACCAAGCTGGTTTTGGTTCTTATATTGCTAATCATGTCTTGAAAGAAAAGATTGCTAGGTACAACCAAGAGGCTATGATACCACCTAAGCTTGGGGATATATGGATTCCCAAAGTCCTAGTAACCATTGGAAAAGAGACACACCATGCTATACTTGATCTAGGATCTAGTGTCTCTGTTTTATCTAAAGAACTATATGATATACTTGAATTGAAAAATCTTGAAAAATGCTCTATTGAACTTGCACTTGCTGATGATTCCATTAAACATGCTTTAGGAAAGTAAGTGATGTTATGGTAGAGTTACATATGACATTTGTGCCTGTTGATTTTCTAATCATGGATATGGGGAATAAAACCTCTAGTCCAATTATTCTTGGAAGACCTTTTCTTCGTACTACAGGTGCTATCATTGATTCAAAAGAAGGGAATGTGAAGTTTCAGTTTCCACACAAGAAGTGCATGGAACACTTCCCAAGGAAGAGGGACACATCATTCAAGCTCCCTCATGAGCTTCGTCCTCTATAAACATCAAGTAAGAAGCCTAGCTATATGGCTATAAAGAAAGCGCTTTACGGGAGGCAACCCGGTTGTTTTTATTTGTGATTTTCTTTGTGTCCTCTTGCTGTAACAAGAGACTTTGTTTATAGTTTAGTTTCTGGAATTTTTAATAAAGTGCCAAGTTTTACTCATTTTGGTTTGAAGAAGTTGCTTATAGCGTTCGGAGATTTTATTCCTGCACGAATCTGTGCACGGTATGATTTTTAATTCTTATTCTGTAACTCCGAATGAGCTCATATTTGAACTGTAGTTGCAACTTTTCATCCTCTGTATGCATGAATTTTTCGGAATTTTTCGACAAAGTTTAGTAGGGTAGAAAAATACGTTTTGCTGCTGCTGTTTTTCTGGACAGATTCTGTCCCATTTTGTTTGATGCATGCTTTGAACTTTTAACTTGAATCTTTTTGATCCAATTGAGTTTATGAGTAGGCATACAACATTATACACTTTCTGGACATTCATATGAATTTTTGTTCAAGGATTATATGCAGCAAGAAATCTATTTGTTTATCACTACTAATGCACCCCACAGAAAAGAAATGGGAGAAACGGTGTTTTGAAGTTTTTTCACAGGGATTAGAGGAGATGCACCAAGAGCTATCCAAGGATGGTGAAGACCATAAGCTTGGGGATGTGAAGACAACCCCACTGGACCTACACACTCTCGGTTTGCACACGTCTAACTTCTGTTTTTCGATCGAAACACTTTATCGCATAAACTTGGAGCGTCTTTTTGTTTGTTTGGTTTGATTTTTATTTTGTGAGACCACCACACTATCATTTATATATGAGAGAGCTACTGGAAATTTGGGTTGATTTATGTTGGATGCTATTATAATTGGGAAAAGGGATGTTGGAGTTGATTTTAAAAGATACATATAGTTGCATGATTCATGAGCTTGTTAATGAGTAATAATTTGCAAGTATTTTATCAAGAGCTATCTTTTATTCATGTTTTGATGCTGAATGTTATTTACTTTGTTTAACATGGATTGGTTAGTTCTATGGACACTCATGCATGCATTTAGATGGTCAACTTTCTCCCTCTTGCTAGCCCAAAAATTCCAACAAGTAAAAACTTGTTTCCAACACCTTCAACCAAAGTTTTTCCAGTGAGTCCACCATATCTACCTATTAGCTTTATGCTATTCCGAGTATGTTTATCATGATATTTGTGTTATCTATACCTCTGAATGAAAATGCTTATGTTGTTGATTGTTATGGGAAAAGTTGGTTATAGAGCTCTCTCGAACTTGATGCACACTTTACTTTCATTGCATAGATAAAACATGACCCATTGTGATTAAAATTATGATGTTGTGGGCTTGACAAATGTCTTTGGTTGAGAGTTAGCTCATATGTGCTGTCACATGGCAAGCTTTCAACATGCACTTCATTTCATTTAGTTGATATCATGTACTTTTGTTTATGGATGCTTACCATGGGTGAAATAAATGTGGAAATGAAGTAGGTTTAAATGAGTTTGTATAAATGGTTAGAGAGACGCCTGGGCCGCTAATCTAAGCCATGCATCATTCATGGTGGAAATTTACTTACATGCTATGGTGAACCTTCTGTGATACACCTTACAATAAAAAGCTATCTAATGGTAAATAAAAAGGGTGTTGAGATTGTTCATTGTGTTTGTTTGTCTTGTCATTTTGATATGGGCTTGTTCCATATCCTGGGACAAGAGGTACCCCAGTTGACGCTCTTAATGATACTATTATTACTTACAATGATATTTAACTTGAACTTGCTTTGTTTCCCAAGTTGAGTAACACATGGAGTAGGTACTTGTATTCAAGGGGCATGAGACTTTCAACCTGTACTTTGTCAAGCACACTACTCATATTTGCTTTCACTTTAAACTTAATCATTCAAGATGCTATGATAGGGGAATGAGAGCTTGACACCAAGGATTACCACATTACAATCATTAACTTAAGTAGAGAAGTTCAGAAGTTAGATGAAACTTATTCATGCTTTACCTCTACTCATATATATCTTTCCAAAGTGTCCACCTTTTATATTCAGATTTTCATCAATACTCTATGACCATTATAGGATGTTCTTTCTTTTCATTATGCATACATGTGGTCCATAGTACTTTCTTTTATGTTACACTTTGTGAATTATCATTGAACATCCTTGCATTGAATACTTGATATCACTTCATAAACTATCTTGCATATTGCTACTCCTTTTAAGAATGAATCATTTGACTCTATGTAGCAATAGTAATCATCTTTGATATCCATTGATAGTATTAAAATGCAAAGTCCATGTTAGTTTTATCACCTTCATACTCGAGGACGAGTATAGGTTAAGCTTGGGGATGTTGATGCATGTAAAATGCATACATGAACTTTGCATTATTTTACTTATATTCCAGTCATATTTGCATCATATAAGGGTTATATCACTGTTTTATAATGATTTTGGGAATATTTGATATGTTTCCTATTTTTTATGGAATTAACCCTGCACAGGCAGAAAACCCTATTTCTATATTTTAATTTTTCAGGGACCCAAACGACGTCCAAATGACCTGCAAATTTACGAGCATCAATTTTTGGAAGGAAGAAGACTTGGGAGCGAAGGAAGCAAACAAGCGGAGACCCGAGGGCCAAGATAGGTGGCCCACGCAGCCAGATACATTGTAGCGGACCTGCACTTAGAAATTGGCAAGTCCCTGTGTATAGTGCAAATCCCTAGATCGATTCATTTGCACACACAATCTAAGATGAAATATCACAACATTGTATCAATTGTTAGACGAAGATCCAGTACTTAAGAAAATATTCGTTACAACTTGCATAGCATAAAGCTAGCTTTGAAAGAGTAAGCAGCAGAAATAAAAGTAGGAGTGAGTCTCCATCATCTTCACGTGCCACAGGCAAACATGTTGGTTGTAGACTCGAAACCCTTAAACGAAATCTCACTCGGCGTCGGAACAACCTGCAACAGGAAAAATGTTGCAACAAGGTGGGTCAGAACCATATAAAATGGAACTGGCAAGTGACACTCTGTGGACACTTAGTGGAATAACTCTAATATCCTATATGCATATTTGGCTGGTGGAGTTCAAGTCTATTTTGCATAAAGCCATCTTTTTCCTAACTCTTTGGAAAAACTTTTCTTCTAATCAACCTTGTTCACCCTTCAAACTTTTACTTGAGAAGTTGGCATGTTGGGATCCTCCGTTGACGTCCTTGATCAGCTGCTCAGAATTGTCTGTAACCGGGGACACGACTAAGTACTTAGTTTTGACACTCTCGAGAGGTTGTGCACGTTCACCATTAGACTTAACCAACCCAAACTATCCGCACACTCCAATAGTGATAGGGGAAAAGAAGAAGGTTAAGACGAGATCCTTCAGAAGCATTTTCCCACCCCATACCGGCCGGACGCGCTCCACCTATAATCCTCTACCACCACCTGTCAAGCCGGGGTGTGTCCACGCAACTTATTCGATCAAGACAGAGCCCATATGACCAATGGTTGCACTGGAAGCAATCTTCACTTGGAGTTCTTCAGATCCCTTTGTTCCTGGGTGGCCATCCACAAGTGAATATCCCTCAGGTAAAATCCCTGGGGACAACACTCAACTCAAACATCTCTTATCAAAACCAACTCCACCCAAGTGTTTCATTTTAACTTAGTAGAATTTAGCTTTTCATAAAATGGGATGCTAGACCATCTAGTAAAGGGGAGCTATTCTAAATAGTTTTAGCATAGCAATTCAACTAAGTCCTACACATGCTTAAGAAAAATATTCTACTCATGCATAGACAAAATATTTAGGAAATTTATGAGGTGTGCCACTTGCCTTGGCAACAAGAAAAGCACTAGCAGCAGTTGCAAAAGTCTTCGCTTCTCTCCGAAAATTCTAACACATAAAACAAGCCACAATAAACATACAAGCATAACAACAACACTTAGGAAAAATATGACATGCATGAGATCCAAATAAAACCACAAGTCAATATTTTTCTAACTTCTCTAATTTTAATAAATCATGCATGAGACAAAAAAATGCATTTAACACAAATTTTACTAAGACAAAAATAATTAAAACAATTACCAAAAAGGGAATAAACACTATGTCGAAAATAATCCTAAACAAAATACTTAGCAAAAATAAGGGAGAGTTTTTCCTAGGAGGAGTATAATTATACAAATCCAATGCAATTGGATTCACTCAAAAATAATTTTTATAATAAAAGATATGCCAAAAATACTCAAATTAAGCCTCTGATTTTTAAATCATCAAAATAATGCCCAAAAATATTTTATAACAGAGGCATAATATTACACATATTCTAAGATTTCTAAAACTATTTTATTTGCAAATTTTGGACTTGTTAATCTAAAGTTAAGTCAAATTTACTCAAGCTCCTCATTTGAAATTTGAATAAATTTAAACTGGAAAAATTTGAAAACTAACAGTGCCAAAAGTTTCTACAGGTCAAGGGCTTTCCAGGGGTATAAAGTTTGTAAAATTTGGATCGGTGGTTGAAAAGATATGAAGGTTTGAAGTTCCAGGGGCTTTTCTGCAAAACTGCCAAATAAATCTAAATAGAAAAATCATTTTCCATGCGGGTGCTGACTGGATCTGACGTGGCCGCTGACTGGGTGTTGACTGGGAGCTGACGGGGTTAAGTGATCTGTCCTGGGCCGTTGGATCTAGATCTAAGGGCTCAGATCCGAGGATACCTCTTCGATAAAAAATTCTAATCTGGACTGTAGGAGAAAGATCGGACGGTGGAGAAGGGATGGTGCTCACCGGGCGGAGCAGGGTGGCCGGAGACGAGGAAGACGGCGGTGCTCCGCTTCGGGCATGGACGGCGTGGCTTCTCCGGTGGTGCTCCTGGCGCGGGAAGGTCCCAGGAGGTTCCTCGCGGCACGGCGAGTTTTATGGGGTGGTCGGCGTCGTGGGTCACATCCCGGAACGAAGACGGGGCGTTGATGCGGATGCGGTGGCGCCGGCGAGCTCTGCCGTGGTCGATGGCGACGCTCCGGTGGTGCTCCTGCTCAGCCGAGGCGACTACGACGTGCAGCGCGGAGAAGCGAAGACGAAGGTGGTCGACGTCGACTATCGTTTCCTGGAACAGCGTG
Source organism: Poa pratensis (assembly GCA_947311845.1). NCBI lineage: Eukaryota > Viridiplantae > Streptophyta > Magnoliopsida > Poales > Poaceae > Poa > Poa pratensis. Next base: position 37,624,517 of record CAMZMU010000068.1, read on the forward strand.
GAGGAGCGGAGGGAGTTCCGCGGCTCCGGCAAGCTCCTGTTGAGCTCGTGCTTGACGTCCTGGCTGCGAACAAAAATCGAACAAGTGTCTTAGGAGGTGCGCTAGGGAAAGGGGAAGAAGATGGGAGGGGTCTCGGGCCTAGGGACGTGCTATCTCGCTGGAAACGAGGATAAACGGTGGCGGCCGAGCGAAACTCCGGCGAGCAAATTCTCCAGCCTGGGGCACAATTCGAGGGGGAGGGAGAGGGGAAACGAAGAGGGGGTCGAGGGATTTCTATAGGCACAAACGGTGCTCAATTTGGTGGAGTAAAACGCCCGCAATCAAGTCGAGAAGAAACGCCACGGGAGCAGTTTTCGGACTTTAAATCCATGCGTGCAGGTTGAAGACGACGCTGACATCATCGCTGACGTCAGCAATTTTTCTTTTTCTTTTTCTGTTTGTTTTTCTTATTTATTTCATATCTTTAGTTTTAAAAGTTCAAATGACCTCAAACCAATTTCTAAAAATTTGTAAAATCAAAACCTATCTTTTAAAACTTTCAAACACTCTTTTCCAAAATATTTCATATTTGAAATTTCAAATATTGCATAAAGGATTATTTAAACCTTTATGTTCATTTTATAAATTGGATTTTAAATAAAATCATTTGAGGTTTATTAAAATCAAATCAAATAACACAAAAGCAATTTTGGAAAATAGTTATTTTTAATTTTCATATAAATATAATCCAAACTCAACCAATATTCAAAATAGAACAAATAAAGCCATAGCAAATCTAAATATTATATGGAGCATAATATGCCCTTTTTATATTTTCTCAAATAGTTTTCAAGTGGAATTAAATTTCCAACTTTTAAAAATTCAAATGCAAACAAGACAAGATGATGATGCATGGATGATTTTGTTTTCCCAAAACAAAATATTATAATTTTCAAAATTTTTTTGATTTTTCTGATTTTTCAAAATTTTGAAAAACTTGGGATGTTACATACATGGGCCGCGTGGGACCCCTCCTTTTGGGCCTCGGAGCTCCGTTGCCGTCGATCTTTCCTCCACCGACTCAGTTTTGACCTAAAACCGCCTATAAAAATAGCCCCCCGATTTTCTCTGGAAGGAGCGCCGCAGAAACACAGAAACCACGAAACAGAGACCTGGAGTTGCAGATTGGAGGGGGAAAACACCGGCGGGGCGCTGCTGGCGTAGTCTCCATCTTCTCCAACGACTTCTCCACCGTCTCCATGATGAAGAGTGAGTAGTCCACCCCTGGACTATGGGTTTGTGGAAGTAACTTATGTATCTCTTCTCTCTTGAGCTTCACTAATTAGTACTGTATGAGCTGCTGAACATGATTACGGACATCTATGTAATACCTTTGTGGTGGATCTTTTTATGAGTTAATATATGTTTGAGATTGCAATGGTTTTGTTTCAGTTATGAAAGTAGATGCATATTATGTATCCCGTTCTTATTTACTTGTCATGATCAAGCATGTTTATGAGAGCGTGTGAGGGGGAACGTGTGCATTAGTTGGAGTAACGGGGGGTGGCTAGTGCAGTGAACGTGAGAGAAAGTTCTGCGATCCACTTGGGTATCTCTACCTTACTTTGTTGCCTCACTAGGGATAAAAAGAAATACCATGCTACCGGAGATATGGGTGTGACCATTGCCACTACTCCATGACTAGATCTAGCATGTTCTTATTTTAACTTCATGTCATGATACTTATTGCTATACTCTGAGTTATCTTAATTACTGAGGTGTTATGATGTAGTTCGCATCTTGGTGGAGTATAAGAGAGACTAATAAACAAAAAGTCTCTATATTAGGACGTGATGCCCATATAATTATAACATGCCATTAAACTGTTGTGTTGCAATCTCATATGTCAACTCAAGTGTTCCATTGTCTACCACTTTATTAAAGAGAGAGTGCATTTGTGAAACCATGAACCCCGGTCCATTTTTTAATCATAAGAAACACCTTTCCAACAACTTTTATCCATTTTACATTATCTGCCATTTAAAAATCCGAAAATACAAAAACACTTTTACATCTTGCATTCACAATATAAAACCCAAAAATATCATTTATCATTGCTACCACCATCCTTGCATATTTATTTACCACCATTGCAATTTTATTTCTTGTTTGCATTGCATATTATCTTGATATCATTCTCACACCTTGTGCTTGACAACCACTAGGTGAGGTTGAGGACCAAAACATTTACTTTGTTTTGTAGGTAACCAAAAGAAGGATAGGAAAGATAAATCTTCACTACTGATTCCCCGAGAGTTCGATATTAAACCCTCGAGTCACCCCTCGTGGGGAAAACACGTCTTCCACTTACTACACACTCTGCCCTTGGAGTCTCAACCTAACCCATATTCTTTTGACGCAGGTAACTACGTCATCGGGTATCAATCCTCTAGTACTTGTGTGGCTAACAATATAGAGGAATCCCAACGTTTGTTGGAACAAGACATGGATCTCAATGTGCTTCAAGTAATTCTTCATCATCATCGTCCATTACTCATTTTTGCCTTATGGCTAGGGATTCAAAGGAATCTTTACCTTTGGAATCCTCTACATCTTGTGATGACGAGGATGAGGATTATTATGGATTAAAAGAGAATGATATTGACTCCTTAAAGAAGAAGAGTGAGATGGTTTTTAGTGCTCTCCCTAAAGGTAGTAAAGCTTGCTCTTATTTGTGTGAAATTTTGACTTATGCTATTAAGTGCAAGGAAATCATTGAAGAAGGATCGAAAGAGAGGATGCTATGGAAAAAGCATCCTTAGAAAATGCTCTTGAGGAAGAGCATGAGCTTCGAGTGTCTCTTGAGGAAAACTTGAATCTCTTGATGAAACAAATGATCTATTATTGCTAAAATCATTAACGAAAGAGATCATGCTCATGCTAAATATAAAGTGCTTAAAAAGGAAAAAGTTGAATTTGGTGTTGGCAATGCTAGACTAATTGAGGATATAGAGAGACTTGACAAAGCTCATAAGGCTTTGGAAAGTGAACACTCTCTCCTTACCAAGTCTCATGATCAACTCTAAACTCAACTATCTAAAAATGATGTGCCTAGTTCCTCTACTCCCTCATGTGATCATGCTAATATTATTGAGGAAAATGCTAGGTTAAATGATGAGCTTGCCAAGTTGTCTTTTTCCATTTCTAATGTTAATGATGTTTGTGCTACTAACTCTACTTCTCGTGAAGCATCTATTTTGAAGGAGAATGTTGAGCTAAGGGCTCAACTTGAGTTGCTAACTAGCAAGTATGGGAAATTGGAAGAAAATCATGAAAAACTCTCTAGCTCTAATGAGGATCTTCTAGCATCCCATGCTAAGCTAAAGTTAGCTCATGAGGCTATTATGTCAAAGGTAACATCTTGTGTGCCTCATGTGGTCACTAGCACAATCTCTACTAAAATGCTATATTGCCATGTGCTAGTCCTAGTAATTTACATCACATACTATTGCTAAATATTGTGATGAATTACTTTCCATGCCTTGTTGCTCTAACAATGAAGCTCTACTTCCTCTAGTGTTTGTGTTGATGCTAACCATGTAGAGGAATTAAATGAGCTCAAGGCCCAAGTCACTTCTTTGAAGAAAGACTTGGAAAAGCGTCATGTTGGGAAGTCCACACTTGACAATATGTTGAGTGTGCAAAGACCCCAATGACAAGAGTGGACTTGGATTCAACTCCAATATCAAGAACAAGTCCAAGTATAACAAGAAGAAAAGGGAAGAACAAGTTAAGGATTCGGCCAAGATTTGCTTCAAGTGCAAAGTTGAAGGGCACCATGTTAGATCTTGCCCTTTGAAGAAGAAGTCCCTTAGTGAGAAGCAACAAGGGAAGAGGCCTCAAGCTCAAACTCAAGTTCCTCAAGTTGAAGAACGGCCACTTCCCAAGAAGAATCAAGCTATTCCTCCTCAAGTTGAGATTTCAACTAAGAAGAAGGGAAAAAGCCAATGTTGCTACTTATGCCGTGAGAAGGGCCACTTTGCTTCTTCATGCACTAATGGTACCTTATCCAACCCCATTATTATTGATGATGTTTATTCTCTTCGGAAGGATAAGGTTGGCAATGTGTTTGCCAAATATGTTGGTACTCAAAGTGGTGTCAAGAAAAGCACCATTTGGGTTGCCAAGCCTATTGTGACTAACCTCTTAGGACCCAACTTGGTTGGGGACCAACAAGCTAAAACTTGATCAATAGGTGTTGTTGGAGGACATTGGAGACTTGGCTACATCATGAAGAATTAAGGGATCTTCATCAATTTATTTTCTCAAGTCAAGTCATTTGGGTTATATTGTTCTATCTCTTATCCAATGTTCCTCCTTGCGGTAACTTATTTATATCATACATACATTGAAAGTTGCTTGCACCCTTGCATGTGTTTGGTTTTGTACCTTGCTAGTGTTTGTATGTGTTGTGCTCTCTACTTACTTATCTTGAGTAATCAAGTATGTGTATGTTGGTTGCACACCATTTACTTGTGTGAGCCTTATTGCTTTTATTTGATATCTTATCTTGTTGGCTCTCTTTTTGAGAGATTAATGGACTATCCCATTTTGGGGAGTGATGTGCTTCGTGCACTTCACAATCCTAAAATGTGTGTACATGAGGAATACCACTTAGTGATGATATATCAATATTATCTACTCTCTATGTGGTATGTCATTCTCATGAGAAATTCAAATTCTATAATGTCCATTAATTATCTCTAGTTGGTTTTTTTGCCTCTTGTTAAGAAAATTGGATTATCACATTATGGGGGAGTAATAAGCTTTGTGCATATTACAAGCCTAGAAAATGTGAACATGTGAGGTATTGCCACCTAGAATTGATTTTAATAATCTTGTTCCTATGTGGCATGTTGCTCAAACAAGTTCCATATTGCTAAATGATTTTTTTATCTCTTTTGGATCTTGTTTGTGATGGACATTCTTGGTACGGTTTTCCCCAAATATGTTCGCATATCCTTTTGGGAAATCGATTGCTTCAAGCTACTCTTTGTAGTGGCTTTGCATGATCGCGTGAATACACGAAGCTATCAAAAATATCTATCTTCTTAAGCTTTGGCCTTTAAATCTATCTTTGCCATATGCTTATTTGTTGTGAAGTTGGTCTTGCATTTCATTCCTTTACCACCGAGAAATATCTCTATATACTCCTTGTCCATGACAAGTGATACTCATAATTGTGGTAGAATTTGTAGACCATCTTCATTTTTTACTCTTGCTTTGAATTGCCTTATTTTTATTGCCAAGGACTTGGTTTGATCTAAATCCTCTTGTCATCCTTGTATCTTTTGGATCTTTGTTGCTCTACTCAAAATTTGTTTTATGCTTTCTTGAGTTAGGAAAAGCAATGATCCCATTCTAGTGCATTTTCATTCAAAGTCATACTTCTAGATAATGCACTATTCTTGGGAAGCTATCCTATATTGAGTAGAACAACATTCTTTGAATTGGTTTGTATCCTATTGCTTTCTTTGAACATGACTAGTGTTTGAATAATATGTATGGAGAATGCAAGACCATAAATAATGCACATATCTTGGGGGAGCAATCCTATATGTTTTGAACATTAGTTGTCTTCAATTGGTATTTTATCCCGATGACGTGTCTCTTTGGAAGACAAACATTTCTCGTCTTGGTACTTTGTGCCATCATGAGAAGTGTAGAGGGTTTGGTTTATTCCTTGATGGTATTTTCATTTTTTGATATCTTACTTTCATTTGGCATATTTTCAAATGGTATCTTCAATCATGTGTTGATTTGAGTCTTTGATATAATTTGGACAATTCTTTTTCTTGTCACACTTGTGTGTACTTTCTTGGTTTAATTGGTGTTTTGTCCAAATTGTATCTCGTTTGGTTCTTGAAAGCTTGTGCATGCATATTTACTATATGTATATCTTATGTCATGCTTACTTTCGTTGATCCAATATATAGGATAAACTCCATCAAATCCTAAATGGCTAAGATGTGCATGAAATTCAATTTCATATCAATATGCACATATTTATGTGGAGTTTGTCCTATGTATTGTAGTTGCTCTAACTACTTTGGACCCAATGAGTTTGGGTACCATTTTGTACTTGAATTTGTTTTAGGTACATTGGAGATGCATTGGAAGCTTGTCTCATTTACAAGGAAGGTTGTCACCATGTGCTTATTGGAGCCAAGCTTGGATGATCGTGAACTCGTATCTTCTACATCACCAATGCTATCTCGGTAATGAGTATCTACCTCATGTATACTTTTCTAGCTTTCAACCTTGTGTAGGTTACTTCTTGGCATGAATAGTTGCAATTGATGTGGTTCTCTCAAAGTTCTTATCAAAACATCTTTATTGCAAATGTGAGCAAGCCGGGATGGTTACATATCAAGAGAATATATATAATCATTTTCATGATTCACCTATCCCAAATATGTTAATCTAGCAATTCTACTCAAAGTCTCTCATGTGCAATATTGATGAATTTGCAAAATCATTTGCTCTTTGTGATACTTGTTATCTTTCTCGGAGCATCCCAACTAACTTTGTTCCCTTGTGGATATTTTTGGATGATATGATGAGATTGTGTTGGAAGTTTATCTATATCCTTTTTAAGATTAAATTGAGCCTTGTGCTATGCTTTTAAGAAAAATCTTAATGATATATTTTATGACTTCCTCTTGGATATCATGTTTTTTACCCTTGTATCTATTTTGTGTGTGCATGTTTCTTTATGGACTTATATCTTCATGATTGGTGTCTACTTAGAAACTTATACACATGGGAGTAGTTACATCTTTAATTGATATTCCAATTCGTTAGTGACCACCCTTTTATTGTTTTTGATTCTTTGGTGGATTCTAAAAGGCACAAGCTTTGTTTTCATTTGATAACCCTTTTTGCATCTTAATAAGCTTGTGGTCATATTTGCTACATCTTCTTTGGGTTGTGTTTATGGGAAAGACTTGATATGCACTATGTGCCACTTATATTGAAAGACTATGTTGATGCTACGCTCATCTTTGCATTAGTCTCCTAAAATGTCTCTCCATGGCACACCCATCTTTTTCGGTTGAGCAAGTCTTTATTTGTCTCCTCTTGTTCTCAATGCTCAACATTGTTTTGTTGCAAGTTGTTTTGCTTCTTTTCATCTATGCTCTCTTGCACTTATTTGTGTTCAAAATTATCTAGGAGGGAGTGAGGATTCCATGTTGTGCTCACCATATTGAAATGCAAATCATACATTGTGCATGTACCTTGGGGAGCCCTCTCTTGATTTTTAGAACACTTGGTTGATCTTATCATAATATCTTCTTGTGTCCAATTGGTTTCTCGGATCTTTTGATTGCGTGCCTCTTTTGTTGAGGTATCTTTCTCTTTGCTATTTTGTTGCAATCTTTGAATTCTCTATATAGTTTGATTTTCTCCTATTATTGATCAATGGAAATGTCCATTTGATTCTACTTATTTTATGAGAAAAGTTAAACTCACGGAAGAACTCTCACTATGTTGGCCTTCCGAAGCGTTTTGCCCATTTCGGCAATTAATGCCAATGGGGGAGAAGTTTTGGAGGGTTTATGGAATTCGGCTTTGTACTTTGATTGGTTCTTAAGTATTTGCCTTTCTTGCCTTTGCATTCATTGCTTTGTTTTGTATATAGTGGAAACTCCACCATCGGTAATGGTTGACAACATATGCAATGAATTCATGGTCATACACACGTGCATAGATTTTGTGGGAGTTTGCACTATATATGTGGTTGAACTAACATCACATCCTTTCGTAGTATTTAATGTTAGTGCAACCGCTCCTTGTTCGTTAAATTCCATATTATAAACCCTCTCAAAACAAATGTCATCAATTACCAAAGTGGGAGAGATTGAAAGTGCATGAGCCCTCACGTGTGGTTTTGGTAATTAATGACAATCTCTATGGACTAATGGTTGCATTGAGCTATCCTTGTAGGGCTTGTCCATTGGAAATGCTTGAATACCATGTGTTGGTATCAAGATTGAAAGAAGAAGATAAAGTGATGACCAAAATAATATTCAAGGTGTGATCCATACAAATGGTCATCTAGAGTTGAGCATATTTCAACTGTGGCTTGGAAAAGAAGATTGAGTGAACATTCATGTTTATCTCTAAGCCATCATATATATTAAGAGAAGAAGATGAAGTGCAAGTTCAAGAGAAGCATATCGAAGAAATCCTATGCTTGAAGCTTGTCACCTATTTGGAGATATTGGTCAAGTGAAGATGTGCCTTATAGAGGCTCTCCCATATTGGTGAATGGGGGAGCAATATGTGAGTCTTCACCAAGCGAAGCGCAATCAAGAAAGGTGGTACACTTGAAGAGATCAAGATCGTCATCATCTAGCTTAAGTGGAATGCGCAAGGTAAAGGTATGATCTTGATAGGGTTTCTATTTTACCGGTCTCATGGTGTTAGTGTGAGACCGGGTTATAGGATAGACGGCGTTCTATCAAGAGGGGCTCTCGAATGAGTAACTTGATCGCATCTTTGTGGAGAGCTCAAACATTTACATACTTGTCATATCATCTTTCTTGGTTGTTATTTGGCTTTTATCCATGTGAGGATTTAGATCTTGGTTCATCTTCATGCCAAGCTCTAGTTCATCAAAAACGGATTTCATGAATATCTTGTTACGTTTTTTATGTTGAAGGTTTTAACGGTTTGTCTTTTCAAAGAGAGGTCAAACTCTCTTCTTGTGGTTTCCTCCTCACATGATGGACGATGATGTGTATATGCATGATCTTCTAAAGCTTGTGATTATCTTCGAAACAAGCCCAAGATCATAGAAAACGGAGTCCGGATGAAAACTTGTTGGGTTCTTGATGTTGGAGGATTTACCGGTTCTTATTTAATAGAGATGTTTTACCTTTCTACATTTTTTTATTCTCCATTGTTGGACTATGATGTTTCTCTATATTATCTTGTAAAGCTCGTTGCGGTGATTCCAACGAGCCCAAGAACATAAAAATGGAGTTCGTATGCGAAAGTTGTGTTCGTTTTCATGTTGATGTTTCTGCAGTTTTTGTGTAGACCGGAGTCTCCGGTGTAAACACACCGGAGTCTCCGGCCCGGACCAGAATTCGCGAATGGTGACACCTACTGGTGCCAGGCCGAAAGTAGGCCGAAAACTTCGGTCTAACGCGTTCCTGGGCCTAACGGGCAAATTTTGGGGACCTATTTAAGGGGGTCTTCTTCCCCAATGTCCCCCAACTCTCAAGCACGAAGTGGGCGGAAGCTTGGATTTCTCTCTATTCCTCCATGATTCTTACCTCTAATTAGAGGGAAAAGAGAGAGGACATCTAGATCTATCATTCCACCAATCAATCTCTTCTCTAAGTGGGCGGAAGCTTTTGGATCTAGAGCTTGGAGGGATTTGGTGTTCTTCCTTGTTCTTCTTCTCTTCTCCCCCCATAAGTATGAATTGCTTTTGGTGGGATTTGAGAGTGAAGGATTTGAGCACTTGTGCTCTTGGCATTGCATTGTGCATCGGTTTGTACTCTCCACGAGGATTCATGGAAGTTGAAAGTTTGTGAGCTTGTTACTCTTGGGTTTTTGGACCCTAGACGCCTTTTGTGGTGGTTGAGACCTTTTGTGGTCACTTGGGAGCTCCCAATCCTTTTGTGGGTTGTGCCTCAAGATTGTTGTAAAGGCTCCGGATTCCGCCTTGAAGGATTCCGATAGTGGAAGGTGAACCGAGCTTTTAGGCAAGGTTCATCGGAGAATAGGGTGAGGCCATTTGTGGCGTTTGAGTTTGAAATTCACACCCCTCCAACGAGACGTACTCACCTAAAAGGGAGGAACTCGGGAATACATCCTCGTCTCCGCGTGACTCGGTTATTTCTATACCCGAGCTCTTTACTTATGCACTTTACATTGTGATAGCCTTCGTGCTTGAAGTATTCTTTTGCTATCACCTTGTTGCTTATCTTGCTTAGCATAAGTTGTTGGTTCACATAGGTGAGCCTAGTATATTTAGATTGTTGGCTTGTTAATTTAAACATCTAGTTTTATTCCGTAATTATCAAGGCTAAACCGGAAAAGTTTTTAAATCGCCTATTCACCCCCCTCTAGGCGACATCATTGTCCTTTCACATTTCCTCTTGGAGGCCGCATCATGATATCGTCCCCAAGCATCTGTCGCTTACCAATGAGCCTCTTTTCCCCCAACCAGCACCTCCCTGGTCCGCTCTTGTCGGTCTCGTCGGCGGGGCAACATCGAAGCCACAACATCAGGTGTCACCAGCCACATCCGCGCCCGTACGGGACTCCACCATGTGCCCACCGGCCCACACCTCCGAGCACATTATGTCATCTGACGCTGATCCTTCTACAACCTCGGGCTGCGGCCTGTCAATGCGATAAATAATAAATATAAAAGGAGGGAGAACTAAGAATGGCAAAATTAAGGACAAAACAACAGCGGGGTGGTAAAGTAAGGTCAAACTAGCGGTGTCGTAAAGGAGTAGCAAAACCGAGGTGCAGACTAACAGAGCAGTGGCGAGATAGAGATTTCAATCGGTCAAATGGCAAAACTGAGGTTAGCGTCGGTCATAATGGTAGAAGTGATAAAAACCCTATTTAAAAAGGGCAACCAAGCGACATTTCCGGACTTTACAGGATTGTTTCACAGGACCCACTAATACTCCGGTTTCCACTAAGATTTAGGGTAACTCGCCCCGGCTCATCAATTGGGTGGTGGCACCCAAAGTATGGCCACTATTTCTCTAGGGCTACCTCCCGAGTTATCAAGTTGTGCTCTAGTTTTTTAGAACTTGTCGAAACAAAGACAGAAGTAAAAAACCGATTTCGATTTGGACACTTTGTTTGAGAGAATCAACTCTTGGAAGTTTCGAATTTAGTTTCAAACAGGGTGTGGAAGGACGTTATGGCATAAAAAAATGAGGTGCGGAAGGATGTTATGGCATAAAAAATAGAAAAATACTACTCCCTCCGTTCCAAAATACTTGTCTTCCATTTGTCCAAATTTGGATGTACCTATACACAAAAACATGTCTAAGTACATCCGAATTTGAACAAATGGAAGACAAGTATTTTAGAACGAGGGAGTATGTGTGGACATAAGGAACTAGAAATGCATAAAAGTGGAAGTAGAGGCATGTGTATGTATGGTGAATTGAACATGCATTAGTAGTTCAATTACAGGATGCTCGAATGAATTTGAGCTAAACATATTTTTCTAGGGTTTGAACTGAATACATGATCTCAACTTTTGAATTTGAATTTGAATTTGAATTCGAGTCTACTTGGGTGTGCTCAGTTTCGGAACCGGGTGGAATGGAATGGAATTGACTGGTTCCTAGAGCTCATTCTTGTGTTCGGTTGGAGGGAGGAATGGGGTGATTCCTCAAAAGAGAATATTCTCCTTATATCCGGAATCCACCCGTCCGGCCGATTCGGCCGGACCGAGTGGAACGGCTGCCTAACCTCGCACGTTTATCGCTAACCTCTCCTCTCTCTCCTCGACCTCTCCTTTCTCTCTCCCCGTGACTGACCAGAGACGCGGCGGCCGGCCAGCTCGAGGCGTGGCGGCCCGAGGCGCGTGGCGGCCAGCCAACCCTCCCGTCGCCACCCTCCTCCGAGCTGGTCAACGCCGTCGCCGCATCGCCTCTGAGGAGGCCGCCGTCGCCGTGCCGCTACGGCCGAGGCGGCCGCGACCTCGCGCCCTCCTCCGAGGTCGCCGCCGGTCCCGCCTCTGCTCCGAGCTCACCGTTGTCCCTCCGAGCCCGCGGCAGGCGGCGGCGGCGGCCAGGCTCGCTAGGACGGGCGGCGGAGGCAACCAGGCTCGGTGGGACGGCGGCGACGTCCAGGCTCGCGAGGACGTCCAGGCCGAGAGCGAGTCCAGGTGGCGATGGTGACATTCCAAAATTAGTGCTAGATTTGTTTTTAATTAATAGATTAGTGCTAATTAAATTGTTAATCCTAAATTAGATCTAATTGAAGTGCTAATTCTAAATTAGGCAAACCATTCCATTCCATCTTATTTTGTCTATACCGAACAGGAATGGAATCATGACGTTCCATTCCATTTCACCCGGTTCCGAAAATGAACACACCCTACATATCTGCCACATTCGTGCCACGTTAAGCCTGGAGAATCGACGGTGGAAGTCATCCATCGACACCGTGACGACAGACGACAGGGTACCAATCATCTCCCCGGCCTCCACACGCCCCTGGCACAAAGCTCCAAACCCCAACCGTGGACCAGCCCTCTCCTTGCCCGAGCTGCTCACCACCACCACTAGTCCACCACCAGCGCCACACGCCTCGGCCTCGCCGCCGCGATCCCCCGCCGCGAGCAGCGATGCAGTTCCTCACCGCCACAGCCGCCGCCTCCTCCTCCTCCGCCCCGCGCTCCGCCCACCTTCTCCGCGTCTCGAGGCCCCCTCCCTTCCCGCACCTCCGCCGCCGCCGCGCTCCCCACCCACCCTCCCTATCGCTATCCCTAGCCCCCAAGCCCCCGCTCCTCCTCGCCTCACGCCGCCCCCTCCCCTTCACGCCCCGCGCCCACGGCGACCACCACCACCACCATCACCACGGGCACGCCGACCATGGGCACGGCCACGGCCACGACGAGCGCGGCACAGGCGGGGGCGCGGCGGTCATGCGGCTGGCGAGGGCGATCGGGTGGGCCGACGTCGCCGACGCGCTGCGGGAGCACCTGCAAGTCTGCTGCATCTCCCTTGGCCTCCTCCTCATGGCCGCCCTCGTCCCGCACGTCGCGCTGCTCAGCTCGGTACGCCGTCTGCCGGCCGCGCTCGTTGCTGTCGCGTTTCCTCTCGTCGGGGTAAGGCCCACCCGCTCTTCTCACCTGTCGCGTTTCCTCTCGTTGCTGTCGCGTTTTCGATAGTTTGGAGAGCGGTTGAAGTAGCAATGCCAATCTAGTTTGAGCCATGCCGTTGTGGCTTCAATTGAGTGCTAATAAGCATACCCTGCGGATTTTCTTACCATGGGAAATTTAGTGGAAATAGTTTCCAGGAACGGCCAGATACGTGAATAGTTCGTGAAAACGGCTAGATTTGGCAAAAAAATACGAAATTGACTTCCTTTGAGAAATTTGCTATTGTCGACACTCGATAAGAATCCGCACCATAGAAATTTCATGTCCAAACTTCAGAAGTCTCTTCTGTAATGACTTGGTAACAATAATATCTAGTGTTTGCAAAGAAAACCATGCTAGCTACATTTCATTGAACAGGGAAGTGCTTGCTTGCTCTGGTCCTTAATATAGCCGAAACAGATGTTTAGTTTCGTTGAGTTTGCTTGTCGGTGGAATACTTGACAATTTTCCTGCTTTTACTGTAGGTTTCAGCAGCGCTTGATGCTCTTGTAGATATCGCTGATGGAAAAATAAATATCCATGTCCTCATGGCTCTTGCAGCATTTGCTTCTATATTCATGGGAAACTCATTGGAGGGTGGTCTGCTTCTTGCAATGTTTAACTTAGCTCATATCGGTATATATGTTTGACAGACTTTGAAATTCTCCTCGTTTCAGTTGTTGTTTGTGTATTTATTGATAGTTTTCGCTTCTGTTGTTAATTTCTTACAGCTGAAGAGTACTTCACAAGCAAGTCAATGTATGATGTGAGGGAGCTTAAGGAAAATCATCCAGAATTTGCACTGTTGTTAGAAACAAGTGGAGACGAATCGGTGCATTTTTCAAATCTAAGTTACACTAAAGTTCCTGTGCATGACCTTGAAGTGGATTCTCATATTTTGGTCAGAGCTGGTGAGGTGTGTTGTTTTTCTATATAGAAAAACTTACTCCATGTATTTCCTAATTTTGTTTAATTTCTTATTCTCTTCACAATTATCATTTTGTCAATATACCTTTTCATGTTGATGCTATTTTTGTAGTCTAGATCGTTCGGAATTTTTATCTCATTGTGGCGCAGTTCTTGTATTCATTAGGCTGTGCCTGTTGATGGAGAAGTTTACCAAGGATCATCTACGATCACTATAGAACACCTCACTGGTGAAACAAAACCTGTTGAAAGGACAGTGGGGGATGCTATACCAGGTGAGCCAGGAACCTGGAAGGGATGATGATTGTAAAGGTTAGGCTTTTCCTTTTTTCATTGAAGAGACCTTTTCCAAGTTCTTTTTTCATTGTTCTTTTTGTTCTGTACTCTCGAGATACTCTTTTTTTTTATCTGGCTTTGTTCTACTAATTTTAAATGTACAGTTCTCACATAAAATGCAATTATGTTGATGCACTGTTTAGTCATTTTTAGTCAATTTTATTAAAAAACACCTGAAAGGTATTTAATGGCAGGAATGTAATACGCAAGCTGCTAGTAATGCTATTGCTTGCTACTGCATAACCATTTGAGACGAAACAATGCCAGACTGGTAGCTAGTAAACATCATTCTAAGATATTCTGGAAAAAAAGCAAGCACAATTAATTAATGCAGAATGAACAAACCTTACTTTGTAATGGTTAGTACTCCCTCCGTTTTTTAATATAAGATGTTTTAACTTTTGTCCACATTCACGTGCATACAAATGTATGTAGACACATTTTAGTTTATGTGTTCACTCATTTTAGTGTACATATAGACAACATGTGTACCACCTAAAACATCTTATATTAAAAAAACGGAGGGAGTAGTTACTAGCAACAAATTTACTCTTTTTTTTCTAGCATAGCAGTAAAGTTACTGCAACGCAATTATGTTTCTCTTGTCTCCTTTCAGAATGTTACCTTTTCGTGCTTTTATTCGGTTGCCTTTGTTCTAGGTGACCAAGTCATGGGAGGATTCAACACTTAACAGAATTGTCCAGTTGACTGAAGAGGGCCAGCTAAACAAGCCAAAGTTGCAAAGATGGCTAGATGAGTTTGGAGAGCACTATAGCAAAGTTGTCGTGGCCCTGTCTTTGTCTGTTGCACTATTGGGACCATTCCTCTTTAAGTGGCCCTTTTTCGGTAACTCAGGTATTCTACTAAGGTTGCACGACATGCTGTGTTGTTTTTGTTAGTATATGGTTCAGAAAGCTTAATACTGATGATTTGTCAATTTTACTTAATTAATGTACTGAGAGCTTTCTGTGCCCTGACACTTTCTTTAGTTTGTAGGGGTTCAGTTTACCGTGGACTAGGACTTATGGTGGCAGCATCTCCATGTGCACTGGCGGTAGCCCCATTAGCATATGCTACTGCCATCAGTTCTCTTGCAAGTAAGGTACTGTCTGAAAGTTTCAGTGTTCTTAGCTGTATTGGTTATATCATCATTCGGTATGAGACTGTGCCTTTCGGCTTTGTATTTAGTGACAGCATCTAGTATTTTATTCTGGATTTTTATCATTATTTACCGAGTTACTTTTGACCCCATTTCTGTATGTTATGATTATGTGCACAAGGGTTGCGCAATATAAGAATACTAATGTGAATACTTTTTTTATTACAACTATTAGTACAGTGCCTATGTAGTGCTTCTTTAGTCATGACATGAATGGGATTCTAGGAAGATACTAGTTATTACTTTGAGCCTGTTTTATCTAATCGTGTTATCTTACTGGTAGCTTATATATTTTATTCAACAATTTACTATGACCCATGGTTTTTGAGTCGCCGACTAGTCGCCGAGTTGTTTTCCCAAAACCATGGCGACTCGCGACTAATCGCGCGACTAGGGCGACTAATCGCGCGACTAGGGCGACTATTCGCCGAGTCGTGGGCATGAGCGGCGACTCATAAGCCGCGACTCAAAAACCTTGCTATGACCTGTGGTCCTGTTTCTTAGATGAAACTTCTTCTCCTATAGTCGCCCTAGTCGCGGGCATGAGCGGCGACTCATAAGCCGCGACTCAAAAACCTTGCTATGACCCGTGGTCCTGTTTCTTAGATGAAACTTCTTCTCCTTTGTGATAGTGGTATTATCCTCTTGTTTGTTCTATGTAGGGAATTTTGTTGAAAGGTGGGCATGTCTTGGATGCTCTTTCTGCTTGTCAGTCTATTGCTTTTGACAAGACAGGCACGTTAACAACTGGAAAGCTTATGTGCAAAGCAATCGAGCCCATTCATGGACATTTGGATGTGAGTCACGGTGTTAACGATCCTTCTTGCTGTACACCGAACTGTGAAAGTGAAGCTCTAGCTGTTGCTGCTGCTATGGAGAAAGGAACAACACATCCTATTGGAAGGTGGAGACAGATAATTTTCTCAAAGCCCATTTATTTACTCATTTTATTTTGTTTGCATGCATCATTGTGAACTAGAACTATGCAATCCTTGGACATATACATGTTAGGAATGGTTTGGATCTAGTTCCCTTGGGCCAATGTATTGATAATTACTATACCTGCATCGCATATATAGCATGGTTTTTGAGTCGAACGACTAGTCGCGACTAGTCGACGACTAGTCGATGAGTCGCAATTCAAAGTCCGACTCAGGTTCTCGACTCGACTCATTGGTTGAGTCGAGCGACTCAATCGACTAGTCTCGACTAGTCGCGACTAGTCCAGGTTTTTGAGTCGAACGCGACTTAAAAGTTGCCCAGCTCCCTGTAAAACCCTAGATCGCCCACATTTTCCCCCAAAGCCAAAACTGTTTTGGCGGCTTGGCACTCAAATGACAATGAAGGATTACATACAGAAGACAAAGGAGCAAAAAGAGGTTGTAGATGATCATGTGGCAGACTTTTTGTATGAGAATTGTCTTCCACTAAATATTGTCAATTCAAGGAGTTGGTAGATTCTATTGGAATCTATAGGGTAGTATTGTTCTGGCTGTATCACTCCTTCTTATCATCAATATTTAAACTATTAATAAGTATATAATTATATACATGCATATAATATGGTAATTTCATGAGTCGAACATGAGTCTCGACTAGTCACGACTAGTCAAGAGTCGCTACCCCTAAACGACCCGTCGACTCGTCGACTCAAAAACCATGATATATAGTCAATCCAGGCAATGACTGCTAGCCAGAATTTCATCAGGCAATGCTTGACCAAAGAAGTCTGCTGATTTATTTTAATCTTTCTATCAGTAATTGTTTTAATAATCGATTTTGTCTGGTTCGACATCGACTATAATTATCCAGTATACAAGGTAATCTGCATGTTCAGCTATTATCTATTAGTTAGTGTACTGTAAATGTAAAATAATACTGGATTTTTCTTAACCTTGAAATGCAAATATGCAACACTTCCTTTTTACATATTTTGCGGTTATTGAGTCGCAGCGAGGAATATATGTTCGTCTAGCCTTGTTTCTTAAGTGCTATGAGTCCACAAGTTAAAAAGAACGTGCTATGCGAGTCCAGTGCTAATCAGTGCTTGTTAATTCTTGCAATCCTGATACAAAGTATAGTATATTTCATTTCCATTAGCTTATGCATTAGGCACCAAAAAGAATTCTTGCATGCCCTTAAACTTGTGGTAAACTCTCTTGTCTTCCTCACTAATTTAATCACTGCTTGTTCATTCTTGGAATCCTGATACAAAGTATAGTATATTTGATTTCCGTTAGCTTATGCACTAGGCACCAAAAAGAATTCTTGCATGGCCTTAAACTTGCTGTACACTCTCTTGTCTTCCTCACTAATGTAAACTTGTTGTTGAAGTTCTTAATTATCTTCTTCATATTATCACGTATGTTATGATTTTTCTAGAATAATTTGTAGCAGAGAGTTGAAATATTGGCTGTATGATTTGCAGGGCAGTTTTAAAACACTCTGTCGGGAGAGATCTCCCTGTGGTTGCTGTAGAGAGTTTTGAGTCCTTGCCTGGTAGAGGAGTTGTTGCTACTTTGAGCGGCATCAAGGTATGTATAAGTTAGATACTGTATATATTAAAGCCAGCGAAGTCATTTGTAAATTGTTAGATATATCAAGAAATAATTTTCCGTCAGAGGGGTATTATTGTAAACTTGATTCCTACAGTGAATAGTGAAGGTTGCCCGTTATATCATGTGGCGTGCTGAACCTGTTGGAAAATGGAAACCATAGTACTTGATCTGTTCGGAGAGTGGGAGTGATTTCTATTTTTAAATATGTTTTGAGATTAACATTGAAGAGGGAGGGAGGGATCACATGGGTTTAATCATCTCATGTGAGGGAAAAGGAAAGACTGTGAAGTGGAATATGTCAAGTATGCCATTGAAAAAGGCCATTGCTCTTTAATTTAATTTGCTATAAGGCATCCAGTGGTTGCAGTTTGTATTCTTCTATCTAAAGTTTATTATATTCCCTATTTACTCATAATGCGTTGCAGACATTTCCATAGACCGAACAATTAGGATCCACATTCTGTGTTGTTTGATCAGTATATGGAGTACAAGAGGACTTGGATCTTTGTATCTTTCCTTGACGGCTCATCTATTTGTATACAGGCAAGAGACAACGAAAATGAGCTCGCTAAGGCATCTATTGGTTCTGTGGAATACATTTCTTCGCTGTACAGATCTAATGGTGAATCTGAGCAAATAAAAGAGGCAGTAAAATCTTCTTCATTTGGGCCTGAATTTGTCCAAGCTGCTCTGTCAGTAGATAAAAAGGTGAGTTAAATCAGAGGACAAATCTTCTTATTAAGCATGATTCTCTTCGTTGCCTTTTGATGTTCTTTATGTCGTTGTACGATTATTTGTTTGGGAACGATTGATGCACACACATTTATATAATTATGCTAAATGATAAGTAAATTAAGGGTAGTCTGGATCCAGCCCATCAATGCGAATTAGCTCGCTTTTTTAAAGGCGGTTACTGATTTAAATTGACACTGTCTGATACAAATTGTTATTTGCCAAACTCTCATCTTCTCTTGGGTCATTTGGTTATGATAAATACTGGGAAAGCAAAGCGGAAACAAAAACAATATATACGAGAAGTTCTGGCACGCTGTAGTTCTTTTTACCCATAATTCTACCAAGTTTTTCTTGCTTCATGTCTACATCCATTTGAATGTGTTATCACGACCAATCTTCCATATAAATTGTCAATTATTTGAAGGACTACCTTCCATGTATTGTTTATCTGCTCATCGAATGTTGTCAGGTAACCCTTTTCCACTTTGAGGACGAACCTCGTACTGGTGTCTGTGAAGTTATATATACCTTGAGAGAAAAGGCCAAACTTCGAATCATGATGCTTACTGGAGATCATGAATCAAGTGCTATGAGAGTTGCTAAAGCTGTATGTATTGACGAAGTTCACTTCTCTCTAAAGCCAGAGGACAAGTTGAACAAAGTAAAAGCAGTTTCAAGGGAGGGAGGTAGTTCTTTGTCTTTTGACTATCAGATTTCTTATGATTATGATAGTTTTTCCATTTTCATATGTTACTCAATCATCGGTATATCTAGCTTAGGCACCCACTACTTAATCACAATGGTTTAGTTTCTACTCAATTTCACCTTCTTCCATGCTGCATTACTTGATCTAGTTACTCAAGGGTTTTCTTCCAACTTCTAGTTGCTATCATGATGTGGTCCATAACCTACGTGCCACCCTCTCAGTACTTTTGTGCATAACTAAACACTGTTTATGATATAATTGCATGATTCGGTATTTTTTGTCAGCCCGGTTGCTTATCATAGAAATTTGTGTTTGCAGCCTTATTATTAGTATTTCTGGTAGTCACTTTGCTTCATTGTTGGAGGAGGAAGTTATTTTTTCTGTTGGCCACTAATTATGTACCTTTGTATTTGTTTTCAGGTGGAGGTTTAATAATGGTTGGTGATGGTATAAATGATGCGCCTGCTCTTGCAGCTGCAACAGTCGGTATTGTTCTAGCACAACGCGCTAGTGCAACAGCGGTAGCTGTTGCAGATATTCTGTTGTTGCAGGATAATCTTTGTGTGGTCCCATTTTGTGTCGCTAAAGCTCGTCAAACAACTTCATTGGTAATGAATCTTGTGGGCTTAATGTGGAACACTTTGACTTGCAGAAACACTATATTCTTGGTTCTTACACTTTTGAGGTTCATCCTTGCAGGTCAAGCAAAGCGTAGCTCTTGCCTTAACTTGTATTGTTTTTGCTGCACTTCCTTCTGTCTTAGGATTTCTCCCTCTTTGGTTGACGGTAAGTTTTTTCTTCCTTGCATAATGACTTGAGTATGTGCGTGTACAAATTTTATGACCAGCCTGGAGCTCTAAGGATCTGTGTGGCATATTACGAGTTCAAAATATAGATGTCAAAAATATGGGAATTTATATTGATAGTTTTTCGCGAAAACGCGAAGGACCTTTGCGTTTTATTTCATTGGAAAGATGGAGTGAATTTATATTGATAGTGAGTTACATGTTTTGGCTGTATGAGGCTATGAGCATCATCGTATTGGTGTTATCTTGTGAAGACAATCAGTTGAGCTAATTCTGGCAGATAAATTGGCAGGTTGGTTGGAAATAACAACAACAAAGCCTTTTTTCCCAAACAAGTTGGGGTAGGCTAGAGTTGAAACCCATAAGATCTCGAAATCAGGTCATGGTTCTAGCACATGGATAGCTAACTTTCACGCAGCCCTATCCATGGCTAGTTCTTTGGTGATATTCCAATCCTTCATATCTCTCTTAACAGACTCCTCCCATGTCAAGTTTGGCCTACCACGACCCCTCTTAACATTCTCATCCCGCTTTATCCGTCCGGTATGCAATGGCGCTTCCGGAGGCCTACGTTCTATATGACCAAACCATGTTAGACGGTGTTGGACAACCTTCTCTTCAATTGGTGCTACCCCAACTCTCTCACGTATATCATCATTCTTAACCCGGTCCTTTCTTGTGTGGCCACATATCCATCTCAACACGCGCATCTCCGCTACACCTAACTATTGGATATGTCGTCTCTTGGTCGGCCAACATTCTGCGCCATACAACATCGCAGGTCGAAGATAAGAGAAGGAAAAATACCCAGATGTTTGATATGGGTCCTATTACATGGCCGTAGTGAATACAAATATGCTACGTTATACTACCTCCGTTTCAATAAATAAGGCGCGCGCGCTTTCCAAGACGAACTTTGACAGGAAAATTTGAGCAAAAATATCTAGATTATAGTCTACATAATTAGTATCGTTGGATTCATATTGAAAAACACTTTCTAGTGATGCTAATTTTATACAATAATCTTTATATATTTGGAGTAATTCTGGTCAAAGTAAAAACACGTAAAAGTTAAAACGAGGGCGCCTTACTTATTGGAACGGAGGGAGTATATTTTTGAGCCAGATTTCCATCAGTTGACTTTTATTGGATTTGTGGCCGTCTATATCTTAAACCTGTTGAGATTTGCCATCCATTTTGCAATATCCGCATGGTTTTCAACATGTCTATCATGTTCAAATGTGTTAGTGTGTAGGCTTATTTCTTCCAAAGTATAGCCATGCAGTCCACATGTAGGGGAGCTTAGCATAAGTTATATGAGTTGCGACTCACCAGATCTCATATGTGGCTGAAGATGATCCAGTACCTGCAGAATCTATTTGA
The DNA here is from genome assembly GCA_947311845.1 of Poa pratensis. Taxonomy (NCBI): domain Eukaryota; kingdom Viridiplantae; phylum Streptophyta; class Magnoliopsida; order Poales; family Poaceae; genus Poa; species Poa pratensis. The sequence continues at coordinate 37,646,022 of CAMZMU010000068.1, forward strand.
CCGTAGAAAATAGAAAAATGGAGTTTATACAGTTAAGAACTTGCGATATTGCAAGCTCACACGTTCTTTTTTTTGAAACTCCTTTGTATGTACACACACTTCATTTACTCTTTTGTGTTGGTTATTTACGCATTTTGTCCAAATTTCAGGTACTTCTCCATGAAGGAGGAACCCTTCTAGTTTGCCTGAACTCAATACGAGCTCTCAACCCCCCGACATGGTCTTGGGGAGATGACATCCGACAACTCGTTGATGGCCTAAAGAACTATATCTCAGCGAAGTTGAATAGCTCCTCAAATCGCTCAGCTAGTACCGTTCCTTTGTAGATATGTACATCAATAGTTATCTTTCTATTTTGTTTGCATAACCCTTGGGAGTTTAGGTGACTGGTTCTGACCTAATGTTTATAGGCTGTACTCAGTAGCACCACCTTGTAAAGAAACTTGCCTCGGTTCATGCTGTTTTCAAACAGTGCTGATCATCCTGTAATCAAACTGTTGGTTGAGGCGTGTTTGGTGCGGTGCATCAGAGAGACGATGAATCTGTTGCCGGGAGAAAGAAGCTACTGCTTAGTGAGTTACTTGAGTCATTCTTGATTGTATGTCCACGAGCATGAGCATGTCGGGGTCAGTGTTTTCAGGAGCTGAAGATGGTTACTTGGCAAATCCGTGTTGAATGCCAAGGGAAGTACTGAAGAGTCTTTGTCTGAACTCTGAAGATCATTGGCTCCTGTAAGGCTAAGTTGACCACTAGAAATGAGTTTAAAGTTATCGGTCACCATTATTAAGCATGGTGAAGCTCCCAAGCTCCCGAATTGGACCAATGCATTGTTTCCGAGGTTACGTTGGATTCTTTATTTTATTTTGTAACAAATGCATTGATCGTCAACGGCAACGCCACAGCCCACCCCCCCCCCCCCCCCCCCCCCCCCCCCCTTTAAATTCATTTCATAATGTGTAATGCACTCCTCTTTCTGGCTTTCAGTTCATTTTGTTGACGCAGGGAGCCGGCATATTTGGTCTTGGAGCTGCACATGTGTTGAATCTATGTGCATATTGATTGAGGCGTAATGTAATGTATTAAACCTAGAAAAACATCGGGAAATTTGACACTCAATAGCCTTACCTGGTCAATGGTTGCCCATCGGTGGAGGAAGCAGGTGGATTAGTGGGATGGCCAGCTTGACTGGTGCGTCGGGGTTGGTCTCAAGGAAGAGAGCCCAAAGAAGTGAGCTAACTCATTTGGTTAGGGAAGTGGATGTATAAGCCAGCTACCCAGTTTCAAGTCCTCGTGGACGCAAATTTGGGTTCTTATTATTAAAAAAACTTTGTACGGCCTTCCTCTACCGCATTCCTTAAAAAAGAAAGAGATCCCAAGGAGGCGACGACATAAAGAGGATAGGTTGGAGTGAATATCTCTCTCTGATGGAATGGGTTGAATGGTTGGGCTCTTTATGTTTTGATTCGAATGACACATGATTAGCATATTAATGTTGTGCATGAGTTGTATTAACAAGATAGCCCCAAGGAAAATTGAAGAAAGGTGGTAGAGCCCCCTAAGCAAAAAAGGTTAAAAGAAGACGACAAATGTAAACTTATGGTTTTGATCTCTTACGTTTTGAGTCAGAAGTCTTGATATAAAGAGGAGTTTGATGAAGGTCAAGGAGTAGGGGATCAGTGAATAGAAGCAAATCCTAGGACCTTTGAAAAGCCTCAAGGAAGTCCACTAAAAAGCACTCCAAAGTAAAGTGCTTTTATTATGTTCGTACGCCCTGGAGTGGCCCAAAGGCTCCGAACTAAGATCCCAATACCAACGAGCTTGCCACTCGGATTGGGGTGTCACTTTCCAGAAACTAAACACATATCTGACCCTTTCTTAAAACTATTTTGGTTGACGCCAAAGACGATGGAGCCGAACTTGTACAGGTTGGCTCCATCCTCTCTGGAACCGACCTCCGTTTAAAAAAAATTTAATCCTTAGAAAAAATTATGGATATTTTGACGCCAAAAGTGGATGGCGCCAAACTGCACAAGTTCGGCTCCAACCTCTTTGGTGCCGACCCAAAGGGGTCAGATTTGGAAATAGTTTTGACTAGGGGGCATAGCCGCATAGATGTGTTTAGTTTCTCAAAAGGGCCAGATTTGACAAAAAAAATACTGGATTGGGCATGCTCCAAACTTTGTATCCAGTTTGATTACTAGCAACCTTTCGGCACTAGAAGTTTAAGGGGAACAAACACCCAATTTCAGAAAAAAAGAAGATCCCCAATATCAAAACTGGATAACCCAGAAAATAACCTGGAGTGCCCCACATCCCCCTCTCATGGAGTTTGTTCCTCCATATTTTCTCCTGATTGGCCAATGCGTCTAGTGGACAACACAAAATGTTAGTCTGGAGTTGCTAAGGACCTCCAGACTTATCCGAGGTCTCCGGGATGTCACAAACGAGACTGTAGGCATATTTTGAGCAGTACCTATACCACTTGCGTTCCCAACACTAAGAACACGCGGGTCCACCACGTACGAAAGACTCTAAAGGTGATCGAGAGGCGACCGTCGTAGGCATAGTTTAAGCTCTCTCTCAGGGTTGGTTTCTCTCGGTGACGGTGGTGATCACGACGGCGTGGTCTCAGTCGCCTCCAACGGGTCTCCGTAATTTTCAGAGCTACCCATCTGCACATAATGAATCCCTCAGGTCCCATATAAGTGAGGGGAAGAAAAAATTGAGCCTAGATCCAATGGAGCAAAACATCAATCCCATCCCAGTTTATCATCGAGCTTGTTGCACTTCCAGGGATTCCTAGACGGTTGAAGTCACCAAGGACATCTTAGCTTGTGGATTTTCCCCGGAATGCTTGTGAAGGCCAAAGATCACCTCAAAATCCTGAGTGGTTGAGCTTGGACTTTGTGGCAGAAGATCGAGGAGAACAAGACTATGACTTTGAGACCAACATGAATTGATGTCCATGCCTCTCCAATGAAGGCATTGAACCCCCCTAGGATTTGAACTATGGTTGTACATTGTCTTGTCCATTCACTATTGGTTGACTATATTACATTGCCATGTAGTCTAATTTGTGTACCTTATAATTCCATAATTTGTTAGTCCTCTATTCACCCCTCCCCTATATTCGAAACTCTTGAGCCTTCACTCATCATAAGGTATGCTAGAAGACATTTAAGAAGGAGATGAACCAACCACCGGAGTTAGGAATTTCCTTATGGATGTTAGATGATGAAGTAACTATGGTTCTCTCCCCGGGAGCTCTGCTCGATTCCAGTGGAGTTCTAGTGCCGGGTAAATTCTAAGCTAGGGTAAGGGTGCCGATACAGGACTCCTTGTTGAAAAGTATTGAATTCATACTCCCTCCGTTCCATATTATTTGACTCTAAAATGGATGATTCTAGCACTAAAAAAGTCTAGATACATTTATCTTAGTGTCAAATAATATGGAAGGGAGGGAGTACATATCAAAAGGTGCACGAATAGGTAGTCAAAGTTAACTCATCAATTCATGTTGGTTGGTTTCAGAAAGATTGGATTGACTCCGAGCAGGTCTGCAAGAAACAAAAATTGTTGGTATCTCCAACTTGGTCACGAGTTTAGGAGGTAGGAAGGTTAAACTCAGTCACATGTTAAACTAGTTCTATCTAGAGAGAATTGGTACTGCAACCTACAGAAGTTTGAATTACACATACTGAAGAATCGTGTGATTTTTTTCAGATTTTTTTGGAACTTTGAAATATGATTTTCGAATTACATGTTGGTAGAATGCACTATTGTCTACATCCGGGATTTTTTTCAAAACTTTTTGAAAATTCAAAATATGATTTTCGAATTTTGCATAATATAGTGCTATGTGTAGCTCGGGCTACGCTTTGACTTTCCGATAAATGGTGTGATTTTTATAGCAGGTGAAGAGCAGGTATGCGCCGACTGTTATCTACTAATTTACTAAACCCTTCCACTCCACCCCCTTCCCGAGAACAGGACAGGCCGAAATATGTGTTGACCAACTAATTGATTCACGCTTTATGCTCTAAAAGTTCTCAGTTTTGTCAAAATTAAACTTGATTTTCTTGTACTTTATAAACTTGTATCAAACTTTCTAGTGCCTTCATACACTCTAAATATGTTACCAAGATTTGTAGATATTTAAGGATATTATAAATAAACACAGTATGTATTAAGGGTCATCAATTAATTTGTGGAGATATTGCAATCCGTTGCAACAAAAATAATATATTAAACATCTAGATACAAATTTTTTGTTATATTTTTAACATAATACAAATGTTTTTTGTAAATATAAATATATGAACTACAGGAAAAATGTATTAATATACATGAGTCGTTCTTATACTTGAGAATAAAATAAAGACATGTTTAACCGTAAGATGAATTACGATGAAGTAAAATGGTTTAGTATAAATATGTAAAAACCGTTTCTAACTCATCCCAGGCATACAAAACTGTTTATATTACTGCTAACGACATTAACTATGCTACAAGATACATCTTACTAGGAAACGGGCCCATGGGAGTGCCGCCCATGCGGGGAAACATGGCCACAATTGTCCGGTGCTCCCAAATTACCGACTTGGCCTAAGTGCGGGTTCTGGATCTAGCAACCCGTCGGTCGGGCCGGGCTCACTAGAAAAGGACTCGAGAAGGCTTCCAAAGACGAGAAACAGGCCTTGACGTGGATTCTTCTGCCCCTGCACCAGGAATGGACGTCATGGTGACGGGTGATGTGGACGAGTTCAGTTTCCCAAATAGAGCAACCCAACAAAACGAAGATATTATGACCTATATATTGTTATAGTAATTAAGTTTCGTTAACTACAGAGGTAGGCCCCATTTTAGAATTTTGACACGAGACTCAGATTTTGCCGGCTTGGGGCAATATCACTCGGATATCAGATATTGCATATGAGAGGACCGTGAAGATCAGTTTTGATTATTACAAGAACAAAAGCTGCTATAGACTCATAATCATATTGGTGAAAATCAAAGTATTTAAATTTTTTATTCCTATTTTTATAAGAAAGGAAAAAAGTACAACACTATACAAAGCTATGTATCCATGACTGAAACAGAGAATAGGACTTGTGCTTTGCTCCGTGGATAACTATGGGTAGCCTCATTTTAAAATCTTTCTTGCATCCATGTTTTACAAACAAGGCATATAAATTTAGTCAAAATTCAAAATTTTCTAAGTTTGACCATGTTTGTCGATAAAAGATCAATATCTACAATATCAGTGGATCTTTCTACAACAACATATAGTGTATTTACGACATATTGTAAATCTTGATATATTTTTTATATGTTTGGTCCAACTTGGTAAAGATTTGACCTTTGACCAAATTTATAAGTATTTTTTTATGAAACAGAGTAGTAATATTCTAAATGCTTCGAAGCATATCCCTTGTCTTCAATCTATCCTTGAGCAAAAGCCAAAGACGACTTTATGGTTCTTCTAAGAAGAAGATTTCAAGACCCATATGAAACCGGAGTGTTGAGCTTTGGACTTGTTATTCTTACTTAGTTTGCTTGGTACTACCGTGAATTAAATCATGTAAAAATGAATGTACACACTTTTATTTGCTATCCTTATCTGTACAGTTTATTTTTCCCGATCACAAAAGGTAGAATCTCCATCTTTGTGTTAGATGCCCTTTGCCAATCTACCAACGGAGGAATGCTGTAGAGATCTTCTTCCCCACGTAGGTCATGCTGTGTCAACATTTATGGGGTTATTCGTAGACATAAAAATCGTACTAATATTTCTTCTACGTTGCATATCCTTTTTTTTTTAATGTTTAACTTCAGTCATGTCTGCGGTGAGCATGATTCTTAAGATTCTGCAATTAGTATTATTGTACTGTGAGTTATTCTATCTACAAACTATTTAGACTGTCTTGCATTCTCCATGGTTTTACGGATCTTTTCACTCCTGTACTACTTGTTAATTTGATGTATCTTTGCCATTTTCATGTGGGCATTGACTTCTTCGATCTTGGTATATTTGTAACACAACATGATAACCGAACTCTCCAGAGTGACATGATAGTGTGTATGAATCTGAATAGAATTCAACTGGTTTAGGTGATGAATTTACATATTCTTATTGGTCAAAGTATTGTAATTTTCATAAAGTTCTTTACCATCTTGAGGCATATTCTTTACAACGGAAGACGTCTTATTCACACTGATATGCCATATTCTCCCAGTTCAATCCTATCACGCCATTTGCTGTTTTCTTTTATTGGCTTGCCTTCTACCTACTGACAGTCCATTATACCAGCAGTGAGAATTTGCCATGGCATTCTTTTGTGCATCACCGAGCAAATATGATACCCTAGCTTCAAGGTTAAAGAGCTGCATGGGGCTTCCAATTGCATCTCATGTATCCCCACTCCTCGAAACATCAGAAATTTGTTCCTCTTACATGACGAAGTTGGTGAGGACTTTCTGAACCAGGTGCTCCCCGTAAACGACCCTCTCGTACTTGGAGACGCCACCCGTTTTCTCCCGGCAGAACTCCACTGGCTCCACGGCAGCATCGAAGTTTGACTGTACGTGCCATACATTCGAGAAACAAGAACATCATGTATAACCATCCCATCGGTACAAGTCATAAATGTTGTTTCTCTTTGTGGATGCATACCTCGTAGAAGAAGGCGACAGATACACGGTAGCGAGGGGAGTTGTTGACAACTCTATGGAGCGTGGGCTGGTATATCCCGTTTGACCAGACCTAAACCGAATAAGGTAAATGGAATCTTGAGTTTGGAAACAAATCGAATATCAGCGAAGTTTGCAAAGAAAAAAAATATCACCTTCAGCATGTCGCCAATGTTGCAAACAAAGGTTCCAGGGACTGGTTTGGCATATATCCACTCACCGGACCGGTTTCTGACCTGAAACCATAATAGCAAAGATTTTTCTCCAGATCAATTTTTTCGCTACACGATAGAGGAAGCAGATGGGATAAGAATATGCAAGATATATCTGACAGTGGTATTAGTGTGAAGAAACCAGTACCTCAAGAGCACATATGTCATCATCCTGGTTAACCAGTGTCAGAAGGCCTGCAGTTTAACAAAATGGGGGAACATCACTTTGATCATTATGGTATAGATTACTAGTAAAGCGTGCAGTAATTTTTGGAGAAAAGACAAATCAAGAAATATATATGGTTTTCCCCACAAGCAAATTATATACTAGTATTTGATAGAAACACAAGATAGGAGTAATTGACCACGTAATGTGGGTTTCGTGTTACCTTGCTTATATAGACAGATTTACAAGATAAACATGGAAACAAATCAATCCTAATCCCTAACCATAATGGCCTGATTGTAGAATATCTCAGGCTCTAAATATGGTTGGGCATAACCGCATATTTGGTATATGCGGATTGCCTAACATCCCCCGTAGTCGCAACGGGAGATTCTCGGACGCTGAGACTGGAGCGAAAGTCCAAGAACAATGGTGATGGAAGGCCTTTGGTGAAGATGTCCGCGAATTGCCTTGACGAAGGCACATGAAGAACTCGGATTTGTCCAAGCGCCACACGATCTCGAACAAAGTGAAGATCGATCTCGATGTGTTTGGTGTGCTGGTGCTGAACCGGATTCGTGGACATGTAGACGGCGCTGACATTGTCACAGAAGACAACTGTCGCACTCGGAAGAGGTCGATGGAGCTCATGGAGGAGTTGGCGCAGCCAACTTGCTTCGGCGACAGCGTTAGCAACAGCTCGGTATTCGGCTTCGGCACTGGAGCGAGAAACAGTATGCTGCCGCTTGGAGGACCAGGAGATGAGGTTGTCACCCAAAAAGACGCAATACCCGGAGGTTGATCGGCGAGTGTCAGGGCATCCAGCCCAGTCCGCATCGGTGTAGGCCACGAGACGATCTGTGGGAGACCGAGTCAGCTGGGGTCCATGGCGCAATGTACCCTTGACGTAGCGAAGAACACGCTTGATCAATGACAGGTGCTGCTCGCGGGGATCATGCATATGAAGGCAAATCTGCTGCACCGCGTAGGCGATGTCCGGGCGAGTAAACGTCAGGTACTGGAGAGCACCTGCAAGGCTGCGGTATTCCGAAGGATCAGCAACCGGAGGACCCGCTGTGGCAGCGAGCTTGGGAGAGGTGTCCACGGGTGTCGAGGCAGGATGACAAGAGCTCATACCAGCACGCTCGAGGATCTCGATAGCGTACTGAGTCTGGGAGAGGAACAGCCCCTGAGTGTCACGTCGAACGGCAAGGCCGAGGAAGTGATGGACCTCACCCAAATCCGTCATGGCGAACTCAGCGCTGAGGGCGGTGATGACACGCTCGAGCAAGGTCGAGGACGAGGCCGTGAGGATGATGTCGTCGATGTAGAGGAGGAGGTATACCGTGCCAAAGGAGCCGTTGAGGATGAAGAGCGACGTGTCAGACTTGGAGCAGGTAAAGCCGAAGTTGGTGACGAAGGTGGCGAAGCGATGGTACCACGCGCGAGGTGCTTGCTTCAAGCCGTAGAGAGCGTGGTTGAGGCGACAGACATGGTCAGGACGAGTACTGTCGATGAACCCAGTGGGCTGATGGCAAAAGACCACCTCGGAGAGCTTCCCATGAAGAAAGGCGTTCTTGACGTCGAGTTGGCGGATCTTCCAGTTGGAGGAGAGGGCGACGGAGAGGATTGTCCGGATGGTGGCAGGTTTGACCACCGGACTAAATGTCTCGTCGAAGTCGATGCCGTGCTCCTGAGAGAAACCGCGCAGAACCCAACGAGCTTTGTACCGGTCCAGAGTGCCGTCCGGCTTGAACTTGTGACGGAAAACCCATTTGCCGGTGACGACGCTGGGATGGTGGGAGGAACAACGAGCTCCCACGTGTCATTGGCGAGAAGGGCACCGTACTCGTCTGTCATCGCTGCAAGCCAGTTCGGGTCTTTGAGAGCACCACGAACGGACTTCGGAACCGGTGATGGAGCTGCGGTGGTGGCGATGTGTAGATTGAGATGCTCTCGTGGGTCGATGAGCTTACCAGCTCGACGGCGTGTCACCATGTGGTGAGGAGCGGCCGCAGGCGGCGCAGCTTGACGGCGTGTCACCATGTGGTGAGGAGCGGCCGCAGGCGGCGCAGCTTGACGGCGTGTCACCATGCGGCGAGCATGGCGGGGTTGGTGGCGGAGATGAGCGAGGCGAGGAGGCGGCGGTGTCAGAAGCCGCGTCGACAGAGGCCGCGTCACCGAGGCAGGAGAGGCCAGGGCAGGGGACGCCAGGTGGGCTGGCGAGTGGGCCGGCGTCCGGACTGCCGAGGAGGCCGGCGTGGGCGAGGCCGAGGGAGCCCGCGTGCAGGTGGTAGGCGAGGCGGGGCGCGGTCCAGTAGACCGAGACGACCCAGCGGAGGGGCGCAGGCCTGCATGCATGGGCGGCACGGAGCCCGGGTCGAGTACGTCGATCGGGTCGACTCTGGAGACGGTGTAGAGGCGTGCTGCTGCATGTTAGAGACAGAAAAACCAGGAGCAAACGGGAACCGACTTTCATCAAAAAACACATGTCTAGAGATGATGATGCGGCGAGTTTCCAGATCCATGCAGCGGTAGCCACGATGGTTAGACGGATAACCAAGAAATACGCAGGCGACCGAGCGGTGTGACAATTTGTGGGGCATTGTGGATGCGAGGTTTGGATAGCATTGACAACCGAAAGTGCGAAGGAGGGTGTAGTCTGGTGTTTTGCGAAAAAGAGCGAAGAAAGGGGATGGAGCCACAAGGGCTCTGGTGGGTAGTCTATTGAGGAGATAGGTGGATGTATGGAGAGCTTCAACCCAAAATTTAGGAAGCATACTAGCTTGAAAGAGCAAGGTGCGAACTATGTCGTTGATAGTGCGAAGGATGCATTCAGCTTTACCGTTTTGGGGAGAGGTGTAGGGGCATGAAAACCGAAGGAGAATCCCGTGCTTGACGGAGAGTTCCTGGTGGGCGCGATTGTCGAACTCGCGGCCGTTGTCGCATTGGATCGCTTGAAGAGAAAGGGAGAACTGTGTAGCGACATAGGCATGAAAGTTAGACAGGTGACCAAAAGCTTCAGATTTTTGCCGCAAGGGATACGTCCATACATAATGAGTGAAATCATCTAAAATGACAAGGTAGTATTTGTAACCAGAAACACTTTCAATAGGTGAAGTCCACAAATCACAATGAATTAACTCAAACGGTCGATGAGTACAAGTGGTAGAAGCAAAAAAGGTAAACGGACATGACGGCCAAGTTGACAAGCATGGCATAAACTAGGGTCCTAGTGCACTTTATTGATCGGAAGCGAAGATGGCGAGACGAGACGCCGGAATGCGTCATGACCGGGGTGACCGAGGCGTCGGTGCCAAAGGGTGGAGTCGGCGGTGATGGCGGTGAGAGCGTGCGGCAAGGTTGTGAGCGGATAGAGGTCACCCGAGCTACTGCACCTGAGAATCACGCTCCCTGGCCTGAGATCCTTCACAGAAAAGCCCCACAGGTCAAATTCAACCGAACACGAATTGTTAGTAGTAAATTGACGAACGGAGATTAAATTTTTAACAATGCGGGGAGTAACAAGGACATCACGAAGAGTAAGACGATGAGAGGTAGGGAGATGGATGTGTCCAGAGTGGGTGACGGGAATGGAAGATCCATCACCAACAATGACATGTCGGTGTGGAGGATTGAGGAGAGGGAGGAGAGATTACCAGCGTCCGAAGACATATGGGCAGAGGCTCCGGTATCCATGTGCCACTCCGTTGGGGCCTGGAGGCTCATGGTGTTGAAGTAGCTCGTGAGGGCCGAGGGATCCCATGTCGGTGCAGAGGAGGAGCCGTAGGCGGGGTAGCCGTTGTAGGAGTACGTCGCCGGCTGGGCTGGAGGCGGCGTGGCAGGCAAGGCCATGTAGCCCTGAGCAGGAGGGCGATGCAGCGGAGCCGGGTGTCGGGGCATCGGGCCGAGGATGCTGAGGAGGCCGGCGTTGCCATACCCGGGCGCGCCAGGACCCGCCATCGGGTACATATGGATGGCGTCGGCCCATGGGTTCTGCATGTTGGGGAAGGAGGGGGCAGCACCGCCCCAGGTCTTCTTCTTTTTCCCTCTGTAGCGGTTGTTGCCGCCGTAACCGGTGGGAGCGCTTGGAGCACCGAAGCCGGCAGGGTTTGGTGGTGGAGGTGCAGATCCCCAACGAGGCGCGCCGGCGGCAGGGGCGGAGTAGAAGACCGCTGGCGTCGTGGAGCTTGGGGAGGACGGCTTGAGTTCCTGGAGAAGAAGCATGTTGCGGAATTCGAGAAAAGTGGGGAAGGGCTTGATGAGGGGCGCGAGGTTGCCGATGTCCTTGTAGTGGTCGTGGAGGCCCTTGATGGTGTTCCACACCAGAGCGTCGTCGGAGACCGGGGCGTCGACGTCGGCGAGGGCGTCGGTGACCGACTTCTGCTCGAGGCAGTAGGCGGTGACAGTCTTGTCGCCTTGGGTGATGTTGCGGAACTTCGGCCCAAGGTAGCCGGCGCGCGCCTGCTGGTTGTCGCGGAAGAGGGACGTGATGCCGGCGAAGACAGCGGCGGCCGTAGAACCGGCGGCCATCACCATGTCGGCGATGTCGGGGTTGATGGAGCCGTACAGCCACCGAAGAACGGTGGAATACATCCGCAGCCACTTGGCGTCGACCGGAGGAGGGGCCGGATCAAGGTGATCGGCGAGGGCGAACTGCGTGACGGCAATGGTGAGGAAGTTGCGCCACTTGGAGAAGTTGGACGCCTTGAGATCTAGGGTGATGGGGATGAGTCCTTTGATGTTTTGGATGGAGTAGGCTTGAGCCCATAGGGCGGCGACCGGCGTGGGGGTGGAGAGGAGCAGCAACGTCGGCCATGACGGCGGCAGGAGGTGGAGAGGGGGAGCGGCGCGCAACCCTAGGGCGGCGGCGGTAGTGGAGGGGGATCGAAGAGAAATGCTTGGCTGATACCATGATAGAAACATAAGATAGGAGTAATTGACCACGTAATGTGGGTTTCGTGTTACCTTGCTTATATAGACAGATTTACAAGATAAACATGGAAACAAATCAATCATAATCCCTAACCATAATGGCCTGATTATAGAATATCTCAGGCTCTAAATATGGTTGGGTATAACCGCATATTTGGTATATGCGGATTGCCTAACAGTATTGACTTTTAAACAAGAGAAGACAATGCAACCAAGAGAAGAGGTGTACTAACCATAATCTGTGTGAGCTCCGCTGAATTGGTCACAAGATGCACGAAAACAGAAGAGACATCAGAGTTGAGATTCAAGTGAGCATAAGTTTTGCAGGACATGCCACAAATCAACAATGGTGAAAGGAATTTTTTTTTTCTTACCATCCAGTATCAGTGCGCTGCTGTTGTGGGATGTCAGTTGAGACTGGATACCCAATCAACCTGAGAACCCAGAAAGGATCTCCTGCTGTTTCACCCTCGAACGCGTCCAACGGGGCACCCAATGCCAAGGCTATGCCTCGCATGATCTTCCTTGAAAGATCTGAAACTAAAAATGGCATCATAAACACTGACAATGACGGTGAAGAATCACAAAAATAATAATTGAAGTGATTCAGATAAGTGGACCTCGTTGAAGACTTATATAGTTTTCCAGTAGTACATCAAAGTTTGATGGGTAATCCGGCCTGCATGGAAGTTAAACAGTTCAGTTCTTTAAAGAATCTCAAGTACAAGGAGCATTCTTTACATTATGATTATTGTCATCATCAAATATTGATATATTGTATAACAATGTAACAGGTACCGGAGTAGTTAAGCAATACTGTACTGCAACTAGTACTTCCTATCAAATATTCTCCTTTTCGGATGCAAAATAAATAAATAGCAGGACCTAAAGCCTTTTCTCAATAAATGCAAGGCACATTTGAGAACAAATGTGGTGCTCCCTTCAGAACAAAAAACAGATATGGAAATTTGTAAACATACCACAAATTAGAGCCTTCCATTGGTTTAGCAAGATCTCCATATTTACCTGGTTCGATAGGCATGTAGCACTGCCATGCATGTTTGTTATCATGGTTAAGCTCAGAACACAAAACAACTTACGCAAGAATGACAAGAAATTCCGACAAATGTAAACTTACATCAATTGCTTCATGCATATCAGGTTTACCCTTGGTAACATTTTCACCCACTCTCTGATAACCTCTAAGAAAGTTCATTTCCATATTAAAAGGCTTCCGAGGACCAAAAAATGAGCTACAAATAAAGGAAACAACATAAGTTGATTTTTTTTAAGCATTCACACCTGTATCCACTCTGAGGTGTCATTTTGATTTTCAGTTTTTCCTCATGAGGAAGCTGAAAGAACTTGCGTGTGACATCCCTGACTTGCGTCATTAGCGACTCCGAAATCCCATGGCCTTTCTGTTAATAATGTACAGACATCATTTAGCTTAGCATATACAACAACACATTGTTACTTAGCATGCGATGGACGACTTGAACAACATTCAGAATAATTTTTTGTTCATTAAACAGAAAGGGAAACAGCTGCACAGAACAACTGAACACAGGAGACGCATAACATTTTACTTTCTTTTATTGATGTAAGTATTTCCATTTTCAGTTAAAACAACAAAAAAGACTTTGAACAAGCCTGTTCCAGTTTATACAATCTATTCAGAAGTTCAAATTGCCATCCAAAGTTTAACGAGAGATTACCACATAGAAGAATCCGGCCTCCTTACAAGCATTGTCCAGCATTCGGACGACGTCCAGCAAACCCTCGTCGTTGGCCATGTCAGGATCATCGATCTTCTCGACGAGCGGGCCGATATCTGATCACGCAAAGAGGAAAAGAAACTTCTACTTAGGTACACATGTGTCAGCTGCGTCATCTTGTTAGAGTGAGAATTCCCTTCAGACTAAACTGGCATCAGAGAAGAGGAATATTCTGTAGATAGATATACATGCATCAGCTGTATCTCCTTGATGGAAGTTATTAACTTCTTTGTACTCTGGGGAAGTTAGTGACAAACTCTACTGAATTCTAACGCGGGATTAGTCATTAGTTAGTTGCCATAACCAGGACAGCATCAGGATTTACTCTGAATTCTGACCCAGAAACGCACTCCAGAAATTTTCTTTCCGAGAGGATGGGGAACCCATGCATGCTCAGAATTCCGGGAATCTGAATCTTGCACATGGAATAACAGATTATTATGATAACAATCGATACAAAGACGGCGTACGTACCGATCAGAGGGATGGCCTTGAAGTCGGAACCCATGCTGGCGAGGCGAGGCGAGCCGAGAGAGAGAGCAGAGAGGAATTTGGGAATTTTGGGATAAGGGAACGATGCGATGGCAGGTGAGGCCGGATGAGTGTGGCGTGACGGCAGAATCAGCAATCATACGGACGTTAGTGCGATGCGATGCAGAGGCTCCTGTCGTCTAGTGTGTAGGACGCCTCTGGCTTTCCTCGCTATGTAACGAATGAAAGCGACGCGATTGTACTACGCACGGTCGATCTACGATGGCGACGCGAGATAAAAGAATATGATGTGCTACTAATCCAGCATAATACTAGTGTAAAATCCTTATTAGTTTGTTTTATATCTACTAGCAAAATGCCCGTGCGTTGCAACGGGAGAGAAAAATCTTAAACCATGGAGACGCACAAAGTAAGTTCTCACTTGATACAGCCCTACAAACACTAGTAGAAAAGAGGCAATAGAGCCGGACCTTTAGTCACGGTTCCTTTCCGAACCGCGACTAGAGGGCTCCGGCTCCGACATCTCCAACGGCTAGGACAGGTGTCCGGTTGGTGCGGGACATTTAGTCGCGGTTCCAGCCACGAACCGCGACTGAAGGTCCTCCGCCTGCGGCTTTAGCGGCCAGGGGCCGCGCGGGGCCCGCGCGAGGACCTTTAGTCGCGGTTCGTGGCTGGAACCGCGACTAAAGGTGACCCTTTAGTCGCGGTTTGTGGCTGGAACCGGGACTGCAGGTCCTTCAACTACATCTTCCACCCCGAGCCAGCCATGGCCATTTTGAGCTCGAGTTTCATCTCCATTTTCTCTCCACCGAGCTCGATTTCTTCCACGATTTTTTGCCCCATTTGTTAAGATTTGACGGCTGTGCATCTATCCAAGGGTTAGCAACTGCAAACTCTCTCTTCCGGCGCTCGTTTCTTTAGTTGTTTAGCTTATTTAGCTCATTTTATATTTCTAGTGCTAGGTAGGTGTTTGATGAAATGCCTAAGTTAGCTCATTCTGCTTATTTAGCTCAATTTTGTTTATTCAGTTTGAGCTTAAACTAAATTATGTTTTTGTATTTCAGTGTCACAACATTCACGTCCTCACCGTCGTAGATAGTTCTATGTTAGTTTAAATTAATGAATATTTAATGCTACAATGTATTACATTTGTCGCCACTCTACTTTGCTTGAAGAACTTGTAAGAATTATTATGGTCACTTATCTATTCATTACTGGCATGCATAATGCAGATGAGACGTCAATGGATGTACAGTTCCCGAGTTTCTGACGATTTCCTTAAGGGCATGCATGAATTTCTCACTGTGGCCGAGATAAGCAAGCGAAAAAATGGTTTTATGTGTTGTCCATGCAGTCTCTGTGAGAATAAGAAGGATTACCCTTCCTCAGCCAAGCTTCACCAACACCTGTTGCAAAATGGTTTCATGCGTGGTTATTATTGTTGGACCAGGCACGGAGAAACAGGGGTTATAATGGAAGAGAATGAAGAAGAAGAGGATAATGACAACTATCCTATGTTCGATGAACACGGTGGTACTTCAATGGGGGAAGACGAAGTTGAAGAGGATGAAAAAAAAGATGAGCCTGACGATGATCTTCGTCAGGCCATTCATGATGCACAAATGGACTGTGGAAGTGAAAACGAGAGGTTGAAGTTGGAGCGCATGTTAGCCGATCACACCAAATTGTTGTACCCAACTTGTACAGATGGCCAGAAAAAGCTCGGTACCATACTGGAAATGCTACAATGGAAGGCAGAGAGTGGTACTACCGACAAGCACTTTGAAAGTTTGCTGAAAATAATTAAGAAGATGCTTCCAAATGAAAACGAATTGCCCTCTAGTACGTACGAAGCAAAGAAGGTTGTCTGCCCTTTAGGATTAGAGGTGCAGAAGATACATGCATGCATTAATGACTGCATCCTCTACCGCGGCAAGCACGCAAATTTAAATGCTTGTCCTGTATGCGGTGCATTGCGGTTTAAGATTGGGCGAGATGACCCAGGTGAAGTTGAGGGCGAGCAAGGTTGTCCAAGGAAGAGGATTCCTGCCAAGGTGATGTGGTATGCTCCTATAATACCACGTCTGAAACGTTTGTTCCAAAACAAAGAGCATGCCAAGTTGTTGCGCTGGCACAAAGAAGAACGTAAAAAAGACCTGATGATCAGACACCCCGCTGATGGGTCCCAGTGGAGAAAAATCGACAGAGAGTTCCCGAAATTTTCGGATGACGCTAGGAACTTAAGATTTGGTCTAAGTACAGATGGCTTTAATCCATTTGGAGAGCAGAGCTCCAGTCATAGCACTTGGCCTGTGACTCTATGTATATATAACCTTCCTCCCTGGTTGTGCATGAAGCGGAAGTTCATTATGATGCCAGTGCTCATCCAAGGACCGAAGCAACCTGGCAACGACATTGATGTGTACCTGAGGCCATTGGTGGAAGAACTTTTACAGTTGTGGAGTGATGAAGGTGTGCGTGTGTGGGATGAGCACGGACAAACAGAATTTGACCTACGAGCGCTCTTGTTTGTAACCATCAATGATTGGCCTGCTCTTAGTAACATTTCAGGACAGTCAAACAAGGGATACAATGCATGTACGCATTGTTTAGGTGAGACTCAAGGTATACATATAGGTAACAAGATTGTGTACCTGGGCCATCGTCGATGGCTTGTACCGAGGCATTCAGTAAGAAAGGAAGGCCAACATTACAAAGGTGAGGAAGATATTCGGCGGAAGCCTACTCGACCATCTAGTTCTGTTATACATGAAATGGTCAAGGATTTAAAAGTAATCTTTGGGAAGGGTGCTGGAGCACTATCTGTTCCGAAAGACGCTCAGAACCACGTTCCCATGTGGAAGAAGAAATCTATATTTTGGGAGCTGCCCTATTGGATAATGCTAGAGGTTCACTCTGCAATCGACGTGATGCACGTGACAAAAAATCTTTGCTTGAACCTGCTTAACTTGTTGGGCGTGTATGGAAAGTCAAAAGATACACCGGAAGCAAGACAGGCCCATCGACGTATGCATTCACGAGACGGCGATCATTCTGATAATCATCAAGGTCCTGCGAGCTACGCTCTTACGAAAGGAGAGAAGAAAATATTTTTTGAATGTCTTCGCAGTATGAAGGTTCCATCTGGCTTCTCGTCGAATATAAAGGGAATAATAAACATAAAAGAGCAAAAGTTTCAGAACCTAAAGTCTCATGACTGTCACGTGATTATGACACAATTACTTCCGGTTGCATTGAGGGGACTTCTACCAGAAAATGTTCGAGTACCCATTGTGAAGCTATGTGCATTCCTGAATGCAATTTCTCAGAAGGTTATCAATCCGCTTACTCTAAAAGATATAGAGAATGATGTGGTCCAATGTCTTGTCAGCTTCGAGTTGGTGTTCCCACCAACCTTCTTCAATATTATGACGCACCTTCTAGTTCACCTGGTGGAAGAGATACGTGTTCTCGGTCCTGTATTTCTACACAACATGTTCCCCTTTGAGAGGTTTATGGGAGTCTTAAAGAAATACGTTCATAACCGTGCTAGGCCAGAAGGAAGCATCTCCAAGGGTTATGGAACTGAGGAGGTCATTGAGTTTTGTGTTGACTTTATTCCTGATCTTAAGCCGATTGGTGTTCCTCAATCGCGTCATGAGGGGAGACTGCGTGGAAAAGGCACGCTAGGAAAGAAAGCAATCATATGTGAAGACGTGGATTCTTTCACTCGAGCACACTACACAGTTCTGCATAATTCCATCTTGGTGGCTCCGTATATCGAGCAACACAAGAATTATTTACGCTCCCAATACCCAGAAGATGAGATTGATGGAGTACACTTCAAGACTTTTGGCGGTTGGTTACAGAAACTTCTGATGAATGTCACCACAAATGAACTACAGCTATACTATTTGGCCAAGTCACCATCTTCCCCGTCGTCGCTCCAGTCGAAGTTGTCGTCCTCCTCCTCCTCCGCGGGAGGAGTGGTGGCGCCTGGTGGAGGTGCAGCGGCACCAGGTGGAGGTGCGGCGGCACCTGGTGGAGCAGGAGGCCGGTAGCTGGGCATTCCTCTCCACGCCGGGCTCGTGGGCATACGGCGGGATAGGCTCCCGCGGTTGCGCCCAAGCGCGCTCTGCCGAGCACGCTCGACCTCGTCCAGAAGGCGCTGCGGCGGACGTGGCGGATCCATCTCGTGGAGACGATGCGTTCGTGGCTAGGAATGGTGGATTAGGGTTTACCCCGTCGGCGACAATATATAAAGACCTCAAAAACCCGCCTTTAGTCCCGGTTGGTGTTACCAACCGGGACTAAACAAGCACACGGATCGTGTGTTTCTTTCAAGCGCTTGTGAGACGTTGGATCAGGGGTGTGTTTCTTTTGAGGGATCTTTGAGCTGTTGGATCAGCAGTATCATCACGACCACTTCGTGAGCCACATGACCCGGTTGGTGTTACCAACCGGGACTAAAGAAGCACACGTACCCTATATATAGCCCCCCTCCTCAGACAGGTTACTCACACACAAAACATTCCAACGTCATTCGGAGAGGCATCTTTGGGCAACCAGCGGCAAGACGTCTCTGATGACCTGCGACCGTTCCAAACGGTTGCAGATCATCAGAGATGTTTTGCCGGACGGTTGTAGATCATCAGAGACGTCTTGCCGCTGCTTGGATCGAAGTGGCGCTCAAACACAAAACATTCCAGCGTCACTCTTCCAGCGTCGAGGTCTAAAACAAAACAGGAAAAGAAACTAGAAACAAAACAGGAAAAGAACTTAAATCAAAGTATATAAAAGAAAACAAATACAACAAAATAAAACGGAAACAACAAAAAAATAGAAAAGAAACACACCCTGATCAAAAACCAGTTTGGCACCTTTAAATCAAATCAGTAACACCTTTAAAACATTCAAAACAGAAAAAGAAAACTGAAACAACAAAAAAAAATAGAAAAAGCCCAACTAGTCGCGGTTGCAGCCACCAACCGCGACTATATGTCCCCCGGGCTTGGCGCCAGAATTTTGGCGGCCCAGGGAGACCTTTAGTCGCGGTTGGTGGCTGCAACCGCGACTAAAGGGTCTTTAGTCGCGGTTGCAGCCAGCAACCGCGACTAGAGGTCGATTCGGCGCGGTTTTGTGTGTCTTTGGCCGAAATTTTTCGTAACTTCCCCCAAATCGAACAAGATCAACTGCTCCCCGACGCTGCCGACGCCGACGGTGAAGCCCTGCTCCGCCACGCCGTCGTGCTGCCCCGCCGTTGTGCTGCCGCTCGCGTCTCCAGGGCGCCGTGGAGCTTCCCCGACCTCGACCGCAAGCCGCCGTGGTGCCGCCCCCTCCGGCCCCGCGCGCTTGCTGCCCTCGCCGTGTCGCCACCTCCGGCCGCGTGCTGCTGCCCGCCGCACCGCGGTCGCCTTCTCCAGCCGCCGTCCCAGGGTCGCCGTCGAGCTTCCCCGACCTCGAGCCCCACGCCACCGCCGCTCCGGTCGCTCCGCCGTGCTGCCCTTCCCGAGCCGGCCCCATCGCCTCCCCTGCCCAAGCCCCATCTCCTCAGGTTTGTTTTTCTTATTCATTTTTTTTCATTTTTAGGTTATTATCTAGTGTTAGAAAATTTAGGATATTACAGTGTAAGCAAATTTAGGGTGTTAGCAATGAAATTTCTAGTTAATTTGTATGAAATTTAGTGTTAGAAAATAATGTTATGAAATTTAGAAATGTGTTGGAAACTTTAGCACTTTGCAATGTGTTGGAAACTTTATCTAGTGTTAGCAATTTTTGTAATTTTGCAATTTTTAACAATGTGTTAGCAATCTTTTTTTTTTGCATATTTAGGTTAATTATTATCTAGTGTTAGAACTAGATGCAATTTTTGATGCAATTTTGTGTTAGAACTTTTGATCAAATTTTTAGCAATGTGTTAGAACTATAGATGCAAATTTATAGATGCAAATTTATACATGCAAATTTATGCAAATTTTATTGAGTGTAGGAAATAATGTTATGAAATTTAGAAATGTGTTGGAAACTTTAGCACTTTGCAATGTGTTGGAAACTTTATCTAGTGTTAGCAATTTTTGTAATTTTGCAATTTTTAACAATGTGTTAGCAATCTTTTTTTTTTTGCATATTTAGGTTAATTATTATCTAGTGTTAGAACTAGATGCAATTTTTGATGCAATTTTGTGTTAGAACTTTTGATCAAATTTTTAGCAATGTGTTAGAACTATAGATGCAAATTTATAGATGCAAATTTATACATGCAAATTTATGCAAATTTTATTGAGTGTAGGAAATAATGTTATGAAATTTAGAAATGTGTTGGAAACTTTAGCACTTTGCAATGTGTTGGAAACTTTATCTAGTGTTAGCAATTTTTGTAATTTTGCAATTTTTAACAATGTGTTAGCAATCTTTTTTTTTGCATATTTAGGTTAATTATAATCTAGTGTTAGAACTAGATGCAATTTTTGATGCAATTTTGTGTTAGAACTTTTGATCAAATTTTTAGCAATGTGTTAGAACTATAGATGCAAATTTATAAATGCAAATTTATACATGCAAATTTATGCAAATTTTATTGAGTGTAGGAACATTGAGCTATGGAGCCTGGCTATGTGCGAGACGAGGAGAATGAAGACATATTAATGCAGAGTATTTTTGAGCATCGCGATAAAGATGCTGCCGGTGGAGAAGGCGCCGGTGGAGAAGGCGCCGGTGCCGGTGTAGATCTTGATTTTGAGGAATTTGCCTCACAATTTCTGATGGACTCTGGTGAGGGTCTTTTAGATGAAGAAGAAATAACACCCGCCACATCAAACACCCTCCACCTCGAGGTATATATATGAATTCTATATTTTGTTGATCACAAAATGCATTAACTGATTTGTATTGCACTTAGTAACGCATTATATTTCTTACTTTAGGCCTCCACCTCGAATAAAAAGGCTAAGAATCAAGCTCCTCGAGGCCGCACGAAAAGAATGACGAGCAAAGATGCAAAGTTACCGATCTATTAATCGAGTCATCGACAACTTATATGTCCCTCCAGAGAAGCCGCCATCTGACTATGACCGTTATATTCAAAAGTCATATGACGCGGTGACAGAGGTGGAGGCGCCGAAAAAAGGTGAACAAGACGCAGAGTCAGTCCCGCCGCCGGCGGCAAAAGATAAACAAGCAGCACCATCGGACCCGCCGCCGAAGGAAGCTACAAAAGCAGCACCATCGGTCCCACCGCCGCCGAAGATAGGTAAACAAGTTCCCCAGCTCGGAGAACAACCCGTACGTTCTGTCCCCCCGCTAATTGTCCCGCCGCCGACGAACAAAGATAGTCGAGTTCCCCAGCGTGAAAAACAACTAGTACAATCTAACCCTAAAGCGCCGATGGTGTTTGACTTAGAGGAAATCCGTCGTCTTGCCGCCGAAGCGCAAGTTCCTATAGACGAATATGCTTCGAGATTGAACTTTGAGACTGCACCAACAGCTCCACCAGTAAGTAAATTTGTTATGGGGGAAGCTTTGGTGAAATGCAAGTTACCAACAAAAATGCGTGCTCTCCATTTTTGGTACTTGAAAGCCGCAAAGAAAGGGACAGCTTCTGTCGTTCTGAAATGTAGGAAAGACGATGAGCACTTCTTAGAAGACTACAACCACATTGTTCGGTTTAGCGAACTTTTTCAGCTATACAATCTGCGGGCACTCGACAAATCTATCATGAGTTCCTATTGCCTGTAAGTGATTTATTTAAGTCTTTACCTAGTCTCGTTCATTGTTTGTAATTATTCTCACTTTAATCTTTTGTGTGCTATATTATGCAGATTGAAGATGCTCGAGCTCAAAAAGCTGAACCAGCATGACATTGGGTTCATTGACCCGGATAAATATAACGAAGAAACCATAATAAATCCCTTGTATAACAAGAACACACCGGATGATTTGCTAAGGGTGTTCAAGCGATACCGCGACAAAAGAACTATATATTGGCCTTACCACTTCGGGTAAGTTTTAGTGTCTTCTACACATTCTAATTTGCTCACCCGATGTTAAGTTTAACTGATGAGTTATGCATGACTGTGCGCAGCTACCACTGGATTCTTCTTGTCATTGAACATCGCAAAGGACTTATTCATTCACTTGACTCATTGAGATATCATCCTGACAAATACAGGAGTTGTTTCGACTTACTAGCAAGGTACATTCATTTCTTACCGCCTCTGTCATTCATATCTTGATGTCAAGTCATTAACGAATAAATCATTTGTGAATGTTCTTTGTCGGGCAGCGTTTGGGCAAGGTTTGTCGAGGAAGATCCTGCAGGTGGGTGGCCCAAAAAGCTGGATTAGAAGTTGAACAAGGTAAGTACTGCTACCTACGTCCACACAACATTCTCATGCATACTTCATTATTATTGATTGAAATCTATTCTTGTATAGTCTTGCTTGGAGCAACCAAAGGGA
This sequence comes from Poa pratensis, assembly GCA_947311845.1. Lineage (NCBI taxonomy): Eukaryota > Viridiplantae > Streptophyta > Magnoliopsida > Poales > Poaceae > Poa > Poa pratensis. The sequence goes on from CAMZMU010000068.1 coordinate 37,668,751, forward strand.
ACTGAGTTATGTGCATACTTCGTTTGCGAGTATGTACATGTACTAGTCACCGAGAAATGGAATATGAAAAGTGCAGACTTGGCAAAAAGCGCTGCAAGCTACCATTCGAGCACCGCTTCAAAGCAATTGGAGAGGAATTGGCGGGATTTTACCTTTCGGAGGCCTTATCGGAGAAAGGAGAGTACTACGATGCTGAAAGCATGAAAGCGTTGAAAGCGTGTAAATAACTTGTTGTTTTGCTTCAACTCTTGTACTACGATAACTCTTGGCGCATCAACTCATGACTACGATCTAAAAGTACGCCTTAATTTAATTGTATGTGTTATAAATATGTGCATCGACTTCATACGACACGGGAACGGTTACGACGTGGAAAACGTTACGGTAACCGTCACCGTTACCGTAACGGTTACCGTAACCGTCACCGTAACGGTCACCGTCACCGTAACGGTAACCGGTTACCATTACGGGAAGGGTTACTAGTGAAACCACGGTTACGACATGGGACACGGGAACCTATAACCAAACCCCGGCATATATAAACCCTAAACCCTGCAATTAAATCGAAAAAAAATCCAAAAACCCTTCCCGGTTGGTTCTACCAACCGGGACTAAAGGTCCCAACACACCACGTCCCCACGTCCCCCACGTGGAGGGACCTCTAGTCCCGGTTCGGAACCCGCCGCGACTAAAGGGCGGGGGACTTTAGTCCCGCCTGCTTAGTCGCGGTTGCCAGGCCGCGACTAAAGGGGCTCTGGAACCGCGACTAGAGGTACTTTTTCTAGTAGTGAAAGGGATAATAGTTTTATTCATAAAACATAAATGGCAGCCAACGCTGTACTTAGACATCATTGTATTGAATGGGACTCAAAGTATCTTCGGAGATACCGCTGTACTTAGACATCATTGTATTGTCAAACTATAGCAACTATTGATCACTCTACCTGCATTGAATCTAGTGCCTTATATGAACTAAAGCAAGGTAATCTAATTTTCTGTACATCATATAAGGAACTTCTATTCATCGCAAATACGTACATTAACTAAATCGAGAAATTGAAGGAAGCAACAAACAACAAACTGCAGAGGACGAATTAAAATTCAGAGACAATATGAAGGCTTTCATTTGGTTATAAAAGGAAGAGATGGAGCTGTTACAAAAGATAGCAAGAAACGATGAAGTAGCGGAAAGATCAAACCAACGGGGACACGAGATTTAACGTGAAAAACCCCTCCAAACAAAGGAGAGGAAAAAACCACGGGCGCCAGCCAGCAATCACTTTACTATATCGGGGTGAGATTACAAACGCCGTGGGTTTACAATGTATGGCTTGGCATACCCTAACCGGCGGCTTACAAGATGTATTTATAGTGGATAAACCCTAAGTCGGCTGCAGTCCGACTCAGAAACAATCCATACCGTACCGCGGGTGGCTGCCGCCCCCCGCACCCCCTTCCGTGCATACCGGATGGGCCTACGAGTGTGATGGGCCAACTTCTGACTCCGGGGCGCTCCGCTCTCCTACGTCACAAGCTGGTCTTTATCAGTACATACGAATTTGGATCACCAGAAAACAACACTCCACCTTGAGACAAATTCCATCTTGTAGCATCAACGAGAACCTTTACCCTGAAAACAATAAAGAAAACACCTTCGGCGCCAAATAGCCTCTTGGGCTAGACAGTGATACCAACTAAGCCCGAGCATAGCTCAAACTTAGTAACAGGAACAGGCTTTGTCATCATATCAGCCGGATTATCATGAGTACTAATCTTGCATACCTTCAGCTTACCTTGTGCAACAACATCACGCACATAATGGTATTTGATGTCAATGTGCTTTGTTCTCTCATGGAACATCTGATCCTTAGTAAGGTAAATGGCACTCTGACTATCACAAAACAGGTTAATGCAAGTATCAACTCCACAAAGCTCAGCAAACAAACCTTTCAACCAAACAGTTTCTTTAACTGCTTCTACAATGGCCATGTATTCAGCCTCCGTGGTGGATTGGGCAACAACCGGCTGAAGTGTTGCCTTCCAACTAACAGCACAACCACCAATGGTGAACACATAACCTGTGAGGGACCTCCTCTTATCCAAGTCGGCAGCAAAATCTGAATCCACATAGCCTACGAGTCCCTCACCAGCTCTGCCAAACTTCAAGCAAGCATCAGACGTGCCACGGAGGTACCTAAAAATCCACTGAACAGCTTTCCAATGTTCTTTACCAGGATTAGCCATGTATCTACTCACCAAACTCATAGCATATGACAAATCAGGACGTGAACAGACCATAGCATACATCAAGGAACCAACAGCACTAGAGTATGGAACTCGAGACATGTACTCCAAATCATCATCAGTAGTAGGACATTGAGTAGATGACAACTTAAAATGCGAAGCAATAGGAGTACTAACAGACTTTGCATCATGCATGTTAAAACGATGAAGAACTTTCTTAATGTAACTTTGCTGATTAAGAAATAAGAACCTAGACTTTCTGTCACGTGTAATTTCCATACCTAGGATTTTCTTAGCAGCACCAAGATCCTTCATCTCAAATTCGCTGCTCAATTGTGACTTGAGGGCAGCGACATCTTTCATGCTCTTGGCAGCAATCAACATATCATCAACATATAACAGCAAGTATATAGGCGATCCATCAACAAACTTAATGTACACACAGCTATCAAATTCAGACCTCTTAAAGCCATGTGACAACATAAATGAATCAAACCTTTTATACCACTGTCGAGGAGATTGTTTCAAACCGTATAAGGACCTTTTCAACTTACAAACAAGATCCTCCTTACCCGGCACTATGAACCCTTCAGGCTGGTCCATGTATATCTCCTCCTCCAACTCTCCATGCAGAAACGCAGTTTTAACATCTAACTGCTCAAGCTCAAGATCATGCATAGCAACAATGGAGAAAAATGTCCGAATAGAACTATGCTTGACAACCGGAGAGAAAACATCATTGTAATCAATACCTGGGATTTGACTGAAGCCTTTTGCCACTAACCTTGCCTTAAATCTTGGAGGCTCACTTGGAGACAAACCCTCCTTTCTCTTGAAGATCCACTTACAGCGGACTGCCTTCTTTTGCTTAGACAAGCTCACAACATCCCATGTGCCATTCTTCTCAAGTGACTGCATCTCCTCTTGCATAGCGGAGATCCACTTCTCACGGTCACTTGTAGCAATTGCTTCAGTATACGTGGACGGCTCATGTCCATGCTCCACCTGTTCTGCACAACTCAGAGCATAATTAACAATGTTACACTCCTCAATTAAACGTGGTCGAGGACCACAATTCCTCCTTTGTCTACCAGCTTAAAATGCGAAGCAATAGGAGTACTAACAGACTTTGCATCATGCATGTTAAAACGATGAAGAACTTTCTTAATGTAACTTTGCTGACTAAGAAATAAGAACCTAGACTTTCTGTCACGTGTAATTTTCATACCTAGGATTTTCTTAGCAGCACCAAGATACCGTACCGCGGGTGGCTGCCGCCCCCCACACCCCCTTCCGTGCATACCGGATGGGCCTACGAGTGTGATGGGCCAACTTCTGACTCCGGGGCGCTCCGCTCTCCTACGTCACAAGCTGGCCTTTATCAGTACATACGAATTTGGATCACCAGAAAACAACAGGAGCATCATTTTAAACTTCAATTACAACGGTAGAGATGGGGAAGTTTTTAAGCACAATGTAAGGATGCATGAGCCGCTACTTCTGTAGCCTTTTAGAGGAAGCAATATACCTGATATATATGGTGACCAGTGATAAAATAGGCATGGCATGCACAATCTGTAGTCCAAGCAGCCACCGTTTCAGATGGCAATGAACATCCAAAAAGACTTTGCAAATGAGGTGCTGAAATCGAGTACAGTTGGAGGGTAACATAAATCATTTTTGAACGTCAATGATACTGCAGAATCTGACGTTACGAAGTGTCAGTGACCATAAAAACCACGGTAAGGGCAAATCACGAGGCTCTTCTCTGTTTTTGGTACTTCTGGCTGTAAGAAAATCACAATCAAATGTGGAGAAAGGAGGCGCTGGTAGGTGCGGGTCTGCTGAGGCCTGAATGTTCACGAAGTTTGACAACAGCAGCGCTTCCTGCCCTTACAGGACCATGCGCTGGACGCTTGGAGGTGGAGCACTGGGCGCTGCCGGAGAGAAAGTCGTGGAGCAACGGCCAGGAGTGGGGTTGGAGATCTGCAAACGGCGGCGCGGGAGCCTAGGATGGGCTTCCTCGTATGCGCCGTTGAGGGGAGAGAGCACGACGCAGGAACTCGTCAATGTTTTGGTTGATGAACGACGGAAGTCGCGGTATTGGGGGCATTGTAGGGGAAGCCTATGGCGGGGAGAGAGACTTTAGGCTCGCGCCGGCGCCAATCTGGAGCAGGTTTGGCCTTTCCTCCAGGGAGAATTGATTATCACCCCCAGTTCATGCACCACCGCCACTTAAGCCTCCTTGTTGGTATTTCTCCCTTCTGGCCCCCTTTGGCTTATTATCTTCTCATTAAGCTATTAATTTGTTATGGTAATCTAATTATAAGCTGCAATGACAAATCTGCCCCTCTGTCTCTTTTTCAAGTCGCACGCTGGGTGGATAATTCGCTCGTGTCCTTTTGTTTCTGCTCGCCACTGTGCCGTCCGTGAGGCGCCGCGCTCGGCTCAATCGGCCCTGGCCGCGCCGCGCTCGGCCGTATGCCGCCGCACTCGCTTCAATCGGCCCTGGCTGCGCCGCCGTCCGCCGCAGCGCATGCCTCAGTCGCCCTTGGCCGCTCTGCCCTCCGCCGTACGCCGCCGCGCTTGCCTCAATCGCACCTGGCCGCTCCGCCGTACGCCCGTACGCCGCCCTCCGATGCATCCCGCCGTCAGTCCTCCGCTGCATCTCCCCGCCGTCAGCTGCCCTCCGCTGCATCTCCCCGCCGGCCGCCGCCCTCCGCTGCATTGTTTGTCGATTTTGCTTGCTGCTTCGTCGATTAGGGAAATTATAGCAGTTTTTTTTGTCTGAAGCGAAAGCACATATATCTATTCATATTGAAGGGTAGTTATGTCTGTTCATTTGCCCATTTGATATTTATATATTAACAAAACCTCTAAACAAGGCAAAGGGGCATATCAGCTAGAGGACTGCCGAACTGGGGGGTCCGAAAGGGAGGAAGACCAACAAGAGGGTTTAAGTGGTGGTGGCGCATGAACTGGGGGGTGATAATCCAAAGGTCGCCGCCGTGCAGAGGAGAAAGAAAGGAGGGATCGGGTGGATATGTTTGAGGGGCTAAACTGCAAACATGCTAATGCTTTGGACTGCGGGTTGATTTCCTATTTACCAAGGGGGTAAAGTGCAAAACGGCGCAACGTACCACGGACACCGTTACTTGTATTATATAGTAGAGATTGGCTATTTCTTCTGGAAATATTGGAACAACCTTTTGATCCTCTGTTATTCATTTACAATTGTTTTTCATCATCTGTGTCATATTTAGGCCTCCTTTGATTTGAAAGATTTCCTTAGGATTTCTATAGGATTCCATCCCTGTGAAAATTTTCCTTTTGTACATGTTTGATTCGAAGGATGGCATCCTATAGGAACCAATCATGTAGGAATTTTGTAGCTTTTTTTTTACTACAACTATCTGGATATATTAAGTAAGGAAAACAGTACAAGAGCCATCCAGAACATGAACAGCTGTCTCAAAATTACAGAAAGAACCCTGACAAAATACGAAATAACACCTAAGTCCTTGGTTCTGTCTGCAACGAGCTCGATCCGCCGCCGCTTGCCGGAACCGCGTCATCCCCGAGAAGACGACGCCAAAGTCCAAGCTCGCCGCAGCTAAGTCACCGGCCGGAAACTCTAGAGGACGACGCCTCGTTAATGTCGCCGCAAGAGCCATCCGGCACGAACGCCAGAATTTGGGACGGAGAGAAGACGCATTGGCGGGGGACACGCCCCGAATCCAACCGGCGGTCAGGTCAGAGTCGCCGGCGACCACCAGCCTCTTGACCTGCAAGAAAACTAGAGCAGGGACAGCTGAGAAAAATCCTCCTGAACTGGAACTCACGAGCTCCACGGCAGCGATGGAGGAAGCGCCGGCGCGACGAGGTTGGAGATGGAGAACAAAATCCGATGATGCGGCCGGCGACCTCGCCTCACCGGCCACATCCAGGAACCTAAACCTCGTAGATCGGACGGATCCACGAGAACCCGAAGCTCGCAGCCCTACGACGCCACTCCAAAGAACGCCGTCACGGTGGAGGAAGGGCTGAAGCAACTTATTCCACACCGGCGTCAACTCCACCACCATCCCGACGCCGGCCAGCAAACCTACCCTACTAATTACACGCCGGAAGCACAGATCCGCGGTCACGCCACTCTCACGCCGCCTAAACGGCCGGCGGAGAGTGAGGTGACCGGCAGTCTGACCAACGGCAAGGAGAGGGAAACGGGGCTCGTCCCTTTTTCTTCTCTTCTACTGTAGCAGAGGGGAAGGGAAACGGGGAACCTCTAGTCCTGTAGGAATTTTGTATCTTGTTATCACATGAAAAGAAACATGAGCTCGGACCTCATTTAAGAATTCCTTCGTTGCAATCCTGTGTCCATAGGATCCGGCTGGTCAGGACTTTCTATTCCTTTGATTTTCCTACCCTTCAAATCAAAGGAGGCCTTAGGGAAGTTGTCATAAATGATGTCTCCTTCTCGATTTCCACATCCTGCTACTTTGAAGATTATTGGTTGAACACAGTCGCGGAGCTACGAAGAAATAACTCGACGGGCCAGCTTAAATAGAGGCATAGTATTCACTACAGGAACCACGGGCTATGCCGACGGCCGTTTACCGTCGGCACAGGCACCGATGCCGTCGGCACAGACCTATGCCGACGGCCACCGTCGGCATAGGGTCGTCGGCATAGATGCCCGTAGGCACAGGTCGTCCGGCCGTCGGCATAGGTGAAAGCCGTCGGCACAGGCTGTGCGGACGGCCAAAAAGAGACCGTCGGCACACAGTTCGTCGGCACAGGGAAGGTGGGGCCCATGACGGCCGACCGCACGGACATCACCTATGCCGACGGCATTGCCGTCGGCACAGGTGGGACACGTGTTGCAAAAAAAATGTCCCCGCCGTCCCTCGCTGGGGACAGGCTGGGGACGGGGGCTGTCGACGCCGACGGAGTACGGGCTGGAGCGCCGCCGCTGTGGAGCGTGGCGAGGACGGCCGACGCAAGGCGGAGGTCGTCGTTGGCGAGGCGGAGGTCGACGGCAGGGCGGTCATGGCGACGCGGGATCCCCGGCCGCGCCCCGGAGCTGGTGCCATCCCAAGAGGAGTCGCCGCAGTGCCGTCGAGGGATGGGGGGCGGCCGCGGCGGCACGAAGCCCGCCGCACCGTGACGATGCCGTACCGGTGAAGTGGTTGTAGACGACGAGCATCTCGCCGTCGTCCCTGCATCTCCAACGCGAAATCTTTGATGTACTCGACGACGAACCGCACTCGCTGCCGCGCGCGCCGTGTCGATGGAGCTCTTGCCGGGCGAGGGGGCGCACGCCTTGCCGCCGCCGGGATGGTGGCTCCCGCTCACCTCAGACCACGCCGCCGAGAGGGAGGCCGCCGAGTACTGCTCCTCCCCGAACGTACGCGCTCTCGCGTTTCCGACTGATGCGCACGAGGAAGAAGATGGAGGAGGCGACGAAGGAGGGGTCGACGGCGGGTGGTGCAAGGCAGGCGACCGGCGACCTGGTCGAGGTTCCGCAGCGCGGAGGGCTCCCTTACGCCGGCAGTAGGCAGAGCGCCAGGGCGGCGAGGCACGGCGCGGCCGAGCTAGGCAAGGCCTTCTGTGTGGGATCGATGGGATCGAACGTGCGTGCAGAGGATAAGACGGAGCGAGAGGATTTTTCTTATTTTTAGACGGAAATGAGTGGATTAGATAGGATGTCTCTTGACCAATCAGAAACAGATACACAGATCCCACGGATCTTGTGCTTTCTCTGAGATTCTGGGAGTCGTTGGATCTTGCAGATCAGCATCCAGTGGCTCAGATTTGTTATCCGCGTGGAACTCTCCTGGCCAATCAGAACGCGTAGTTTTTTGTAAAATTTTACAGATGAGCAATCAAAACTATCGATGGTTCTGTGATATAACCACTACTAGCGTATCTTAAAATGACTAGCAAAATGACCGTGCGTTGCAACGGGCTTATACTTTTTTATTTGAGATATCAACTGAATTATTTTATTTTTATTTGAGATATGAACTGAATTATTTTAAGATATTTTCATTTCAATTTCTGATAAATTTTTGTTGAGTCACTTGGGCCAAATAAAACGAATATTTATATTCTTGAAAAAGAAACTGATGCATTTTTCTTTTGCCGAGTCTCATTTTTACAGTTGTGTAAGATTAACATTACATTAAATCTAACTATTTGCCTAACAACTTTGCTAAATTGTAGGTACTTTAGAAAACAAATGTTGTTACATAATACTAAGACTTGGTTTATTGAAAAACGCTGATATGCCCGTCGACGGAATAGTTAGCTTTCATATCCGTCCATGCATGTCAAAGAAAAATCAAATGAAATATGATCAGTAGCTCAAAAAATTATGCTAAAAGTGTCTTTTAGCCCAATAACAAGCGTTGTTTTCAAGCAAGCAATTCGTAAACATGTTGATCTAATAGCAATGTAGAAGGGGCACTAAACAAAGTTTGAACCAATTTTCCTACATAAAAATTCTTGATGTGAGATTGGACGGTGGTGTGTTCTATGTCAAAGTTCTGTATAGTCTATTTTGGAGTATTAGTTAGCAGCATAATTTAACTATGTGAATGTTTGCATCGACATTTCTTATTATGAGAAGCAGTGCTGAACAATAGTTCACCAGAGAGACTGGTGTGTCGCACGAGTGATTTGATATCATTCCTATTGTTAGTGGCTCAAATTTCTTTGATTAATCATTGAGCTGTAGAAAATGTTTGACTCGCTACTACGAATACACGTGAGCAAAAGCCTTGTGCAAATTCACATTAAGACTGACAAAATCTGAAGAAAGTAAACAACCAAAGTAGCGAAACACACGCATCTGCAAGTCAAGTTCAGGCATCAAACAGCCTGCTCATTGAACATGCCAAACGTCTCCACACGTCATTGAACATTCTCAGGTACCAGCAATGAAAAGCGGAATAATTTCATAGTTGGGTGACTTCAGTTCGAAGTTCCCAACAGTACTGTACCTGTCGCTTAGCCTGCTCAAGCATGGAAGAGTGCAGAATATATAGATTGATAAAATGTAGAAGTCGGCAGCGCCGGCACACTTGATGGGAATGATCGCTCCGGCCGGCCTGGCTGGCCGGAGGTGACGCAATGACGTGGCAGATTGGCCGTGAGGGCTAGGCGTTTGGACGCACTGTCAAGAACAGGCGCCGCAAAGGGACCTTGGACCCCTCCTTCTCCCCCGCTACAGTGCAGGAGAGGCGATTTGTGGAATCGCCCGGCCAATCCACCTCGCCAGCGGCAGCTCGCTGGTTCCCCTGCCCTCCGCCGGCCGCTCCGGCGGCGGGAGGGTGGGGGAACCCCGGTCTTCGTCTCGTGTACAGGTAGGTTTGGGTAGGCTCAACCCTGGCGGCGCTCGGGAGGCGGTGCGGTCGGGACGTTGTTTGCAGGTGGAGGTCGCCCTCTTCGGTGGCGCAGCTCGGCGGAGCTCCGTCACGGATCCTCCATCACCATCACGCTCGCAGCTCCCGGGAGCTGTGCTGGGTGATTTCCCTTCGCCGGTGGCCGTGGTGCGGCGGCGCCGGATGTGCAGAGATCTGGAGGTTGAAGTTTTGTTGAAGCATGGCGATGGCGGTCGAGCTCCAGGGTGGAGGCTCTCTGAGTTCGAGGTTCGTCGACTTCCCGACCGTAGAAGGGCTCCTCTGATCCAAGGTTTGGGAGGAGTTGCGGCGGCGCGCCGGCGGCACGGCCTGTTGTTCGTCAACGCCATCGGGTTCCAGCAGGACCTTTCTGTAATTTGCTTGTTTGTTCTGGACCTCCTTGTAAAGAATGTGCTTTAATATAAATCTTCACTTCCCCGCTAAAAAAAAGAACTGGCGCCGCAGGCGGCATGGGCAAGGCGATGGACGCGCACTTCATCAGGAGCTCGCTGACATGCACGACGGCGGGACAACAACGACCGAGCAGCGGTGGCGCCCATTGAGACCGGCTTACCAGATTTTGAGTAGTTGCAATCAGGCCCTGCGTACGTTAAGGTAGAATCCGGTGGCGCTCGATGGCCACAACTATGGTCTAATTTGTGTGGAAATTAGATGGTTGCCATTTTCCACCATATTTGTTGTACTTGTTTCACAAAAATATCATTTTTGACAATTAAAAAAATGAAAAATGATATTTATAAAACTAATTTGAAAAAACTTAGTTCTGCAACATTGTTTACCATACCAAGACACACCTATGTGTCAAATATGGCCACATTATCACAAACTATGGCACGGGGATGGTCATATCTAGATCATTTGATTCGGAACTTATACATGTTTATAGATGATATAACTTTTTGTGAAGAAGTTTTTTGGAAACATTGTCAAAAATCATGTTTATCATTTTTCATATCAACTAGTACACATAAAAGGATTCCATGCCAAAGGATTTTATTTTTTGAGTATTTTTCACTTTCTTTTATTGTTTTGAAAAAAATGGTCAAAATGGCCGTCGTGCCATGATTTGTGATAAAGTGTCCACATTTGACACATAGGTGTGTCTTGGTATGACAAACATTGTTGCCAAAAACAATTTTTAAAATATTATTATAAATATTATTTTCCAATTTTTAAGTGCCAAAAACAACTTTTTAAACAAGAAAGTACCACAAATATGTTGCAAAAAGTCATATACATGAAAAAAAAGATGAAATGGATGTCATATTTGGATTCCTCTATTTTTTCTAATCGATTTAGACATTTTATTTGTTAAATTTCAATTTATAGATTTAAAGATATGAATAATTCCATATTAGATGAAAAATAGGGGAAAAGAGCTATGCCTACGACTTACCTATGCCGAGGGCAAAGCCGTCGGCATAGCCCCTGTGCCAAATCTATGCCGACGACATATCCTATGCCGACGGCTTTGTCGACGGGCTGGCCTCGTCGGGACCTATGCCGACGGCCCCGATAAAAAGCCGTCGGCACAGGGTTTGGCCGTCGGCATAGATCCCCATTCCTGTAGTGATTTATGTATTGACAACCTAATAATTATAGGAAAATTGAGAATTCATGGTTTTGAATCGCCAGTTAAGGGGCATGTACATGGTTATATCTTAGCGTTGCGACCTAGTACAACTGCTGAGTTGGAGGAGGGTGGAATTAAAAAAAAGAGGTTTGTCTCATGATCTATTAGCCCAATATGTCTCATCACAAATTTAGAGATATCTAGTTATTAGAGATAAGACTAAAAAATAACCATTGCACATCATGTTTTATTGTCATTATCTAAACTACGTGGTAAGTTTATGATAAGACTATCTTTTGTACATGCCCTAAGAATACAGAGAGGAAGATATTTACTCGTGCTAGCCTAGCGAAAATACAAGATATATTGTTTGCAAAACACAGTACAGACATGCAGACGCTCACATACGCGTTTGGCGAAAATCAATATTGATGCGGGCTTCTTGAGAGATACGGGTAAAGCAAGTACGAACGTTCTTGCCAGAGACTGTAGGGCCTAATATCATACTCTGGTACTTGCGCATCAAAGATGCCCAGATGCAACCTGCCTAGCAAGCGCCGATGTGGCGGCGGATAAAGTTCAGATGCAGATGATAATTGAATCTGATAGCAGACTTCTAACTGAACGGGAGAGGAAAGAAACCGCGTTGACCTAACCCCTCGTGGCGCTCTCCAGGGCGCCGCCGTGGGCTCCCCATATCGCGCCTCCCCAGTCCTCCCTTCGATGGTCCATCGAGCCGCCGTTGTCGCCGGCTCTCGTGGCGGCGGCGAGCCCAGCTGCCAAGAGGTGGTCTGGGGGTGGTTGCCTGGAGTTCGGCGGCCGAATTGCTGGGGCGGTGAAGTCGCCGTGGCTTTGAGCAGCGGCCAGGGCGGTGTCCCTGGCCGGGGTGGAGGCGGAGGTCGACTTTCGGCGGCGCGTTCTCTGCTGGCGACAGGATCTGGGGCTGGGAGGGGATTGGATCCCGACTGGGTGATGGCCTCCTCCTCATCTCCTCCTTAGTGCGTGGCTTTTTCGGCCGGTTCCGAAGGAAGATCGCCCCGGTTTCTGCCGTTTTCTTCCTCGATGCCGGCCTCCGCCGGTGGGGTTATGGAGCGGCAGATCCAACAGGGTGCCGGTGGGTGGCGAGGGGGCTACTTGCTTGGCATGAATAAAGGTGGTGGTCCTAGGGTTCCAACTCTCGCCAAGATGAAGATCTACCTGAGGCATGTCCTCCTTGATCTGGCCGGAGTGTCGGGTTCCGGAAGGTTCCGCCGGCGATCTCGCATGGACGTTTATGCCTAGAGACTGCTGGCGGATGAGATTCAGTCGCGCCGGAGGGAGCGGCGTGAAGCTCTACTTCTTTTGCCATCATGGGCAAATCCATGGTGAAGTCAGAGGCGGAAAATGTCATGGAGGCCGAGATCGGAGGACTAGTAATGGTGATTGGAGCGTTTATCGACGATGAGGAACTTGCTTGGAGTTTCAAGAATCGCAGCAGTGGTATGTAAGTGGGGGCGACAACACAAGTGACGTTCAAAGTCTTAACTTTCAGGGTGAAAATCCAAGATCTGGCCTTAATTGGTTGTGCCTGGCAATGGCCTTGTTGAAGACATTGTTTTGAGAGCGGAGACTATCTCCAGGGTGAAAACCCAAGATCTTCGATCGGGCGACGACGGTGCTTGTGCACCGTTTCCTTCTTGAAGGCGTTGTTTTTGGTGAATTTGGACATCAGGTGTTATCTTGATGGTTATTGTGCTGCTGCTGCAATGACGGTAACTCTGTAGCGGGATTTTTCTTTTTTAGTTTCTTCTTCTTATTTTTTTTCGGCTGTGTGTATCCCTAATACCCTAGGTTATTGCGTTGTTGCAGAGGCTATGTGTAATTGGTATCTCCGTGATATTAATATATACTCTTTATATCTAATAAAAAAAGCAACCCTGTAAAGCCTTAAGGTTTGCGTGTGCCATGGCCTCAGATGATAGAGGAAACGTCGAGTGTCTGCGAGCACACGATCATGTGTAATAGCACAAGATAAAAGAGGAACTAATAGGGTAGGTCGCCAGAAGTAATCCCTATTTTTCTGCTTAATGAAATCATCTCTTTATATTGCAGTTTATTGAAAAAGCAACAGTCTCGCTTCCCATTTCTACGCCTCCTTTTCTACTCACGCATTCCTTCCTTCACTCCTACCTCCACAACTCCACTCGCGCAACACTCAGTTGTCATTTCCCACTGCGGCTGCTCGCTCATCTCTTCCTCGCTCGCCTCAGCCCGAGCACAGTGTCAGCTGTCAGAGCGCCTACAAAACTGCCCTCGACTTTGTGCCCCGTAGCCCACACATAACCCTTCTCTTTCCCCTCAGTGCCTCCTGGGTCCAGACGCGGCCAGAGTTTCTTCCTCCAACTCTGGCAGCCCGGGCCATGGAGCGCTCCCAACAGCACGCCATCCTCCTCCTTGTTGGAGTTGGATTCCTCGCGGCGTCAGCTTGCGCCGCCGCAGAGTCGTGCGACACCATGAACCTCGCCGAGCAGATATACTCGTTCTGTCCGCCTGGTGAGAAGAGGGGCACAGCTTGCTGCGAGGCGGCGCGGTCCGTTGTGGAGATATCACTGGCTGCCGATCCCCTCTGCATCTGCCGCCTGTAATAGGAGCCAGCTTTCCTCGTCACTGGGTTCTCTATAGGCGAGATCGTCCGTTTCTACATCGCCTGCGGAGGCCGAGACAGCACGGCTGTCCACCACCTCGTCGCTGACAGATGCTACGGTAATGATCAGCCGAGGTCTTATCTCGAATTGATTTCAACTTTTCTATTATGGTAGCTATGATGGCCTAACCATGCCTCGTGCTCTTACTATACTTCTGTATCATACATCTCTAGCGCCGCCGCCTCAGCAGCAACACGGACCCATCGATGGCGAGAACATCTACGCCGACCAACCCACACCACAGTGAAAGAACAACGAACGCCCAGCACGGCAGCAGGACTTACTGGCTACTTTCTTGTGCGAGGCATTCAATCGACCATGTAATAAGGGTTGTAGTTCGTCTCAGTTGGTTCTTAGTTCTCTTCTCACCATGTTTCTCCCTCTTAAGCCGTTATAGTAAAACGAAGTGCTCCAAATTAGAAGTCTCTGCAATGGCACATCCTAATTACATGCACCTTTACTTATCGGAGGACGGCATTTGTTTATTTTGGTACATTAATTGTTTATAGGAAGTTTGGCTTGAAACTTGTCCATGCATGCAATTAATGGTTCAGAGAGCATGGTACTCATTTTTTGTCAGAAATATCTAACGATTTGGCAACTGTCCTTGCCTGGCTTGATACAATTGAGATTATTATGAATCAAGTGGAAATAAAGTCTTGATGTCTAGGAAGATACACATTGCACTTTGATCCTATTAAAATTATGCCCCTCTTTGAATTGTTTCTTCTGCCCATGTATAACTAGTGTGGTAGTCCCCGTCAACGGTGAGGCATCAGTGGCAATAATGTAAATATTTAAGATGCACGAGTATTGGATTTAGTAGATGTTTAGTGACTGAGTGTGACCCGTGCTCATTCTTTTTCGACAAAGGGCGCTTTATTTTTTTGACCGAGAAGGGCGCTTTATTAGACTGAAAATCTGCATAAGAGACGATACAAATAGAAGCTCACATCCGGCCCTCTACACAACAGGGTGCACACAAACAAAAAGAAGAAAACAGACCGGAAAGTGGTTTGTGATCCCGGGCACCAGTGCTACCTCCTATTTTAAAAATTCAAAAATCCTATTTATAAGTTTCAAAAAAAATTAGAAAAAGTCCACGTGTAGCCAATGATATATCCCACTAATGTGCAAAATTTCAACTCCAAAAACTGTGTATTCTGAGCTACACAAAAAATGACAAATGTGTAGATCTGAGAATGTATATTTTTAAATCTCTAAGTTTCATCAGATTTGTTATTTTTATGTAGCCCATAATACTAAGTATCTCAATCTAAAGTTTGGCACGGTTCTGGAATACACCATTGGCTACATGTGGAATTTTTTTCAGAATTTTTTGAAACTTATAAATATGATTTTTGAATTTTTTAAATAAGAGGGAGCACTGGTGCCCAGGATAAAAAAATCTCCACTGCAGACAGACATAGTAAAAGAGAAAGATAGTAGGAAAAAGACAAAATACAAATGTGCTTCATGGCAAACTTGCTGCGTAGAACTATGGAGAGCCAAACTTTGCCGCCCTCGAGATATGTTGGCAACCACGTTCGCCATATGACCCTTGTACGTGCCAAAGATGGTGGTGGACTGACCCAAAGACTATGCCACCACCAGTGCAGGACCGTCAATTTAAGCCCCCTCAATCACACAAGGATGGAGCCTTTCGTTTATATTATCCCTGCTTACCATACGAAATTAAAGTCCGGCCAGCGCTCGTAGGCAAAAGTTCGCCTATGTTTTGTATTATATAAACGAGTATAAGTCTAAGATATAAGTAAAGGTGGGGCTAAGACCTCTAAGTCAAAGAGAGAGAGCGTTAGCGGGTAGTATTTTGGAATGCTGATGTGTGCGACATATCACACGTGCTTAAAAACCATTAACCTAGTGCATAGTGTTCTCTCATCGCACAAGATTTTTCAGGACGCATCGTGTGCGATCCAACAGTGTGTCTATTTCTAGATACAAGTTTAATTGTCCATTAAATCTGTAAACAGTAATTTCAATCTACGCGTCTTTTATTTGTAAATGCAATTACGTAATAGTTATTGTTTAGCTTTTCTTCTTCCCGCCATTTCGCCGTCATACCACCTCCCCGCGCACTAGTATAAACCTACAAGAAGAACCTCCGACTACTGTAATGGCTCGCTACACTTCCAAAGTCCTCGATGAGATACGATACTCCATGGATAACAATGTGTCACGGCCCCTTGTGTGCCTTCACCTCCGCCATTCCCTCCTCCTATGGCTCGTCATCAGAGTCAATCCCCTCGTCGATAGAGCCGCCAAGTGAAGGTTTGCGCGCCTCCTCCTCTGATGTTCCCTCCTCCCCCGGCTCGTTGTTGGAGCCCATCCTTTGCGCGGAGAAGCCGGTCGACGAGACTGGTTCGGGGTCGTCGTCGTCGTCATCATCGGTCGATCTCATTTATTCTGAGGTGCTCGATTGGAGGCAGGAGCTAGACGACCACATGTTGGTGCAGGAGTCCATTCCGGCAAGAAGAATATATGACACATCGCGTGGTGGAGAACTCCTTTGAGACTCTGCGAAGAACGTCAGCGAAGGTGGTTGCGCCTCAAGGAGGAGCTCAATGGTGCCCGTGCCCCACCACCCAAACATTACAAGGCCAGCGTTGCCGAGGCCTCATCGGGGTACGGTCAGCCATCCGTCACCAACAATGTCGCCCACGACGAAACCTCTTCTAACGAAGAGACAGTCTAGTATATTTAGTTATTAGATCTTTTGTGTATGTGCATATATGTAAGGGATGAAAGTTTTGAATGGGGGCCTCCAAATATAAGTAGTATTTGAGAGCAGTGTTTTGACACCCGAGCTCACCTACTCTTGCCTGTTGTCGAAATTAAAAAAAATATGAAAACACTACAATTTTTTTAGAAAAGTTTAGTGAAAAATAACATTTATGGTGCTTTGTGCGAAAAAAACCAAATCAGTGCTCATTTGTGGCAACAACAAATCCCAAAACTAAGCAATGGTTATTTTTTTGTATAGTGCACCACAAATGTCATTTCGTCACGAAACTTTGCATATATGTAAAAATTAGCATATGTTTTCTCCCTATTTTTTCTGATTTATTTGAATTATTTTCTTTTTTTTTTTGAATTTCGAAAACAGGCAGGAGCAAGTGCGCTCGAGAGTTAAAGGGGATTTTCGGTAATATTTATGGTAATATCATGTGTAATCTCAGTGATATGTTTTGCAATTTTTTCTGTCCATTAACCGGGTGCAATTGTGTAATATCGCACATGATTTATGTGTAATAACCGTGTGCAAATGTGCTCATTCTATTGTCGCACAATATAAGATAAAATACAACTTAGAAAGGCCCTTAGATTTCGTGTCCATTTTTTTACTGATATTTTAAAATATACATATTCAAATCACAGTAGCCCTACTACATATTCAAAAAATAGTAGCCCTGCTAGCCTAGTACTTCTTCTTCTTCTTCTTCTTCTTTGACGATGCCCCTTGCACGTTGTCGCAGTCGCCGCTGTAGTCCATGTCACGGTCGATGTCCTCTGTCGTTCTCGTCCTCCTCCTCGTTGTTGTAGGACGAATCCCTGGGCGACAATTATTATTCACCAATTTTGAAGCAGGTAAAAAAAACTAGCATTCTAAATTGTACATGTGGATGTTTGTTCGTAATGAACCATATATCATGGACATGACATTTTTGAGAATTTTCAAACTTGCTAATTTCATTGATTTCATAGTTTTCTGCATATTTCTTGAAATTAATTCATAATTGCAATACAGCTACATGATAAGTTGGTCTGGAAAATGACCAAAAATCAATTTCAGCAAGTTAACAAATGAAATATTCGAGGAGCTATAAACTAATGTCCGTCTTGTATTATTAGGGCCTCTGTCTTGTATGGTGACTCCATCTTTGAGTCGTCATAATCTAGAGTCGACCAGCATGTAAGCCCATGGAATGGTGCGGTCCTGAGCCGGCCATAGGCCACCTTGGTACCATGGCCCACCTCGCTTAGTGGGCCTACCCGATTGGGCCTCCCCCTGGCAACGCCCGCGACCTGTTCCACTCACAGCGTGTTCAGTCAGTTGTCGGGCCTAGTAGAGAGGTACAAATGCACTTCCATAGATCATGGCGGCTTGCTCGGATGAGTTTTTCTACCATCATTTCATTAATTCATCGTATGCCGTTTATAGTGATGTTTTGATGGATGTTGCTCTTCCCATCCATGACCACAATGACAAATAATGACCAAGTTCAAGGGCTCGGTAAAGGTGAAAGGGCAATGATGTCGCCTAGAGGGGGTGAATAGGCGATTAAAACTTTTCCGGTTTAGGCTTGCTAATTGCGGAATAAAACTAGGTGTTTAAATTAACAAGCCAACAACCTAAATAAACTAGGCTCACCTATGTGCACCAACAACTTATGCTAAGTAAGACAAGCAACAAGGTGATAGCAATATAGAATACTTCAAGCACGAAGGCTATCACAATGCAAAGTGCATAAGTAAAAAGCTCGGGTATAGAAATAACCGAGGCACGCGGAGACGAGGATGTATTCCCGAGTTCCTCCTTGTTAAGGGAGTACGTCTCGTTGGAGAGGTGTGAACCAACACAATGGTTCAACAACCACAAAGGTTTCACCTTCTTCTCCGATGAACCGCACCACAAAGTTTTCGTTCACCTTCCACTATCAGAATCCTTCGAGGCGGAAATCCGGAGCCTTTCAACAACGATCTGGGGCACAACCCACACAGGATTGGGGGCTCCCGAATAGCTACAAGTGACCACACAAGGGTCTCAACCACCACACGGGCGTCTAGGGTCCAAGGACCCAAGAGTAACAAGTTCACAAGCTTTCAACTTCCACGAATCCTCGTGGAGAGCACAAACCGATGCAACGAAGCAATGGCAAGAGCACAAGGCTCAAATCCTTCACTCTCGAATCCCACCACAAGCAACTAATTCTTATGGGGGAGAAGAGAGGAAGAACAACAAAGAACACAACAAATGGAACTTCAAGATCACGATCTACTAGGTTCCCCTCACTTAGAGGAGGAAATGATTGGATGAATATGTAGATCTAGATCTCCTCTCAATTTCCCTCAAAGATATGCAAGAATCATGGGAGGGAATGAGAGAAAGGCAAGCTTTTTCCAAAGATCAACAATGGAGGAGTGAGAGGAGAAAAACTTGCTCAAGGGATGTATTCAACAATGGGGAAGAAAGCCCCTTTAAATAGGTCCACTAAAAATATGGCCGTTGGCAGTTTTTTTTCCGCGAGCTGCGCTTGAGAGCCGGCCTGGGCCGGGCAGGCGGCTGGCCTGGCAGCCGAGGCAGCTGGCCCGCGCAGAAATAAAACTTCTGAAAATCATATCTTTTTCAATAAAATTCCAAATGCGATGAAACCAACTTTGTTGGAAATATTAAGGGTCACAAATATGGAGGAGATATCACACATGGGAGGTGTGGACCTTATCTCGAGGAGGACCGGTAATATTTCCAACACCGAGAACGCAACAAGTTTTCCATCCGACATCCGTTTTCGGTGAACTAGAGCTTGGTGTGGAGATGAACACAAGCTCTAAATTCTCACATGGATAAAAGCCAAAGAAGAACCAAGAAAGATGATATGCCAAGTATGCAAAGGATTGAGCTCTCCACAAAGATGCGATCAAGTTACTCACTTGAGAGCCCCTCTTGATAGTACGCTGTCTATCCTATAACCCGATCTCCCACTAACACCACGAGACCGGTAAAATAGAAACCCTATCAAGATCATACCTTTGCCTTGCGCATTCCACTTGAGCTAGATGATGACGATCTTGATCTGTTCAAGTGGACCACCTTTCTTGATTGCGCTTGCTAGCACATGCTTGATGAAGACTTCTCCAAATGCTCCCCCATACACCATTATGGGAGAGGCTCGCTTAGCTCCGTCTTTATGAATCCACTTGCGCTTCATATTCTTCTCTTGATATAGATGATGGCTACATGAAGTTCACTCTATCTTCTTTTCCAAGCCATGCTTGCAATAAGCTCAACTCTTCACATGACCATTCTTCATATAAACCCTTGGATGGAACCTTGGTCATCATGTAATCTTCTAGAGTCCAACACATGAACTCCACTCTTTTCCTATGGACAAGATCTACAAGTATATCTCAATGCAAACATTAGTCCATAAGGATTGTCATTAATTACCAAAACCACGCATGGGGCAACACATGCCCTTTCAAAAGGGACGCACGAAAACATTGGATCGTAACAAAGAAGTTGGTCATGTCCGACTCTACAAAGACTACTTCCATTGTACAAAGCCAGTATACCCTGTCCATCCATTCTGGGGAGGATTGTAAATGTCAAGGCATATGTTCTACCGTATTCGGCAGGGAGTGATGGATTATGATGATTACTTCCAATGCAAAAGATGTTCTTGGTAAGATTTCATTCTCCTCCTATCATAAATGCACTGCAGCTATTGGGGTGCTTGCAAATGGAGTTGTTGGTGATCTTGTTGATGAGTACATGTCCATTGGAGAATCAACATTCACTGAGGAAATGTACATGGTCCACAAAATTCTGATTCAGGTGTTTAACCAAGAACATTTGATAGAACAAAATGCTCTGGATACAGCCCAATTGTTGTCGATCAATGCATCGAGAGAGTTTCCTGATATGCTTGGAAGCCTATGTTGTATGCATTGGGAATGGAAGAACTGTCAATTTACTTGGCATGGGAACATATAAAGAACATGTTGGAGAGTGCACATTCATACTTGAAGCAGCGGCATCACAAAATCTCTAGATTTGACACTCTTTTTTGGCATGTCAGGTTGTCACAATGACATCGGCATGTTTGAACGTTCTTGGGTGTTCTTGTGGCTCGCAGAAGGTAATTCTCCAGCAGTCAACTATGATATCAACGGCCACCAAGATACCAATGTACTATCTAGATGATGATATCTATTCTCTGGCCTACATTTGCGAAGACAATCTTCAATCCCTAGGGAGAGAAGATGTCTAGGTTTGCTAAAAAACAAGAGAGTGTTAGGAAAAAATGTGGAGCACGCTTTTGGTGTGCTCCAATCTTGTTGGCCAAATGTTCAGCACCCTTGTAGAACTTGGAACATAGAAAACAAATTGAGGTGTGAATGTTTATGTGATACCCCCTCCGTCTCAAAATATAAGCCGACCTTAAATTTCGCTGGTCAACGAAGTACTAGTCTGACCATGTACTTATAATATATCCATAAAGTTAGTATATTGATATATGAAATGAAATAGTTTTGCAAGACGAATCGAACAGTAACATTTATACATTCACAATCCATATATTTTAGTATATATTAGAGGTCAAAGTCGAGCATATAAAACCAGCACACAAAAATAGTGTGTCTTATAATTTTGGACAGAGTGAGTAATGCACAACATGATTGTAGAGAACGAGAGTGATGGCAATATCTATTACCAAGGGTGGGACTTGCAGGACGAGTTGATTGAGCCCGATGGTGGACTGGCAACGTTCTAAGAGTTACTCCAAATAGGCAACCGATAGCCCTTCACGTAGTTACCTCACAACGGCGCCAGAAAACACTTTACTGACCCTTCGCGTGGTTACCTGCGTGAAAAGTAAATGGGTTAGGTTGAGACTCCAAGTGCAGAGTGTGTAGTAGGTGGAAGACGTGTTTTCCCCACGAGGGGTGACTCGAGGGTTTAATATCGAACTCTCGGGGAATCAGTAGTGAAGATTTATCTTTCCTATCCTTCTTTTGGTTACCTACAAAACAAACTAAATGTTTTGGTCCTCAACCTCACCTAGTGGTTGTCAAGCACAAGGTGTTAGAATGATATCAAGATAATATGCAATGCAAACAAGAGATAAATATGCAATGGTGGTAAATAAATATGCAAGGATGGTGGTGGCAATGATAAATGATATTTTTGGGTTTTTTATGATGAATGCAAGATGTAAAAATGTTTTTGTATTTTCGGATTTAATAATGGCAGAAAATGGTAAATGGATAAAAGTGGTTGGAAAGGTGTTTCTTATGATTAAAAATGGACCGGGGTTCATGGTTTCACGAATGCACTCTCTCTTTAATATCGTGGTAGACAATGGAACACTAGAGTTGACATATGAGATTGCAACAAAACAGTTTAATGACAAGTTACAATTATATGGGCGTCACGTCCTAACATAGAGATCTTTTGGTTATTAGTCTCTTTTATACTCCACCAAGATGCGAACTAAATCATAACACCTCAGTAATTAAGATAACTCAGAGTATAGCAATAAGTATCATGACATAAAGTTAAAATAAGAACATGGTAGATCTAGTCATGGAGGAAGTGGCAATGGTCACACCCACATCTCCGGTAGCATGGTATTTCTTTTTATCCCTAGTGAGGCAACAAAGTAAGGTATAACACCCAAGTGGATCGCAGAACTTTCTCTCACGTTCACTGCACTAGCCACCCCCTGTTACTCCAACTAATGCACACGTTTCTCCTCACACGCTCTCATAAACATGCTTGATCATCACAAGTAAATAAGAACGGGGTACATAATATGCATCTACTTTCATAACTGAAACAAAACAATTGCAATCTCAAACATATATTAACTCATAAAAAGATCCACCACAAAGGTATTACAAAGATGACCGTAATCATGTTCGGCAGCTCATACGGTACTAATTAGTGAAGCTCGAGAGAGAGAGATACATAAGTTACTTCCATAAACCCATAGTCCAGAGGTGGACTACTCCCTCTTCATCATGGAGAAGGTGGAGATGTCGTTGGAGAAGATGGAGACCACGCCGGCAGCGCCCCGCCGGAGTTTTCCCCCTCCAATCTGCAACTCCAGATCTCTATTTCGGTGTTTCTGTGTTTCTGCGGCGCTCCCTCCAGAGAACGTCGGGAGACTATTTTTATAGGCATTTTTAGGTCAAAACGGAGTCGGTGGAGGAAAGATCGACGACAACGGAGCCTCGAGGGCCAAAGTGGGGGGTCCCACGTGGCCAGGTACTTGGGCCACGTGGGCCCACTCATCTGGGCCCTCGAGCCTCCTCTTGTTTGCTTCTTTCGCTCCCAGGTCTTGTTCCTTCCAAAAAATGATGCTCGTAAATTTCCAGGTCATTTGGATGTCGTTTGGGTCCCTGAAACATTAAAGGAAAGAAATAGGGTTTTCTGCCTGCGCAGGGTTAATTCCATAAAAATAGGAAACATGTCAAATATTCCCAAAATCATTATAAAACAGTGATATAACCCTTATATGATGCAAATATGACTGGAATATAAGTGAAAATAATGCAAAGTTCATGTATGCATTTTACATGCATCAGCAACTCACTTTCAACTTCAAAATGATCTGGTTGAATATTTGTGGACTACGTAGAAAACCAGTAGTTTTATCTTTTTATTTTAATTTATTTGTTTGTGTGAACAATGTTTAATATTAGGCAGTAAACTATGTTATTTACATTTATCGTGTAAATTTGATCGTGTGAAATATTTCACTTGTTCCTATTAATTAGATGTATAAAATGGGCAAAAACTACCAAATGATGATAATAGGAAAACAATACGAAGTTGGCAAACCTAATGAGTCGCCGTGTTAGTTCCCAGTACATAACAACTACGGGCGGACATGGCCTAACGTCTGTCTGCAACATGACCGAAACAAACACATTTGGTTTTGGGTGACTGGTTGGAGTTGCCCTTAGCACCCGTCCATCAAGGCAGCGCTTCCTCTCTCTCTTCCCCTCCTTTTCAGTCACGCATTTCTTCCTTCACTCCTACCTCCAGAACTCCACTAGCCCAACACTCATTTGTCATTGCCCCCTACGGCTGCTCGCTCATCTCTTCTTCGCTCCGCCTCACACCCGAGCACAGTGACGACTCTCAGAGCGCCTACAAAACTGCCCTCGACTTTGTGCCTCATAGCCACATATAGGCATTCTCTTTCCCTCTGACATGGGGTTACCACGGCAAGTCCCAGGGTCGAGTACCTCAGGTTGATTGAGAGGAGAAAGATGGAAGTGCTGGTAGTTACCACGGCTGACAAGCAAGGCGATTTACCCAGGTTCAGGCTCCCGGAGGATAACACCCTACTTCCTGCTTGTCTGAGATTGATTATATGGAGGTGTTACAATGGTGACCCCGGCGAGATATCGATCTCGCTAGGGTTTTGGTGGTGGAATATGAGCGTACCCTAGATCGACGGCCCTCCCAGCCTTTATATTAGAGGCTGGGTCCCGGGATTTCGCAACCGATTAGGTTTACAGGTAAGGTAAGTTTCTACCGACATAAACTACGCCTTTCTTGGGATGCACTCTGTCTTGTTTGGGCCCCCTTCATGGGCCTTGATCGTTATCTTCTAGTAGGCCGTCGGTTGGGCCCTAGTCCTTGCGTGCACCAGGTATCCTCATAGTGGGGCACCCGATAGGTAGGCCCACATCACCCTCCCTCAGCGCCTCCCGAGTCCAGACGTACGCGGCCAGAGTTTCTTCCTCCAGCTTCGGCAGCCCGGGATATGGAGCGCCCCAACGCCACGCCATCCTCCTCCTCCTTGGAGTTGGACTCCTATTCTTCCTAGCGGCGGCAGCAGGCGCCGTAGCAGAGTCTTGCGGCACCATGAACCTAGCCGGGGGCTGGACTCCTGTTGGCCTGATGAGGAGATCCACCAGCATCACCAGGAAGCTTGCTGCGAGGCGGTGCGGTCTGTTGTAGAGATGTCGCCGACAGTCGACCCCCTCTGCATCTGCCGCCTGGAAGAGGAGCCCGATTTCATCGTCGGTGTGCTCACTATACACGGGCTCGTCCATATATATGTCGGCGCCTGTGGAGGCCAAAACAGCACAGACGTACGACTCGTCGCTGACAGATGCTCCGGTAATGATCAGCCGACCTCTTATCTCTACTTTTTTTTGCGGGGATCTCTACTTTTCCTTATGGGTCGCTCTGATATCTGACCTCAACATGCCTCGTGCTCTTACTTCTGTTTCTGTGTCCTAAGGGCATCTCCAGCCGTTGTGCCCCCCCCTCCCCAGGGCTTCCGCTGATGCCTTTTGGCTTTGCGCCGGCGCAAACTTTGGCCTGGGGGGTTGGAGTTTCCACTTGTTTGGCCCCCCAAGGCGAACACAAAACACCATAATTTAAAAGTTCATTTCCCCGCCTCAAAACCAGCCCAAGTTCGGCGATCAAAGCAGTCACAGTTGGGTGATCATACAAAAAAGCCACAAGCCGGCGATCGAATCATGCCATTGTTCGGCGATGTAGTGCCACATTCGGCATGCTGGTGCGCAGATCAGATGGTCACCGTGACACCTCGGCGTCGTCGTCCAGCTCGATGCGTGTGGTCGGTGGAGTAGGGGCGAAGGTCGGAGTGGCGGCCGGCGCAGTGCTCGGCGGCGGCGTGGCGGTGTCGGCCGTGTCCGAGGCCGAGCTCGTGTCGGCTGCTGTGGCGGGACTCGGATCGGCTGGAGGAGTGGAGCTCGTATCGGCCGAAGGGGTGGCGCTCGGCGGAGGTTTCGGGGTCGCCGGAGCAATCTGGCTGAGGATGGTGTGCCGCTGCGCCATGAACCACTCCCGGACCTGGGGATCCATCGCCGCCGGGTCGCCTCCCATCAGAAAAGTGAGGTCATTGTTCCTCATCTTCGTCGCGGTGGTGGTCTTGAGCAGGTCGAGCTCACCCTCATCCAGGCTTGGCGAGGAGCACATCTTCCCTGTGGCTCCACTTGATGCGAGGCTCGGCGGGAGGCTTCGGCACCTTGGGGTTCTTCTTCTTCGCCTTGCCTTTGGCCGCGGCCGGTGCTGCTTCTTCTTCGCCAAGGACCTCGTCCGCCGGCTCGCCCTCGACTTCCGCGGTTTCCTCGCCACCAAAGCCGCTGGCCTGCTGCGATGAATCCCGGCTTTGCGAGAAGAACCCCGGGGTTGCGGCCGAAGTGATGGAGCCGGTGGTGATGAGCTCTTCCATGAAGGTGTCGCCTTGCATTCCGTCGAACAGCATGTGAGTGTCTCCGCTCGGGGCGAAAGGGAGACTGCGGCGAAGCGACGGCGAGCTCGTGTATCCCGGCGATCCTGCATAGAGTGGAGGTGGAGGCGGAGGCGCACCCTGCGGGAACGCGATGTTGGGGTTGAAGCCGCCGTGCGGGTCGTCGTCGGCGTACGCAGGACGTAATGGGGTGACACGCTCCAGCGAGGCGACGGTGACGGCGAGTAGCCCGACGGTGAGAAACTCGTCGGCGAGGCGACGCTGGCTTGGCTGCCCCATCCGGCGAACTGAGGATGAGGTGGGAGGCCGATCCTCACCTTGGGCGGTAGAGCCGGCGCATCCACCTCCATCACCTCCTCCTCCTCTTCCTCTTCATCTTCTTCCTCCTCCTCTTCTTCGCCGCCACCCTCGGCTAGCTCCTTGGCGCGCTGCGCCTTCTCCCTCTTCCGGCGGCCAGCGTTCTCGGTCTTGCGACGCGCCAGGTCCGCCGTCCACTCTGCATTGGACATGCCCGGCGGCCTCTTCTTCGGCTCCCTGGGCTTCCTCTTCTTCGGCCCTTTCACAACGACGGCGGTGGCGGAGGATGCGACGACAGCGGCGGCGGTGCGTGGGCCGGTGAACTTCTTGGGCGGCATGGCGGCGAGATCTGGGGGAAAATGGCGGGAGCTGCGAGATGGGGAGGGGTTATGTGGGGCGAAATGGCGGGAGAGCTGGCGTGAAAAGGAAAAAAAGGGAGGGAAATCGCCTCATCTCGCCGACAAGGCTGGCCCACGTCATCTTTTGCCCCCAGGCCGAACCCGGCGAGTTGGGTTCGGCTTGGGTGCGCCGGCGCTAAAAACGACGCCAAACGGCGCTAATCGAGATTCTGGGAGGCGACTGGAATAAATTCGTTAGCGCCGGCGCTAAAAAAGCCATCTGGGAGGGCGCTAGGGGACGGCTGGAGATGCCCTAAATCTCTAGGGCCGCCACCGCAACAGCAACACGGACCCGTCCATGGCGAGGCCATCTCCGCCGACCAACCCACACCACAGTGAGCGAACAACGAACGCGCAGCACGGCAGCAGGACGAAGAGTTCAAACAGTAGTACTCGGGCTACTTTCTTGCGCTAGGCATTCATTCGACCATGTAATAAGGTGGTAGTTCGACTCGATCAGTTGGTTCTCAGTTCTCACCACTTTTCTCTTTATTATAAGCCGTTATAGTAATAATGAAATACTCCAAATTAAAAACAAAAAAATGAAATACTCAAAATTAAAACTCACAGTGCAATGGCACATACTCGTGTCTATATGTTCTTTTACTAGCTATATACACGGGGGATATCCCCCACAACTTGCGTGGTGCGTGCAAACTAGTACATAAACTTGAAAATTAGAATGAACCGGTACACCAACTTGTGATGCAGGTGTATAATTGGTCCAAATCGTTCTGAGATGGATACGTGGCAGCGGTATTTTTTAAAGACACCCCTAAATTTTTTATGTGGCACAGTTGATGCCTTCTTGTGGGTCCCACTTGTCATTTTAGAAGAAAGAAATAAAGGAACAGCTTAACTCAGAGCGTGCTAGCCACCATAGGTAACACCAATTGAGAATACGGAGCTAAAGCACCCTTTCTTATATGAGAACGGGGCAGAGGCCCAGTGGTAAGGGTAGTAGTGGCTAAACCTGTCAACTAGAGTTCTAATCTCGTCGGGAGCGAATTTCCTGAATTCTCACAAAGGAACAATTCTTAGCCACAAAGGGTTAGTCCTGTTTGGTCTCATTTTTATATCAGGCCTAAGAGGCAGTGGTCTTGAGAAGACCCGCACGTTGTGTATATTGTGTGTCGGAGGGTTTTGCCTTTTTCTTCTCGGCAGGAGCTATTAGAAATGCACGACGAGAGAAGTTGATGGGTGAAGAAGCACGTGAAGCACGCATCACAAGACTTGCGCGCAGTGGTGACCACATAAGCAAGCACAATCACGACGTGCCCACACCCTGCGGGGGAGTGCTACAGACGGAGAGCGCTACCACGACGTGCCGATGCCGCCGCCTCTAGCTACCTCCATGGTGACGTACCCTATTTCAACCTTTGTTCCGATGGTTTAGGCGGTGGCACACCAACACCATAGGACATCGGCGGGTTCGCTGACTAGACTAAACGACAACATGTCAATATGTCATACCCGGCGCCATGCAACAACATACAATGCAACAACGACGATGCCACGAGAGCCAAGAATGAGCCTATTTTTATCATCATTTCTCACGTGCAACGAATGGATGTTATGGTTAAGAAAACAGAAGATAAAGTGGTGTACTCTCTATTGGCTTGAGCGCATGGCCATAAATACGAGGACAAGAGTTGAAACCAAGCCAATAATAAGCCAATAATCTAAATTGGTTTATAGATAGTGGCCTCTTAGTTATGTAGATATGATAAATGACGATCTGAATTGGCGTTGTCTATAGTAGCAAGCACACTCTGACCTGTGCTTGAGCTAGTGAGTTCGAAGAGAGAGGAGCAGCATTTGTGCGAGATAAAAAATTTAGGGGGCGTTTTGTAAAGTACTTCTGCCACGTGTTCATTCTAGAATGATTTGGACCAATATTGCACCTGCGTCACAAGTTAGTGTACTGGTTTATCCCAGTTTTCAAGTTTATAAACTAATTGCACGCACCATGCAAGTTATTGTACCTCCAGTGTATATAGCTCTTCTTTTACTTATCACATATTCCATTTTTTATGTGTACATTGTTATATATAGTAGTGGTACTTATGTTGTCCGTTTATACCGGGATATTCTTCATAAGTGGGCTACCTCACAACATTTTTGTCGCTCGGCCATGGCTTTATTTATAAAGCGGGACTACGAACTGTTTCAAAGATATATAATAGTGATCTTGCTTGTGACAGTAGTGAGGTACGATTTACTGTCAGGAGGATCATCGACAACGCTAATCCCAATAAGCTCGAGGTATGCCATGATTTACAGGAGGCTTTATCCCTTGTTCCTGGTGCTTGATGCTACCATGGAGGTGGACGACATGTCGCAACCAAGAGTGGATCATCTGGATCCTGCAACTAGGGTCTAAAGCTTATCAGCTAGGTTGTGCATAACCGAACCGAAACTGAAAATCAAACCTAGAATTACCATACCAAAACTGAAAATCGAACTTAAAAATCCTAACACAACCGAATTTCGGATTTTCTAGGTTTTGGCTGAGGTTACGGTTAGTGAAACACATAACCATCAGCCCCTATCTTAATTTTTTTTTCAAAAGCCATATTTTGATGTTAAAGCCAAATGACCAAAGCAGGCATATGGCTTGGCTATTATCATTACACATATTATAAATAGGGCAAACAACTTTTAGTTTCATGTAAGTATATGCTTAGTGCAATTGTATGTACTTTATGATTTGTATCGGATGTCATGTGTTCGTCTCCTGAGTTGTACTCGTTCCGTCTCAAAATATAAGGCGCGTTATTTTGTATTGGTTTTTGATGCTCAACTTTGATAACTAATATATACTAATTTATATGGACTGAGAATGTATAAATGGTACAGTTGGACACTGGCAGAGCTTGAAACAAATACCTGGGCGGGCCAAATTAAAGAAGAGAAGAAAAAATCACGTCTTAACTAGTGTGTTGCTGCTGTTAGAGGGTAATTCGAAGCTATAAGGGAATTTTGTCAACCTACCCAACCGGTAGCTAAGAATTTGGGGGAAAAAATGCATGTGCTTGTTTTTTTTAAGGAAAACTACATGTGCTGGTGTGTTGTACTTGTCTAGCTGCAATTGAAGGGAAATTGGAGGTGAACTGCTCCATTTATTTTGCACCTGACGTTGCTAGGCGCTGAACCTCGGGCTTGTGTTCGTATGGACTAATGAACTGGGCTTAAGCAGCAGCTTGTCCTAGTATTACTGAATTGGGCTTTCGCTGTTGGGCTCTCAATGTATTGGTATACTTCTTTTTGGAAAAAATCCTGGGCGGGCCGGGCCCGGTTTGGCCTTAACGTAGCTCCGCCACTGCCATTGGATTCGGTCTTGCAAAATTTCTTTTCTTCTTCTATTATTATTATACTATTTTGTGGATATTATATATACAAATCATGGTCAAACATGTACTTCGTTGACCAGCGAAATTTAAGTCCCCTTATATTTTGGGACGGAGGGAGTAGTATTTTCACTTTTGCCAATTTTCCCCTCACGTCACGTGAGCACACAACTGCAATATTTCATTCTTTTTCCTTTCTTGTGTCAGCGAGATTGCACCAAAATAGGAACATCTACCCTAAAAACAAATAGGAGCATCTGACCGCTAGAATTACGTGTTAATTGGAATTCACATCAACTTTGATTAGTTTAGTTATTTATGAGTTGGACCAAATATTTATTGGTTATTACAGAACCTGAACCGTATTTTTATTCAAACCATATTTGCCGAAGAATTGGAACCATATTTACCAAAAAAAAAACTTACTAACTAAAGGCACAGCCTTGTTATCACTTATCAGAGGTGGTAGTTGTTTGGTTGGAGCTATGGCGTTGAGTCATTAATCTCCATTGCCGCTCTGCTGCCTCTTCTCGCCGTCCCTTTCCTCCGTTTTGTATGGGAGGCAATCACAGCTTCTGTGTGGAGTTCGTTGAGCGGCGATGTAGCAGCGAGGGTCTTGACAACCTAAGTGGTTCGTCCCAGGCGCCAGCGATGGTTGTGCCTACGTGTTTCTTGGACCTGATTGTAATTTTGGATCTAGTGTTGGGGTCCTCCTTGCAATTTTCAGGGACCTGCTTGTAGTTTCCAGTTTTCTAGAGTCCTCTATTGAGCTTTGTACCGCAACTTTCTGGATTTAATGAAGAGCTCTCTCGGTCCTTCACGGCCCAGCCTCTGGTCCGAAAAAAAATTGTCTAGATAAAGCACCCGCGAAGGTTTCTCCCACGGCAGAGTTGACAATGGAGTTGAGCTTCCTAAACAAGTGGCGTTGATATGGGGGGATATGATAGGATCCATGTAGCCTTGCAAAGTTGCTAGCAGCACGACGAATGAAAGTTGATATAATTATGTGCATAGTTAGCTTGCGGCTCACCATCATTAGCTGACAATTAGAATTATTAATTCTTGCCAATTCAAAGCAGTAGGTCGCCAAATTGAGTAATTCTTAATTCAAACAGATATATGTTGGTTAGGCGGAGAAGCAGGACTACTTCCAAATTAATCATTGTAAAAATGTCTAGTCTCTCAGAAAAAGGCTGGAGAAGCATTACTTCGTCGTGTGGATAATCTGTACTTGAATTGGTGACACTGCAGGAATTAGCAAGGTCTCAAGGTCACTAACAGCATCGATCGACCACAACTGTCAAGTACCCACGGATGAATAAATCAACAACTTCCTGCTTATCATAGATACATAGATGCTTAACCTCAAAAAAAAAATAGATACATAGATGTCGTTTGGGATATTGACCTTTTATCCCTAATCAACTGTATGATCGGTTTGGGATATTGAAACATGAAAGTATTGAATATGTCCAACATGGAGATTCCAAGCGACCAAATCCATGTCCATGACCCGTTCTTTAAATTCTCCCACCCGTACGTGCAGCCATGTCCCAACATTTGCCGGATCAAACTCGCACGTATAAATACCAATGCAGGAGCAGCACAGACAAGAGCAAGTTAGCCATGGCAAGCTTCAGGATCTCCTTCCTCTCCCTCCTTCCCTTCCTCCTCCTCGCCCTTGTCGCCGCCGAGGGCGCGGGCGAGAAGCGCGCACATTCATTGTCCATGTGCAACCGCATGGGCACCATGTGTTGGACACGGCCGACGACCGGAAGGCGTTGTACCATTCGTTCCTCCCTGACCATGGTCGGCTCCTCCACGCGTACCACCACGTCGCCAGCGGCTTCGCGGCCCGGCTGACGCAGCGGGAGGTCGAGGCGATGTCCACCCTGCCTGGGTTCGTCGCCGCGGTGCCGGACCGGGTTTACAAGCTGCACACGACGCACACACCGCAATTCCTCGGGCTGGACTCGCATCAGGGCACAAGGAACAGTTCCATCGGATTCGGCGACGGCGTCATCATCGGGGTGCTCGACACCGGCATCACCCCCGACCACCCCTCCTTCAGTGGCCATGGCATGCCGCCACCGCCACCCAAGTGGAAAGGGCGGTGTGACTTCAACGGCCGTTCTGTGTGCAACAATAAGCTGATCGGCGCTCGCGTCTTCGACACCGCCGGGAATGGTACCTCCTCTAGTGGTGGGCCACCGTCTCCGATCGACGAGCATGGGCACGGCACGCACACGTCAAGCACGGCAGCGGGAGCAGTGGTGCGAGGCGCTCAGGTGCTTGGCCAGGGAAGGGGCACCGCGTCCGGCATAGCGCCGCGTGCGCACGTCGCCATGTACAAGGTGTGCGGCATGGAGACCTGCACAAGCGCCGACATACTTGCCGGCATCGACGCCGCCGTGGCTGACGGCTGCGACATAATCTCAATGTCCCTTGGGGGCCGTCGTGCCGTTCCACGAAGACAGCGTGGCCGTGGGCACGTTCGCCGCCGCGAGAAGGGACTGTTCGTCAGCATGTCAGCCGGCAACTCCGGACCGGACTACTACACGATGGAGAACGAGGCGCCCTGGATGCTCACCGTCGCCGCGAGCACCATGGACCGATCGATCAGAAGCACAGTGCGCCTTGGAAACGGGCTCGCCTTCGATGGCGAGTCAGTCTACCAGCCAAACATCCCGGCCGTCTTCTACCCGCTGGTCTATGCGGGCGCGAGCTCCACACCCAACGCAAGCTTCTGTGGTAACGGCTCACTGAATGGCTTCGACGTCAAGGGAAAGATAGTGCTTTGTGACGTGGCAATGATGTGCGAGGCTTGAAACGGGTGAAGAGGTGCTGAGAGCCGGAGGCGTCGGCATGATTCTGAGCAACCAGTTCATTAACGGCTTCACCACCTTCGCTGACGTGCACGTCATCCCAGCGTCCCATGTGAGCCAAGCCGCCGGGGGAATCTTGAACTACATCAAGACGACGGCGAACCGATGGCGCAGTTCTCCTTCCGAGGCACTGTACTTGGCACGTCGCCGGCCCGCTATCACTTCGTTCTCCTCTCGTGGGCCTAGCATGCAGAACCCTGGCATTCTGAAGCCCGACATCACGGGCCCTGGCGTCAACGTACTCGCGGCCTGGCCATTCCCACTAGACACACCGTCGGGGGCGGCCATAACGGTGCGACATTCAACTTTCTGTCTGGAACTTCAATGTCAGCACCACACCTTAGTGGAATCGCCGCGCTGATCAAGAGCAAGCACCCGGAATGGTCGCCGGCGGCGATCAAGTCTGCCATCATGACAACCGCCGACAACACCGACCTCTCTGGCAAGCCAATACTGGAAGAGCAGCTCAGGACGGCCGACTTATTCGCCTTTGGAGCCGGCCATGTCAACCCGAAGAAGGCCATAAACCCTGGTCTCATATACGACATTACTCCCACCGACTACATCGGTGTCCTCTGCAGCTTGTACAAGAACAGGGAAGTCTCTGTGATCGCACGTAGGGCGGTGGACTGTTCAGCTGTCAAGGTGATCCCGGAGATTCAGTTGAACTACCCGTCGATTTCCGTCATCTTCCCTCCGTCGTGGAACTCGACGACTCGAATCTTGGTGAAACGCACGGTGAAGAACGTCGGAGAAGTGCCAGCAGTGTACTACCCCAAGATCGACTTGCAAGGCAATGATATAAAGTCAGCGTCGTGCCGGCCTCGCTACGTTTCAACAAGGTAAACCAGGTGAAGAATTACACGGTGTCCATATGGCCAAGGAACGGCGTGTTCGTGCAGGGCGCACTCCGGTGGGTGTCGGACAAGCACACTGTGAGGAGCCCCATCTCGGTCATGTTTGCTCGATCTACTTGACAACTTATACTGTAATAAGAATGGTGTACGTGTGCACGTTTTATCGAATATAGCTGAATGCATGCGCGTTGCCACGGGCCTTAAGTATTTATTCGGTGCTGAGTTTACACTTGCAACTTTATTTCAATTCTCTCTTGAGCTTAATAAAAAGATAGGCGGATTTCCTGCTTATTCTCGAAAAAATAAAGAGATGAATAAGTCCGTCAAGATGATCATGTGATGGCTCAATATGCCGGAGGGCTCACAGCACACTGAAGGTCTGTACGCCGGACGTTACAGGACGAAGTTGTTGAGAACTTTGTTGACTAGATGCTCCCCGTAGACCACCTTCTTATACTTGGCAATGCCGCCTGTTTTCTCTCTGCAGAACTCCACAGGCTCCACGCCAGCATCGAAGTTCGACTGTATACAAACGCCATTAGTTTCAAGAAAAAAGAAAAGAAAAATGGAGTATAAACAGCTAGACAGAAATGCTCCTTGTCTGCCTTTAAAAAAATTATGTTCTTCTTTGTGTACGCATACATATACCTCGTAGAAGAAGGCAACAGATACCCGGTAATGAAGAGAATTGTTGAAAACTCTATGGAGTGTTGGCTGATATATTCCGTTCGACCAAACCTAAAACCAAATGATTTAGGAGAGTCAATAAGCCAGCATTTTCTTCCACAAAGTTCGAATGGGACTAAGCATTTTTCATGATTGGAAGCTACAAAGAAAACCTCGAGCATGTCACCGATGTTGCAAACAAAGGTTCCAGGGATTGGCTTGGCGTGTATCCATTCGCCGGACAGGTTTCTGACCTGGAACCATAGTATCAAAGATTGTCTACATTTAATCTTCTTTTTTGCTCTATCATAGAGGAAGTCGAGGGAATAAACAAATGCAATATATATATATGTGTGTAGAATTGATTGCTAGTGATTAGTGAAGAAGGAAGTACCTCAAGAGCACAGATGTCATCATCCTGGTTAACTAGTGTCAGAAGGCCTGCAGTTTAACAAAATGAGGAGATGGTTCCAATTTTTGTATAAAGTTCAAGACCCTCGAGTGGTCGGAGAAACAAAATAAAAAAACCATATGAATTTCCAAAGAAGAAAGCAAGGTATAGTAGTGTCCCTGACCATAATCTGTGTGTGCTCCACTGCATTGGCCATAGAATGGATGAAACAAAAAAGAAAAACAGAGTAAGATATATCCACCCAAGTGAGCATAATTCTTGCAGCACATGCCACCTAACAACAATGGTGAAACTATTTTTTCTTACCATCCAGTATCAGTGCGTTGCTCTTGTGGAATATCAGCTGAGACCGGATAACCAATTAACCTGAGATACCAGAAGGGGTCTCCCGCCGTTCCTCCTTCAAAAGAATCGGAGGGCGCACCCAGTGCCAATGCTATACCTCGCATGATCTTCCTTGAAAGATCTGCAACGAAAAATGTCATGATAAACACCTCTGGTAATGGCCATGTGCGCAAAATAGTAATCAAAGCAGAGCTTAGTAGGAAACCTCGAAGTAAGCTTGCATAATTTTCCAGGAGAACTTCAAAATTTGATGGGTAATCGGGCCTGCATGGAAGGTGGAAAACGTCGATTCTTTAAGTACAAGCACTTCAGAAACATCCTCAAGTATTAAATATTGTCATATTTATATATCTGATATATGTCCAGTCGGTGGCGGAGCTTAACAGAGCTTGATAGGGCTAAAAAAAATCCAGTGCCCCCCCCCCCCCCCCCCCCCCCCCCCCCCCCCCCCGACATGCAGTAAGCTCCCACACTCTGTGCAATGATTGGTTAAGAAAACACTGATACTTCCTCCTATCCAAAATATATGTTTTTGTGAAGGCGTGACATACAGTGGCGGAGCCAGGAATACAAACCTGTGATGTCAATTCGAAATTGTGTTGTCAAATACATCTATTTGTTCAAATTTTGTATATTTTTTCGCATGCTTTTTAAGCTATATATGAAGGTTTTGCCAAAAGGTTATGTAGTCAGCTGACTACACAGCTTAGGCGTGGCTCCGCCACTGGTGACATAGTCTCCATAATGATACTATGATCATCAATTTATTTGCGAACATACTGTCTCACATAAAAAATTACTACGTCTGAAACAAGGGATTTGTTTCGTGATTAATTCAGTAATTTTTTCTTTATACATGATCAAACTTGGAAAGTCTTGAATGGCAAAATTCTATTAAGACCTACATATTTTTTTCATACCAATACTATGAAAAAAAATTGAACAAGCAATATCCTGGTGGACAAAACAAGCAGGAACTGAACCCTGGAAATGCGAAAATGGCCACGTACAAAAAAAAGAGATTTGATGTTAGAAATGTACCACAAATTAGGTCCTTCCAAATGTTTACCGAGGTCTCCGTATTTGCCTGGCTCGATATGCGCGTAACACTGTCATGTTTGCCGGGATGGTTTAACTCATAAGCCAAAACAACTTAAGCAAGCATGACAAGAAGACTCAAAGATGGGCGAGCTAGACTTACATCAATTGCTTCCTGCATATCAATTTTGCCCTTGGTAATGTTTTCGCCCACTCTCTGGTACCCTCTGATGACGATAAGCCACTATAAATTAGGTCCATTTCTACATGCATGCAGTACGAGGAACCAAAATAATGGCAACAAGTGAAAGATGTTGAAGCAACCCACACCTATATCCTGTCCGAGGCGTCAACCTGATCTTCCGTTTTTCCTCGAGAGGAAGCTGAAAGAACTTGCGTGTGACATCCCTAACCTCCATCATCATTGACTCCTCAATCCCGTGGCCTTTCTGTTAACAATGCATGCACAATGGTAATTAGCGTGTGTGATAGATCGATGAACTGTATAACATTCAGATCAACCCAGTAAGGCAGTAACAAGCTAGTTAGCTGACGAGTGATGGATTGTTTACCACGTAGAAGAAGCCGGTGTCCTTGCAGGCGGCGTCCAGCATGCGGACGACGTGCAGCAAGTCCTCGTCGGTGGCCATGCCTGGGTCATCGATCTTCTCCACCAGCGAGCCAATATCTGGTCGTTGCAAACATGAGGCAAGAAACAGGCACCTTAAGTTTCACAGGTCGATGAGCAATGGCATCGTCAACCAGGAAATGGAAAACACAGTCAGTAGAATAGAGTAACGGACCTATGAGGGGGATGGCCTTGAAGTCGGAACCCATGCTGGCCGGCGGCGAGCTAGAGATCGCAAGTGAAGTGAGTGAGGTGGGTGGCGAAGAGAGTTTGGGGTTCGATCGGGTTAAATAGGCGAGCGAGCGAGCGAGCTATGGCTGGCAATGGCTTGTGAGGTCTGAGGTGAGCCCGGCGGCTAGTCGCGGCGGCAAGAATGGATCAGCAATCATACGGCGTGGAGCACGTGCCTGATGGGCGCGCCGACTGTTCGCCACTTCTTCTCACAGAGAAAGGAAAGCAGACAAGATCTAGACCAACTTGATTAGCCGCATCCTCTTTTCTGTTAAAGAAAATAGAGCACTCATGGCTCATGGGTACAATGATGAACCTTGGCTGTCTCGAAACATGCACTTCATTTATGTTGTGTTCACTTTGAATTCTGATTATTATGGCTTGTATGTCTTGTTGAACACTTGAACCAACTATTCGTGGCCTGTGTGCCATTATTGAGAATCTAAACCAAATATTTGTGGCCTGTGTGCCTTTTATGTATTGCAAACATGCTGTTGAATATTTGAAATATTTGTGGCTTGCGAGCATTTGTGAACTGCCCATTCTGATGTTCATGTATTTCTACTGCAATATATTTTACTATCTGTCATTTTTCTGCCCTTTTTTAGCTAGGTACAGGGGAAGTTCTGCCTTTTTTTCTGACTCAAAGTTGGTGGGTATCCGCTGGGTATTTGATACCCGGTGGGGACCGGAGATGGTACAGAAATACTACCCGTGACCTTTAACGGGGACGGGGATAGTAAATTTTTTGATGAACGGGGACGGGATGGTTGATCGATAACCAGCGGTTACCTTCCCCGTTGCCACATGGACTCATGGGTACTCTAGCAAGTACAGACAAATGCGTGTACGCAAAACGCTTTTTGAGTACATGATTTAATCTGTCAGAACACATACGTGAAAAGTCATACTCAAAAACGTTTTCCCCTCAAATTCAAACTTGTATTTTCCGCTATTTATTATGACACCGATGTGCACAATCATATCCTTTTCAAGCTCAACATACCGAGCCTTGCCGCCGTTGACGATGCCCTCATAGGCCTGGCTCTGGCTGGCACAGGTGGTGTGGAGTTCACGCCTTCAGCTGAGTGGGAGGCCTACGTCACTCTGCTGCCCTGTCCAGCGTGTTCTGGACGATGTCGAGGGCCGAGTAGAAGTTTAAACTGGTTGAGTTTTGCTCCGGCCGGTTTTGTATCTTCGTTTTTATTTTGGGCTAGACCTCCACTGTTTGCTCATTCTTTATCAATATAAAAGATAAAACTTTTGCCTTGTTTCAAAAAAAAAGATCATTTACGAGCAGAAGGGGCATGACGGGAGTGGAGGCGGCGTACAAATTCCCCGCCCGCCGCACGGGAGCCATGTGCACCCAACTGTATCGAACTAATGTGCGACCTGATGTGAAGTGCCTCTGAATTGATATGAAAATTAGGGGTGTAAGTGGGAATCACCAAAATCCCGCTTATATTTCATTTTATATTTTTTTAGTGCAAAAAAATGTCTCAAATTTTGTAGTAGAAATAACAAAATAAATTATAAGTAAAATTTTGCAAGATCCTACTTCTGATACGAAGAGATAATCAAGTGTTGACTGAGCCGCGAGCAGCCACACACGGTGCGATTCGCTGTACCTGTCGTGTACTAGTGTGTCAGGGCACGTCTGTTTTTTTTTTTTTTTGACTTTAGGGCACGTCTGTTGGGTCGCCACAATGGAGCGAAAGCGGACACGATTGTGCAACTTGTCCCCACAAACTGGATGGGCGACGGATCCAGATCGTAGACCAGTCCGGAGTTTTAGTTGGGCAACGTGCTTAGCGTGCAATGGTGTGCTCACCTCCTTCCCGCTTGATGCTAGCATCTCCGGTTGGGTGCTCAAACGGCAGTCCAAAACCCTTTGGGACGTGCCGGATAGATTTTCGCTCCCACTCGCGCCGTCCAAACGCGTTTTGGGTCCGGCGTGGCCCAGTTTTGTGTCCGGCACGTTCATCCCACGCCTTCAACTTGGAAAGGCTTCGGGCGGCCCCGGACGGAACGAAACGCGACGCTACGTCTGCCTCCGACGCGCGGGTCACGCCTGTCAGTGAGACGTGACTTCAACCGGCGGTGGTCAAAGCCGTCGTCAAAGGCGCGTGCCGCGTGGCGACGCCTCGTTTTCACCGCCGGCGGACGCCAGTAAGCCGTCGCGTCCCACTACTCGTCGGCGTGAATGCGGCGCGCTTTTTCGAGGCAGCGGCGTTAATGCCACCGCTCTCCGGCGGCCATAAAAGGCGTACGCCGGCCCCGTGCTCGCCACTCTCACCACCGCTCTCTTCTCTTCCTTCTCTGCCCGCCACCGCGAACCGCACCGCCACCGCACCAGGAGATGACCGAGAACTGGAGGCACACCGGGGGCGCGGCGGCGAACGGCTTCGCGCCGCGCACCCTCCTCCGCGAGCAGTCGGAGGCATTGCGGGACAACGGCTACCCGGTGCCACCCGACATGTGCGTCGGCCACCGCTGGGCGATCTCCGTCCGCGGGATCCCGGTGCCGCGCCCGCTGACGCGGGCGAACCGCGAGTTCGCCCCCGCCATGATCTCGCACAACTGGCGCGAACTGACGCCGGAGATGCGTCAGGACCCACGTTGGGACCCGGACAACGAGGCCAACTACGGTCGCTACGAGGAGGCGTTCCAGCGCCTCTTCGACGAAGAGATGCGCCGCTGGGACGGCCCTGGGCCGCCGCCGGTGGACAAGAATGTCGCCGGCCGCGAGGCGTTCTGGGGCGTGCGCGGGCACACGCTCCACTTCGTCTTGGAGCACATCCGCAACGGCGGGTCTCTCCTCGATTGGCCGGCGGCGGCGCCTCCGCCCCCGCCTCCTCCCGCGCCTCGCCTATGGGCGCTACGTGCCTCGTCGCGCTCGTCGGCGTCCTCGTCATGCTCGGCAGCCTCCTCGTCGCGCTCGGTGGCCTCCTCCTCCTCCTCCCGCTCCCGCGCCTCGCCTCTGCTCACGCCGAAGCCGGAGCAGATGAAGGTCAAGGCGGAGCCGGGCCTGTCGCCACTCCTGGCCGAGCTCGTGGCGGCACAGGCGGGCACGGACGACGACGCCATCGCGCAGGCCGTCGCCGCCACCTCCATGAACGACGTGCCACCGCTCGACGGGCCCGCTGCCTGCGCGTGGCCGTCGTTCGAGCACGCCAAGGCCAATGGTGTGCCCTTCTTCGACCTCACCGTCGACGACGGCGCCGGCACTAGCCGCATCAAGGAGGAGGACAGCGGCGCAAGACCAAGCAGCGGCGGCGCCGGCGTGAAGAAGGAGGAGGAGGAGGACCCGTACTACGCCTTCAGGCGCCAGTACCACCGCCACCGGTAGATTAATAGGTTTTATAAATTTCATTTAAATATGTAAAATTTTCTAAAGTTTGAATAAATTTTGATGAAGTTTAAATTTACAAAAAAAAATTGGGCGCCGCGAGTGGGGAGCGAGGGCGCCCAAAGATGCCAGGCCGTTCGGGACGACGTCCAAACAACCCATACGGAAGGCCTTTGAGCGCCCCGACTGAAGATGCTCTAATGGAATGGATGAGACTTCCGTATCATATCTATCCACTCTCGTATGGATAACAGGGATCGGACACATATATTGTCATTGTCTCTGGTAAACTGTTGAAAAAAAATACTCCACACGTGGCAGCGGATATCTCTTTAAAACTCTATTGTGTGAATGAGGAGGTATAAGATGCATCAAACATGAATATATTGTCTCCTCCTGTGTAAATAATCAAATTAGAAGAACAAAAGAATGATTTGTCTATCGAACCATCAACCAGTCCATGGCCCATGTCAAAACAAACAAACAAAAACACCTGTCCATGGCCTGCTTGCATTGTTGTGATTGTCCCCACTCCAAATGCACCACTTCTATTGAGGTTGTGTTTTCGTCAACAGAGCATGTCTACAGCTACCAGACTATCATCGGTTCTGGGTTATTTTTGTGGAGAAACAACTGCTAATTAAAGCAAGACTTTTATTGAAAGGACCTCCACAAAGCATAAAATTACAATCAAGTCCTTCTTCTGTAAAGCGATGACGTCGACGAAGAACAGAACGCTCCGATGGCGCACCGCCGCCGCCTCTTCACACACTCCTTGGATCGGAAGATGTCCCCTGGTGGACGGGAAGTCGTCGGTCCTCGAACTCCGGAGAGCCTCCATCCTGCTCCACCGGCCGCACCGCTTGCTTGCTTCAAATCCAGCTGCTTCAGTATCTACAAAAGCCGGAATCGCCATCCTCGAACTCCGGAGCGGGGAAGTCGCCCACGGCAGCTGCACCGAGCTGCGAGCGCGACGGAGGTAGTAGATCCACTGCGGAACTCCACCGGAGCGCCGCCGTCGAAGGGGGAGATCACCACCTACAAAACTCCACTCCGGCCGCGCCACCGCCTTCCTGACGCCGCCGGCTGGAACCCCACACACACCTAGACTATGTACAGGCCGAGATCCATGGATTCCCCGCCCTCCCGCCGCCGGAGCGGCCGCCGGAGAGCGAGAAATCCGGCGAATCGCCGGCTGCGAGCTGGTACGCGCGGGTGGG
Organism: Poa pratensis; assembly: GCA_947311845.1. Taxonomy (NCBI): domain Eukaryota; kingdom Viridiplantae; phylum Streptophyta; class Magnoliopsida; order Poales; family Poaceae; genus Poa; species Poa pratensis. The sequence goes on from CAMZMU010000068.1 coordinate 37,710,336, forward strand.
TTCAGAAAATCGCCCCTCTCTACTGTGGATGGGGAAAGGGTTCGGTCCAAGGTCCGTAATTGCTGCCCACATATCATCGTTTCCGGTTAATAGTCACTAGGTAGTATTATCTCAAAAAAAAAGGGAGTATTATCTCGTTGTAGTTATTCACGTAAAAGATATTATCAATTAGTAGCTGACAGCAAGCTTGTTCACTGAACCCAGTAGATACTTGTAACACCCCTTGCCACCGGTGAGGATCGGGGCGTGAGCTCGGTACACGGATGGATAACTGGTGGCTTGTGGTAGCCGCCGGACCTGAGGAAGACGAGACTGGGAAGAGACGAACGGGGACAGAGGAGAGAGTTTGAGACTTCAATTCTGTTCTGTCCGATCCCTTCCGTCAGGCGTGGCTGCTCCTTTTGTTGGCATCCACCGGTACTGCCGGCCCATGAAGCCCAGGCCCACCTCGCCCAAGGTACCGGGTTGTGACAATACCGCCCCCAAAAAACATTGCTTGTCCCCAAGCAGTGGCATGAAGGTCGCTTCCATGAACACCTCGATTTCCTGCTTGTACTAAACATAGCATCCGGAACCGTTGAAAGAACAATAATGTCTGCACTTGTATGGCATTTGTTCAGTGTCACCAAGGCTGACCTTCTGGCTTGCCATCACGACTCTATGATGCCAACCACCAGGATCCCATGGAATCTGCACGTGTTCACTGGCCAAGACTATCCCCTCTGAAGAGAGCGTGCATGAAGTTCCGGGGCTAAAACCTCGTCTTCTCCATGATGGCCACTTATCAAACATCTGAACAATATCATAATCAAGATAATGCCATCCATTTCCACTGTACTGCTCGTAGATAATGTCAGCACGGCACTGACCCATCAATATAGTAGCAGTATCATAAGAAGTGACGATATTACCTTTTGTTGATTGCACACCAACAGTTGTTCCCGGACCAATCTGATTTTGCCAAATGACATGGACAAAGGCTAGGTAAGCTACAGTATCATATAGAGAATTTTCCGACCTACAAGCTCCACAGCGAGTTTCAGTTTCTTCTTGTGCAATAAGTTGTGTTACTCCTTCAGAAACCTTTGACAAGGTGCCAGGATACCAAGTCCAGTATTTTTTTTCCTATAGGCCTTCACTTCCAGTTCAAAATAAGTAGCAGCAATAGCCTCATCAAACAAACTGAAATAAACCTGGAAAGTCCGAACTGATTGATATGTCACCAGCATCGCCATGGAGCACTCCCTGCTACTTGATGGCTTTATCCCCAAGTGTGGCTGTAGATAGTTTCCAGGGCTGAAACCACTTCTCCAAGACAGCATCATATTCAGTGGCCAATTGCATTGCGTTGGCATCCTTCTTTGATCTCCCATTAGCACAGAAATTGCACTGACCGACACATGTTTCAGCATGGGTCGCAAAACAAATAAGCGCTTCATCACATCCTCTTGTTTTCCTGGATCCCATGATAAGCTAAGTGTAGCTTTAATATTTCCCTGTTGTTGCAGCTCCTTTAACAGTAGCTGTAGCATGCTTTGTTCTGAAGGTAGTACAGGTAATACTAGTCCAACTCCATCTACTCCATACTCCAAACGTGTTGGCTTGGCAATCTTCCCCGCAAGTTCAGGATGAGCATCAATATTATGTTCTTGGAACAATGATAAGCCGCCAATGTGAGTGACGACGCAGTCAGCAAGCTCCTCGTCCCACACCATGTCCTTGAGAGAAGTGTCCTCTGCTGATACATCTACCATGGCAAAACTAAAGGTGTTTTCAGGGCATGCAAATACAGCCTGAAACATCTCATCACTAGAACCCAATCCCTCCTCGAGAAATAGTGGCATGCCTCCAACATAGGAAAGCACATGATCAGCAATACACTCGTCACAACCCCTCTTCATGGAACAGTTGGCCTCGGACTCCTCTGTAGAATTCACCACCTGCTCCAAGAATAGAGATACCCCTCCAACATGGGTCAGCAACTCTTGAGAACCATCGGAAATCAGCTACGTGATTTGAGATGCATCCCCCAAACTTGCTTGCTCATATGTATCCTGTGGCTTGTAATCAGTTTGAGGCTCAGTGGGCAGCATGTATGTGCATGCCTTGTCTGTGTTAGCAGCCATAGCAGCGACATGACCTGCTCCCTCACGCACCTGCACAACTCGTTTCCCCGAGATGGGCATTGTTGTAGAAGTCGGTGTAGGTGTAGCAACCGATGGAGGTGAAGAAGTGAGTGGCTCCACCTCCACTCGATCCCAATCAACCACGACCGGTTCAGAGTTGGGCAGCCTGTGAATGCCGATGGATGGTGGGGCATGATGGATGTCCAGAAAGCAGCAACCATCAGAGATGCACCGACCATGCAGCCCGCCTCGAGCTTTCCTTGCCTCGCGCCATGATTGAAACTCCACAAAGGCCTTGAAATGAGTGCTTTCCTGACACACATATTTTATTGACGCCATAGGAATCAAAGATCTGATGGATCACCTTCTCTGTCAGTGGGTACAACACACAGGTGATGGTGACATAGAGGACGTGGCTGCTTGTCTCCTCTTGGCGCTCAGACTTTCCATCGAACACCTTATGGGCACCCACGGTGGAAGTTGCTTCTCGCCCGAGTGAGAGGTTGAGGCTGGCCACAGTGGACGTCGCAGACAGCGGCGTGGCCGTGGTGGTCACCTGCACCACCTGCTCCCTAGGCTCCCACGAAGCCTGTAGGCGAGCAATACGAGCCAAAGTCGCATCCGTCTACTTTGAGCCCTCTGCAATCTCCTTCATCCGCTCGACCGATAGCTTGAGGCTCGCCATGGACGCCGCTAACGCCGCATCAGTCGTCGTCGCTGCAACCCCCATCGCCTCCGTAACCTCACTGGAAACCAAATCGAAACGGGAATTTGGGGATTTTTCTTTGTGTGGAATTTTCGGTGGAGGATTCGCTGGCCGTGATACCACTGTAACACCCCTTGCCACTGGTGAGGATCGGGACGTGAACTCGGTACACGGATGGATAACTGGTGGCTTGTGGTAGCCGCCGGACCTAAGGAAGACGGGACTGGGAGAAGACGAACGGGGACAGAGGAGAGAGTTTTAGACTTCAGTTCTGTTTCTGTTCGTGGCTGCTCCTTTTGTTGGCACCCACCGGTACTGCCGGCCCATGAAGCCCAAGCCCACCTCGCCCAAGGTACCGGGTGTGACACTACTGAGTACTAACGAATTAACATGAGATCGGGTTAACAAACAACATCAGTAAACAAACGCACCTTGGACCGTTCCCCTCCTCCCGCACTGTAGAGAGAGGCGACTTTTGAGACTTCCTTCTGCTCCCACCTCGCCACCGGCGATCCGCGTGATTTCCCACCCTCCGGCGGCCGCTCCGGCAGCGGGAGGGTGGGGAATCGCCGGATCCCGGCGTGTACATAGTGTAGGTAGCAGTAGGGCTTCAGCCGGTGGCGTCATGGAGGTGGTGGCGTGCTCGGTGTCGAGTTTGCAGGTGGTGCTCGTCCTCTCCGGCGGTGGAGCTCCTTGGAATTCCACGGCGGAGCGCCGCCCCCTTCCTCGCGCTCGCGGTCCTCTGGGATCGCCGTGTGCGGGGCTCCCCCCTCCGGATCATCTTGCGGCGGATCCGGTTGACGACTTCGATGCAGATGGTGGTGATGCGAGCGATGCGGCTGACGGAGCAGGGTGGAGGCTCTGCGGGGTTCGAGGATCGACGACTTCCCGTCTGCTTGGGGCTTCTTCCGTTCCAAGGTTTCAAGGAAGTTGCGGCGGCGGCGCGTCATCGGCACGTCCTCTTCGCCGGCGTCATCGATGCAGAAGGACTTGTTTGTAATTTCTATCTTTGTGGAGGTCTTTTCTATCTACTTGCTTTAATCACCAGATGTATCCTCACAAAAAAAAACATGAGATCGGGTTTTTGGTGTCTCGCCACCAAGAAATACAACCAAAAATGGATCTATATAGAAAAGCAGCTTCATGAAAAGTTAAAATATCGTCGATGTTATGCTCCACGCCCACACAAAAAGTAAAGACTCAATGCATCGTTTGCACGTGAACGTGCAAAAGCCTCAGATAAACGTAATCAAAACATATCAAAATCAACTCCTTGATATTTCAGGCCATTTGAGATCGCAAGGAATTTTGTGCGCTTCAAAGACTCTTTGCCACACACGATTTGCAAAGTTGAACAGCGAAATCCTTCCGATATTCCTAGTGGAATCACAGGCAAACAGACCTACGAAGTATTCAGAAATGAAACTTGACGTGACCAATTCAAAATGTTCACAAAAAAAGGCAACAGCTTAGAAGAACCGGTTGTAAACAACACGTTACACTCTTCCCTCTTTAGGATATAACAGAATAGACGAAACAGAACCAACGGGAACCATCACCCTGCTGCCGACGTTGCTCCCAGTGTAAACCTGTAGATAAACCGTTCTAGACCAGCCCATGATACATCTCGGGGATGTACATACAAACCTAGCATATAATCTCACAACAACCTGAACTACGTGTTCTGTAAGCATATGTACTTCACTCCCAACCCAAAACATTGACCTATCGGAGGTTTCAGTACACTACAAATGAATGGGTGGTTCCACCCTACTACAAACTACGATAGAAGCTCCCCATATATCAGCTTGATAGTGTCATACCCCTTGCATAAGTTGGCTCCGCATGTAGCTCCATGTATCTGGCTGTTTCTTCAGTAAAGTGAAGAATAAGTTCGTTAAGATGATCCAGCGATGGCCTATCATACCGGTGGGCTCACTGAAGGTCTGATCCTTGCAGGCATGCTAAGGCCACCATCGCTATCTGTGACCAGTGGATGAAAGAAAGAGCGATACGGAGTTATAGACATCTTGTTTATCGAGTATTCCAAGCCATCGTCGTCGCTGTTCATATCTATTTCCACGTGGTCATCCAAGCTGCCCACATTCATTCCAGGCGCATCAAGGTCCTCGAGTCATCGTCGTCGTCGTCTTCATTATCATCACTGTATGTTGTTTGACCATGGACCAGAACTCGAAATTTGGACGCATATATCTGCAGGGCACAAATGGTTGTCAGGAAGAAGCAAGAGTGAATATCTAGCTACTGGGCTAGTGTGTTCTCCAAAATATAGACCAAGGCACCAAGCACACACAAACTAAAATTCCAAACGGCTTATATCAAAGGATATCCCTAAATATAAAAGTCCAACAAGGCATGCTATAAACATCATTGTAATCCACATAGCACAAACAAGTTAAAGGGCGGTAGTTAATTGCTGCTAGAATAGTCTCAAGAAGTGCAAGTATCAGTGGTGCAAACCTGTCAGATTCTTTTAGCAAATAAGGATCGAATGGGAAGAACATGTCAAGTCTACCGATTCCTCCAAAAGTCCTGGACAAATCAGATTCGATTGCATCATCCAGTGCTGAATCCATAAAGGCAGTGAACAACCTGGCATCCTTGGCCTGCCTTAGGAACTCGTTACTATTGAAGGCAAGCACACCTAGGATATCGAAAGATAATGTTATTGCCAATGGTAGAAAACAGATATCATTAGCAGTTAATGACTTCCAAACATCAAAAGGCAGCCACTCATGGAGAGTATTAGCATTAGCATACACATGGAACATGAACGGAGATATCAGAGGGGCAGAGAATGCTTGTTACACAAACCTTTAGAGGTTCCAGTGGATGGGTCAAAATAAATCCAAAAGGCATGTTAAAAAGCTGTGCTTTAAGAATTGGGTAATCCATAATAGATCTCAAGCGGAAGCAAAGGACATACATCACAGCCTGCAGGTTAACAAATATGAAGAAAAATAAGTGCAAAGAGAGAATATGATGCCAGAACTGGAAACGTGCTACTAATACTAAATGTACGTACCCACAAAATTTAACAAAAGAATTTAGTGTTTGACCAGTTGACCAAACCATACATAAATGTACATCATAAAGGAAATATGATGATATAACTAACCTGACAGGTCGCATAAAATATTTGATGATTTGGATTTGCTGCAGTCCCTCTACTATTTTGAAGGTCACAATACTTAACACACCAATCCACTAATCTGTGTAAAGTGAACAAAGATAATTTTAGATCTGAGAAGAACATCAGGTAAAATGTAAAGAGTGAATTTCTATAGCCACCTTTGAAGTACGATGACAACATTATCAACAGAAATAAACCTTGCCCGAGACAAATAGCTTCCAACATACGAAACTGCAGACATTCTGTAATGCAAAACGTAAATGATAATTAGCATTTCTCAACCTGTACAAGCTACCAAAATAAGCTATAAAAGGGAATCATAATAGAATATACTACTGACTGTAGCCTCAAAAATGTGAGGGGTGTATGCATGAATTGTCTTTGTAAACCTTTTGCCACAGTTGTGGCGACTTGGCAAAAAGACATGTCTACGAAAGGTGGCTGAAAGATCGAAGAAAGCATGGCTCATCGCAACTGTTGTCACAATGCAAATGCCAGCCACAAATTAATCGAACTTTCCAAACATGAGCAAAGCAAAATGTGGCAACAAACCAAAGATTTCTACAATCATCACAACATGCAAAGCCAATTGTGATCGCGGCCAATAATACACGGCAGATAAATATAACTCATGTGCATACGACGTATTCCAAACATGCTAAAACATACCTTGAAATTGGATCCTCTTCCTTCTTTGTAAAATCTCAGTAAGAAAAACAGCAAATTGAAGGCCACAGAATTCAGGATCCAGTGAGCAGGCATAGAACATGATAAACTGCAAAAGTTATAACAGCAGAGTCAAATAAAAGAAGGTGAAGGGAAAAGCAAGTGAGAAAAAAATGAAGGTGAATAAAACAAAATACAAGCACGAAAGCCCAGTGAACCTAGTTTACACACACCAAATAATAACAAATCCTGACCTGGGCAAATTTTGATCTGTGCACCCGCAGAATAGATGCTCGAAATATAGTCTTCAGAATGTCAAATTCCTGTCCATTTGAAACCAGAAAATGAGAAGTGACAGATAATAAAAACTAGCATTTAGCTTCAACAGTAATATTTCCTTATTCATTACTCCCTCAAGTTCACAAAAAGGATGGCGTTTTGGACATTGACACGGTTTTTAAGAATTAACTTTGACAACTAATTTCTACTATAGTATTAAAACCCAAGAATAGTATAATATTCTAGAGCTACTTTTCAAGACAAATCTATGCATATGTTTTTGAAGTTTCCAATCTAAATATTTGAAACGATAATGGCAGTGCAAGTTTTAAAATTTGGACTGAAGATATGTCCAAAACATCACTTACTCGTGAACTTGAGGGAACAGAAGCATTAAGGATGCTAAAATATGACAATGAAACATACTTCAAAGACACTCACCTTAGGTAGGTACCCACGCTCTGCACATGACGTAAGGTGCTCGCATACAACAACCATTAAACCATCAAGCTTGTCGGCACATGCATTTCCTCCAAAAAGGACCTAACCAGCAAAACGAGAGTTGAGTTGGCAACTTTGGCTATTTGATTAGTTAGGCAAAAAAAAGTACAATGCACAGACCTTTGTTCCTGCTTGTCCAAGGCCATCCTCATCCCCATCACCATCCAAATCTTCAAGCTCCATATCAAATATACCAATGTTATGTTCCTCTTGAAGAATATCTTCCCAGGTTATATGAACCTGCAAAGTTAATTAGGTCGAGAATTAGTTGCAGCCTTGCAGGGTAGACTAGTGGTGAAAAAAGGAGCATACATCTAATTCTGTAAGTAGCTCCACAACTTTCGCCAGTAAAATAGCTCCGATAAGATCCCCCATTCTGTCAGTGTCTAGCCCCAACATGCACTCGACAAAATAGACCATCTTCTGCAAATACATTACCAAAAAGTAAGAAGAATGCTCTATGAAATAGGGAAAACTTCTCCGTGTATAAGTGACAAAATTAGTGATCATAAATTGCAACACAAAGCTGATAAGCAAAGGAGCACAACGCTAACTATCACATGATATAGAAAAAGCTTCTAACATAGACAAGACCTTGCAACAAACATACAGAACTAAAATGATGGCAGATTCGCGTCTGAATTCAAAAAAAATCTGCAGTGTTGTCGAAAAGATGTAGGCGTTAAGAATTTAAGGATAACTGGAAGGTGAACTGGGGAAGACCAATACCCCTTTTCAGCATTTGTGTGTAATTTGCCTAGTGATAATTCAAGCTAATTAGGAATGGAACACATAAACACAATAGACTATGAAAACAGAGAATATCTTATAGAGTTCACACTTACATCTTTGTTATCAAATAACCTTGGCATGCTCCTATCGATTATATCCCTTAACATCATTGGTGATAAGGGTACAGTGTCAGAGATCGTTTTCAAACTCTCGCACACACGAAAATGAATATCCTTCTTCCTTGAAACAATCCATGAGGAAACTTATTTTGCAAAGTAAGAGGTCCGGGCGGAGTAAAGTTGTTCACAAGCACCTGCAAACATTCTCTGAGATACTGGTCTGCCACTGCAGCCTGTATGGACGAATAGTCAATTAGTCAGAAACTCATACACAGATTATGCTGGAAATTTGTAGTAGTACAGTTAGAAGAATACCAATCTGGTTATCAGATCCAAGAAAGCATCCATTGTATCTCTTTGCAAGTGCCAGATGCAGGTGGAAAATATCTGCAATGAATGTTTTTAGTAAGATCCAAGTAATTGAACAAATCAAATGGACCTGTAAGAGTGAGTACTCAATATGGCATACATTGTTCAAAAGCGCATGATGGTACATGATGTCAATTTTGGATACTGCTTCCGATAATGCCTTCAAAGTCGTCTGGAAAAGTAGGTCATATGTGCATTTATCAGATGCAATGTTAAGTACAAGAAAGGTAGATAGATGAAAACATGACCAATTACTTACCACAAACAAAGCCACGTCGTCAGAACTCGTTTTCCTTGTATTTTTGTCTACAATGCGCACCAACTCATCATATTGCATCTTATCATTTGGGTCAACTAGATTCGTATCCTAAATACAAGACAAGATTGTCAGTGGTTTTAGAAGGCGTTCTTGAAATAAACGTTGTTGATCTATGCCACGCCAAGAAAAAACCATGGCTGGAATGGAATCCTCATCCTACGGGATCAAGTTGAAGAGTCAACTACCCGGTAAAATCACCCATAAAAACAGTATTTTATGTCTATCTCTGGCGAGTATGGTATGGCAGTCATTCTCAGTAAAACACATATCTACAGCAATAAGACTAATCACTAACTAGAAAGTGAATTACTCGATAAGCCGTCAGAACAGGAAAGAACTTCAAATTTGTCCATAACAATATATTCTATAAGTTCCATATACCCAGTCGGTTATGGACTTATGGCAGTCCTCCATAAAATGCATATCTACACAATTAAGTACTCTCTGAAAAAGGGTAGTGCATGACGTCGAATAAATCTATATGTATCATCATTCGATACACCGAGAAATGGTTCTTATCTCTGATTCAAGTAGAAATACAAATGGAAAAATTCGAAGGGTATTCAGAAAAACACAAATCTCGTCAACAATACTTTGTCTACCCACTACTCTTTCAGGAGTATATTTATGCATTTGCCCATGATTATGGATTAAATGATTCCGAACCTGTGGAAATTGTTAGTTGTAATAACAAGTGGCGGGCAGAAACATGCAACATCTGGAAGTTCGTTACTAATTTTCAGGTTTGAACAGAAGAGAGAATACACGCCTTGCTGCCTACAAACCCACGAACTGGCATTCGATAATTGCATTCGTAGAAAAATAATCACCTTCCAACTTCCCTAACTCCACACCGCACATTCATCTGGCATATTCTCTCACACCTTCAGTAACAGCCTTGGATTTCGAACTTGAACCCACTACTAGATGTGTCGACATTACTCTGAAGAAATGCATTATTCATAACATGATAAGCGAATGCATTTGTTATCTTGATATTACACAACCGATGCCCTGATATTTAACGGGTGGGTGCAAGCACCTGGTTCTCCCAACTCGACTTCAAGACATGACGCAGAAGTGAACAAGGTATATCATGGGGTGCAGAACTCAAGAAGGCCCACAACCCCACATCTTCTCCGCATAGGAAGGATGCCTTTTTACGATCATTACATGATCTGCCTTCGCCCGAACAGTCCGAGGGAAGAACACGGAAGCTGTATAGCAGATTACATTTTAACTTGTGCCTGGCTTCTAGAGGTTAAGAGCAGCAATTTCAACTGATTTTTGAAGAAGTATCAAAATGAACATTAAGCATTCCAATGCATTAAACACTTATCATATTCAAAGATTCTAACATTTAGTTATTATGCAAAAGTTATATCATTATTACCTAAGCCCCACCTCCTGAATTTTGTAAAACGTGTCATATCTCTGTTTCAAGACATGTTTTAGCATAGTGACATAGCTGAATCATCCGTTCGCTGAGGGGTTGCCCAATAGGATTACTGATTTTGAGGGGCTTTCCAATAAAGATAAGAGACCATGTATACTTTGGTTGATTTTCTCATGTCTGTAGTATGTTATTTTCGGCTCCGTGATTGCTACCAGGACTCAAAAGGGAGACATGGACTAGGAATTGGGGGTTCAAAACAATAGCTTCATAAGCTGCGCTAATTTCATCAGCACCGCTCGAGTTCTCTGAAACCAGAAGCCAGCGAACAGAACAGGAACAAAACCAAGCTCGAGAGTCTAAATTCACTAGAGAATGCAATAACCCAAATGAGCGTCTCTCCTACTCCTCGGCTTCCCCAGAACCCACCCGTCCCGCATCGCTCCCAGCTAAAAATGAATGCAAACGGAGGGGGAGTGGAGATACGCACCATCCGCACGGACTGGAGCACGTGCTCGACAAACCGGAACGCCGTGGCGTCGCTGAAGCGCCACGCCCCCGTCTCCATGTCGTCGTACCGCAGGTCAGCCCCCATCGCCGTTGCCGCCGCCCTGACACCTCCCACGCTTGGGATTCCTAGCGAAGGAAAAATTCCACTCCCGAATCAGCACAGCGATAGGCGAATAGGGCGGCGGAGGGGGGGGGTAGAGAGGTTCGGGAGCCTTCACCGGTTCCTCCGAGAGGTGGGAAGGGCGGCGGCGTGGCGGCGGCGAGGGTAGAGGTCTCTAGGGTTTTTGCTGGAGCAAGCGAAAGAGAAGGAAACGGTGGTGGAGACAGGCGGCGCTTTATTCATATCGGTGACACGTGGCGAGGTTAGAGAGGTGGTGTTTTTTCGGGTTACCATCCGCTTACCCGCGAACTGGTGGACCTGCGTCCGAACTTCCAAGTGGGCCGAAACGGGTAGCAGATAAGATATCACTCGAGCTGGTGCGGGCCGTATTTGGGTCCTTAGTGTATGGGCCTGCAGAAGGTGCTAGGCGTAAAAATTACATGAACAAATAAACGTGGAAACACACTTTCTCATCAGAGCTCCATGGACTTAAGGTGGCGCCATCGGCCCCGACCGTCAGCCACCTCCTTTTTGCAGATGACAGCTTGTTTCTATTCAAGGCGGAGACGGAGGTTGCAGGGAGAGTACAAGATGTGCTGAACTTGTATTGTATGGCGTCAGGCCAGCAGATTAACCGGGACAAGTCTTCTATTTTCTTTAGTAAGAAGTGTCCGGCAGTTAGGGTTGCAGGCGGGCCTATGGCCCGCTTAAGTACGTTTTAGCACAAAAAGTGTACCGATCTGTATAAACTTTTTACACCTAGTATGCTTGGTTTTGATTAGAGTGGGTCGGATCCGGGCGCCTCTACGCAATCCTACCGGCAGTGGTTAGGGAGGGCATAAAGCATACCCTTCAGGTTGAATCAGAGACACTAAACGAGAAATATTTGGGCATGCCGTCGGATGTGGGGCGTTCCAAAAACGGGGCCTTCAAATACTTGAAGGATAGGATGTGGAGTAAAATACAAGGGTGGCTGGAAAAACTCCTGTCGGCGGGAGGGAAAGATGTTCTTATTAAATCGGTCGCCCAAGCAATTCCGATTTTCTCCATGGCGTGTTTTAAGCTGCCAAGGGGGCTGTGTCTCCATCTCAACTCCATGTTACGGAAGTTTTGGTGGGGAAGCAAGGAAGGAGAAAGGAAACCGAGCTGGGTCTCTTGGAAAGAAATGTGTAAACCGAAGAACATGGGGGGCTCGGTTTCAGAGACATCGAACTTTTTAACCTAGCACTCCTGGCTAGGCAAGGGTGGAGGCTACTTCAGAACCCGGAGACCCTCAGTGCTCGGATTCTAAAGGCACCGTACTATCCTAATTCAGAGCTACTGAAGTCGGAGCTTGGCTCGGCGCCGTCACAGGTTTGGCGGGCGATCCATGAGGGGTTGCAAGTCTTGAAGCGGGGCTTGATAAAACGCATCGGCACAGGACAAGAAACGGATCCAGTAAATGATCAGTGGATTCCGAGAGAGGGTATGCTGCGCCCTATAGCATGCCGGGTTGCAGAGCCATCAAGCCTAGTTGCATAATTCATCGATGCGACGACGGCGACGTGGAAGGTGGAGAAGCTGAACAAATGCTTCATCCCAATGGATGTCGAGGCCATACTTGAGATCCCGCTGAGTACGAGGAGGCAGAGCGATTTCTGGGTGTGGCATCACGACCGAAAGGGTATCTTATCGGTCCGCTCAGCATACAATATGCTGATCACGACGCGTGACAGAAGAGAGGAATGGTTGGACCATCGAGCAACTGGGTCCAACAGCGAGCAAATGAAGAAGCAATGGAGCTCCCTGTGGCAAACAAGGGTTCCATCGAAGGTGAAGATGTTCCTTTGGAGGCTGGCCAAGCAGTCAATCCCAACGAACGAAGTGCGACACCATAGGCACATGGCAGAGAGCAGCGGCTGTCAGCTATGTGGAGCGCACGATTCTTGGCACCATGTCCCGCTGTGTTTGGGCATTGGTTGATGAGAATATAACGGAGCATATCAGCATATGTCCTGCTCTTCGGAGGGGAATGCTCGGGTTTGGCTGGCAGAGATGATCGACACACTACCAGAGGAGGATAGGATCAGAGTGTTTGTGACACTCTGGGCGATATGGCATGCCCGAAGAAAGGTAATACATGAGCAGATATTTCAAAGCCCTTTATCGGTGCATTACTTCGTGGAGAATTTCCTTTGTGACATGAAACAAATCGGAGACCAAGGGAAGCAACTGAAGGAAGCTACCACCGTCCACCGTCCAGCCAATGACAAGATGGATTGCTCCTCCTAAGGGAGTGGTAAAAATCAATGTCGACGCTGCGGTGGGGAAGAGCTCCAGGCGGGGCGCTGTGGCTGCGGTGGCACGAAGCTATAGCGGAGCTTTCCTAGGGGCGTCAGCGGTCACATATCCTGGCCGGGAGGATGCAGAGAGCCTTGAAGCGCTTGCTTGCAGAGAAGCAGTGGCGCTAGCATCAGATCTTCATGCCAGACGCATCCGTGTTGCAAGCGATTGCAAGAACGTGATCACGAGTCTGGAGGAGGGCATGATGGGAGTGTATGCTCATATAATCCGGGAGATTCATTCGACCCGGAGTAGTTTTGATGACCTCTCTTTTTGCTATGAGAGATGTACTAATAAGGAGGCACATAACCTGGCTAGGAGTGTAGTCCAGGATGATCATGGTCGTAGAGTTTGGTTTCTTAGTCCGCCGGAAGGCCTGTGTATCCCAGATGAAAACGGAGCGGATACAGACGGAACTGAGTGGTGCCACATTTGTTTTCATATTTTTTTGCGGAAGCGGAAACGAATACAGAAACCCCGGAAACAAATACGAAAACAAATATTGTCGGAAACAGATACAGACCGAATACGGTGCGGAGACGAAACAGAAAGCGGATGTTTACCGGAACCGAGAGACGTCATAAATAATAAAGGAAAAGCCAAGAAAATCAACAAACTTTTCAACTTTCTAAGATGAAATAAAATTATAAGGCGATAGCCTGATTAGATAATATACTATGCAACATTAAAAAATATATATTATCGTCCTTATCCATAGTAGAACACTTTAATAGTGAACTGGGAACAACCTGAGGGAGAGATGATATGCGAATACATAGCCTAAACGTGGTAGTTTGAGATTCTTTTCATTTTTTAAATGTTCTCACTAGAATTTTCGCGCTTGTTAGATTCGGATTTTACCGCGTAACAAAAAACGGAAAGTTCCGTATTACTGGAAACGGAATTTCCGTTTCCGGCGCAGTTCCGCTGGAATACGCTGTTCCGTTTCCGTTTTCGTTTCCGCATAAAAGTTTCCGTTTCCGTTTCCGTTTTGCAGAATTCTGTTTCCGTATTTCCATTCCGTTTCCGTTTTCCCGCGGAAAAGTCGGAAAGATTCCGTACCGTTTTCATCCCTAGTGTGGAGTTCTCAAAAAAAAACGTGAAAACTAAAAGACAGATCAGGAAAAAAAACGATTGTTCTGAAAACTTTGCGGCCATTTGATGCCGCATTTCATGATCTGAAAACCAAAAGGAGAGAAAAATACATACCTATTCATAGGGTTCCCTGCAAGCCATTTTATGCCGCATGAGAGGTACAACCGCAACGCCAGAGAAGTGAACACAGCGTCTGTAAACCCCGCAGAAACACATTCACTTTCAAAATTTAAATGTAGACTACTATTCTTTATAAAAGGAATCTAGCCGAATACAACAGGGTGTTCAGCCAAATACAACACGATAGGTAGCTATTCTTACAAAACTTGTTTCCACAAATTTTGAACTCGGCAATCAAAATGACAGTAACCCGCCGTGCGTCGCAGCATTATTGGTCTGACTCTGATGTGTCATTTGGGCGGAAAAAGACACAGGTTGTGCGAAATGATTGTGCCAGCTACCGTACAAATAGGAGCTGCGGCACCCATCAGTAGTCATCGCCTCTGGATATGACTTCTTTGCAGGTTGGTCGGAGCAAGATGGTGTGCTCGAACTGTGACACGTAGCTCCCCCTCACGTCGCACAATGGAGGGTACGGCTGCAAACAAAGCAGGCAAACCGTGAGCAACCATGTCAACGATAGGGATCAGACAGTTGAGTGGAAATGGTGGTATGTTATGTACCTGAATAATGCCAACGTCACATAGATTTTTCAGTGCCATGAGATACTTGGTCTCGCCGATGCGGTCCAAGTACCGGCGGCAAAAGGCGAGTGTTCCAAAGTTGTTGTTGATTGTGCCGAGTAGTTGCTTGGCCTTCGCTACCCTCAGTGGTACATGCCCAACATCAAAGTTCTTCATGTAATGACTGCATTCCATGTCCTCCCTCACAAATCCCTTTCCTGCATACAGAACGACGGATATGAATTGTATAAGATTTTGAACATGTGCCTAGCTATGGTTAACCGATAAGGGTTGATCAGATGAAAGACGTGCTAATTAAATACTAGCGAGGATGCCTTTCACAAAAGCAATGTGTTTAAAAAGACTAGACTGTATTTGGACAACTGAGTTCAAGCTATATAGTAACGCACCTGTGGACCCGAAAGTTTCAATTGCATAAAATTCACCCTCTTCCATTTTTGTTTGCTCTCCACCTTTTACAATTGGAACTGATTTCCCTGCATGGATTTGGTATGGTCCAATGCTGTGTCCATTGAGGTTTCGCACACTTTTTACTGCCACAAAACAAACAAGCAATTGCAGTCCTCATGATGTCGCTACACTTCTAATAGACCAGGATGAGAAAAAATATGAAACTGCGCACACCTTGGAAAACTTTCCCATTAATTTCAACCTCATATGACTCCATTACTTCTTGGATGGCAGCACCAACGTCACAAAGTCGTGCATCTATTCCAGCTTCCTGAAATGAAGGATAAACATTATTGAATAACAAAGAAAATAGCTGATTAAGGGAATATGATTTCAACTAGCCATATAGTAGATCATTAAAAAGTCAAAAAGAAACTCAAATCAGACCCAAAGAAATCACTATACATAAACGACTGGAGACATGACAGTACGCTGTGACACAAAACACTAAAATCGAGTAATCAAAAGCAGAAGCTTCAACCGAAATCCATCAGGCTATCAATGTGGTCTTCAACCAAGTAAAGCTGCTATCAGATATACTGTGTGCAAAGGTGCTTATGGGAAGCATTCATCAGTACATCTGTGTCCGTTGACTTAATATACCACAGCCTTCAAAGAGTGAACAGAATGTGTAGAAATTACCTTGATACCAGTATTTGTGGCATCTTTCGTTGCTTGAAGCAATGGATCAAACATGGGATTGAATGCGACAGTAAATGCACAATCAACTATGTACCCTGGGAATAATCACACTATCATGTTAACTTTTTGAATTGGAAATATCATGAAGTTTACAAAATATACACCCAAAATCATTGAAGAAAGAATGGAACAAAGTAATACAACAGACGTACCATCTATATGTGTCCCAAAATCCAGCTTCATCACATCATCATACTGTAGTACAGTTTTATCACCAGCATTTGGAGTCCAGTGAGCTGCTACCCTAAGCATTGAATTTGTTCGTCAATGTAAGATGGGCATGCAGTAGTAGTAGGAAGGACTCTAGAGGATACCATACCAATTCAAGGAGCATCCGGTTGGAAAGGCAATGCCAGCTTGCAGTCCATTCTCCTTGATAAGTTTCCGAACCATGTTTTCCAAAGTTTCGCAGAGTTCAATCATCAACATTCCAGGCTTCACGATGCTCCTCATGTATTTCCGCACCTAGCAAACCATATTATATATCAACACATATAATCAAAACGAAGCTGCAAAACAATTAAGAGGCTAGTATGTTCTAAACCTGTCTATGAACTTCTGCTGCTCGGCGAACAGAATTGTACATCGGCTTCTGTAGTCGTTCCTGTTCCCTCTTTTCTTCACTAGTTGTTCTCCATAAATTACTGAAGAGCAATGACATGGTTAAACTATGAAACAGATGATGATCATTTTGCAGAGTTCTTCATTAACAGCAAATGAAACAAAATACAGTTTCTGCTTCGTTTTCAGGAGTTAAGGTCATTCATGCAAGTTTAACCCAGGTATTAGTGTGGCATGTTTGATGAAGATAAAAACATCATATTCCTAACATTTGATAAGTCATTCCAACAGAAATTACGCTAATAGACTTATACTTACTCATCCATGTATTGCTGGATTTCGCCCTCAGGAAAATCACCTGAAGGGAAAAGCTCATCAACGGGAATGGATGGAGGGTCTGTCTGCTGAAGTGGGTCCTTCTTCTTTCTACAGAAAACACATGACATGCTCGTCAAACAGAGCACAAAAAAAATTAACTTTAATGGTTTAAATTGAATAATAGAACCCACTTTGCCTTGTTTTTCTTCTTTTTCTTCTTTGCAGCTGCTGAAACTATTCATGTCAAAGAAAACAGTTAGAATAATCACATGACTCACATTCCAGTTCCCAAATGCTAGACAGAATAGCGGAAGGTCCACTGGTCCAGCTCCAGATGAGAAAATTCAGCAATGAGAACTTGCAAGTTAGAGTTGTCACCTGCTGCTCCATCTTCAGATGGACCATCATCATCATCCTCTGGTGGTGAGGACTGAGCTCCGGGAGCCCCACCATTGCTATCTTCTACTTTGAGTTCTTTTGATGCCTTATTAAGATTCTCCTGCGGCAAAAATGTAAAGCTTATTTAACGTCAAAGAGAATATACAGCAGTGCAAGGGTCATTCAAAAGAAGGATGACATGTGAGGTTTAGCAATCCATGCAATCACATACCACTTTCTAACTGAGGTATGTATTGACTAGCCATGTCATCAGAGGCTTCATAACAGCCATTAGAAGAATTAAGGACTAAGTTAGTTCAAGACAAAGTACGGACTCGATGTCACCAAATTTACAAATGAGGCAATTAAAAATCAATTATCACAATAAAACAATGGGTAGTTGTAGCGAGTATGAGAAGTCTGTAAAGTAGAATAGTATCGGTCCATATCTTGGTATGGTTCTTGTTCATCCCCAACATTTTCTCCATGTACCAACATAAATATGAAGTATGCAGAAGCAACCATGCAAGAATAGATATTGCAAGGACAGACATTCATGCTTCGGTTCAGGGCAAAAATTAACTTTTGCAGCACATTACTTACTTTGGTTTCCGGTATTTGCCCAACATGCAAGGCCTCCATCTCCTTGGTGGCTGCATCTGTGCTACCCCCAGACATATTGTATATTTCGAAAGCTTAGTAATCTATAGAACCTGCATGAGAAGAATGAACAAAGTCATAAGCAACAACTTCATCACAAATTACATAGTATCGTGATAAATTTATCTTCGTTTAGAAAGACAATCCTATTCACTGCCTCACAGAAGCTTGCACGCCAGTATACAACTCATTCCACTTAGGAGGTAAAACGCCAAGGTTTACGATCAGGTTACGCGTGCTAATTAGACCAAATTAATGCATTTATCGGCTTATCGCATACAATTCTGTCTATGTCCATATTCACATCCATACATCTCACATATATCACAAAAAAAATTGAAAGACTAATCAACATATCATCATCTCATACAGTTCAACAGAGCACCGATGAACAAAAAACAATTCCAACCTTGCCTTCCTGGAGCTCGTGGCAGAAGAACGTTGAAGTCCTCGGCGCTGTACGGCTGCCGACGGGACGCGGAGTGGCGGCGGCGGAGCACGCGAGCTCGGTTGCGGTGGATGTTAGGGTGGCTGGGGCAGTCGGCGGATGCCTGGGGAGGGAGAAAGCGGACGGAACGGGCTGCGGCGGCGGACTTGAACCCTAGAGCGAGAGGAGAGGAGAAACGAGCCGAATCGGGACCCGGCGCGGTGACTACGGTGGCAGTATCCCACAATGACACGACAAGAAAATTATAGAAAAATGCCACCTGGTTACTTTGATAAAGGGAGCGACTAAATCACCCACAATTTTGTATTTTGGGAACAAATTTTATTGTGTACTGTGTGAAGAAATTGTACTCCGTAACATTTTTTTCTCCGTTACAACCCATGTGCAACTCCTAAAACAACACAAATCGTGTTGCAAATCCAATGGTTCATGAAGTGACTGAGCTCTACTGAGAATTAGCCAAATTTTGTTTGATAATATCGCTATGACAGTGGCAAATATAGAATCAAGCCTGACAAATCCATAAAATTTCGGAAGAGTGGACAAACATGTTTAAGATGATTAAACTCAAGGATTCAGTCGTGGGCTAGATGCAGAAACAGCACCAAATTCTACTACTCCCTCCGATCCATATTAGTGGACATAGCTTTATCTAAATCCATATGTATCTAGTTAAGTATTTAGACTAGATACATGTGTATCTAGACAAAGTTGTGCCCACTAAGGGCTCATTTGGTAGGCAGGGAAAAGCCCGGGATCCCGACCTTTTCCCCGAGTAAAAACGACACGGGCGAATCTGGTCCGGGTAGCCCCACGAGCTCATTTGGTGCTCCGCCGGTGGAGGGAAATCCGGCCCTTCCGCGGCCTTTCCCCGGGCGAGGTTTCCCCTAGTCGGGAGGTCGGGGAGGATTTCCTCGTGTCGCTCTCTCTCGGAGTCGCGAACAGAGGCGGCGCCGCTTCGTGTGACGTTCCCGAGCTCCTTCCTCCGGTGACCGGAGCGAGGGCCCCTCCCCGAGAGGTCCGCCACCGTCGTCCATGATCTCCTCGGCCTCCGTCCGAGCTCTGCTCCGCTCCCCTTCGTCCAAGCTTCCCCCACTCCCCCCGCCTCGGAACACTTCTCTCCTCCGGCGATGGCGAAGCTGGTCCGGCGGCGGCGATGCATCGGAGCTCCTCACGCGACCGTGAGCAAAGGTATCCGAAGAAATTCCCCTCCCTCCGGCGACCACTAGGGATGCATCGACCGATCTTTTCCTCCTTCGACTACTCCACGCAGAGTAGCGGACGCAGTCCTGCTGGAGCGCTGGTCCTCACTGACGACCTCGCTGCCACCAGATCCGCCGCCACTTGCTTAGCCAAGCCTGCACTCCTGCTTCTTGTTCGTCTACTCACCACCTTGATGCTTCCCGTGCTAACCACAAGATGAACTTGCTGGCCCCAGATCCACAAGGCGCATCACAGCAAGAGTAGCAAGACCAGTGGCAGTGAGACATCTAATCTTTGGATCTCGTACGTCTCCACCTCCAGTTCTATCCACATCCCACACGAGCTCTGATGAGGTAAGCCACCACTATTTGCATCTAATACTAGTACTTCACCTTCTTGCACTTTATTATACTCTATAAGTAATCTCCGTGTTGATTTCTCTCTATATCAATTTTACATCTTGTTGGAACTGAAATAAGGGCTGAGATTTCTTCTAAAATTTGCAGGCCATCTCAGTGGCAGATAGGCATTGTTTAGGGGTAAGTACATATATTATCAGTGCAAACACTTTGCTTGATGGATTCGTCCAAGTTGCTTAGTTAACTGTAGGTATTTGGGACAGGAACGCACTGTTTTGTGATATGTGTGGAAATGATAACAATTATTGCTACTCCAGTTGTTCTGTTACCTAGTATAAAAACCCATGATTCATGAAGAACTCACGAACAATTGCTTTTCTTCAGGGCAATCTGCAGCATGAATATATTCTTTTGACATCATATAGTAGTTTAGCTGGATCAAAGAGAACAAAGGTTATTATTTCAGGTTATAGATCATCGCCTGCTTATTGTGTAGATAGCTGAAAGAGGACAGTATTATTATTGGAGGAGGCGACTGCTGCTCGCAAGGGAGGTCACAACTTATGGCGAAGGTAGATGCTCAATGTAATTTCAATAATTACTAGTTGCATTTGTTCGATACCGACCTGATCAGCTTCTGAAGTTGTTTGATACCTACATGCCTTCCATTAACTGATCTCTCAACTCAGCACAGTTCGCTTGTAAAGTTGATAGACGATTGCACATATATTTACTCCCCAAAGAACCAATGCTGGTGATCATTTGCTCTCTGAATGTGAAGTTTTTCGCTTGTTTACTGCTGCTATTTGTTGAATATATATGTATTCAAGAACTCCTTAGTTTCATTAATTACTTTACAGATTGGTTGCTAATGTATTCTGCATGTTGGAAGAAGGAGCAATTGACTGGGTTTCAGTTGCCAGGAGTAGCAGGAGATGCCAACGATGGTTGCAGAGACAAGTAGCATTGTGTTCTCTGAACTTCTGAATAAGATTGCAGGATACAGAATATAAATGATTGTTAGCCTGTTTATGTGGTAGCAGATCCATCAAGGTATAGCCATGTCATTTTAGATAATCATAACATATGGATGAATGGTCTACATAAAGGAGCTAATTTAGGATGGTAGAAGAAAAAAATGATGTCTTAACTGCGTCTACAAAAGCTGTTATGTGTTGGCACAATCAGTCAATGTCTAGCTGTTGTTGGTTAATTTTGCATGTCAAGTGTTGTTGTTTAAGTGCACTGTCAAGCGCTACTTTAGGACAACCTTTCACCAATCCATTTGAAGCTCCCAAACTGCACTGCCTTCCTTCTTTTATGTCATGATATTGAATCAATAGGCATACAACTACCCCTCCTTACTTTTCTTTGTCTTTTTATATTGTTCATCTGTTCTCCTACAAAGATGATATGGTGTATTAGCCCAGCTTATTTTTGGAGTAAGATCTGGTACAGTTTGTTTTTGGAGTATTTGATTCTTACAAAAAATAATGTAATTTGCTACATTCGTGATTATCTTGCTGATTCTCTTAACAGAGGGCATACTAAACTATTTTTTTGTCACTGTCCAATATTCAGGGGTTGCGCATCAAGGGGAGAACCCGAGAAGTAGAAGAAGACCATGCGGATGTTTTCTAAAAGGCGATGATAGAGTTTTTGTAGATTTTGATTTGTCCAGTAACAACGCGACAAGAGTGGCACTTATCTTCTCAATTTTTTGTTGATTAACATGTGTAATTTTATCCTGAGATTTCATAATATTTATGTCATTCCGTTTGTTGAAACAGTAGAATTGTTCGTTACATTTTTTATTTTCCTATTTTATTCCTGAGATCTCCTAATATTTCTGTCATTCCACGTATGGTACTTGCTCCCCTCCCGGGGCTCCCCCTTGTTACCAAATGGGCATCGTGGAATGGATCAAGTTTCCCCAGATCGGAGGCGATCCCATGTGCGGTTGAAAATTCCCGGTGGGGAGTCTGTTCCCTGGGTCATTTCCCCCGTGCAACCAAACTAGCCCTAATATGGATCGGAGGGAGTACTTCTTTTCGGCAGCCTGGAACTAGAAGTTGACCAGGAAGCCGACCGCCCGAAAGAACGACACGATTCTAACGATGGAGAACAGGAGAAGGATAGCCCTCAAAAAAAAAAAAAAAAAGGAGAAGGATCGGCTCTTTCCTGGGCAACACGGCTCCCGTCACATGGACGGACAGGACGGAGCTCCTCGTGTAAAACGTTGGCCAACGATGCGCAAAGTCGCAAACCCGTTGTCCGTGGTCCATCACATGTATGGATGGAGCCTCGCGGTCGTGATCTGGCTTCTGCACTTGGGTTGAAACACAGGATTCGTGGGTATATATTACTGCGAAAAACATGTGGTCGATTTTGCATTCACAGATTCTTTAGTGGTATTCCAGTAGGTTGAGTAACAGAAGGTACATCAAGTTGCAGCTACTGGATCAAGCAACGAACAGCTTCTCAAATTTAATCCATAATACAGTTTGAGTACAGCGCCCCAAGAAAGGGGAAAATTGTGGTGCTTGAAGACATCGATTATCACACGACACTTCAGAGTTCACATATAGATTTTCCAGAACGCAGACGCCATTTTCTCGACGCCGATTGGCGGTGTATATTACAGCACAACAAGTACAGCTACATACCATAACGAAACAGCCTTCTACGGAAGACATGTCCCAGCATGGGGCGTCTGTCATTGCCACCGGAGCAAAACATCAGGGAGAGAAAAAAATAAACACGATACCCACCAGGGTCAACTGGATACGCTTCCTATTGTAGTACTCCCTCCGTTCCAAATTAATTGACTTTCGTTTGGACAAATATGGATGTACCTATACATGTAACGTGTCTAGATACATCTACATGTAGACAAAAGGAAGTCAATTAATTTGAAACGGAGGGAGTAGATACTGCGGATGTAAGATGATGTGAGATGTACATTACACGGTCTGTTTATCCTGTCTCAGTTCTGAACATTGCCCTTCCGTTTAGTGGTGGTGCTTCGGGGGCGTGATGATCGGTTGGCTCTGGACAGCCGCCTATCCTCCTGCTCTTGCTTGATGTCCAACAGCTCCGATGAAACCTCGGTGGTGGTTTCTGGCCACGGTGTGCGCTTGGCAGGAATGACAACTTCCAAAGGTGGCTCAATTACCCAACTGCAAGGAAGAACTCAAGTTATTACGGCCTAAAGAAAGGAAAATTGAACATGCTTAGTATAGAAGAGAAGAAAAAATATAATGATAATCACAGTTAGGTAGCAGAATATTACTATGTTTGACTGGGATGAAATCAAGAGTATCCGTGAAGACCTTTTATTGTTCAAGTTTCTCAGGAAGGGGCTCTCTCCGGCACATGATTTTGAAAAACAGACTCATGTGCGTAATGGGTTATTTTTTCTGCGAGTGATTTAAGGAACCGTTCTTAAACGGTGTAATTAGACCGTGCTCAATTACATGAAAACATTGAGTCCAAATTCAAACGCACGTCTTGGACGCTTCTTTGTCATCAAATTGCCATGTGGCAGTGGCACCATGCCAGCAGATGAGCAAAACAGGTCAATCTCAAATTGTTACATAAAAACAGAGAGATAATGCAATTATTAAATATTACTCCCTCCGATTGGAAATGATTGACACTGATTTGTCTAAATACGGATGTATCTAGACGCATTTTAGTGTGTAGATGCATTCATATTTTGACAAATCTGTGTCAACTATTTCAGATCGGAGGGAGTACTACACTGGCTCTAATGCACACCAAAGAACTAGTGGGGGTGGCTGATTAATGTGTCAAACACACACGCATGCTACTTGGTACAACTGTTGTTGCAACCTAAGTTTGTTACTTAAGCACTTTTACCAAAATAGAATATAAAAAACTAAAGCAGTACATCACTCAATGCATGAGAGATATTCATGGAAAGAGAAACAGACGCTATTCTATTTTGGAAATAAAGAAAAGGCAAGATAGCACTTGGGCAGATTGTAGATGTATATCCCAAGTGTATATCAGAACTGAGTTCCTTTACCAGAACTAGTGTATTATTTTATATACTAGTACAGAAAAAAGAAAGGTAAACAAAACTATCATAGATCTACAACGCTCCTGGTCCCAGTGTTTACCCTAATAAGTTGACAAGTAAAACACAAGAAATGCAGGACCACGATGGATATCCTAAACCAGACAGGCAGCATGGAGTATTCTAATTGGGTTCTTAAAGATTTTTGATGAAACTGTAACGAGATCTAACACCACTCAGCCCAATGCAATCATCCTAAATATGGCCAGTGGTGGAGCCACGAAAATTATGGAGTGTTGGCAAGAGCACTAAATTAATTATCTCAGTGTCCAGGATACACCGGTATAGATATGCCAATATCGCTAGTTCTCAAAGACCAGTATATTAATATGTTTATTAACATAAGATTAAAAAAGGAACTATGGAATTTAACATAACCACAACTCTGAAGACAAGCTAATTGGTACAGATATTCAAGCAATTGATTTTGTACAAAACTACATTGTTAGACTGAGAAGCAACAAGGGGCTTCAGCCTGAGGTACTAAAATTAGGAGACGCCACGGCAATTCGTATAGCTGTTATGACAAATTAAGAACGACTTTGCAAATAAGTACTAGATTTGGAAGTGGGAAGTAGCACTACAAATGCAATAGACAACGATCAAAGACCGTCGCCGCATCTTTTTGGCTCTTCCTCACGATCATTTCTCAGAACTCAATGGACTTGATTGGTTGCCGCTTGTTTCATCGGATACTTGCAGGGGAGCCATGACAAAGTGAAAATTGTGTATGGCAGAGGTTCGGTGCTATGCCCCTGGATATGGCAGTTCCCTTGCCAAATCGAAAATGTCTTGGAAGTTTCAGCTTCTCAGTAAGTGCTACATACTTGGGTTCGGTCAAATGGTCATGGTTTATACCCTTTAAATGCTGACACTGGGTAACTAGCTAGTAACCTGGTCAGGCCTAACTAACAGAAGGGGTTCTCTGTGACCTGTGGCTACATGAAGTGTTTAACATATTTGGTAAAAGGTGGGAGTGTTCTTTTTTCGATAAGGTGGGAAAAAGTTGAAGTGTGCTATAGAACATTATAATACTTTCTATCAACGAAGCAGGGCAGTTAATATGTAACGAGAATGTCTATAATATATCTTACCCCTGCGGAACCACGATGGATATCCTAACAAGTTGACAAGTAAACAAAACTATCATAGATCTACAGCGCTCCTGGTCCCAGTGAATACCCTAACAAGTTGACAAGTAAAACACAAGAAATGCAGGACCACGATGGATATCCTAAACCAGACAGGCAGCATGGAGTATTCTAATTGGGTTCTTAAAGATTTTCAATGAAAATGTAACGAGATCTAACACCACTCAGCCCAATGCAATCGTACTAAATATGGCCAGTGGTGGAGCCACGAAAATAATGGAGCTTGGCAATAGCACAAAATTAACTATCTGAGTGTCAAGGATACACCGGTATAGATATGCCAATAGCGCTATTTGCCTATTTCTCAACACTAGTATATCAATATATTTGTTAACATAAGATTAAAAAGTAACTATAGAATTAACAGAACCACAACTTTGAGACAAGCTAATTGATACAGATATGCGAGCAATTGATCCTGTACAAAATTACATTGCTCGACACAGAAGCAACGTCGGGCATCAGCCAGAGGTACTATAATTAAGATTTAGGAGACGCCACGTCAATACTACAACCAAGCAGTGCACTCAATGGACTTGATTAGTTGCTACTTGTGGGCTGTGCCTAACAGTCCAAAAACAAACTTCCTTCCTTCCTGGGCCACCATGCCCGGAGAAAAGCAATTATTCATAGACTTGCAGGGGATCCATGACAAAGTACAATTGCCTATGGCGGAGGTATGGTGCCTGTGCCCCTGGATATGGTAGTTCCCTTGCCAATCGAACATGTCATGAAGTTTCAGTTCCTCAGTGAGTGCTAAATAGTTGGGTTAGGTCACACTGTCATGGTTTTCCCTTTAATGCTGAGACTGGGTAACTAGCCAGCAACTCGGTCAGGCCTAACTAACAGAAAGGTTCTCTGTGACATGTGGTTACATGAGGTGTTACCTTATTGGGTAAAAGGTGGAGTGTTCTCTTTTCGACAACGTTGAAGTGTGCTATAGGACATTATAATGCTTTCTACTCGTGGAGTATCAACGAAGCAGGGCAGTTAAAATGTAATGAGAAGGTCTACAATATATCTTACCCTGGCGGAAACTTGCTGTCAGCCCGGGCCTCAACACGGAGCCACCACAGCAGGATCTTCTTCCCACAGTTTCCCAACGGCTCAACGAATGACGCATCATTCAACAGATTGAGGGGGCTCTCAATCTCCTCCCCATTCTCCCCCACAGCATCAAGGTCCTTGACCCAATCAGGCTTTCCCTCGGCCTCCTTCCACAGCATCCTCGAGTTCATCACAAACCCAGCCCACTCCAAACCCCTCGGTAGCACCGGCGCCGCCTCGCCGACCACCGTGGCGGTCTTCCCAGAGAAGGGCAACGTGTTAAACGTGTGCCATCCAGCCAACTGCCCCGAAGAGTTGCAGGCGGGACCCTGGACTGGAAGGGGCATGTTCTTCTTGTCCTCCTCGGTGAGGCGTGGCTGGTCCGCCGTCCCGGTGTGTGCAAGGATGCCCACGGACACGGCCGCCATCCACTGGACCTTCTGCGCCTCGTCGAACAGCTCCATGCTGTGCACGTTGCTGTCGTCCGCGAACACAACCACGCCGTCCATCTTCCTCTCCCGGATCACCCTACACAAGCAAGCAAACCCCAATGATTAGTAGCAAGTCAAGTTACTCACTCTCTGTTTGTTACATTACAGGCGTAGGTTGTGCGAATGGGAGGAAGTAGGAGGAAAGTGTGCATACATACCGTAGGGCGTGGAGGCGCATGCGGTTCTCTGTGGCGTGGCGGTCGGCCCATTCCGCGGGCATGCGGTCAGGGAAGGGGATGTGGACGAAGGTGAGGCCGGAGCGCACGAGGAGCGCGGCGGTGGCGTTGGTGACGCCGCCGGCCTCGACGACGAGCCAGGTGAGCGGGTAGGGCACGTTGCGGAGGGAGTGGAGGAGGCCGGTGAGGTGGAGCGCCTGGAAGGCGCGGGAGTAGGTCGGGGTGACGGCGAGCACGTGGCGCGGCTCCCTGACGCCGTACCACCTCCGCTGCTCCTCCTGCACGCGCTCCATGATGCGGTGCGCGCGCATGACCTCGACGGGATCGGGGTGCGGCCACGGCCGGATCCGGATCCCGTGGCGGCCCACCACCACGTGGCTCTCGAGCGCGCCGCCGGCGGTGGTGAGGTTGTCCGGGGGCGGGTTGTTGTTGGCGGCGGCGAAGGAGAGGGTGAAGGTGTTGGTGGTGGTTGTGGTCGTGGTCGTGGTTGTGGTGGTGGTGGTGATGGCGCGGAGGACTGCGGACTTGTTGTTGGAGGCGGCGTAGAGCGCGCTGCTGGAGAAGAGCAGGAAGAAGAGGAGGCGCGAGAAGCGGAAGCCGAGGAAGAGCGAGATTAGGCAGCAGAGCGCGTGGAGCAGGAACCAGAAGGTGGAGGAGGAGGAGGAGGTTTTTGCGGTGGCGTCGGAGGCGGGTGGGGTCTCGACGCCGCCGACGGAGGAGGAGCGCGCCGCGGAGGAGGCTGCGGCTGAGCGCCGCAGCTGGCTGGAGGGCAGCAGCGACTTCATCATCGCCGCTGCAGCAGCCGGATCTGGTCCGCCGCCGTTCCTTGCCCCGTGAATCAACCGATCGTAATCGGTCGTCGGCGGACGGATGGGTTGATTTTGAGGGGGGACACGGGAGGGAGGTGGGTGGTGGGTGAAGTGCGGTGCACGAAACTGTGGGTGCGGTGGGCTGCTGCCTAGCTATCGTTGGTCAGTGTGGAAAGGAGGAAGGAAGGGGATAGGTTTGGTGCCGGACGGAGACGGAAGCGTGAGGATGCCGACGCGGAAGGAAGGGGTCGGGTTGGACCGGGCCGGCCGCGCGTGGTCGGCGACGGCCTGTCTACAGTACTGTTTTTGTTTGGCACGTTTACAATCATCGACGCGGATGCAACCAGGCGGCCGGCGAGGCTCCGGTTTGCGCCAGGCTGCCACCAGCGTTTGACTTCCGAGGTCCGAGCATAGTGTCGGTTTTAGTTAGGCGACTTATTTGACTCGTTGCTGGTTTATGATTTTGGAAAGAAAAAGGGCAGTTTAGCGAGTAGAGATTTCTTGCTCTCATCCCTTTAGTTAAAAAAAATCATACTCCCTCTGATCCATATTAGTGGGCATAGTTTTGTCTAAATTCATATGTATCTAGTTAAGTATTTAGACTAGATACATGTGTATCTAGACAAAGTTGTGCCCACTAATATGGATCGGAGGGAGTATTTAAAGTTTCAAATAATTCTGGAACAAATCCTGCGTGTGGAACAAAATCATATTTATAGTTTCAAATATTTTCTCTCCCACACCCCCTTTAAAAAAGTAATAAAGGGGGTGTGGGAGAGAAAAACTTTTGGATATATTGATTCGAATTGAATTGCAAATATATCAACAATACAATCAATTCAATTCTGAATTGCAATAAGCAAGTGGGGTCTCTCAAATAGAGTCGAACTGCTAGACTACCTCGAGTGATGAATTCAATTATTCAAAAAAAAACTAAGAGATGGATGAAATTACACAAGAAATCTTTGTGTCAAAGAAGAGGAAAAAGGGGATATGGCGAAATCGGTAGACGCTACGGACTTGATTGTATTGAGCCTTGGTATGGAAACCTGCTAAGTGGTAACTTCCAAATTCAGAGAAACCCTGGAATTAAAAAAGGGCAATCCTGAGCCCCTGGGCTAGAGATTTCTTGCTCTCATCCCTTCAGTTAAAAAAAAAAATCATATTTATAGTTTCAAATAATTCTGGAACAAATCCTACGTGTGGTCAATGATATGTCCCACAACGTGTAAAATATCGGTTTGAAATATTTTATATTCTATTCTATACGAAAATAACAAATGTGTGGATCTAAATGTACATACTTTACAATTCTCCTAAATATAAAATATTTGTTATTTTTATGTAGCCCAGAATATAAAGTATTTCAAATTAAAAATTTGCATATTTGTGGGATACATCATTAGCAACTTGCATGAATTTTTTCAGATTTTTTAAAAACTAAAAATAGGATTTCTTTTTAATACTAAAAATAGGATTTCTTTTATTATTTTTAACCAGAGGGAGCATTGGAGCTCGAGAGCAAAAGGTGTTTTCCGCAGTTTAGCTAGCTACATTCTACATGTGGTTCTCTTCCATTTTGTCGATGGTCGAAGTTTCTCACCTAAAATCTTGTTTCCGTGCTCCCTCTCTTCTTCATGTCTGGCAGTGGCAAGCTCGAGATGAAGGCGCCGCGTAGGGCCACAAGCCACGCCATCAAGGAGAGGGTTTTAGAGTGTCCGTCGATGTTGGAGAGAACTGGTACCCTTTCTTATCTTGTCCCTCTCCTTCGAGTCACTCCACATTGGACTTCGACGGATTGCCAACGGTGAGAGGCAAAACGGGGATTGCGGCAGGGGCAGGGGCGGTTCTACCATGCTCTAGCCCAGGCTTATCAGCGACGTGCGCCTTTGCATTACATTATTTTCTATAGAAATATTGCATCATTGTCACGTTTGCCTAGTCTTGGAAGTTTCAGGGTCCACCCCGTAAAATGTCAAGCTTGGAAACTAGCAGCAATGAAGACTTGTGGCGAAGGTGGTGCTGAGGCGACAGAAGAGGGGGAAGAGAAATGTAGGATGACAGAGTATTGGAGAACACACAAAAATTGTAAACTTATGTATTGGTTTCACATGAGTAGAAAAATATACATCCTAATGAACACCATCATATCAAATTCAAACCACATGTGAGGAAATTGCTAAAAGACCTTGGTCTCATCATTCGTGCATAGCAATTTGAAAAAGGGTCCAAGCGGTCAAGCGGATTGTAGTATTCTTACATTTTTCCTTTTAAAGTGAGATCAAAAGAAATGACCGTGCATATTTCAGTTGAAACTTAGATCAAAGAATATTTTCTCATTATCCCTCTATTCCATTCAAATGGACCAAAGGGGCAAATTGCCACCATAGAACTTTTAACCATCTCCATGTTTTCCCTCTCAACTGTCGTGTGGCGACAAGGTTGCCCACGGTGTTGTTCGTCGTCGGGCTCCCGGTGGGTAGGTCGCTTTCATCTACGTTGGAGTGTCCCGTATCTACTCCTCCCATAGCAGTTACGGCTTCTTCTCTCGGCAAGGGTGGAGTGTTGGCCGGATCTTTGCTGAGTTGGCTCTAGGTTCTCGAGGTTGTGTGGGCTTCGCCCCGTATGTTGTGTTCGTTGTATGGTTTTCGCCGGTTTCTTCTGCTAGTATACCGAACACCTTCTGCTTAATTAGATAAGGCAAAGTTCTTGCCTTCGTTTCAAGAAAAAAACACCCTTTAGAGACGAGGGGAACAATTTTCCTGTGGCCAAAAGAAAAATAGTTGAGCAATCGAGTAGACACTCTTAAAAAGTACTAATATTAAAACCTGCAACTAACATCTGCAGTTGTGAAGGACCTATCCTCCTCGCTTGTTAGAGATGAACCCAGAAGAAAGAAAACCAGGCTTGCCCGGGAAGTCGGGAACTATTGCCGCGAAAAGGTGATCCATAATCTGCAAAAGTGAAATCAATTATGCTTCCGCATATAACGAAACAGGTGACTGCTTCTCAGAAAAACACCTCTCAAAGTGGTCCACTAGGACCACTATTATTCACGGGCAGTTAATTGACCGGATCGCACCAACAAGTATTCAAGATATTCCTAGGAACGAATAGATACTCATTGGAAGTTAAAAAAAATGAAACCCGCCGTTCCAATTTTTACATGCCCATCCAACAGGACAGGTATCCAGAGAACAATTGAGCAATTGCTTCTGATTCTTATGCATACAGTTATACAACAACGGGTAGAATGTAGCAATAAACACCCCACGACACTTGAAACACCGGCGATGCTGGCGCTGCCTGACGCTCTCAACGCTGCGGTAAAGCAGCATCCATCCACGCCTGATATGTTGGTTTAAACAAAGCCATCTTCTGATAAACATGTTCTTGTTCACTCGTAAGGGTTCCTGAAGTTCCTGAGAAGCTCCGGGATGTCGTACCCGAGCATGTCGTCCACCGCCTGGATCATCTTGGGCTTGACCTTCTCAAACTTGTCGATGCTGTAACCACCCAACACATCTTTGAAGTGCTCAACATAAGGGAAGTCTCCTGCCGGAAGATGATGCTCCCTTTGCACCTGTTCCAGCAAACCAAGTTACTAATCGAGCATTACAATTACAAATGAAGTGTGTAAAAGAGCAAGTTCAGACAGTCGCAACCGCGATCAAATCTTACTGCCACCACTAAAAAAACTTCTTAAACTAGCAAAACACAAGTTGAATCTGTAATTATTAAGCCAATGGAAGTTTGGCAAGTAATATAACATGGCATGATGCGAATATACCAAAACCAAGCACAACAAAGAACATCAGATATGAACTCATAAACACGAGGTTCCGTCCTAACAGAAGCAAAGGGTCAACATGTCCTGTCAATCTACATCAGTTCTGGACTGGCTAGGAAGTTACAGAGGCGAGCAAATACCTTTGCAAACTCATCCTCCAAATTGTCTATAAGTCGCTGTTGAGCTTTAGCTTTCCCCATCATCGTAGGCATCTGGTTCTTTAGGTGGCCAATTATATAAGCATGTATCTTGGCAGCCCTAGCACGTTTAACGAATTCATTGATCTGCACATGTATACCGATGGTGTTAATCTTTGAAAAACAGGAGACCGGGACTTGAAAAGAACACAAGCGGTGAAAAAGCTTACTCGGCGGTCACAAGCTTTCTTTGGTATATCTTTTAGATCAGAAAGGAGATCATCCTGCTCTTTCTCAAATAGTTCCTTTCCGATCGGACCAACAGCTGATTCCTTTACTGGTTTGTCATTGAATGATCTGCATGTCAATTCTGAAGTGAGTTTACTGTTCCAACATGCTAGGGTGATCCAGTCATTACCACTTTACAAACATAAGATTCAGATATTAATATATTATTACTTAAGCAATTCAAAGTAAGCCACATACTCCAGTGAGGTAAAAAAATAATACATCTATGGCACTTTTAGTAATAATTCAATCTAGAGTTTTGACAAGATTTTAAGTCGGTAGTAATCTGTGGTAATATATGACTATGTGAGTGACAAAGTAGATGAGGGCATGGGTGGTTACCCGATATAAACACGCGACACCTCAGGGGTATTCAATACTTTACCAAGAGACCACATAAGTGCACCATACACTCTCATAAGCTGCAGGGGAAAGACTGTTACATAAAGAAAACAAAGCAATAAACATCACAAGTCATGCAGAGAGAACAATGAATGACTCTACCTGTTGTGTGTCAATTTGGTCTGCCTTGTTTAGAACTACACGTATTTTGTCATCATGTCCACGTAGAGATCCGATGACACGTTTAAACTCATCACTGATATCAAGCTTATGAGGATCAAATAGAAGAAGAATAAGGTCACACTTGGCAGCAAACCATGATGTAACACCAGTGAACTCATAGCTGCGCTGTGTCCGTTGCTTTTCACCAGAAAGAACACCAGGTGTGTCGACAAACGTGATATGCTCTAGTAGCTTCAAGGTAGAAGTTAGGTATCAGTTTCTAGATAACCATGTGCCTCCTACATGCATCAAAATAAAATCTTACTGGATGTGGCATCTGAGAGCATTCAAACTTGGATAAAAACGAAGTCCCAAATGTTGTAAGACCACTAAAAGGCATATCTGCTTGCACAGCTAAAGTATTCCCAGGAATAGTCCTTTCATCAGGTCCTGACTGGTAAGAGGAAGAAAAGTCGCAATAATTTAAAAAAAAAAGATCGCGTTTAACCTCAATTACAAGCTCCATAAGCAGGAATAAGTACAAACCAGCAGCCCTTATAGATGACATACTCTAAAAAAACATATAGCTCGGCAATCCAAAGAAAGTTCTACAAAAAGGTGCAGTATGCTAATCAATGAAGCACTGTGCTAAAGACATAAAACACTACTCTCACAAGTTGCTAACACAGTAACACACAACCAGTGGTGACATACAAGAATCTAACATAAACCAGCCACTAATGCACTTAGAGTTGTAGTGTTCTAGATAACTATGTATTGGACATAAACTCTTCCAGTTATATATTAACAGATTTCTTTCACAAAATCATATGTGAGGGTAATAAATTTCTGATCCACCTAGTATTCCTACAGATAAAGACTTAAAATGCGTAAATTTTACCATGACAACAACAAATCTGTCGGTTGTCGGCTCTGGTCCAATATGGGCACCTGCAGAAGTGCAAAGTAGAAGATTAATTGTGAGTTTGTCTCATGGCATGTGATTAATTGAACCCGAAAATTACAGGAAATACACGTGGTAAGTACATAACCTGGATAGCTTGTTTTTAACAGATGCTTGATAAAAGTAGTTTTCCCCGTAGAATATTGACCTAAGAGCATAACCATCGGCTTTGCATCAAAATCACTGTTTGTCTGCAAAAGGGATGATATTATTGTTTTTAGATAAAGGGGTGTGGATCCCCGGCCTCTGCATCCAAAAGATGCACACAGCCCACCGCAATTATTTAACCATCCAAAAATACAAGTTCACAATTCATGGGATGATATTATTGTGTACTTAAATAGCTTATTTTGAAGATAATGCCACAAAGAGATAACAGCAGTAAGAAATGTAAACACACTATAAGTGACTGAAGTAGTCATTTGCAACTCATATAGAAACCATACAAGGAAAATACAAGTATTTACCAGTAACGGGGACACAAAATCATTGAATTTGTATGTAACTTCCAAAGGCTTCAGTTTTTCAATGTATAGTCTTTTTAAACCATCAATGACAGAAGTAACAGCAGTCAGAGGTATCTGTAATAAAAAAACATAAACAAGGTCAGCATAAATGGCACATGTATCATTGAGGAAATTAGTAGTACTGTATCATTTGACAAACAATCGCTCGCTTTACCACAAGGCCACTACTTCACTTAGCATGCAAGTCTGCAATGTCTAGTATTGCGCAACTGAAAAGAAATACCAAATGTCCTAGTTCATTAAGCATGACCATTCAAATGGTTTCTATGTTGTCTCACAGACATTCTATAGGATAACTAAGGTTATCCTCAGCGAAATTAAGTGTAACCTTTTGTGTCTAAGTTCATTAACTGAAGCTCTGACTGATATGAATACGAGATTCCCATAAAAAGAACCAGGTTTTAAAACTAACAATGTACGCATAAAGGTAAAGTTCTACTTGGTTGGGTATAGCAGAGTTGCACTAAATGACTTCTTTTTGGCAAAAGCTCATGACTTGCTGATGCCTTTTCACATTGACTTATGGAGAATATTTTCGTATTTTGTCAAACCTTCCTTGTATGTTAGTTAAGTACATGTCAAAGCTTCAACTCGCCTCATGACTCATGTATGAAGATATTCTACCTCAGTGGCAAGCTCTTAAAGTTCATTTATTCATTCAAAAAAGCAAAACTAGTGCTATCCAACACTGAACATGTTGGAAATGAAACTTGCCAGCATATTGTAAGAGCTTGAAGCGACTAGAGTACTTCGATTCAACAAACAAAACCAAAAGGAAGAGCATGAGCACTACCTTCTTCGATGACTTGGAGGTGAACCAATGGTTTGTCGACGGTCCTTGTGCCTGAGGAAATCCTGCACAGATATAAATGATTTTCTTCATATAGTTCCCACCGATGTAACTTCCTATTTAAGGAGGATCCATCTCATACCATCAATATCCTGATCGACCCTCTTTGCCAGATGCTTGGATTTCTGAAAAGAGGTTATCATCGCGCTTAGAGATCAGTGGAACGAAGCAAATAAACAGGGTACACAGTAAAGAGGCAGCACTGACGCCTAACAGACTTACAGCAAGCAGAGTATCCAAACCCTCCATCACTGGAGGATTCAAGCTGCTTAGATCTGTCAGAAATCAGTGTAAACAGATCACCATTAGTTCATTGAATGAAGCGATAAATGAAGGGAGCTAATTTGGTGGCTAGCATTAGCAGCAACCTTCGCGCTTCAGGCTGTCCTGGGTGATCTCATTCCCCGCTTGCGCCAGAGAGACGAGCTGCCAATCGCAGCAACAAACGCGTTACTAAGCGAAAACTACCAAAAACAAAGGTTCCAGCAGCAGCACAAAGGGTACGATGATCGATGGAGCACACGAGGTGGCGAGGGGAACCTGCATCGAGGTGACGAACTCGCCGAAACCGAGGTACCCCAGCCGCTTGGAGTCAGCGATGGCCCAGACCTGGAGACGCGACGCGGTTCCACATCAGAAACGAAATCGACAGCAGCACTACAGTAGTAGCAGCGAGATGGGGATGGGAGAGAGGCAGCGAGCGAGGCGTACCTGCTTGAGGTCGGCGCGGGGGAGCCTGGACATGCCGAAGAACTTGATGGCGTCGGGGCCCGTGATGCGGCCGTCGCCATCTGCGCGAGCAGGACAGGGGATCGAATCGCGAACCAGAAGGGGATTTGGGGATCAGAGGGGAGGGGAATGGGGGTCGGGATCGGACCTGAGTCGGCGAGGGCGAACCAGTCGTGGTAGATCTTCTGGTGCTCCTTGGAGCAGCTGCTCGCCGCCCCGATCTCCATGGCTGGCTGACCAGCCCGCCTGACCTCGGTCTCCGCGGCCTTGGCAGCTGGGAGAAGCAAAAGGAAGTAAAACCCTACGACGTGGCGACACCGTCAGCCTGTGAGATTAGCACTAACTGCGATTTGAAAATTGGCTTTTGCTGCTCGAGGGGTTGATTGATTGACTGGAGTTTGGCTCGAGCCCACGCGGCGTTGCTTAGTGCCGCGCTGCCCAACCCAACCCGTCGACGTTAATGGAACTCGCCAGAGGTTGAACCGGATTTTAGCAGTTTTTTTTCGTAGGGGTCTCGATCGACGGATCGAGTACAAGAAGTTGTGGTGCGGTGGTACAATTATTATTTTTGCGAAAACTCTAATACATTAACCCAACTCAACAGAAACGCACCCAATAAAATAGGAAATTACAACCAGGTCCCTGGGTACCCACTCCTCTGCCACCACCGACGTGGACCGGAGACGCGCCGCCGCAGCTCCTCCGCCGCTCCCTCCTGGAGCCAGCGATGACCTTGAAACTTGAGGCAGCATCAACACGGACGGGAAGTCTGCGTGCCTGCACGACGACGGGGAAGAAGAGCAGAACGCCGCTGAGTCGAAGTCGTCTCCCTCACCGGAGAGGGAGGAAGATCTGGAGCTCCTCCAGGCACAGCACCTCACGTAGCTCATGCCGCCGCCGGAGGAAGCAGCAGCACGCCGACGAGCCGGAGGACAGAGCACCCCACAGGGGAAGACAGCAGCGCCGATCCGCCGTCCACCCGGGGGGAAAAACTCCACAGATCAAGAGATCGTGGACCTGCAAAACCACGCGACCCAGAGGCCGGTGGGACAAACACGTCGTCCACCCGCCGTCGCCGGCCAGGGAGAGGAAGGGCGGCAGACTTATTCTTCCTAGGCAGCAACGAGCTCCTCTCCAGCTCGACGCCGTCGGAACCTAAACCTACCCTATCTACACCCCGGAGGCAGAGGAACGGGATCCCGACCACCACCCACCGCCGAAGCAAGCGGAGGAGGCCGGGAACCACGCCCTCGCGGCCGGAGAAAGGGGATCTGGGACGGCTCTCTTTTTCGCCTCTGCGCACTGTAGAGGGAAGAGGAGAGACGGACTGGAAGAATTATGGCAACTCGCGATCGCGGTGGTACAAATATTGACTCTTGTCAGGATCTAGCTAATCTAGCCCGACGAAATCACTAAGTATAGAACTGATAATGAGAATAAGGTGGGACAAGGCAGAGCAAAGTGATGAGATAATAGAGAAATTGGGTGCGAATTGAGAATAGCTTCTAGCGCCTCTGGCGGCTAGGGTTTGCTCATTGATAAAGTAGTGGATAAACCTTACAATGCGTCGTTGCTAGCTTTATATCGAAGTCTAGCTTGGACGGAATCGAAACGGAAAAGCAGGTAAGCTAATAGAATAGCTAAAAGCAGAAAGGAAACAGCGGGAGCCGTCTGCTGACATCATTCAAGCTGGGCCGTCGGATCTTCATAGTTGAACCGGTAACTCTTCATCTCAGTCGTCCGTTAACTGAAGGAAGAACAGCTAGATCGACACCCTGTATCTGATAATCTTCAGAATGCAAGATCATGACAATACCCCTCCCTTAAGAACACACTTGTCCTCAAGTGTGGAAGCTGGGGAAAATCTTTTTGATGAAATCAGCGTCTTCCCATGTGGAAGCTTCCGGTGGTAGGTTGATCCATTTGATCTTCCACTGAATTACAGGTTCATTGTTCCTAGGAACGGCCCTTCTTTCCAGTATTGTTTCAGGATAGACCTTGATATTGCCATCTGAGTCTACTAGTGGTACCTCACCTGTGGGAATTACCTTCCGCCCAATGTGCTTCTTTAGCTGGCTAACATGGAAGGTAAGGTGTAACTGACAACCATCAGGTAGCAACAGGGTATAAGCAACCTCTCCCACTCTAGCCAGTACTCTGTAAGGCAAATAATACTTGGAGTGTAGCTTCAAGAATCGATGCAAGCTCAAGGAAGTGTGCCTGTAGGGCTGTATTTTCAGATACACCATGTCTCCAACAACAAATTCCCTCTCCTTCCTGTGCTTATCAGCATATTTATTGATTCTTTCTTGTGACCTGATCAAGTTTTCCCTTATTAGGGCATTGGCTAGCTGCCTCCTCTGTAACAATCCCATTGCTTCTTCATTTACATCATCAGGAAGAATCACTTCTGTGAACTGCGGAGGTGGAAAGCCATATAGAGCCTGGAAGGGGGTCATGTTTAATGAAGTGTGGTATGAAGTATTGTACCACCACTCTGCCGAAGCCAACCAAGACATCCATTTCTTTGGGTCGTCCGAAGTCATACACCTCAAGTACCCTTCTAGGCACTAGTTTACCCTCTCTGTTTGACCATCGGCTTGGGGATGGTAGGATGTGCTCATGTGTAGTTTTACTCCCAGGGCTTTGAATAGATCTTGCCAAAACCCACTAGTGAAAATCCTATCTCTGTCAGAAACTATCACAGCAGGAGGTCCATGCAATTTCTGTACATTGTCCAAGTACAGTTCAGCTACTTGCTTGGCAGTGTAAGGGTGGCTCAAAGGCAGGAAATGTGCATACTTCGAGAACCGGTCGACAACCACAAGAATCACTTCTTTTCCCTCAGATTTGGGCAATCCTTCTACAAAATCCATTGATATATGTGTCCATGCTTTAGCTGGCACTCCTAATGGCCTAAGTAGTCCAGGGTATGGAGTATGTTCTGCTTTGTTCTTTTGACACACTGGGCATTCCTTTACATAACCAATAACATCCTTCTTCATGCATGTCCAATGAAAAAGAAGCTTGATACGCTGGCTGCTTCTCCAGAATGGCCTCCCAATGCAGAGTCATGCATAGAAATTATGATCTGTTTCCTCAGGTTGGTGTCACTGCCAACCACTGTTTTCTTGTTATACCTCAGTATGCCACTGTTGAGAGTATAATTGGGTACATCATCCTTGTCAATGGTAAGTTTCTGGATGATGTTTTGGCAGTTTTCATCAGTTTCATAACTTGCCAATACTTCTGTTATCCATTTTGGTATCACAGTGGAAATTGCTAGTACTGTCTAAGTAATTGGAACTCTTGACAGAGCATCCGCGACTCTATTTTCTCTGCCTTTCTTGTACTCGATTTTATAGTCGTAGCCCAGCAGTTTAACTAGCAATTTGTGTTGAATCCCTTCCGTTAGTTTCTGTTCATGGATGAACCTCAAGCTCCGTTGGTCAGTTCTAATAATCATAGAAGTGCCAGCAAAGTAGTGCTTCCACTTCTTCAATGCTTCAAGGATAGCCAATGCTTCTTTATCATAAGTAGATAGTGCTGCAGCTTTTAGGCCTATGGCCTTGCTCATAAAAGCAATTGGTTTTTGATTCTGCATCAAAACTTCTCCCACTCCGTACCCACAAGCATCTGCTTCCAGAACAAATGGTTGCTTATAGTTAGGTAGAGCAAGCACAGGAGCTTGTGTCATTTTTTTAAGTGTGTGAAATGCATGTTGTTGTGCTTCTCCCCACACAAACCCATTCTTTTTTAGTGCTTCAAATATTGGCTTGCAAATGATTCCATAGCCTGGTATGAACCTCCTGTAGTATCCAGTCATACCAAGAATACCCCTCAACTCAGTGACATTCATGGGAGTGGGCCAAGCCAGCATTGCTTTAATTTTTTCTGGGTCTGTGGATACCCCTTCAGCACTGATTATGTGGCCCAGATACTCTATCTTTTCCTTGGCAAATTCACACTTGCTCTTCTTGGCAAATAGCTTATTTTCTCTGAGTACAGAAAGGACTTGGGATAAATGGTCCTTGTGTTCTTCCCAACTCTTGCTGTAAATGAGTATATCGTCGAAGAATACTAGTACAAATTTCCTCATAAATTTTGCTAACACTTGATTCATTAAGGCTTGAAAGGTAGCTGGAGCATTCGTGAGTCCAAAAGGCATAACCAAGAATTCATAGTGGCCCAAATGTGTGCTGAATGCAGTTTTTCCAATATCTGCTTCATGCATCCTCACTTGATGGTAGCCTGATCGCAAATCGATCTTAGAGAAGTACTTGGATCCATGCAGTTCATCTAACAAGTCCTCAATAATAGGAATTGGATACTTGTTTTTAATTGTGAGTGCATTTCACTGTCTATAGTCTATACAGAGCCTCCAAGTACCATCCTTCTTCCTCACTAATATAGCTGGCGAAGAGAAGGGACTCATGCTAGCTTTCATTACTCCTATAGCAATCAACTCAGCAGTGATCTTTTCCAGGGCATCCTTTTGATATGAGGGCATCCTATAGGGCATTTTGTTTACTGGTTTTGCTCCAGGCTGTAATGTGATTTGATGATCACAATCTCTGGTAGGAGGTAGTTGGTCTGGCTCCTAAAAAATGTCCTCAAATTTACCCAAAAGTTCTGTGACTTATGTAATGGTTGTTCCACTGCCTGTTGTCGGATCAGCAACAGTGATACTACAGAATACTGCCTAGTGACTCCTTTTTTCCATAAGCTTATGTGGTTTCTTTCCAGAGATTAATTTGCACGATTGTGGTGCCACTTCCTTAGTTAACTCAATTTTCTTTGTGCCATAATAATTTATCTTGAGTGCTCCCGTTCGATAATCCAATTTCACAGGACTGTAAGCATCCAGTCTGT
The DNA here is from genome assembly GCA_947311845.1 of Poa pratensis. Taxonomy (NCBI): domain Eukaryota; kingdom Viridiplantae; phylum Streptophyta; class Magnoliopsida; order Poales; family Poaceae; genus Poa; species Poa pratensis. Next base: position 37,750,947 of record CAMZMU010000068.1, read on the forward strand.
GCCAAGAATTACATCATATCCCTTGAGTTGCAGTAGTCTGAAATCAGATGTAAACCCATATTTCTAGACTATGTACTTGCAATTTGTGCAAGTAGCTGTACTCATCATTTCAGCTCCACTTGCTACTGTCACCCTCATTAGCCTTGCTCCAGTTACTGCTATGTTATTTTTCATAGCAAATTTGCTGTAAATGAATGTGCTTGAGCTGCCAGTATCAACCAGTGCTACAGCTGGTGAGTTACCAATCATAATATGCAGGATGGAGGTGCTATTAGCAGGTGAGGTTCCTTGTACTGCATGAGTAGACACCAGAGCAACTAACTCCACTGGATCCATGATATCTCCATCTATTTCCTCCTGGAGTTGTTCTTCAGGAATTTCATCTTCATTTTCCTGTGTGATTATTGCTCTCACTTGTTTGTTCATTTTACACTACAATTTGTGGCCAGGAAACCATTTTTCACCACACCGAAAAAAATTCATTCTTGACAGCAGGTGCTGCTGCATTAGGGGGTGGGACTACTGCCTTTGGGGTTGGAGCTGTAGTTTGGGGGTGGGTATTATTTCTGAACTGTCCTTCCCTTTGGAAATTTCCTCTCTGGTAGTTGTTCCTCTGGGTCCAATTGTTGGTGCTGGTCTTTCTGAAGGGATTAGACGCTTCTAATCTTCTTGCTATCCAGTAAGCCTGAATCAAGGTGCCTGGTTTCTGTATCTACGTATGCTGCTGTTCATATTCCTGCAGACCAGACATAAAACTCTTGATGTAGTAGCTCTCAGCTATTTCTGGATTTTCTCTTCTTACAGGACCCACCTTGTCCTCAAATTGATTAATGTAGTCATCAACAGTACCAGTTTGCTTTAAGGCATGGAAGATTTTTATCACATCACAGGGAGATTTTTCTGCGAATCTCTTCTTAAGCTTCTTGCAGAAACGAGCCCAAGGTATGTCAACTAAGTCGAGCTCAGTGTTTTCCAACCAAGTATCTGCCTTCCCAGTGAAGTACAGTGTGGCTATTTCTACTTTCTCCTCTTCTACCACACGACACAACTTGAAGTATTTTTCAGCCTTCTTGATCCAAGCATTAGTGCCAGTGCCATCATACTTAGGGAATTCATGCCTTGGTCCTTTGTGCTGATGTTTGTACTGCTCATTGTTGTTGTAATGATAAGCAGGCCTGTGGCCTGGTCCATTGATTCCCCCACCGACATTGTCCCCTTCAGCTAGAGTAGGTAGTTGCACTTTAGTGTTAACAAGCCACTACCTTTTAGGGTCTCCTTCTGTTCATTTCAGGGGTAACTCAGGTTCTTGTGGAATCAAAGGTGGCTGTAGGTTTGCTAGCTTTGGGGGTGCCCTGTTTGATGCTGCTGACCACAAATCCATGGCTATCCCGAGCTGTTGTCATGGATCTGCCGCTGGAGGTGGTCGTAGTGCACTCTGGGGTGTACCAATTCCTACCGCTCCTTGTCCCTGAACACTGGACCGAGCCGTGGAACCACCAGGTTGATCTTGGTGTGCTGGCTTCTGCACTGTCAGGCTCTTGATCAAATCTGCTAATTGATCGAAGCGCTTGTCCGTCGCCGCTGTGGCCGACGTCTGCTGCTTGGATAAATCCATTTGACCTGACACAAATTCATCGAATTTCTTCTGCATATCGAGGCCAAACTGCTCGAACTCTTCCTTAGTAACGATGTTGGTGCCATTGTTGTTCTTCCCCATCGCCTCCCCCCGTCTCCAAATGGACCAAAGACTCGCAAAGATGGAATTTTACCAGGAAGCAGTGAGCTTACCCAACCCTATCGATGATCTCCATTCCGAATCGCCACCCACAGTACCCTTAGACAGATATGGTAACTTTTTTCCTCCAGAATTTTACACAAGAACTAGTCTCGCAACCCTCGGTAGTAGTCACACAGTTTCAGATCTAAGGCCAAGTTTGATGCTCTGATACCACTTTGTCAGGATCTAGCTAATCTAGCCCGATGAAATCACTAAGTATAGAACTTATAACGAGAATAAGGTGGGAAAAAGCAGAGCAAAGTGATGAGATAATAGAGAAATTGGGTGTGAATTGAGAGTAGCTTCTAGCGCCTCTGGTGGCTAGGGTTTGTTCATTGATAAAGTAGTGGATAAACCTTACAATGCGCCGCTGCTAGCTTTATATCGAAGTCTAGCTTGGACGGAAATGAAACGGAAAAGCAGGTAAGCTAACAGAATAGCTAAAAGCAGAAAGGAAACAGCGGGAGCCGTATGCTGACATCATTCAACATGGGCCGTCGGATCTTCATAGTTGAACCGGTAACTCTTCATCTTAGCCGTCCGTTAACTCAAGGAAGAACAGCTAGATCGACACCCTGTATCTGATGATCTTCAGAATGCAAGATCATGACAACTCTACGTGAAAATTCGTACAAATCGAGTCTCGAGCCGACAAGTGTCCACGCCACGCTGGAAGATCTATTGAAGCCCTCTACAAAACATAAATTAACAACCCAATAGGTCCTTCCACTCGACATATAAATTTACAAAAATGTACCTGATTTGTTTTCTTTTCTCCTATTTTCTACCCGGTTAAGAAATAAATGAGGTGAATCCTTATCTCTACTATATAATACGAGTAGTGTTTCTCTCTTCGTCCGTTCGGTGGTACGTCGTAGGTCGCTAGCGTTTTCTTCGTTTGGTTTCGTACGTCACAAATCGCTAACCGAACGTATTTGTTCCGTACATGTCAACGTACGCAGGCCTGCAGACAGTCCGTACCAAAGAGGGCCAGCCTGCAACCCAAACCAAACGGCCATCGATCGAACACACCAAATCCGTCTCAAAATTTAGCAAGACGTATAGGAGTAGGAATACATCTGGGGGGTGAATTCTCGATACAAATGATTTCCTTTATAATCCAATCAACAGAAACAGATCAAGATCAAACCTCATTGCCGGAGAAATTTGTGACGGACCGCAACAAGACGAACTGTGGTGCACCGTCTTCTTCTTCTGGCGTGGCCGGCCTCTGCGGCGGCGCCGGCGAGAGCACTCCTTGCTTGCTCCCAACAGCCCCGTGTCCGCGCCGTAGAGAGTGCTCCCGGCGCGAGCCTCGGCTCTGCCCGCTAGCCAAATCTCCACTTGCGACGAGCCTCCACGCTGGCGGCGACGATAGCATGCGGATGGCGCTCCGTCCCGACATTACGACGGCGCGGCCTCCTCTCCGGTCGCCGGCGGCATCTCCCGACAGAATTCCAAGCGACGACCGGTTTCTTGCATTAGCGGCGGCCCTCGGCCATGTTGCCGCTGCTCCCGGCGGAGGCCGTTCCCAGTGCGCATGGCAGCAATGTTTCGTCCGTTTCCTTTGGTACGTCGCACGCTAGGTCCATCCGGGAAGCTCGACGACGCCATGGGCCTGCTCAGCCGGAGCACGACGAGGCTCCACGCTACGGTGTGGAAGGGGCTGCTCGGTGCGTGCCGAACGCGTGCACCGGAACACTGAAAACGAGAGATGGCGTGAAGGGCTGGAGGCTGAAGTACCCGACGAACGCCGTGCCGTACGACAGGCTGTCAAACATGTATTCACGTGTGAGGAGGTGCGGCGACTTCCATGTCGTGAACTCGTGATCAAGATGATTGCCAAGTTGTACGTCTGGGCATGGGGTCGGGGATCGGGGATGCCAATTACCAACTGCTTCCATCACAGTAGGGAACTGGGGATGGTGTCTGTTCCTGCAAGGTCTATTGGTAGATTTGAGTGCATTTGCAGGTATTTCTGCTCAGTAGGATATTATTTCAAAGAAGGATACTGCCTTTTGATAGGTTCAACAGAACACACATACTGTCTCCGTTTTCAGAGAAACTTCACTAAGACCATTATTGCCCCTACCGGAGATTTTTTTCCGCCCTATTTGGTATGGCACAACTACTAGCTGATGAAAGTTGACCAAATATTTCCTTTGGAGATAAATTGCCCCATCTTATCTCACATTGCAATCGATCCAACAATATGTACCTGTCATAATGCACTTTCTCATCATATTTTTTCTTTCCCAATGCAACCCACGGTCTGTTTGCTATATGTATATATGCACAAATTCTTTGGTTAACAACTTTACTCTACAAATAATGATCACTGAATATGAGAATTTTGCTTTAGGTTGGAAAGATGGGGAAAGAGCACTTGGCCGTGATGGTACCTTTCATTTCTACACGTATTTATATGGCTTCGTGCATTCAAATTTATGTTGTTTGTGTTTTGTTTGTGAATCTTTCTCTCCCGTTGCAACGCACGGGCATGTTTCCTAGTAATAATAGGGATTAAAGAAGATGCCATGTTTCCGAACTTGTTGTCACTGGATTTTCTTACTCTGTCAGTGGGATATCGTTCTGAATTTTTGAAATAGGAAGTGCAAGTACAGTAACTTATTGTATACATTGTTCTTAATTTTGACACTCCCTACATGTTATGTACATTGTAGGACTGACTGTATTTTTGTGCAGAAGCTATGTGCAGCACCAGCTGAATTTTGTGTATTTTCCTTGATCTGTGCAGATGGTTCTGACAAGTTCAATATACATTTGGAGCATAATGGTTATTTTTTTGGACTAAAGGAAAATCTGTGCTATGCCACTGAGAGTGTGGTTTATTGGGACAATTGTAATACTGATATGTTCTCACTTTTCTGGATTGAGGGGTTTCTTAGGCAAGGAGGAAATGAGATGACAACCAGAACAAGTGTATACTGGTGCCTTCCTGGGAAAAATATTTCAGATGGCCTGTCTGATTGAGAATGATTCTCACTTCATTGCAATGATGGCAGCTGTTAGTGATGAGAAAACACTGTGCCGGAGTGGAAATTTTATCACAAGCAGATCTGGCAATGTATAATTCAGTACGTGGGAATGCAAATCACAATAGAAAAGGGCATGACAAGTGGGTTTTGGATCAGAACTATGTATATGTGGATGTGCAATATGCAGATTTTGATGACCCTTCTATTTTGCAGACATAATGCATATAATGCCCCACGGGCCACTTCCACGTTCAAGTCGGCAACAACTTACGAACAAGGAAAAGCCGAAAATGACTAAACTGATTCATTCACGATGCACGGGATGGGCGGCGGCAAAGGAGTGTGTGCGAGACACTCATCTTCTCATCCTCTTTTTTTTTTGGAAATTTATGACAGTGGGAAAGGCTCCTACTGCCTCTATATTAGATAAACACAAAAGGGGGGATAATTACATGGAGTTAGAGGGAGTTTTATAGTCTATTTTACATAGCAGTAACAAAGAATTAATGAAAGCATGTCTATCTTCCTTGGTTCTATGAACCAGAAGAGAAAAGTCCTCCTTGAATCTGTCAGTCCATGACTGAATCCCTGGCTGAATTGCACTGAAACACTGGTTATTTCTTTCCTTCCACAAACTCCAAGCCGCAGTAATAAAAACATCCATGAACATTGGCTGCTTCCAAGATTTTCTAGCCTCCTCACGCAGGAGGAATTTATCAGCTTGAGCATCGTTGAAGACAACGCCAATCTTCTGCCAACACGATTTGCTAAAATCACAATGAAAGAAGAGATGCTCAAGGGTTTCCTCAATGTTTTTACCACACATCAGACAGTCAAAATTGTCCCCCACATTGAAGTGTCTGCGCCTGAGCATATTCTTCGTGTTCAACCTATCACTGATGAGCAGCCAACAGAAAAATTTCAACTTCGGGACAGATCTGGATTTCCACAGCCAATTATACGAAATATGCGGATGAATATTCCTAAAATAGAATGAGTAGTACTGCCTAGCAGTGTATTTCCTAGAACCCCAACAATAACTCCATTCATCTTTTGCCTCAGCATCCAGTTCAACATGTGCCACTAAGGTTTGCATTTCTCGAATTTCCTGCAGGGCCTGAGGGGACAAAGGCAGGTGGAAGTTGGCTGCAAGCGAGTCAGCTGAAAGGAAATCTCTCGCTGAGACATCTTCATCTAAGGCGAAGGAGAAAGCTCTTGGAAATCTCAGGGCAGCCAAACCATCTCCCCACAGGTCTTTCCAAAGCAGGATTGAATCTCCATTAATAATGCTACAACTGGTGATACCCCTGAAGGTGGGGGTCAGCTTCAGAATGCCCTTCCACCAAAAGGAGCCACAACTATCAAGTGCATGAGGTACTCCGTTGCTATAATAAGAGTTCCAAACCAATTATACCCAGGGAGTGTTAGCTTTGTTGTAGAATTTATCAAGGAATTTGAGCAGCAGAGCTTCATTCTGAATCCTAAGGTTCAAAACACCCATTCCTCCTTTCTTTTTTGGCCTGTAAACTCTATCCCAAGCAATCAAAGGGTTGCAATGGTCACCACTTTCAGTTTTCTTATTCCAGAGACAATGTCTCATGATTTTGTCAATATGTTCCAGAATTTTTGGTGGGATTTTAATGGAGCACATCATGTAGGTAGCAATAGAAGTGAGCAGTGAATTAATAACTGAAACTCTCTACCACTGTAGGTCATCATCATAAAATTTGCAGTCATGCTTCTCTCGATTCTATCTACCAAAGGCATCAACTCATGTACTGAAGGTTTTGTGGTGCCTAGAGGAAGGCCAAGGTAGGTGAAAGGCATCTTTCCAACAATGCAGCCAAACAAATTGGCAATACTCAAGGCCACTTGATCGTCAAGATTTATTGGGATCATGACAAATTTACGATAATTGATGTGTAAGCCAGTGGACTTTGCATATGTGTCTAAGATTTCCTTCATTACCAAGACTTGTGAGGGGCTAGCAGGCATGATGACAATAGTGTCGTCAGCATACTGCACCACAGGGTAGTCCATATGAAATCCCAGGTCCAGAGGAGCTTGCAGAAGATTATCAACAAAGGCTTTATTAATAGCTGACTGCAGAAGATCAGCCGCAAGAACAAATACGAGAGGTGACAAAGGATCACCTTGTCGAACTCCTCTCCGACAAAGAAATTGCCGGCCAGACACACCATTAAGGAGAACCGAGGACATTCCACTTCCAAAGATCATTTCTATCCATTTCAACCACATGTCATCAAAACCCATTTGTTTCATTATCTTTATCATTGCTCCATGATCTATTGTATCAAATGCCTTTGCAAAATCTAGCTTCAAAAGAATGATCTCTCTTTGTGAAGCTTCACACTGGTGGATAAACCCAAAGGCCCATGCAATGCAGTCTTGGATAGTTCTCCCTTTAAGAAATCCATACTGATTCTTGTGAACAATCTTTAAGATCAGAGTCTGCAGCCTATTGGCAAGGAGTTTTGTTATTAGCTTGAGACAGCAATTGAGCAATGTGATTGGCCTGAAGTCATTGACAGTGCTCGGAGAGTTAAGTTTGGGGACCAAGGTGATGTATCCAGTGTTAATACTCTCTAGATTCAGGTTTCCACTATGAAAAACATCACAGAGCTGATAAATGTCCTCTTTCACAATATGCCAACAAGATTTTAGAAATTGTCCATTGAAGCCATCCAGACCCGACGCTTTATAGTGGGCATAGAACGAACCACATTATCAATTTCCTCCCTTGTGAAAGGGGAACCGAGAGAGTTTCCAGACCAGCAATGGGAGTGATCAAGGAAGGCAAGTCAAAAAGCATTGTAGGATTAGTAGTAGAGCCCAACCTCTCCTTGTATGTATCGTAAATGATTTTTTCCTTTTCTGCATGCTCAGTAACTTGAGTGCCATCAGCCAGAGTAAGCTGCGAAATAGAACTCCTTCTATATCGTTCAGTAGCCATGGAGTGGAAAATTTTCGTGTTTTCATCACCGAAGTCCAACGGATGGTACATCGTTTCTTCAAATACTGCCATTGATAATCAAGAAGGGTCAACAAGTGCTTTCTAAGGATTTTCCTGAAGTTAGACTCGGGTGTTGTTAGACCCCTCCTATCTTCCAAATTATCCAACTCAAGCAGTGTTTTGTTGCAATTTTCAATGCAGACCGAAAGCTTCGAGATGGACTTACTCCAATGCTTCAAATCATACCTCAGTCTCTTGAATTTGGCATTTAAATTTGCTGCACTATTGGCTTTGTGTGTCGGTTTAGACCAGCTTGCAGACACAGTTGCAAGGAAACCTGAGTGGGCTACCCAAAAGTTCTCGAACCGAAAGAGCCTACAGGCTGAAATTTTGGTCTGGATGGAGACCAAACATGGAGTATGATCAGATATTGGTTTACCCAGTGGATTAACCACAGTAGCCGGGTAGGAAGTTGTCCAATGTAGTGATGTAAAGAACCAATCCAATTGTTCTAAAAGCGGATCCAATTGCATATTACTCCAAGTGAAATATAATAAGGTTCAACTAGCTCCCAACGAGCAATGTGATACAAAACTTTAGTCTGATTTGTAACCATGAATGAATGAGCCATCAGAGATTTTAAGAAATTGATTTGATTAAGGCCCTCCTGTAATTCGAACAGCAGATCACTTTTTGTAATATGCGATGTTCAGAAAACCTATAGACAACCAGCTACGGCTTAAAATCTTATGTCATGTGCCGTACCAGGCCAGAGTGACAAATGATGTACGAGTACATTTTGGGATGCAAATCCATCGTTCAGAGTGTCTCAGAGGCTCCGTTGCTGCCGAAACTTCGAGCGAGGTTTGTGAGACGTCTATCGCATCAATGGCAACATTTAAATGAGGCCGAAATTTGGGGAATTCATTTTTCTCCCTTTTCACCCGATCAATCAGCGAGTAATCAGTCAATCAGTCTACGATGGTAAGCAACCCGTAATTAACCGTCCAGTTGGAAAGGATCGCCCAAGCCTTCCATAGTTCCATAGATACGCCACAGGTTTTAGGAAACACGGCTGGCGTCTCCGAAATCACGCGCGCGCTGACGCCGCCGCAATGAATCACCGCCGGATCCGGAGTGGACCGGGAAGTGTGTATAAAAGACGACACCACCCCATGCAAAAGGGAGTGCAAAACCAAAGCGCTAGCTGATCCAAGCCTAATCCCCAACCTCGTACAATGCACTTCTTCAAGCTCGCCGCGACCTGGCTGTTCCCGTGCGCCGTGTGCGCGACGATGGCGACGACGACGATGGCTACGGCAGCCTCGGACGGCGCGTCGACCGAGCACGGCGGCTCCTCGTCGCCGGTTTTACCGGCGGGCGACGTCAAGGCGGCAGGCAACGGCCCGGACTCCTCGCCCTCGACCTCCTCGACGACGTCGTCGTCCACCTCCTCGTTGCTCGGTACGCGCTGCGGCTCGCCAAACAGCGCGCGCTCGTCGGAGAAACAGTGCGGCTCGGCGTCGACTCCGAGGGGCGACGCGGTGAGGCGGTACCTGCGCAGGCTAACCAGGAATCTGCATCGCGGCGCCGGGTCCGACGAGGAGCGGCCGGACGGGCGACGGGAGCGGAGGAGGAAGAGACGGTCGAAGACGATGCCAGACGCGCGGGCCGCCGCCGTCGTGGACGGCACCACTCGCGAGAGGGAGGAGGCCGTCGCGTGGGCCATCGCCTACTGCAAGGAGACGACGAGCCGGCAGCGCGGCACGTCGCCGCCCCCGCCATCACCCAGCCTCGACGGCTGGCTCCTCGATCTTCCGGAGGAGGAGATCGGCAGCGCGTGCACGGCTCCGTGTTGCAGACGCCCGGCGCTGCGCCGAGACGTCTCGCTCCTCGAATGGCTGCCAGAGGCGGCGGCATGCACCGCAGTCCCGAGCCACCGCGCCTGCACCGCCTCCGATGGTACGTTTCTCTAAGACTAACGATAACGATCCGTCGACACTGCGGCATGCATGGGCGCATGTTTAAAAACCTTGGCGATCTCCTTGTGCAGGATGCGGCGGCAAATCGGTGTCTGCGGCGACGGAGAGTGGGAAGTGGACGTCGCGACGTGGTCCTGCCGAGGAGCTTGGAATGAGAGACATCTTCGACGGGCTCGACGCTGACGCCCTCGACGGCATGGTCAGGATAACGAATTACTTTGCCGCCAAATACGAGCACTGCAACGTTGCTTAATTAGCTCTCTGTCTCAGACAAAACAATCTGTTTATCGTAGATCTTGAGGAGCGTCTGTCTTCCATCTTGTCAGATTTATCCATGTCATTTTGCGAGTATTTGTACATTGACGCGATAGACGTCTCACAAATCTGAGGAACGAGTTTATCCTCGTACTCCGAACTGGGTTAACTCCAACGTTCATTGGTTGTTTGATGAATTAGATAGTAATGTTGATGTCTTGTCAGCAGAAGATTTTCAGATGGTCCTATTTAATCAAAATGAATTTTGGCACGAGGAACTTTCTGTTCAGATATACTAGTACTTGCTCATTTAAAAATTGTGCAACTCATTCAGATTAGGCGTGCAACCACGGAACAAAATGAATGAATTAACAAAATTCACATGATTTTCAGCCGATTGATACAAAAAAAAAGGTTAGTCGATTGAGCTAAAGCAAACCCGATTTTTCTCAAAATGAGAGTGGACATGGCTCTGCTGATGTATAGTCGTCTTAGATATATAGATACATCCTTAATCGGATCAGAGAGACAAAAGGTTATGTTATGGAGTTACCTCTTGTGCTTTTTTACATCATTGGAATAACTCTTTTAAATTACTAATCAAAGTGACCAAAGTAACATGTTACACTTACATCCGCGATGAACTGGCGAGAGCTTCGAAGTTGCGTACTATCTTACCAGTCAAACGCAGGCAACTATCTCTCTTGATCTTCGAAGTTGTGTAATATCTTACCAAATCAAACGCAGGCAACTATCTCTCTTGATCAGTAAGACAAATGAGTAAGCATCAGGTGAAGATTCTTGCGTTTTTTCCGATAGAATAAGTGGATATTCTTGCACGGGTACACAGCCAAGTCGCACTGGTCAAACAAAGAAGTCAGCATCAGGTCGTTAATGTTCGTTGGATTGAAATTCAGCGGAAAGTCGTTTAGTCAATAATTAAAAATGCAGAGTTCGTTGCATGTCACCGTTGGCGCCATGCAAACAATTGGAAATGCGAAAGCCTCCGTTGTTCGTACTCAGATAGTGAAGTGATATAAAAACCACACGTTACATAAGGCGAAGCAGTACCCCTTCGTTCCCGTGAGCGAAGGACATGCGACTAGGGTTCCCTCGCCTTCCGTCGGCGCCGCCGCCGATCTGCCCCGCCTCTGACCTCCGGGCCATGGAGACGCGGTAGATCTCGGTTCTTGTTGGTGGGAGGGCTCCGTTTTCGGGTGTTAGAGTCAAGATTTGTTGGGGCGGCGCTCAGATGGGGACGACGTCGCTTCGTTTCAATAAGATCTCCCCGGCTTCAATCCCATCTCGGCGGCGACGTCGAGAAGCCTGTGGGAGTGGTGTGGTCTCGAGGACTTCTTCTGGCGGTGGCGTTCTCCGGATCGTCAAGAAACTTCATCGACGGTTCTTCCTTCTTCTTCGGCTCCGGGACAGATGTGATCTTCTTGACCCGTTCGGCGACTTCCCGTCCACAACCAACAACGTCAGGCCGGCTCAGCAAGGAGCGGCAGTGGCGGCGCGCCATCGACACAGTCTGGAGGTTGAAGACGAAGGGCATCTCAGGATTTCGTAGTAATTTTCGTTTTTGTTGAGATGTTTTGTAATGTTCGGTGTTTCTTTTAATGACAGGGTCCTTTTCGCAAAAAAAAAAGTTAGCGAAGTGATGGCGTCTGACTTCCTGGTGATATGGCCATATATGATACTAGAAAGATACTCCCCGCGTTGCGGCAAAAATCTATTTAAAATTTATTGTATAAATAAAGACATATAAGACCATGAAATATGAAGTTATTTATACAAACATGGAATATTCAATTGATCATAATTGTCGAAAGACTAAATTTAATTGATGTGAATTTTTATTTGATGTTTAAAAATTGGTGACGTGTACAATTGGATGGATTGAAAGATATGTTGCATGCAAGAAAATATTGTCTTTAATGAATGTTAGTGGGCTGGTGTGGACATTTGGTTGGCTAAGTGAATGAATGATGTGTATATCTTGCATGATAAAAAAGAATTAATACATGTTAGTGGGGTTTTGCTTTATAAGAGGTATAGATAGATAGCTTACCATTTATATATGCAGTTATTAGCTGAAGCATCAAGGAACCTTGTTTTAGTGGTGATCTAGGATCCTCCTAACAATTGTTCAACCATTGCTAATATCATGTCTTAGTTTTTTAGCAGACGCGCAAAGTAAAATTATTTGGAGCAAATAATGTTCAATTCGTTGTTAATTTTATCTCTCATCCTAGTTATCTACTAATTGTCCAGTAAAAAAGTAATTCGGCCAATCGCGTCACACTGATGGAATGTGCATCATACACGTTCTGGTGAATAGTAAATAGTTCACAACTTGGCCGATCTAAGATAATATCTTGAGTTCATGTGTGGCGCACGCTGTCCCTTTTTGGGGATTAACAAAAAATTCAGGACTTCTATTGCATACATTGCATGCATACAACAAATTGAACTGAGAAAACAAATTAATGTATAAATTATCTGCATATCTCTAGCAAGTGATTACTATATTACCAAGTACAAAACACTTAGTTTTTTATAATTATGGATTGAACATAATAAAGAACTAAGCGAATTTTATAAGACATGAGTTGACTGATACTATTTTTATGCTAAGTGCAAAGTAAGTATGCAATGCCGACAATGTTTAACCCGAGATCGCGAAAGACATACTTGGCCACGAGCGTACTAGCTCGTAAATGAGCAATATAATAATTATAAAAAACCTGGATATTTTGTATATTTTAAGAATTTCTATTTACACATGGATTGATATATCTTATATTTGGTTACACCTAAAATATACAATCATGCATTCGAGAACTATGTATAAGCTTTAAAGGTCAGGATCATGATATTTAAAAAACTAAAATACAAATGGACACTTATATATATTTGTAGTTCACCTAATTGACATGACTTAATTAATTTTGGAAGACATGCACTTTTTCTTATATGCTTCAAGTTTAGTGCAAGTTCAACATTAAATGTCGAAGTTTAAATTACGTAATAAAAACTCAAATATAGCTGTACTATCACGTGTTAATTTTGCTAACTAAAATAAAATGAAATTGTTAAAATCATAAGTTGAGAGAATGCGTTGAAAGTGAAAATGATAAAAATGCTTAGTATAAATGAATGATTCTTGTCTACTCTATGTCGCCGTAGGGCCCAGTATTTTAAAAGAACGCATTGTTGAGAGATTGCCGAGGCATGCAATTATATATGCTCTTTCTCAAATGCTTAAATCGTCTCTGAATACGCGGCAGAGTGTATATAATCGAGCATGAGATTCGACAAAGATGAAATTGCACCTTTCACCACATCTTCCTCTATGAGTTACACAAAACTTGACTTGATGGGATTTTTCGCATTTTTCACCATGTGATGGTCTATTTGTCACAATTTTCACAACTTGGTTTTTGAATAAATTACTTTTAACAAAATCGACATAATACTCCCTCTTCCCTGAATATATCATAGGAAAATAATTAAATGTGCAAAAATTCACATAAAAATGAGTTCATATATGATTTGTTCAGTGTATTCTGAATATTATATTTGTTAAGTATGTACAATAATTTTGTGAGTGACCATGGATGCTTCATATAAAATTCGCCATTACAACTTCATGTGCGTCCACAAAGAAACTCTTTTAACGGTTTTACATTTTTTTTATCCATCGGAACATTGACATGCGGGGCTTAGCTCTCGTACTTAACTTTTATGAATTTATAATTTATTCAAACTTTAGTACGGTCATTCGAGCATTGGCATGCGGTGGGCAGCTGTCTACGAGGGCCTGTCAAGTGGACTAAATATTTTCTTAGGGACTAACTAGTTGATTAGATAATCAAGTGGTGAAACCTGGATTAGAACATCATATGGTAAAAATTGTAAAAAAAATCCGTCCAACCGTTGATCTGTGCAAACACATGGAGCATCAGGTGGTGGAAGTTGCAATTTTCCTTGCCTCGGAATAACTTGACCAGGCAGACCAGACCAGTAGCATAGCGTCCAGCGCGTACATCATAATTCTTGTACTAGCTTTGTCATCACTCATCAGCGTGTTTGGTCTCATGGTCTGGCAGGAACAATCGATCGACGACGAACCAGTAGACAGATGCAAGGGAGGAGGCCGGAGGGAGAGGACGGTGGCAGCTGGCTGGATCGCATTCTGAAATTAAGCCGAGCTAGGCCATGTTCGGTTCGGCAGGCTCAGAGTTTTCTTTCTCCGGTTCATACGAAAACGAATGTGAAATGCAGTGCCAAACTATCGCTACCAGGCATGCCAAGCTGCGACGGCAGGTCGCCGATCGCCGTCGGCGGGTAGGCCAGCACTCGCGGTTGCCCCGCTCCCGCCGGCAGCGGCCGAGAAGACGAGAGGCCAACGACACTTGGCTCCCCGTCACGGCTTCACGACCATGTCGACGGCAGACGGCAGCGAGGCCCGCCATGGCGTCAGTAGTAAAAGACGAAAAGAATCCCAGAAATGGCAGCACCGGCATCCGCCGGTCGGCACGCACATCACTGGCTCCATGGTGGCCCGATCGATGGCCGCTCCATCCCATTCATTGCAACGGTGAACAAGATTCGAGCTTCTCTGTGCTACCGACCGTCCTGTGATCAATGCAAATCCAACACGATACCCACCTTCTTCTTTTCCTGATCCTACTAGTAGTAGTTTATCTGGATAGATTTGTTTTCCCTTTTCAGATCTTGTTTTCTAAGGTAACCTTTCTGGTTCTTGTTGATGCTATACTACAGGAGACGTGAAAAATCGTGGACGCAAAAGAATGAACGAAGAAAAAAAATGGAGGCCATGGCTTGAGCCTCGAGCACAGTTCCTCCCTCGCCCTCTCCCATTTTTACAGCCTTGAGCTCTTTCACTTTCCCTCCTTTTCACCACACGCCGACATCACCATTGGCCATCAGAGGACGGTAACAGAGAGATGATGGAGAGAGAAGACGCAGCAAGTTTACTACTGGCAGTAAAAAGAAAAGAAAAAATCTACAGCGCGGCGGTGGCGCCGGCACCAGCGCCGCCGCAGAAGGCCTCCCGCCGGACGGCGCTGCCGCCGCGGATGACGAAGTGGGCGAGCGACCGCGTGCTGGTCTCCGGCACCCAGTTCTCCTCGCACAGGAACTCCCTGGAGCACGCGCGCTCCACCTCCCGCTCGTAGTCGTGCACCAGCACGTCAGTGACGGCGCCCTCCTCCTTCCGTGCCCGCGCCAGCACGCCCGCCGTGAATATCGCCGCCATCCTCCCCGGTGACGACGCCGTGTACCTTCAATTTCAAAACCGATCGAGATTTAGCCCCTTCCGCTCGAGCAAGCTACCTGATTGAAGAATAAAAATTGGATCTTGGATGCGGCAGAGTGGATAGAGTAGGTACCCGCGCGGTCCGTCGACGAGGATGACGTCCCAGGAGACGTCGTAGAGGTGGTTGGGGAGGTCGTTGATGGCGAGGCGGCAGTCGGAGAAGAGGAGGTTCTGGACGGGGCGGCACTCCGCGGCGCGGGCGGCGCGTGCCGCCTCCAGTAGGTCCGGGAACTCGCGGACGGTGGTGGTGTAGGCCACGTCGTAGGCCTCCAGCCCCGGGTGCCGCCCCTCCAGGTGGGACACGTACCACTGGTTCTCGTCCAGGAACACCGTGCGCCCGCCGTGGTTCAGCGCCCGCCACAGCGGCGTCTCGCCGCCCAGCCCGAACACCAGCAGGTTACACGGGGCGCCACGACGCTTCAGCGCCGCCGCGATGGCGCGCACGTCCGCCGCCGGCATGCTCCCCGACGTGTTGCCCCCCACCGCCGCGTACTGCACCAGCGCGTCGAACACGTACCCCGGCAGCCCCGGACCCTCCACCGCGTCCAAGCGTCTTCCTTTCGCCGCCGACACCGCGAGCTTGGCCACCGCCGGCGCCGACGAAGCCCTCCGCCTGCCGCCGACGGCCGAGGACGCGTCCCGCGCGGAGGAGAGCAGGGAGACCAGGGACACGCACGCGAAGCAGGCCAGGAAGACGACGAGCCAGACCCGGCGCCGCCCCATCCCCGGCGACCCCGCGCCGCCGCCCGAGGGCTTGTTCGACGACGAGTGCACCAGCAGCACCTTCTGCCCGCCCAGCCCCTTCATACCTCTTCCGCCTCCCCCTCCCCTCCCCAGCAAACAGCCTCACAAGCAACAAAGAAATCCAATGGCGCAGGCGTCCAAGATTGAAAACACCAATCTGGACTGGCCGCCCGGATCGATCTGCTTGCTCCAAGTGACTGCGAGCGACCGAGCAAGTGAGCTAGCTGGGATAGTTATGGTGGAGGTGAGGTGGAGGAGAGCTGGAGGGGAGGAGAGCTGGAGAGGGATGGGGAGAGGGGAGAGGAAGAGGAAGATGGGATTGTTCGCAGCCGGCTGGGTTGGTAGGTTGAAGGGATGCTTAATCCCGCCGGGATTTGCGGTGGGTCTCGTGTTGGTTTCGTGTGTATTTTTGGCAACCCAGTCCCAAAGGTCTCCGCGAGTCAAAATCTCAAGTAGGAATATATATATATATACTTATCTCACCACTATAATGGGAGGACAAATTCTCGGCCTGAGAGACGCCCAAGTACTGTAGCTAGCTACAGTTGTTACTGTAGATTTCTACAGTACGCTACAGTACGCGGTGGGTCCCACACGTCAGCGACACATCCCGCCCGGATTTTTTGCAGAGAAGCGCGCGGGGGGGGGCGGAATTTCTATGTTCTTCACAGAAAATTCGGTTCCAGGGACCTATCTGCAATTACGCGAAAGTTTAGGTCGTTTTTCGTAAAAACACCCCGGACCGCCCCCTCCTCCTCTTCTCTCCCGCGAACGGCGCGGAGCTCGCCGCGGACGCCGACGCGGCCCGCCTCACCACTATAATGGGAGGACAAATTCTCGGCCTGAGAGACGCCCAAGTAATGTAGCTAGCTACAGTTGTTACTGTAGATTTCTACAGTACGCTACAGTACGCGGTGGGTCCCACACGTCAGCGACACATCCCGCCCGGATTTTTTGCAGAGAAGCGCGCGGGGGGGGGGGGGGGGGGCGGAATTTCTATGTTCTTCACAGAAAATTCGGTTCCAGGGACCTATCTGCAATTACGCGAAAGTTTAGGTCGTTTTTCGTATAAACACCCCGGACCGCCCCCTCCTCCTCTTCTCTCCCGCGAACGGCGCGGAGCTCGCCGCGGACGCCGACGCGGCCCGCCGCCGCAGCACGTCTCCGCGGCCAAATCGAAGGCCACGCCGCGGTGCGCCGTCGCGCGCCCTCCATCTCCGACGACGCACGCGTGCTGGGACGGCCGCATCGCGTCGCAATCCTCGCCGCCGTCCGTCGGCATCCGCCGCCGTGTCCGTGCTCGCCGGCGACGCTCCGGCCACGATCTGCGGCCGCGCCGCCACCTGCGGGTCGTCCGCGTCGCGCTGCGCCCGATGCGCTTGCTCCCGGCTCCTAGGTCGCTTCGACGCGGCGGCGCCGAGCTCGCCGTGCCCGCGGCAGCTCCGGCCACTGCCGACGTCAGCGTGACGTCGCAGTGGGCCTGGGCTGGCCAGACGGGCCGGCTGTTGGGCTGGGCCGCCGGTTCGGCCTCTTTTTTTTTTCCTCTTCCTTTTCTTTTTCCTTTTCTATTTTTCAAAACAGTTGGAATTTCTCAAAAAACAAAATCAATTGAGACCAAATTCTACAAATTTGTAAAAAATATATAATAGACATTGCATTTGAAAAAATTGTTTGGTTAGATGAATACTTCGATAAAATGCAACCTCATTTCCAAACTTCTCAACAATTCGAAATCAAATGAGACCAATTTCTACAAATTTGTAAAAAAATTTAGTAGACGCTGTATTTAAAAAAATGTTTAATAAGACGAATATTTCGAGACAAAATGCGATTCCTTTTCTTTTTTGCTTTTCTATTTTTCAGAACTTTTGAAATTTCTCGGCAAAACAAAATCAATTACCACCGAATTCTACAAATTTATAAAAAATAAAATAGACGCTGCATTTAAAAAAAATGTTTAATTAGGTGAATACTCCGATAAAATGCAATCTCATTTCCAAACTTCTCAACAATTCGAAATCAATTCAGACCAAATTCTACAAATTTGTACAAAATTATAATAGACACTTAACTCGAAAAAATATTTAGTAAGACGAATATTTCGAGAAAAAATGCAAACTCATTTCTTCTATTTATGATTTTGTTTTACATTGAATCTAATAAATGATCAAACAATATTTTTCCCTCCGATTATTGAGCTAAATTAGTTATTTAACACAAAACACGGACATATCATACCAGCTTGAAATAAGTTAATATTTATAAATGACATTACATTCCAAAAAAAATGTTTCCACTACATGAATATTTCAAGAAAATGAAAAATTACTTCCTCTAATTGTGGCTTGATTTCAAATTGCTTTTAATTAGTACTTAAAATTTACATCCTTCGATTATTGAGCTAAATTAACTATCTAACGCAAAACATAGACATATCGTACCAATTCGAATAAGTTAATATTTACAAACAACATAGCTAAACTCCTTTCAATTATGCAATTCAATTTAACAAATGCTCAACTTGAACTTAGCTCTTTGCAATTATGTAGTCAAATTTAAATAATGCTTCATTCCATTCACATATCAAGAAATCAAAAAAATTGTTTCATCTAAAAAATTAATTCAATTTAATAGATATTAATACAATATATTCCTTCAACCAAGGAACTAAATCACATATTTACAGCAAAATAGAAACATAATATTTAAACATGACCGTAATAGATTCCCTCTAATTACCATATTCCATATGAAAATTATGGGAAAATGGAACCATATGTGACCATTTAAATACATATTCCACCAACTCAATTAGCTGACTATTCAAACTACCCTAAAATACATCAAAATCACCGCAAAAAAATGCTTGCTACTCTCGAATATATCAACATGTTCAGATAAACAAATGCTAAAAATGTATGTACAAACCAAACATGTTTTAATATTTTCAACTGACGAATATTCGGATAAAATCTAATTGCACTTCCTCTAATTACATGGATACAAACATATTAAATGCTCATACAATGCATTTCCTCTAATTGTGAACTCAAATTAAAAATTTCTAATTTGTAACTATTTGCAAATACATTTTAAAATTTTTGTTCCCGCTACATTACTATTTCGAGAAAAATGAAAATTCATTTCCCCTAATTGTAGCTATTTGAGTCAACATACAAACATATTCAGACATTTCAAGTTGCTTGATATTTGGAAAACATCCAAATGCACTTCCTCAAAATACATAGGTCTTTTTGCACATTCCAATTTACTTAAGAATTTAACACACTCTAAAATATATCAACATGATCATAAAATTAAATGTCAACTATTTTTTTGCCATAATACAAACAATCTCCAATATTCCAAATTGCTTAATATTAAAAAAAACATCCAAATGCACTTCTTCAGATTACATTTATTTCAATTTAATAAATACTCATACCATGCATTATCTAACTACGAAGTTTAAATGAATATTTATGACGAACTAGAAAAAAATGAAAATTTATTATCCCCATGATTTTATGACCGTGTCATGTGACGTTTCCCACTTTCAATATTTTTTAATACATAAACATTTTTAAAAATCGCAGATTTTTCCCCAATTGCATCAATTTCAAAATTTAAGCAATCTCTAAAATCCAACCATTTTAAAACGTTTTTTCCCCCGAATTCTGATGATTCCCATACTACAACAATTTCAGAATGTTGCCATTTTCGCCTACTAATATAAAAAACACGTACCACTGAACATAACTTTAAAAATTATATGAACTTCCAAACTCTAAAACAAAAAAAAAACATTCCAAATGACCTAACAAATGACTATATTGTATTTCCAAGCAATATTACCTACTGCCAAATCAAAAAGGGGAAAAAAAATATCGTGACAATTTCCAACCGATACATATTTAGCTGCACCAAATAAATTAACATGAATTCCATCCTTTTTCAAAACATTTTTTACAAAGGTTAAATTTGTGACAAGTGGAAAGTTAAATATACTCAAACATATTCATCCAAAAACCAACATTTTCAGACATTTCCAACTGCTTAATATTCCGATGGTCCACAAAAAATATAGCGCAAATGCTCAAAAAAAATACTCATATCAAATTACAAAAATATTACAACATTTCATTTTGGCCAATATTTCAACACCATACAAACGAACATTCCGCAAATGTAGTATCAAATTCAAATGGATTTCATTGATTTCACTTACAAATTAATGTCAACACGCAAACATGATTGACTATTTCGATCCACTGAATATTTGAATAATATATTTCAATCCACTGAATATTTAAATATTATATATAATATATCAGAAATACAAAAAAAATGCTGCCTATTCATGACATAATAAAAACATGTTCCAACATACCAATTTAGCTAACATTTTAGTTAACAAAAAATATATATACTTCAAACAAAGAAACATCAGGGGCGTGCTTTTTATTTACACATTTCAAAACTAAAAAAAAATCACACAGACGCGGATGGAGTCTACTTAATGATGGAATATAAAATCTGTTCATATTTCATTTGAACGAATCTTTTCTTATGGTCTATAAAAAAATAAAAATAAAAATGAAATATTCGAAGTTTTTTGTTTAAACAAAAGAAATAGATTAAAAAAAGACTTTTTATGCAACGTTCCAAATTCTTAAACAAATGATAATCGAATCATTTTTTTACAACACTCCAAATGGTTCATGTCTCACTTAATAATGGCGTCATTTATCTAAGAACTACATGTATTGTTCAACTTTACAATAACAAAATAGAAAACATGCTCTCAAATTGCAATTTGTCTAACATTTGAGCGAATATTACGATATTCCGTAATAGACATTGCATTTGAAAAAAATGTTTGGTTAGATGAATACTTCGATAAAATGCAACCTCATTTCCAAACTTCTCAACAATTCGAAATCAAATGAGACCAATTTCTACAAATTTGTAAAAAAATTTAGTAGACGCTGTATTTAAAAAATGTTTAATAAGACGAATATTTCGAGACAAAATGCGATTCCTTTTCTTTTTTGCTTTTCTATTTTTCAGAACTTTTGAAATTTCTCGGCAAAACAAAATCAATTACCACCGAATTCTACAAATTTATAAAAAATAAAATAGACGCTGCATTTAAAAAAAATGTTTAATTAGGTGAATACTCCGATAAAATGCAATCTCATTTCCAAACTTCTCAACAATTAGAAATCAATTCAGACCAAATTCTACAAATTTGTACAAAATTATAATAGACACTTAACTCGAAAAAATATTTAGTAAGACGAATATTTCGAGAAAAAATGCAAACTCATTTCTTCTATTTATGATTTTGTTTTACATTGAATCTAATAAATGATCAAACAATATTTTTCCCTCCGATTATTGAGCTAAATTAGTTATTTAACACAAAACACGGACATATCATACCAGCTTGAAATAAGTTAATATTTATAAATGACATTACATTCCAAAAAAAAAATGTTTCCACTACATGAATATTTCAAGAAAATGAAAAATTACTTCCTCTAATTGTGGCTTGATTTCAAATTGCTTTTAATTAGTGCTTAAAATTTACATCCTTCGATTATTGAGCTAAATTAACTATCTAACGCAAAACATAGACATATCGTACCAATTCGAATAAGTTAATATTTACAAACAACATAGCTAAACTCCTTTCAATTATGCAATTCAATTTAACAAATGCTCAACTTGAACTTAGCTCTTTGCAATTATGTAGTCAAATTTAAATAATGCTTCATTCCATTCACATATCAAGAAATCAAAAAAATTGTTTCATCTAAAAAATTAATTCAATTTAATAGATATTAATACAATATATTCCTTCAACCAAGGAACTAAATCACATATTTACAGCAAAATAGAAACATAATATTTAAACATGACCGTAATAGATTCCCTCTAATTACCATATTCCATATGAAAATTATGGGAAAATGGAACCATATGTGACCATTTAAATACATATTCCACCAACTCAATTAGCTGACTATTCAAACTACCCTAAAATACATCAAAATCACCGCAAAAAAATGCTTGCTACTCTCGAATATATCAACATGTTCAGATAAACAAATGCTAAAAATGTATGTACAAACCAAACATGTTTTAATATTTTCAACTGACGAATATTCGGATAAAATCTAATTGCACTTCCTCTAATTACATGGATACAAACATATTAAATGCTCATACAATGCATTTCCTCTAATTGTGAACTCAAATTAAAAATTTCTAATTTGTAACTATTTGCAAATACATTTTAAAATTTTTGTTCCCGCTACATTACTATTTCGAGAAAAATGAAAATTCATTTCCCCTAATTGTAGCTATTTGAGTCAACATACAAACATATTCAGACATTTCAAGTTGCTTGATATTTGGAAAACATCCAAATGCACTTCCTCAAAATACATAGGTCTTTTTGCACATTCCAATTTACTTAAGAATTTAACACACTCTAAAATATATCAACATGATCATAAAATTAAATGTCAACTATTTTTTTGCCATAATACAAACAATCTCCAATATTCCAAATTGCTTAATATTAAAAAAAACATCCAAATGCACTTCTTCAGATTACATTTATTTCAATTTAATAAATACTCATACCATGCATTATCTAACTACGAAGTTTAAATGAATATTTATGACGAACTAGAAAAAAAAATGAAAATTTATTATCCCCATGATTTTATGACCGTGTCATGTGACGTTTCCCACTTTCAATATTTTTTAATACATAAACATTTTTAAAAATCGCAGATTTTTCCCCAATTGCATCAATTTCAAAATTTAAGCAATCTCTAAAATCCAACCATTTTAAAACGTTTTTTCCCCGAATTCTGATGATTCCCATACTACAACAATTTCAGAATGTTGCCATTTTCGCCTACTAATATAAAAAACACGTACCACTGAACATAACTTTAAAAATTATATGAACTTCCAAACTCTAAAACAAAAAAAAAACATTCCAAATGACCTAACAAATGACTATATTGTATTTCCAAGCAATATTACCTACTGCCAAATCAAAAAGGGGAAAAAAAATATCGTGACAATTTCCAACCGATACATATTTAGCTGCACCAAATAAATTAACATGAATTCCATCCTTTTTCAAAACATTTTTTACAAAGGTTAAATTTGTGACAAGTGGAAAGTTAAATATACTCAAACATATTCATCCAAAAACCAACATTTTCAGACATTTCCAACTGCTTAATATTCCGATGGTCCACAAAAAATATAGCGCAAATGCTCAAAAAAAATACTCATATCAAATTACAAAAATATTACAACATTTCATTTTGGCCAATATTTCAACACCATACAAACGAACATTCCGCAAATGTAGTATCAAATTCAAATGGATTTCACTTATTTCACTTACAAATTAATGTCAACACGCAAACATGATTGACTATTTCGATCCACTGAATATTTGAATAATATATTTCAATCCACTGAATATTTAAATATTATATACAATATATCAGAAATACAAAAAAAAATGCTGCCTATTCATGACATAATAAAAACATGTTCCAACATACCAATTTAGCTAACATTTTAGTTAACAAAAAATATATATACTTCAAACAAAGAAACATCAGGGGCGTGCTTTTTATTTACACATTTCAAAACTAAAAAAAAATCACACAGACGCGGATGGAGTCTACTTAATGATGGAATATAAAATCTGTTCATATTTCATTTGAACGAATCTTTTCTTATGGTCTACAAAAAAATAAAAATAAAAATGAAATATTCGAAGTTTTTTGTTTAAACAAAAGAAATAGATTAAAAAAAGACTTTTTATGCAACGTTCCAAATTCTTAAACAAATGATAATCGAATCATTTTTTTACAACACTCCAAATGGTTCATGTCTCACTTAATAATGGCGTCATTTATCTAAGAACTACATGTATTGTTCAACTTTACAATAACAAAATAGAAAACATGCTCTCAAATTGCAATTTGTCTAACATTTGAGCGAATATTACGATATTCCGTAATAGACATTGCATTTGAAAAAAATGTTTGGTTAGATGAATACTTCGATAAAATGCAACCTCATTTCCAAACTTCTCAACAATTCGAAATCAAATGAGACCAATTTCTACAAATTTGTAAAAAAATTTAGTAGACGCTGTATTTTAAAAAATGTTTAATAAGACGAATATTTCGAGACAAAATGCGATTCCTTTTCTTTTTTGCTTTTCTATTTTTCAGAACTTTTGAAATTTCTCGGCAAAACAAAATCAATTACCACCGAATTCTACAAATTTATAAAAAATAAAATAGACGCTGCATTTAAAAAAAATGTTTAATTAGGTGAATACTCCGATAAAATGCAATCTCATTTCCAAACTTCTCAACAATTAGAAATCAATTCAGACCAAATTCTACAAATTTGTACAAAATTATAATAGACACTTAACTCGAAAAAATATTTAGTAAGACGAATATGTCGAGAAAAAATGCAAACTCATTTCTTCTATTTATGATTTTGTTTTACATTGAATCTAATAAATGATCAAACAATATTTTTCCCTCCGATTATTGAGCTAAATTAGTTATTTAACACAAAACACGGACATATCATACCAGCTTGAAATAAGTTAATATTTATAAATGACATTACATTCCAAAAAAAATGTTTCCACTACATGAATATTTCAAGAAAATGAAAAATTACTTCCTCTAATTGTGGCTTGATTTCAAATTGCTTTTAATTAGTGCTTAAAATTTACATCCTTCGATTATTGAGCTAAATTAACTATCTAACGCAAAACATAGACATATCGTACCAATTCAAATAAGTTAATATTTACAAACAACATAGCTAAACTCCTTTCAATTATGCAATTCAATTTAACAAATGCTCAACTTGAACTTAGCTCTTTGCAATTATGTAGTCAAATTTAAATAATGCTTCATTCCATTCACATATCAAGAAATCAAAAAAATTGTTTCATCTAAAAATTAATTCAATTTAATAGATATTAATACAATATATTCCTTCAACCAAGGAACTAAATCACATATTTACAGCAAAATAGAAACATAATATTTAAACATGACCGTAATAGATTCCCTCTAATTACCATATTCCATATGAAAATTATGGGAAAATGGAACCATATGTGACCATTTAAATACATATTCCACCAACTCAATTAGCTGACTATTCAAACTACCCTAAAATACATCAAAATCACCGCAAAAAAATGCTTGCTACTCTCGAATATATCAACATGTTCAGATAAACAAATGCTAAAAATGTATGTACAAACCAAACATGTTTTAATATTTTCAACTGACGAATATTCGGATAAAATCTAATTGCACTTCCTCTAATTACATGGATACAAACATATTAAATGCTCATACAATGCATTTCCTCTAATTGTGAACTCAAATTAAAAATTTCTAATTTGTAACTATTTGCAAATACATTTTAAAATTTTTGTTCCCGCTACATTACTATTTCGAGAAAAATGAAAATTCATTTCCCCTAATTGTAGCTATTTGAGTCAACATATAAACATATTCAGACATTTCAAGTTGCTTGATATTTGGAAAACATCCAAATGCACTTCCTCAAAATACATAGGTCTTTTTGCACATTCCAATTTACTTAAGAATTTAACACACTCTAAAATATATCAACATGATCATAAAATTAAATGTCAACTATTTTTTTGCCATAATACAAACAATCTCCAATATTCCAAATTGCTTAATATTAAAAAAAACATCCAAATGCACTTCTTCAGATTACATTTATTTCAATTTAATAAATACTCATACCATGCATTATCTAACTACGAAGTTTAAATGAATATTTATGACGAACTAGAAAAAAAATGAAAATTTATTATCCCCATGATTTTATGACCGTGTCATGTGACGTTTCCCACTTTCAATATTTTTTAATACATAAACATTTTTAAAAATCGCAGATTTTTCCCCAATTGCATCAATTTCAAAATTTAAGCAATCTCTAAAATCCAACCATTTTAAAACGTTTTTTCCCCCGAATTCTGATGATTCCCATACTACAACAATTTCAGAATGTTGCCTTTTTCGCCTACTAATATAAAAAACACGTACCACTGAACATAACTTTAAAAATTATATGAACTTCCAAACTCTAAAACAAAAAAAAACATTCCAAATGACCTAACAAATGACTATATTGTATTTCCAAGCAATATTACCTACTGCCAAATCAAAAAGGGGAAAAAAAAATATCGTGACAATTTCCAACCGATACATATTTAGCTGCACCAAATAAATTAACATGAATTCCATCCTTTTTCAAAACATTTTTTACAAAGGTTAAATTTGTGACAAGTGGAAAGTTAAATATACTCAAACATATTCATCCAAAAACCAACATTTTCAGACATTTCCAACTGCTTAATATTCCGATGGTCCACAAAAAATATAGCGCAAATGCTAAAAAAAAAATACTCATATCAAATTACAAAAATATTACAACATTTCATTTTGGCCAATATTTCAACACCATACAAACGAACATTCCGCAAATGTAGTATCAAATTCAAATGGATTTCACTTATTTCACTTACAAATTAATGTCAACACGCAAACATGATTGACTATTTCGATCCACTGAATATTTGAATAATATATTTCAATCCACTGAATATTTAAATATTATATACAATATATCAGAAATACAAAAAAAAATGCTGCCTATTCATGACATAATAAAAACATGTTCCAACATACCAATTTAGCTAACATTTTAGTTAACAAAAAATATATATACTTCAAACAAAGAAACATCAGGGGCGTGCTTTTTATTTACACATTTCAAAACTAAAAAAAAATCACACAGACGCGGATGGAGTCTACTTAATGATGGAATATAAAATCTGTTCATATTTCATTTGAACGAATCTTTTCTTATGGTCTACAAAAAAATAAAAATAAAAATGAAATATTCGAAGTTTTTTGTTTAAACAAAAGAAATAGATTAAAAAAAAGACTTTTTATGCAACGTTCCAAATTCTTAAACAAATGATAATCGAATCATTTTTTTACAACACTCCAAATGGTTCATGTCTCACTTAATAATGGCGTCATTTATCTAAGAACTACATGTATTGTTCAACTTTACAATAACAAAATAGAAAACATGCTCTCAAATTGCAATTTGTCTAACATTTGAGCGAATATTACGATATTCCGTAAAATAAAAACCAAAATGCTCATAAAAAATAACTGAAGTGCACTCAAAACAAATACCAGATTTGTTTCAACTTTTCAATTTGGCTAGCAGTTCAACTCGACACGAGCAAACTTTCCCCAAATATGGAATCAAATTCAAATGGATTGTTCTGATTTTAATTAAATATTGACGTCCAAAGAAAACATGTTTAAGCATTTCAAGCCTTCAACTATTTGAATATTGTACACAACATATCACAAATGCATGCAAAAAATGCTACTTTTTCATAACAAAACAAACAAATGTTCCAACACACCAATTTAGCCAACATTTTGGTTAACAAAAAAAAATAGCACAAAAAAATACCAAGGACGTGGCGTGATGGCACGCTAAAAAAAAGTGAAAATACAAATTTTGTCAGCATTTAGAGATGATCCACATGCCTTTTTCCTGATTCCAATTTAAAAAAAAGAACAGCATTTGGAGATAGTTCATGTGCACTTCTCCTAATCTCGATTAAATGTTCACGTCGAAATACAAACATGTTTGGACTTTTCAAACTACTAAACATTTGAATATTGTACAAAACATATAAAAAAATGATCGTCAAAATTGCTACATACTCACACAAAATTAAATACATGTTTGAATATTCTAATTTGGCCAAAATTTACGCGAATATTTCGCCATTCAATAAAATATAAAAAAAATGCTATAGAAAAAAACATTATCTACATATATCAAAAATGTAAATATATTAATTTATCAAGAATTTTCTATTCAAACATACTCATCAAAAAAAAAAATATGAAGACATACCAACATAACAACACACAAAAAATGCTAACATTACGTGCCACATTGCCGAAAATCAAATTCGAAGATTCCAAAAAAAATGCCTTACAAAAGACTCACACATTTTGTCTTCATTTCAAACAATTTAAATCTGAACATTTCTCTTTTTAAAAAAAAAATCCAAACCATCATCAAAATTTAACATCAAGGGCGCGGCGTGCGCCGCGCCAAATACCACTAGTTACTAATGAAAGCTGAAGGAAATGGCGGCCCCTCAGCGCATCGGCCACTGTAACTTAGCTACAGTGCTACTGTAGAAAATCTACAGTACTCACGGTGCTCGATCCCGGCCGTCCCTTCGCGATCGGGTGGCACAGATGACACGTCCGTGCCGGTTTTGCAGAAAAGTCCCCGCCTAAACGAAAAAATAACCCATAAGTCCATCCTTTCCCGCAGACAGGGACCTACGCACAATTTCCGAAAATACCGCGGGCCTCCATGTAAAATCGACGGCAGATCGATCCTTCCCCTCCTCCTCGCGCGCGCGGCCGGAAGTCGCCGGCGCCGCCGCCGCGCGTCCTCGCCGCTCCGGCCTCCACCGTCCATATAGACGGACATGGCGGGCTCCGCCGTCTTCGCCTCCACCGTCCCGCGGAGTTTCGCGTCCCGGGGCGCCGCGGAGTCGCCGGAATCGACGCCGGCGCGCCCGCAGTCCGCCACCGCCTCCGCACGCCGTAGCCGTCGCTCCGGCGACCTTCAGGCGGCGGTGCCGCCACTATCGCGTTCCTAGCGTCGATGCGCGTCCAGAGCGCACGCCCACGTCTCCTGGCTCGCCGTGGTTCGCTGCCGGCGTCCGCGTCGCCGCCGCGGCCGCTCCGCCGCTGGTGACGTCGACGTGACGCCCAGCGGGCCTGGGCCGCGCAGCTGGGCCGAATGCTGGGCCGGGCTAGCTGCAGCGCAGCTGGCTCGGCCTTTTTATTTTTTTCCCTTCTGTTTTTTCCCTGATTTTCTTTTTTTTAAATCTTTTGAAACTTCCAAAATACACCTTCAATATTTTCGAAACAAATCTGCACAACTCCAAAATGTGGACACTTTCAAAATTCGAATTTTACCACATTTCCCGTACTTTTCTTTCTTAAAAAACTTTTGTAACTTTAGAAATGCAACTTCAACAATTTTTTTAATACTACGGAATTAATGAAATGGAAAGTGAGATTATGTCTAAAAGATTGTATAAATTTCGAAAACTGTTCATGCTTTCCCCCAATTTCAAAATAAAGACAAATAATTCACATAATTCAATTTTACAACTTACAATAATGAAAACCACGTATAAAAAACACAAAAAAAGGATTCCCCCAATAATTCTCCCACTCCAAAATATTTAATTTCGTTCTAAATTCCAAAATGGATTTCAAAGATTCACAATGGTTAACTTCCTCTACAATTTTTTTTTTCAATTTCTTCCATAGAAAAAAAAACAAAAAGAATCCCGCCAAACAATTCTTCCTCTCGAAACATTAATTTCTGTTCTAAAGTTTCAAAATAAAATAATATGATTTAAAAATCCGCAACAATTAAATTTCCCACATAAAAAAACAAACTTCATGCAAGTTTGTAAGTACAAATTAATAATTCGCATAATTGCGATCTTCAAATTTTAAAATTTCATCTTCCTTTCAAATACCACTATTTCCCATACTTTTCGAAATCAAATAATCCATATATATCAAAAAATTATAAATGTACCCCTTTTCCATATTTCCGTTCATCCAAATTCGAGCACAATTTAAACATGGATATTTCCAAATTAAAATTTACTGCACCTTTCTTAACGCAACAAAAAAAAACATCAAGGGTGCGGCGTTCCGTTCATCCAAATTCGAGCACAATTTAAACATGGATATTTCCAAATTAAAATTTACTGCACCTTTCTTAACGCAACAAAAAAAAAAACATCAAGGGTGCGGCGTGACGCCGCACTAAATATTACTAGTTCTATAATACACTCGGATCTTTCTTTTTGCGTTCCTTGTTTTAACCTTTGATTTGATTATCATTTTAAGCTTTCTTGTATTTTTTCTATTCGTCGAATCAAACACACGGTTTCAAATAAATCTTGTGTTTTTTACAGCCATGTGTTTCACGTATGCAATCATATCATTTTTTTTCTTATTCCTACGTTTTTATACATCATGCTATCAAAGAAGGCCCTTAAA
Organism: Poa pratensis; assembly: GCA_947311845.1. NCBI lineage: Eukaryota > Viridiplantae > Streptophyta > Magnoliopsida > Poales > Poaceae > Poa > Poa pratensis. The sequence continues at coordinate 37,781,289 of CAMZMU010000068.1, forward strand.
TTAACACTAGCAATTTCTTATATGGAAATGATTGTGTAGTTTTTCATGAGAATCATTTTGTGGGACCATTATGCATCGTAGCTTACTAGTGTTTGTGGTTGTTGAATAGTGTTAAGTTATGCTTATGTTTATAGTTTCCTCTTAAAAATAGTTATATAGCAGATAAAAATTTCAAATAAACATTAAATAGACAACAACGGGTGGAAATAACGGGATTATGACAATCCACCGTAATGCTGGTGGACACTACCGCGCGCGCGAAATGTGTGCCGTCCTATCCGTGCGACGAGGATGGAAAAAAGAAACAGAGATGAGGCATAAAAGAGAAAAATGATGGAGAGATAAGTGGGGCGCAACCAAGAAGGATGCACTAGATGTACTACGGGTCACGAGCACCCCAACCTTAGAGGCTGCGACTGTGAACATCGACAACATGAGGAGAAAATGAGGCGCCCAAATAAGAGGAAGAGATGTGATGACCGAGATGAGAAGGAGAGGATGCATGAGGTAGAAAAATGATTTTGTACTATAACCCCAATGACGAAACAATAATTCACATATGGAAGGGGAAAGAGTCTTGGCATTGTGAATTTGTCTTACGTGTATTTAGTAGAGACATGAGTACCAAACATTCTTAAGTAAACTAATATGGTTTTTGTGTGTGGGTGGGGGGGGGGGGGGGGAGCGAAGTTGTAAGGGATAGTAGTCAGACGTTACCTTTGGATTGGAATATTTTAAAACGTATAAATAGAGAAAACTAGGATTAAGATACCACATGTTGTGAATTCTTATAGGATTTCATAATACAAGAGTTCTGCAATAGGTGTCTAGATGTTGCACGGGAAAGAAACATTTTTTTTGGAAGACTGATGAGAAAGACTAGAGATGGAGTGGAACTACATTGGACTTCTAAAAGGAAACTAAAAATGAGGTTTGAGTTCATATCGTGATTTCTATAGAATGGGAGCATAGGAACCAATTGTATAGGAATTTGATAGCCCAATCCTACAATACAAAGGATTTTCATTGGAAAAAGTTCTAACGGTTCAAATCCTCCAAAATTTATGTAAAAATCCTACAATTCAAAGAGATCTTAGATTGGTAGAGTGAATATAGTACGGATGTTTAATCGCATACGATGGATTCTCTCCGACTATTTTTTGCGATAAATGTTTATTTTGTAATAAAATTATGCGAGTTGAACCGCATAATTGCCATTGTTTTAGAATCACACCAGTCTATCGTAATTTATTTTAAAACCGAATCATACTAAGTGAGCATGGAGTAAATAGATTTTGTATTATTAATAGTGGCAGTAATTATTATCATTAACGACTGGAAGCTATGGGAGTAATTAGAGTTTTATTTATGGTGGCAGTAATTATTATCCTTTTTAAGGGAGTTAAACCGGGACAGAGGGAGTAGTACCAAAGTTTTGATGTTGAAGATTGAAAGCTACTGTTTCTCGGTGCGTCGCGTGTTAACTTTCGACGGGAGCACGTCAAGAGATGGCAACGTTTTAACAGTGGACGCATGCGACCGACGTTAATCGAGCGTGGAATTGGCTCTCGAGGGTGTACGTCAGGTTGGTTTGGCCGTTTGGGCCTTTCATCGTATCGTGCAACTTCGGCTTCGTGAAACATTACTCTTCCTGCTGTGAGGTCGCAATGGCTCTCCTTTTTCTGGCTTGGACGGGACGGAAAGCTGATTGATCCGGCCACGAACAATGGCCGTCGCTTTCCCTCTTCACTTCGGTTGCACAGCACCCAGGGAAAAAGGACTTGAGGATACACGATCCACGTCGACTAGCGAACCACAAATCAATCTCCATCAGCTCTTACAATATAGCGTCACAAATGTGTTAGACAAGTGCTATTGGTATTTTGGCAGGGCCGGTACACTGCCGGCCTATTGGAAGTGCTCCCCCACCGGGGCTTCCTAATAGAGTTTTTTTCTTCTTCCAGATTTGGTTCAAAACTTGAATATACAAATGACGATTTTCATTGAAATTTGAAAAACATTTAACAAATTTAAACGAAATTAGCAAACGACATTTAACAACCTTAAATGAAATTTGAACTAAACCCTCAATCTATCCCTAAATCTAGCGGCGCGACATGGATGTTGTTGGTTCGCCGCCAACGCATTGGTCCCTGTCGCCACCAACGCTATTGAGACCGTCCGGCAACTTTACTGTTATTGAGAGTCCAGGTGAGGAGGCATTTTCGTGCAGACACGCCCAATAAAGAGCTATTGGAAGCGTCGGTGAAAATGCTCTAACAGTACGAAGTTTCAAAAACCACTAGGCAACCAACTTTTTTTAGAACCATGTAGGAGCGCTGTATGTATATATTAGAAAGGAGAGAAAAGCCGAAAAGAAACGGCTTAAAGTCTTACAGAGACGGCCAAGGCCAAAAGAAGAAGAAAAAAAAACAAGAGGATTATGTATATGGGTTACCAATATATTAAACCTTGAGCGCATGATCATTCAAAGGGGTATTGTCCCGAAGACCTGAACACTGCTAGCTATTTTTTGCCAGGGTGGTTGGAACAGACACCGCTGCCCTAGAACCATCACCGGTTACTTCAAAGGTTGATTATTAGCAGGGAGGCATATCTCAAGACTCAAGGTCAGCAGAGAAAGGCTTTGCCGTGCTAGCATGGATACTACTCTTCACCCTTCTTGTTACAAGTCAGCAGTGAAGTTATGACGAGGTATACCGTCAGAGTTTGGTGCCAAAAACATGCTGATGAAAAAAATATACTCCTAGCAGGTGCCTCTTGAATGGGGTTGGATGGGGAGACGTTATCAGCAGCATACGTTGGAATTTAAGGCACGAGGAAGGGCCTGACACGGGCAGGCCACCCGTTCCGGCCGTCACTGCGTCGCCTTCAAGCGCTTCGCAGTTGCATTGCATGCAGAGATCGATCGAGCAGAGGCGATGCCGGCCGGCCGGCCGGCATGAACTGACTGACGCACTGGCCGCGCCATATGCGTCCCGTGCTGGACGGAGATGAAGTGGCCGGGGCCCGTGGTACGCGTGGATTCATGAGCCGTTTTGGCATTAGCGTAGCAAAGTGGAGCATTTCGCGCAGCAGTTTTGGTTACGTCCGTTTCGCATGGTGGCAGTGCGGTTTACACATGGTGCTCCGGCTCAGCGGTGTTGTTCTAATATATATAGTTTTTATACAGCAAAACCTCACTAACATGAATTAATTATTTTTTATCTCAACATGCAAACTATTCACATCATGCGTTATTTTAGTCAATCAATTGTCTATGTCACCCCCATTAACATTTATAGATGATTGTATATTCTTACATGCAACATATCAACATCATTTATTTATTTTAAGCCATATACAATTTCCCACATCACCAATTTAGTTTGCAAAAAATCTTACCTCTTTATTCTTTCATAGTCAAAGTTACATCATAAACCAAAAGAGGTACTATGTTTGGGGGTGGATTTTTAGTCAAATACACAATAATTTCACGTCATTAAATTTAGTCTGTCGAATCTCTCATATTTCTGTCTACAACTTCATAATTCATGTGTCCTTATAATTAACTTTTAGTTCCACAACATTTTTTTAAGAGATTCCCGGTGCAACGGTAGAGGCACCTCAAATTTTCTGCTCAGAGCTCTCGGTTCAAGGCCACCCCCTCCCCTCCACCGCCGCCATACTCCTCTGAACTTCCTTCTGCTGGATTTATCCTCACACCCCTTCCCCCGTGCTCCGGCCTTCGCCCGGTGTCAACCACCACAATCGTCTCTTGCACCTCCATGTGCCTACTCTACAAGATAGTATTGTTAACTATGGAAATGGTGGTATGATTTATTCTTGTGGTTTGAATTGTGTGGTCTTGATTGTGTTATTGATATTGTGTGTCTGTTGCTTGTGAGGACAATTCCTCAGCTGTGCCTAGCACTAAAATAAAACCCACTGGTCACAAATTTGGAATGTGACTAGAAAATAAAACAAGACCTCTATGTTTCCTCACACCCTCAAAATAAAATCTTGATTAAAAGAAAGAATCTTATTTAATTTCCCTCTCCACCTATTCCTCTAATTTGTTATAACAATTATTCTATCTTATAAAATCCAGGAATGAGATGATAACCATCTCATTATCATATTACTCTCTCCTCAAAATGTCTAAGCTTCAATTACAAAGATATTTCAATTTGCCAAATTGAATTTACCAAAAATAACATATTTTAACCCTATGAACAAATTATGTTCAAAACATTTTATTATGAAAAACCAATTTTTGTGGAGGCTCTACTTGACAAGGGGAGCCTACCCAAATATTTTCAAATTTTTATAAAATGTTTTAGTACCTCAATTAAATCCCTAAACAGCTACTGGTTTTTAAAAGGAAATAAAAGAAACAGAAAAAGGACTTAGTTGCGAATGGAGACAGAAGTGCAGGGGGTTTTCTGTGATTTCGACGTCGCCCTCCTGTAGCAGCAGTGCTGCGCACCGCCGTGTCGCCGCTCCGCGCTCGCCGCCCAGGCCCCCCTCCCGCTCCTCCTGCTGCGCGGAGGAGATAAGGAGGCCCCCCAGGCACTCCTCTGCTTCCCCTCCCTCACTCGCCACCTGCTCCCTCTCTCCCTCTTATTTTTCCTCTGCGAACCGAACCATAGCCGGAGCTTCGCCGCCGCATCGCCGGCGATTGGAACCTCCCCGAGCAATTCTAAGACCACCATCGACACCGCCTCGTCGTCCTCTGCATCCCCGTCCAAGGAATCGAGCTCGGACGCTGCGAATCGAGCTGGACATCTTCATCCCCTTCCGCTCCGGCCGCCACCTCTCCAGGAAGCTCGCGAGCAGCTCCGTCCACCTTTCTTCGCCATTCTTGCACCCCCGTGATCCCCTTCTTCTGCTCCACCTCATGGACATCCTCTTTTATTTTTAGGAGCACCGAAGTCCCAACAGCTTGTCTATGCCGACGCGGACGCCGTCGACCCCGCCGCCGTTCTGGATATCCCCAAGCCCTGCAACGTCGCCAACTAGCCGCCCTAGACCTCCTCCGTCGCCCTGCACACTCGCCATCGACCCTCAGCCATCCCACGGTGAGCACCCAGCTCGTGCCGAGCCAGCTCCCTCTCTGCTCTGTGCGTTCCCGCGGTGTGAGGAAGAAGGAGAAGAAGAACAGGAGTCGTCCGATCCCAGACCAACGGCTCCGATTGAATCCTGTCTTTTTTTATCTCCCGCACGCTCTGAAGCAATGTTGGGCCGAATCTGGTACTGTGTGGCCCAGATCTGCTCAGATCTGGCCCATTTAGGTATTTTTTCCAGTAGATCTATTCTCTGTTTTTATATCCTGTGTTAATTACAGTATAGCTTTAATTCTTTTGTGGTAAATGTGTGATAGATATTTGAGTGATTCAAATTTTGTAGAGTTCCTATGTGTTTTCTTGATTAGATAGAACTGGCTGTTTGCAAAAATATATTTTTAACTGTGGTCTAGATTAAATCTTGTAAAAAGTATCTTTTTTACTAAATATTTAATATCTGGAGTTTTATAAATCCAAAAATTGCAAACTAAAATTCTCTGGATAGGTTGAGATGATACCTTTCCAGATCTATTAGCCTTTCTTGCAAATGAAACCTAAAACAAAAGTTCTACTCATTCTTGTAAACACACCATTAGCACTTTGGCGATTTTTGTAGATTTTTGTGAGATGAATTTTGGAGTAAATCCAATTGGCTTGTCTTCTATATGTGTAGGAGAACATATCCCTAGCTTGGTTTGAATTTACGAGTCACTGATTGACTGTGGTGCTAATTATAAGGTTTAGGCATTTTCTGCCTATTTTTATTAGGACTTTATTAATTGTTGTGTTATAACTTTATTATTTCAAATGTGTTTCCTAGCATGTGTGTGGTGGTAATCCACTGTTATGACATGTTTCCTTGTTTTACTAGCATGTTAGGGGAACTACTTGTTAGTCATGTATTTGTTAGAGTTTTATTCCCTATATAGTCTTCTCCTAGTAATTGGAAATTACTATGCTTGTTTGTTTAGAAGTTAGATTATTTTGTGTGATTAGTATGTTGCCTTGCTTGTTAAACTTGGTTGTCTTTAAGTTAAATTACCAAAATTATTTGGTGACTTAACTTTTGTCTGAAGTATTTCCTGTTTAGAGAAAATGGTTGTTAAGTACCTTTAGTAGAAGATGTCTGGGTGCTCGATGTTTTTAGAATGTGTTCGGTGTTATACTCCTGTGAGTATAATGCCCTTGTAAAGGTAGATCTTAGTTTGTTGCTTGATTAAATTAGTGCTATGTTGTGGTTTGTTCCTTGTTTGTATACCACTTGTGGTTTGGTTTGCTTATTGCGTGTTGTTTAATTTTCATGTTGCGACGCTAGAGATAAACGCTACCGGGGTGGATTTTGGAGAGGATTTATCGGAGAAGGATGAGAGTTATTTCTTTGATCAGTGAGAAGAAGCCCCGGGAACATCATGCTGAAATCAGGCAAGCTATTCTCTGAGCTTGCATCTATATACATCTATTTTGGTTCACATGTTTTACTTATAAAGAGCATACGTGATTTATGTGGTGTTTGCCACTAAAGTTATGATTTTGAAAACCCTTTCCAAAATGAAAATATATTATTTTGACACCCTATATGGAGATATTAGATGAAAAGTCTTTTTCAAACTATAGGATGGGAAAAATGTTGTTTACTCAAAACTCCTTTGAAAATACTGGTGTGGATATGGAATACCGAGATGTCGGTGTTGAAGTGAAGAAACGGTGAATGGTGATGGTTATGAAAAATGCACATTGTGTCCTTGTACTTACGTCAACCAGCCGATAATCTGTGCGACCACATTTACCCCCATATGGGAACGGGGCTTAGTCATATAATTTGCTCTTATTAGTATGGGATACCTCATCGACGGAGATGACTTCGTTATGCGTGAGGGGATGGTTTGTGAACTCCGCTGACCTGGGTCCTCGCTCAAACTCTATGGAAAGATAAGGAGGACGATTGAAGACTTCATAAATGTGGTCATCGGGAAAAACATATGAGTCCTCACACTTGGGGTTGCCGACGGGGACCGGACTGAGTGTCGATGGGAATTATCATATGGGTAGGGTCCTATACTAGCATGAGCAAAGGAGAGGCTAGGGTCGGTGGCTCAACTTCGCATACACCTTGTATGGCGGGACGTGGCTGACACGATGAGTTACCGGATGGATGTGGGTTTAAAGCATGCTACCTCTGCAGAGGGTAATAAACTATTCAAATAGCCGAGTCCTCGGATATGGACAGTTGGGAGGCCCTATTCTGACCATGTGCAAGTTTTGGAAAGATTTGAGGTTTGAAAGGAAAATGAAGTGGAGGATGTTTTATGCAACTATGCCAACGGGCCGGCATGAGGTTGTTGGGATTGAATGACCAGGAAGGGTTATGGTCGGAAAAGGAGGAGTTTTGGAGAAATAAACCAAATGGTGATTTTCCAGGAAATGTTTATAAAAGAGACTTCTTTCCTATTTCAACAGAGATGTATTTTCGGGAAAAAGTTTTAAACGAGACTTCTTACAAAAACAGATTTATGGGAAAAGTTCTAAAAGCCTTCTTTCCTTTTTCAATAAAGATATGGAGATTTCAAAACAAAGTTTTAGTAAACAAAAGTATGTCCTTCTCTTTTCAACAAGGATATAGAGTTTTCAAAGCAAACGAAGTTTTATTTAAACAATAAAAAGAGTAGTGCATGCTCATTCCGGGGGTAGTTTGCGAGTACATTCAAATGTACTCATATTGGTTTCGTACCTGGCTATTGTCTTAGCCAGATTTTTGAAGAGGAGCAGTTCGAAGAAGAAGGTTTCGATGACGTCAATGCGAACTAGGGCGCTTCCCAGTCAGCTGCCTGTAGGGTTGGCAAATGGCTTGGGCTCCACGTTGTTTTGGTGATTTTCGCTGCAAGTACCTGTTGAAGCTTACGACTTCAATCAGGTAAGTAAATTTATTCGGTAATTATGGGTGTTCTGTGATGCCAATTCGAGTTATGTGCAACAACAGACTGATCATGGGATTGTTGCAGGAAACATAACGAGTATCTCGGATAGCTAATCCGGGGTCCTCACACCCCGTCAGGGTGCTGGTGGCGCCGCCACTGAGTGGAGCAGCGCTGCGACCCCTTCTACTCCGCGTCGGCACCTCACTGGGAGGCCGTCATTGACGCGGAGCACCAGGCGCGTCTCGGATCCTTCTTCCTCCCAAGTGGGATGAGCTAGCCACCACCGGAGTGGTTTCACTCGAGCGACGAGCGTGCCCGCTCTTCGTTCGACGACGACCTGGCCGATCTCCGCTTGCCACCGCCGGCACCGGCAGCCGCACCGGAGGACGACGATGACTGGTCAGCGACGGAGTGGGAGGGAATGCAGGCTGCCATCAAGGCCTCCCTTCACCGTCGCTAGATCAAACCCCACCACGCTCGGCGGCGGCGGCGACCCGGCCAAGGTCCTTAAGGCCGGAGCCGACGCCGGTGAAACCAGAAGCCTCAGCTACGGCTGCAGCAGATGACACTTCCTCCTCGGCGGCCGGAGATCATTGAGGCATGCAAATCATGCTGCCGCCGGGAGAGTCGCCGTCCTCCACGCTGCCATGTAGTGGGTTTCTCCGTCGCCGCTAGATGTAGGGTTTAGTTCAAATTTCGGTTAAGTTTGTTTAATGTCGTTTGTCAAAATTCGGTTAAGTTTGTTAAATGTTTTTCGAATTCAATGAAATATCGAAGGTTTCGTTCTTTTTCCAGTTTTTTTCTCTCTCAAAAGCCTATTGGGAGCGACCGGTGGAGCACGCCGCTCCCAATAGGCGGCGACGCTTGCCGGCACGCCCAATAGCGCTTGTCCGGCAACGTTGCTGGACGCTCTATTAGACGCACCGGTGGAGATGCTCTAATTAGTCGATGTTCAACACTGAAAGCCACTGTTTTTGGGTGCGTCGCATGACTACCTTTCGACGGGAGCACGTCAAGAGATGGCAACGTTTTAACAGTGGACGCATGCGACCGACGTTAATCGAGCGTGGAACTGGGTCTAGAGGGAGTACGTCAGGTTGGTTTGGGCCTTTCATCGTATCGTGCAACTTCGGCTTCGTGAAACGTTACTCTTCCTGCTGTGAGGTCGCAATGGCCCTCCTTTTTCTGCCTTGGACGGGACGGAAAGCTGATTGATCTGGCCACGAACATTGGCCGTTGCTTTCCGTCTTCACTTCGGTTGCACAGCACGGAATTGACGTTACACGGTCGAGGTCGATCGGAGCTAAGTCAAATCAATGACGGTAGGAAGTTTTAAAGATCGCCATGCCGTATCTGTATAATGGGAAAAAATAGCAAGCCATATCTTTTAAGAATGGTCCCACTTAATAAATCAATATATAGTGTCTCGCTAATAGCACGTTTATAGCGTACTTTAAAATCGTTTTTTATAGCACTCTATTTTTTCCTTGATATGTACGCCTCTACATACGTATTCAAACGCACACAACCAAGAAGCAAGCAACCAACTAAAACAAGATGCCACCTACTAAAACAAGAGGATTGAGAATACGAGCTACCAATATAAACTTGAGCGTATCATTCATGCATAGCGGCATTGTCCTGAACACGATTTAGCAATTTTTGCCAGGGTGGTTGCAACATACACTGCTGGTCCGCTGCCCTAGCTAGAACCATCACCCGTTACTTCAAAGGTGGCTTAGCAAGAGGCATACCTCAACTCTCAAAGTCAGCAAAGAAAGGCTTTCTCCGGAAAGTGTAAAATGGAGGCAGAGCTCTATTTTTAAGATAAGAGGTCAAAGGTCCAATGTTAAATTAATAACACCACATGAAATACAAAGTGCTGAAACCAACATACAACACAACACTGTACACGTCAAGAGATGGCAACGTTTTAACAGTGGACCCATGCGACCGACGTTAATCGAGCGTGGAACTGGGTCTAGAGGGAGTACGTCAGGTTGGTTTGGGCCTTTCATCGTGTCGTGCAACTTCGGCTTCGTGAAACCTTACTCTTCCTGCTGTGACCTGTGAGGTCGCAATGGCTCTCCTTTTTCTGCCTTGGACGGGACGGAAAGCTGATTTGATCCGGCCGTTGCTTTCCGTCTTCACTTCGGTTGCACAGCACCCAGCGGAAAGGGAATTGACGTTACACGGTCGAGGTCGATCGGAGCTAAGCCAAATCAACGACAGTAGGAAGTTTCAAAGATCGCCATGCCGTATCTGTATAATGGGAAAAAAATAGCGCCCTATATTTTCGCTAATAGCAAGCTATATCTTTTAAGAACGATCCCACTTAATAAATCAATGTATAATATCTCGCTAATAGCACGTTTATAGCCTACTTTAAAATCGTTTTTTGTATCACTCTATTTTTTCCTTGATATGTACGCCTCTACATACGTATTCAAACGCACACAACCAAGAAGCAAGCAACCAACTAAAACAAGATGCCACCTAGTACTAAAACAAGAGGATTGAGAATACGAGCTACCGCTGCCCCAGAACCATCACCCGTTACTTCAAAGGTGGCTTAGCAAAGATGCATGCCTCATCATATCTCAAAGTCAGCAAACAAAGGCTTTGTCCGGAAAGTATAAATGGAGGCTGAGCTCTACGAAGCTTTGAATGGGGTTGGATGGGGAGACGTTATCAGCAGCATACGCTTGGAATTTAAGCTACAAGGGCGGGCCTGACACGGGCAGGCCAACCGTTCCGGCCGTCTCTGCGTCGCCTTCAAGCGCTTCGCCGTTGATTGCATGCAGAGATCGATCGATCCGAGCAGAGCAGAGCAAGCGATGCCGGCCGGCCGGCATGAACTGACTGACGCACTGGCCGCGCCATATGCGTGCCGTGATGGACGGAGATGAAGTGGCCGGGGCCCCGGCCGTGGTACGCGTGGATTCATGAGCCGTTTTGGCATTAGCGTAGCAAAGTGAGCATTTCGCGCAAGCAGTTTTGGTTACGTCCGTTTCCTCCTTATGTTTAGACATGGTGGCAAAACCTCACTAACATGAATTAATTATTTTTTATCTCAACATGCAAATTATTCACATCATGTGTTATTTTAGTCAATCAATTGTCTATGTCACCCCATTAACATTTATAGATGATTGTATATTCTTACATGGAACATATCAACATCATTTATTTATTTTAAGCCATAATATACAATTTTCCACATCACCAATTTAGTTTGCAAAAAATCTTACCTCTTTATTCTTTCATAGTCAAAGTTACATCATAAACCAAAAGAGGTACTATGTTTGGGGGTGGATTTTTAGTCAAATACACAACAATTTCACGTCATTAAATTTAGTCTGTCGAATCTCTCATATTTCTGTCTACAACTTCATAATTCATGTGTCCTTATAATTAACTTTTAGTTCCACAACATTTTTTTAAGAGATTCCCGGTGCAACGGTAGAGGCACCTCAAATTTTCTGCTCAGAGCTCTCGGTTCAAGGCCACCCCCTCCCCTCCACCGCCGCCATACTCCTCTGAACTTCCTTCTGCTGGATTTATCCTCACACCCCTTCCCCCGTGCTCCGGCCTTCGCCCGGTGTCAACCACCACAATCGTCTCTTGCACCTCCATGTGCCTACTCTACAAGATAGTATTGTTAACTATGGAAATGGTGGTATGATTTATTCTTGTGGTTTGAATTGTGTGGTCTTGATTGTGTTATTGATATTGTGTGTCTGTTGCTTGTGAGGACAATTCCTCAGCTGTGCCTAGCACTAAAATAAAACCCACTGGTCACAAATTTGGAATGTGACTAGAAAATAAAACAAGACCTCTATGTTTCCTCACACCCTCAAAATAAAATCTTGATTAAAAGAAAGAATCTTATTTAATTTCCCTCTCCACCTATTCCTCTAATTTGTTATAACAATTATTCTATCTTATAAAATCCAGGAATGAGATGATAACCATCTCATTATCATATTACTCTCTCCTCAAAATGTCTAAGTTTCAATTACAAAGATATTTCAATTTGCCAAATTGAATTTACCAAAAATAACATATTTTAACCCTATGAACAAATTATGTTCAAAACATTTTATTATGAAAAACCAATTTTTGTGGAGGCTCTACTTGACAAGGGGAGCCTACCCAAATATTTTCAAATTTTTATAAAATGTTTTAGTACCTCAATTAAATCCCTAAACAGCTACTGGTTTTTAAAAGGAAATAAAAGAAATAGAAAAAGGACTTAGTTGCGAATGGAGACAGAAGTGCAGGGGGTTTTCTGTGATTTCGTCGTCGCCCTCCTGTAGCAGCAGTGCTGCGCACCGCCGTGTCGCCGCTCCGCGCTCGCCGCCCAGGCCCCCCCTCCCGCTCCTCCTGCTGCGCGGAGGAGATAAGGAGGCCCACCAGGCACTCCTCTGCTTCCCCTCCCTCACTCGCCACCTGCTCCCTCTCTCCCTCTTATTTTTCCTCTGCGAACCGAACCATAGCCGGAGCTTCGCCGCCGCATCGCCGGCGATTGGAACCTCCCCGAGCAATTCTAAGACCACCATCGACACCGCCTCGTCGTCCTCTGCATCCCCGTCCAAGGAATCGAGCCGTTGTATTTTCTGTCGCGCGGAGAAGAAGGGCCGAATCGAGAAAGAGGCCGGCCGTTTGCAATCCCCCGTGCGTGCGTCGCAATTGGGCGAGATCGTACGTGTTGGATTCGTTCGCCCAAAACGCACGATCGCGCGCGGCCAGGCTGGCACGAGACCTGCTCGATCACTCGTGCAACTGCAAGCAGAGATGGCAACGTTTTAACAGTGGACGCATGCGACCGACGTTAATCGAGCGTGGAACTGGGTCCAGAGGGAGTACGTCAGGTTGGTTGCAGGTGAAGCCAATTCTTTGCCAAGATAACGAAAACATCTAACTCACACTTGAGATTAGATGTGGACCACTTCGCTTCAATCCTAAACCAAACGGATTTACTCTACCATGATATGCTACCTTTGCTTTAAAAATTCCTAACCTTATGGGCTTAGCTTCAAAAGTGCCCTCGTGCAAGCTAGAGCTCACAATTCTTTAAACGAAGTTGTTAATAGCAGGTGAAGATGTGTGCCAATATAACGAAAACATATAACACACACACTTCAGATTAGATGTCGACCACTTTGCTTAAATCATAAACCAGATGAATTTACTCTACGTGATATACCTACCTCGTTTTAAATACTCCATACCTTTTCTGGAACAGGCCTACCAAATCGTATTTGTTTCAGTCCAGAGTCCAGACAGACCCTAGAATGTATGATACTAGCCCTAACCATCTTGTAAGTAAAAGCAATATCCGACAAAAAAGATATCCCCCACTGTTAGTTTAATCTAATCTCTAACCTTGTCACGAACGGATCAAGAAAAGTAGTACATCAACATATCACTGAAGCAGAATCTCTGCACCGGGAACCAACAGCAAACGCAGCAGGTGTCGACTGCATGTGGAGCCTTAAGGTGACAGCACGCATGGTGTCTCGGGTTTATCATTGACGGGATTAATTAAACTGGCTTCCCGAGAATGTCCTGGTCTAAACATGCAATTGCTAATGTTGATGCTACTGGCTAGGCTAGGCTAGCTACCTGACAGTAAATTACCATTAGATCATCGGTGGTGATTGTTCCGTTGGTGGGGATCAAAAGCAATGCTAGCTAGAGTATGGAGGAAAAGTCCTAACTCGTCTCCAATCTGCTACTGGATATTGTTATCTGAATCTAGTTGACCTGATCGGAGGGTTTTCGCTGCTCTTGTTTGGTCTTTCAGTTTGGACCTCAGGGAGTGGATAGAACTGCAAAGGCATAACACCTGGGAGGCTGAGGAGCCTCCACCTGAAGGATGCTCAACTGCACAGACAGTGGATACACTACTGAAAGTGAAAGGAGCGTACTGTACTGTTGAGTTGAACCAATGAACCATCATGATTAGATATATAGTGGTACTATATCTGGCCATCTCCAGCCCGGCCCGAAAATACAGGGTCTGACCACTGGGCCGGGCCTGGGCCTAGAAATTAGGCCCGAGCAGTCAGTTGGGCCAGGCCTGGGCTTCAGTTTTAGGTAAAAAAGCCCGGCCCGGCCCGACATCACTGTGTTCATCCACTCAGGCCTCACTTCTCACTCCTCAGCCCTGCGTCAGCCCAACAAGGGAAACCCTAGCCTTATCGCATCGCACGTATACTCAGCCGCACACTCCTCAGCCCTCAGCTGCACACGGCACATCCACTCGCCCGCCCCTCCCAGTCCCGTGCCGTGCGAAATGGCGGCGGCGACCAGATCCAAACCCTAGCCCGCCGTCTCTCCTCACCTCACGCCCACCGCCACCGGCCACCGTCGCCTCATCTGCTCATCGTCGGGACCGGGGGCCGCCGCATCTCCTACTCGCCGTGGCACCTCCTTCCTCGCGGCGTGGCGGGCGTCGGCCACACCTTCTCTTCTCCCCACCGCGGCAGCGACGAGACGAGGAGCACGAGCTCACCCGCCGGCCGCCTCTCCTTCCCGCGACCACAACTCCTTCCTCGCCGGGGCCACCGCGTCTATTTCCTCGCGGGAGCCGCACCGCCGCACCGATGAGCACGTCGAGCACCTCTCCTTCAAGGTACTTTCTTGATGTTCTTGGTGGATGTGATGGTCTGATGCTCATGGATTGTGAGTTTGTGATGCTGTAGAAGGATTTAGAGATGAATTTGTAGTTGTAGATGCTGCAGATGAATTTAGTGGATGTTATAGATGAATGTAGATGTTGTAGATGAATTTTGATGCCGTAAATTGATGGATTTCATGATTCTTTGCTGTTATTTGCAACTGTAGGTGGATTATGTAGAGTTTTTTGCTGCTGTAGTTGGATTATTTGATGTTGTTTATGTATTAATTTGCTGTTGGTGGATGGTGGATTAATTTGTAGAGTTGATGTGTTTGCAAGATTGGTATCGTGTCAAACTGCAGAAACAACAGGGTATCTACTTTAGCTTGCTTTGTTTCAGTTTTCATTCTATGTTCTACTTGCAAGTTGCAAATAATTATTAACCCAATACATTGTTGTGTTTGTAGATAATAAGAGGAAGGCAGAAGTTGTTGAGCTAGATAATGATGGAGATTCTACTTCGGATGAAGAATGTAATATCCCTAATCCTTATTCTTTGTTCATGTCAACTTCTCAAGTTCAACATGTAATTTATACTAACCGCTAACCTCCTGTTTATTGCTTTTTGTAGAGTTCTTGCTACAACAATGAGAAGAACAGAAGATTTGGAGAAGGCATGGAGAGATGACAACCAGCCAGCTTTTTATTTTGGTTCTATGAATTTGCAACATGGACTATTGGACTGTAATAAGATATTTATGCACTTCTGTTTGTCGAAACCTGAAACTGGAATGTTTTGATGCTATTTGTTGTGAAAACAGTGTACTTTTTTATAGCGCAGCTTTGCTGCTGTTTTGTATTGCTCTCAAAATTGCTGCTGCTACTAATGTCGGGCTTTCGGGCTTTTGTGTTGGGTAGGCCTGGGCCTTGAAACGTATAAATCTGTCGGGTCGGGCCCGGGCCTGGCGACGTCGGGCTTTTTGCGGCCCGGCCCGGCCCATGGCCAGATATAAGTGGTACCACTTTGAGTAGACATTTGGTGCTCCCGAGCTCCAGTGATCTCACCATTTTAAAAAAATCAAAAACTATATTTATAAGTTTCAAAAATTCTGAAAAAAGCATGCATATTCTTAATGATATATCCTACAAGCGTGGAAAATCTCAATGCAAAATACTTTATGTTTTGAGCTACACAAAAATAATAAATGTAAGATTTGAGTATAGCGTATAATGTATAGTTTCAAAATTTCAACTTTTGTCATTTTTGTGTAGCCCATAATACAAAAGGTTTTGCATTGAGATTTTGCACACTTATAGTATACTTACTTAAGAACATGCATGATTTTTTGCAGAATTCTTTTGAACTCATAAATATGATTTTCAATTTTTTTTAAACTGGCATGAGCACTAATGCTCGGGAGCCAAAAGATATGTCCATACCACTTTGTACTAGTATAGAAAATGAGCCAAGGTGGTAGTATAATTAAGAGACGGTGCTCCGTTGTTGTGGTTGAAGTGCACCTGCGTGAAGGATCATAGGTATGGCTTGAAAATAGAATTGTGTTCTTTTTCACCTCTTAATTATGTCCTATTAGACTTTGAAGCCTATCCCTTACCTGAGCATTTTATTTCTTTTGATTTAGTTTTTATTAGCTCTTTGTCATTTGGAGTAAGAATCTAAGCCATCTAAACAGTGCTCCCTTCTTACGGTACCATAAGAAAAAAATGTGCTAGTGAAAACACATTTGATGTCACACATTTTCTCTTACTAGCTATTTGCTCCCCACCTCACTCCCTCTGTTCCCTCCCCCGCCGCCGTAGGCGCCGCCGGGCTTGGCCCACGCGATGGGCGGCGGCAGAGGCCTGCTGGTCGCGGCCAGGCGTGGCGGCGGCGGCGCCCGTGGCCACTCCTCTCGTTCCGATGGTGCATGGTGACGGTGGCCTGAGGCGCGGTGGCGGAGCTAGCGGGGTGGGCTCGAGTTGGTGGGAGGGATCCGATTTGCTATGTTTGCGTGACATCACTTGGACGCTTGGGTGGCGGCCTCAGGCATGGCGGGCGGCGGCCTGGGGGCTGGCCGATCTGCCGAATAAAGGTGGCGGTCCTAGGGTTACTCTCGCGCCAAGACGAAGATCTGCCTGACGCTTGCCCCCCTTGATTTGGCCGGAGTGTAGGGTTCCGGAAGGCTCTGCTGGCGATCTCGCATGGACGTTTATGTCTAGAGACTGCTGGATTGAGTGGGATTCGATCGCGCCAGAGGGAGCGACACGAAGATCTGGTTCTGTTGCCATCATGGACAAATCCATGGTGAAGTCCGAGGCGAAGAATGTCATGGAAGCCGAAATTGGAGGACTAGTAATGGTGATTGGAGGCTTTGCAGCAATGAGGAACTTGCTTGGAGTTTCAGAAATCGTAGCAGCGCTATGTAAGTGGGGGCGACAGCACATGTGAAGTTCAAATTCCTATCTTTCAGGGTGAAAATTCAAGGTCTGACCTTAATTGGTTGTACCTGGCAATGGCCTTGTGAAGACCCAAGATCTACGATCGAGCGACGACGGCGCTTATGCACTGTTTACTTCTTTAAGGAGTGATTTTGGAGAAATTGGACATCTGGTGTTGTCTTGGTGGTGGTTGTGGTGCTGCTGTAAGGACTGGATCTCTATAGCGGGACTTTTCTTTTTTAGTTTCTTCTTCTCTTTTTCGCCTGTGTGCATCCGTAATGACACTAGGGTATTGAGCGGTTGCATAGGCTGGGTGTAATTGGTATCTCTGTGATATTCATATATACTCTTTTTCTAAAAAAAGTGTCTGTACCAAAGTTATCGGTAATTTCGTATTGTTATTACCGATGAATTCCTGAAACGCAGGGTAAATAATTTCGACATGCATCTTGAAGAATCTATGCTTATGGAAGCAATTTAGCTTTCTGCACATGTTTAGGTATTATGAATGAAATCTCTTGCTGTAACTTATTGTCCAAAGTAGTTAACCTATATAATTTGTTCTTTTCTTGGAGAACTCACCAGTTGATTTTCAAAAAAGATTTATACAGTGACATGTAAACCTGCATAAAGGAATACACTTCTTTCAAATTCTAATTACTTTGTTAATAATTATTGATTTACCATTTCTTGCCAAGAATAAACATGCAGTCACCCATATGAAAACTTCACGTGGATGATTTAACACCTTATGGCCTATGCAGTTCTTGTCTGGATGCATATTTATTATCAAGTACAGTAAGTAGCAGTGAGCATAACCATACATGAGCTCTACTTAAAACCAAGTCAGTCATACAATTGCAGCCTACTGTCTTCCCAAATTCAGCTCTAGTTGGACGGCTAAACTGAAACACAGCGCACTAAAAGCAGTAACAAAGAATTTCCTTATAAAAGCTTTACAACATAATCATATCATTCTGACCATCAGAATCTATGCTTTTTCTAAAAAAAGTGTCTGTACCAAAGTTATCGGTAATTTCGTATTGTTATTACCGATGAATTCCTGAAACGCAGGGTAAATAATTTCGACATGCATCTTGAAGAATCTATGCTTATGGAAGCAATTTAGCTTTCTGCACATGTTTAGGTATTATGAATGAAATCTCTTGCTGTAACTTATTGTCCAAAGTAGTTAACCTATATAATTTGTTCTTTTCTTGGAGAACTCACCAGTTGATTTTCAAAAAAGATTTATACAGTGACATGTAAACCTGCATAAAGGAATTCACTTCTTTCAAATTCTAATTACTTTGTTAATAATTATTGATTTACCATTTCTTGCCAAGAATAAACATGCAGTCACCCATATGAAAACTTCACGTGGATGATTTAACACCTTATGGCCTATGCAGTTCTTGTCTGGATGCATATTTATTATCAAGTACAGTAAGTAGCAGTGAGCATAACCATACATGAGCTCTACTTAAAACCAAGTCAGTCATACAATTGCAGCCTACTGTCTTCCCAAATTCAGCTCTAGTTGGACGGCTAAACTGAAACACAGCGCACTAAAAGCAGTAACAAAGAATTTCCTTATAAAAGCTTTACAACATAATCATATCATTCTGACCATCAGAATGATCAGTGTATATGCAATTAAAGGTAGGAACCATAATCATCGCTCCTACCCTTCCATGTAACCTAGGTACGATTTTTAAATTGTCAAATTAGTGTTGGTTGAAAAATGTCATATCTAACACTTGACGATATACATATTGTCAAATTAGTGCTGGTTCTAAAATGTCATATCTAACACTTAATGCCTGAACAAATCTAAAAGTTGTGGTGAGCAACACTAAAGTATGATGGCTGTGAACTTTCTGAGTGCTGATTGCAAGAGCTAGGTATTGTTGTACAGTGCTGTTAATTTAGATGAAGGTAATCCCGTACGCACAAATATTTCAAAAATAAAATAAAAAAGAACCATACAAAAACTAGAACTGTAGATAGTCTGAAGCTACTCTGAATGCCAATTGAAAGCCTATTTAGTGGTTTTCCTCAAAAGAAGTATTTCCAGTATTGTTATAGCAGAATTGGAAGTGTGGTCCATGGGATTTAATCATAAAAGACATGATTGTGGTACCAGGGATCAAGCTTAAAGGATTTTCTACAAATAATAATCCGCACATATGGTGGGTATTCTGTACTTCTCTAGACACAGCCACACATGCCAAAGACCACTACCATCTAAAACGTGGCATACACCATCCAAGTCCTGCAATTTCCTCTGAAATTAAGGGACCGTCTCACTTGTATGGCCCATGTTTTGTCACAGGATCTACCCTACCAAATCGGTATCGCACCACGAATCTCTCGCGCGGTCACGCGGATGGGCCAAAAGTTTTCAACCGGCTACTCGTTTTACCTAGGTTTAGTATATGCACATAGCCGTCTCACAACCCTCCATCATGCCATGTTTTCGGGGATGCCCTCCTTCGCCGTGATGAGGCAATACGGGGTACCCGCCGAGCACACCACCGGGCGAGAGGGCTGGACAACCATCAAGTGCGCAAGCAAGCGCGCCTACGGATGCGGGAAGAGCGGCAACTCGGCGGTGCAGGATCTCGATCTGCTTCTGTACCACGGCGATCTCGAGAACCTGTCCTCCTCCCTGTACGTCCGTGCAGGCGACAAGGTTTTCAGCTGGATCCATGAGGTGATCGCTGCCAAGGCCATGGTGGGCAGCACCCGCGTCCACAAGGACAAGGTTCCCTACTTCAGGTTCATGGTCGAGATCGTGGACAAGAGCCTCATCGTCGTCACCTTGTTCTTCGCCGAGTACGGTGGTCTCAACTACTACCTCGTCTTTGACGCCGTCGACAGGTCGCTCTCCATGATCCCCCACCTGCCGGACTGGGCAACCTACTATACGGCATGTCCTCTCCCTCTGCGCCGCCATGACGACGGCGGCTACTCCCTGGTCCTCTTCGGGAGCGAGTTTCGTCGAGAGGGGCACAAGGACTTCCTCTGGCAGTGGTCTCCTTCGCGTCCCGACCTGTGGCAAACCAAGGAGCTGCGCTTCCCGACAGAGATAAAGAACCACTTCTTCTCCACCGACGTGCTCTTCTCCTTCAATGGCATGGCTTTCTGGACCGACCTCGCGCTAGGCACTCTGTTCTGCGACTGCAGCGCCGTGCCTGAGTTTCACCTTCATCGAGCTGCCCCCAGGGTACCAGATCGACCCGGACGAGGACGAGGATACCTGGCCGGTGTGGGTGCACCGGACCATGGGCTGCGCTGGAGGTTCCATCAAGTTTGTCTCCATAGACGACCCCCCGATGACCCTTATGGTCGCCGCGGATCGAGGGTGAAGGTGTGGACTTTGGAACCATCTTGTGGTAAGTGGAAGCTATACTCGGACATCCGTTTGAAAAGCATGTGGAAGAATTACTTCAAGGCGGCTGGACTGCCCAAGAACTTGCCCAGGTGGCCCATGTTAAGGGGCAGGAAGAAGGTGCTACTCTCTACTTCATACTGGCTGACAAGAAGACCAAGCGGACATGGGATGAGGTCAAAAAGTACTACATCTGCCGATTGGATATGCCCACTAAGAGTCTTCTCAACTACAAACTTCTCACACTCTCGTCCTTGAACCAGAGGCCTGTTATATTGCCTTCCGATTTCTTCGAGTACCTTGATTCTCATCCTTCCCTCCTAGGCCGGAGCCCATCTTGATGGAAGGTTGACCAGACGTCCTCGCATGGGTCTGCTAGTATTGGAAGCATCATTTGAACTGTGTAATTTATACATCTTGAGTTCAGAAACTACTACACCTCTTGCTTGTTTTGTTATAAACATTGGAGCAACATTGGATAGCTAGTACTAGCCATAGTTTTAAACATTGGAGCAACATTGCTGCTAAATGAATCCATGTACAATTTTTCGCTATAGCCCCATTTAGCTCCGATTTAGGGCGTCGCCGCTATTTGCTATAGCCCGTTATTTGGAACATTGGTACTAGCTATCTGATCTAAGTTGTAGATTGTTTTGTTTGGCTGCAACAAGAGGATTCAAGCTTTAAAGTTTTTGTTACAGGGTTGGTGATCCTGGAATGCTATCAGCTACTATCCTTTGCTGTTGCAGACCATGTTGTGTTACCTGCTTGGATTCCCTTTTGGGTCTGCATAGGAATGCAAAACATATTCTGATGCTTTTGGTCAATAGTAATGTGTTATCAGTTTATGTTTTTGTTCTGCGTTTTAAAGACTTGTATGTAATGACAACTTAATGGTGCTTGTCTTGGTTTGTTATTAATTTATTAAATTTCCTTCTCATTCTCAAGGACAAATATATCACTCAAATGCTTGTGTTCTTTGTATTCAATGTAAAATGCTGTTAGTGTAGAGAGTTGGTGGTGCAAAACTGTTGCATTTGTGGTGCTCGATGGTCCCTTAATTTTGTAGGAAATTGCAGGACTTGGATGGTGTATGCCACGTTTTAGATGGAACTGGTCTTTTGGCATGCGTGGCTGTGTCTAGAGAAATAGAGATTACCCACCATATTTGCGGATTATTATTTTTAGAAAATCTTTTAAGCTTGATCGCTGGTACCACAATCATGTATTTATGATTAATACCATGGATCACACTTCCAATTATGCTATAATAACAATACTAACATTGGTGTAGATAGTCTGAAACTAAATAGAGTTGGCTTTCATTGTATTCAGAGTAGTTTCAGACTATCTACAGTTCTACTTTCTGTTTGGCTCTGTTTTTTATTTTTATTTGTGATTTTTTTGGGTATGGGATTACCTTCATCTAAATTAACAGCACTGTGCAACAGTATGTAGCTCTATCAATCAGAACTCAGAAAATCCACAGAGATCAAACTTACACGGTTGTTCTTTGGGGAACAAGCCATACCAATGAAAGTATGATAATTGGTGAATCTGCACATATGCTCAAAGAAATATCGAGTGTAGCAATTGGAGCGACAATCAACTTACACGGTATCCTTCATGTTCGAGACTACGAGCAACTAAAGTAGGATCCGGGACTGTTTTGAGTCAGATAATATCTATGGTTGAAACTGCTCAAATGTCCAAAGCCCCAATTCAGAAATTTGCCGATTATGCGATACTCTTTGCATGTCATATCCTATGTTTTTCCCTGTCACTGTATATTAAAAATCTCTTCCAACCGTGCATTTTTCCTAATATAACTTGTTTGATTGTTTTTTACATGGGTGCCATTTGCCACATCTGAATGACGCATATGGACACTGTTTTCATTCCAATTTTTGCACTTCATGCCTTTTTCATGTTATCTGAATTACACGTTCATTTCACACATTGCTTTCTTCTTCTCTTGTTATCTGAAGTAACCAATTATTATTTTTGTGTTCCATTTTGAAGACAGCTACTTTAAGCTCATCCATTTCAAAGGGCTTAATTAATTCTTCTCTATCTTCTTCACTAATGTGCTTAGCCTCATCAACATCCAAATATATAGTTGACTGCTCAGGTTTTCCAAACAGTTTCATTCTCAAGAGTTGTTATGTCAAAGTTATCACTCAAATGCTTGTGCTCTTTGTGTCCAATGTAAAATGTTGTTAGTGTAAAGAGTTGGTGTTGCAAACCCGTTGCCTTTGTGGTGCGGTCTATTTGTCAATCGAACTGACTTGAAGCCCAACTCTTAATCAAGAACCCAGTCTGAAACTACAGATTGGGTTGTGCCCATGGGCAGCTTTTGTAGCCTGGTTGCATAGGTACAGAGAAATAGGTTGTGGATCAAGTAGTAATCAGATCATTATAGTGCTACTTAAAAAAAAAGAATCGTCTGATCTCACCAATTTTTTTTGCCATGCATACTTGTTTCCATTTGGGTGCGATTAAAAAAAATGCAGCACTGATTCATAAGACAGGTAGTAGGAGTAGTACATCAGCAACAGTGAAAACACAGAATGACAACACTAATTCATTCTCGACCGAAACAAGACACAGATTTTGAAGACAAACAAACACCACGCACTCTGTAAAATTTAGATGTTGATCTCTGTCCGGTATAGGTTGCAGGAGGCCGGACATCAACTTTGCAGAGTAGCTAATGAAGTTCCCAGATGATTACTTCTACTACTCCTACACATGACATCACTACTAGCAAATCCACCGGGTGGCTCGAAGCCGATTGATCGACCATCTACCCTAAGACAGTAAGACTGGAAAGAAGACGATCCACGCGAGAGGGAGGTTCAAGGCTACCGCCAGGACGGCGCATGCCGAGCTCGACGCCGCCGAGGAGTTGCCGCCGCCGCGCATGAACATGTCGGCGGCCCAGTTGAAGGCGAAGGAACACAAGACGGCGTTGCAGCCGACGGCGAGCAGCATGAGCCCGCGGATGAGCACCCGGTGCCAGCGCACAAAGCCCGTGGTCGGTGGGTTGTCGAGGATCGCGCTGACGATGCCGAGCGCGACCATCGCCGCCACCAAGCTCCGGATGACGGGCCAAACGCGGGCCGGCAGCGTGTCGTCGCGGATGCCGGCCAAGTGGAAGAAGGCGAAGACGGAGAAGAGCAGGAGGGCCGTGGTGGTGGCCGAGAGGGCCATGCAGAGCTTTGCTATGCTAGCTGGTGCTACTCTACTCGAACTTGGTTGTACGGTGGACCAAGTAGTTTTGAGACTTGAGAGCGTCCCTCGTTGTGGCTTGTGCGAGCCCCATGGAGTGAGCAGTTGGGGCATCTTATAGACACCAGAATAATCGTTTTCGCTTTTACTGCTCGATATTTATTATTTTGTCGCGTGACCATTGGAGTTTATTCATACTTTTTTTAGGGATAACGGCAGGTGTTCTGCCAATTCATTTCAGAAGAAAGAAAGTAGTTCAGTTACACGCTAGAGAGTATCTAGCAAAATACAGAGAGAAAACAACAACATGAAAGACAACGAAGACTGCCTATCTCTAAGAACAACTACTCGCCAGAATGCGCCTCTACAGGCGGCTCCAACTCCTGATCTTCATGTCTCCCAGCCCAGTATGATCCCACAAGCAAAAGGTCATCCCGGATCAAGTCAATGAGCTGAGTCTCGGTGGCCACCGCCTGCTGCAAAACGCGGCGCCACCTTTCCTTCCAGATATGCCACACTCCATATATGACCACCAAAAGGTTATCTTGAGTTAGTGAAGCTGCCATGAAACTCCACCACTCCGCCGGCGTAGCAAGTTGCTGCCATGAACATAGACACACAGGTCAGGCACCACACCCCGAGGCACAGCTCTCTAACAGTTGTACTTGCATTGGAAACCATGGGATCACAGCACAAGCAAGAGATGCTTACGCACCTGCGCGGGCAGCCCGCGCCGCAGCCGTTGTAGTAGCTCGTCTCCCGGCCGTCTTGGAAACCACGGATCTTGAAGGCCCCACTCTGCCGATTAGAGCCCTCACCGCCTCCGTCTCCAGCGCCGTCTTCGGATCCTTGAAGAGGGCCATGAAACGCTGCTGTAGCACCTCCTCTGAGGCATCCCTTCCGTTTCGTCTTCCGCCGGCAGCCCCCATTTCTTGCGTAGGACACGACGCGCCCTCTCAATTGTGCTCAACCCCGCCATGGATGTGACAGCCCGCCGATCGCTGGCTTGGCGAGTGGGTATCGGGGCGGGATTTGTGGGGCGGCGCCTGATCGGTGTGGCCGGCGTTGGCGGAGCCGCAGATAGCAGAGGAGCAGTGATCGAGCGGTGATGGATTCTGTGAAGGTTTGGGCCGAGGAAAACAAAGGTCTCGGGTCAGCGACGACTTCATGCCCCATCAAGATCGGCACCTCCACAAGGATCTCCTGCTGGGGAACGAACACAGGGGCTGGGACCATCAAGATCGGCACCTCCCTAAGGATCTCCTGCTGGGGAACGAGCACAGGGGCGTGTGGCTTTGCTGATTCAGATAGGACGAGGTCCTCAAATTCCTTGGCGAGCAGAGCCAAGGAACGCAGCTCAAGCTCGTCAACGTGGTCTTCTACGCAATCTTGCCAGGCTTCAGTCCCCTCCTCCTCCACCTCCACATCATTCTCCGGTGGCGAGACGACGATGGCGTCGCCAGCAGCGGGCATCAACGGAGACAGCGGCCCCACGATATCAGTGACGGCAGTCGACGAGCCAAGGCCGTCCAGAATGGCCAGCGGAGAAGACGGCAGAGGCTGGGGCTCGGCGCAGCAGCCGACGTGCTCCAGGATGAGGGCGACCTCGTCGCGGGGCGTGTCGTGCAGGGCGATCAAGTCGTTGCAGAGCTTGGCGACGTGAGACAAGAACTCACGGCTCAGGCCGGCCTCCGCCATCGCATGCTCCACAGCGATGCGGAAGCAGCTCCCATCCAAATCCGCCAGCGAAGACGGCTTGTCCCCCGCAGCAGCTGGCTGCAACTCAAGCAGTTCCAGCGCGGGCGTCTTGACCGGCAAAGGCGCGGCGTACTTGGCGGCATGATGGCGGCTCGCGCCACCACCCGTGCAACGCGTCTGGTAGCGGCGAGGGGAACGCGTGCGCTCCCGATGCACGGCCTCCTTCCCACCGCGGTGACTAGCCTCGCGCCGGCCACCACGCGGTCCCTGAGAGTCGGAGGCAGTGGGCGGAGCGGCGGGATGGCACGAGACGACCTCGGAGAACGGGCGGCCTCCCTTGACGTACGGCGTGGACAGAGGCCTGGGGCGAGCAGACTCGCGAGCAGCAGCCCGAGCAAAGTCGATGGCGGGCTTGCCTTGCCAGTCCCTTGCGCGGTGGCCGGAGCGGTGGCAAGAGAGGCAGCGGATTGGGTCGCGGCAGTGACGGACGAAATGGCGAGAAGAAAGGCAACGGTAGCACAAGCCCTGCATCCTCTTCTTGAAGGCACGCTCCCGCTCGGTGGAAGCCAGGCTGGAGCGGCGTGGGCTCTGCGGGAGAGCGACATGTCGCGGACGGCGCCTCGGGCCAACCTTCTCCCTCCCGTCGCGTCGCTCGTCCTCCTCCACGCCGCCATTAAAGCGGCCAACGACCACAGAGGCCAGTACCCGCTTTGGAGCAGCAGGAGTGAAGACGGAAGCAGGCGCAGCAGGGGAGCCCGCGCACGAGTCCGGAACCACCTCGGAAGAGGAGGAGCGCGAGACCCGCGCCAGCGAAGCGCTTGGCGGCGACGGCACCGCCAGATCTGGATCGGCGGCAGGCAGCAGTAATGCTTACTTGCCACAACAGAGAAAAGATTTAGCAGCTGCATCATCTGCTGCTATACTAGGATATGATGACCGAGGCCAACGTCTTGATAGTTTCCTCGTTCAGCAAGTAAAGCCTGCCTTGCTCGCTGGGATTGGTAACTGTGTGGCCTGTCATATTTACATCCGATGGAGACCCCTCCAATTAACCCCTCGGTCAGACCAATATTACGCAATATGGGCCAGGAGCGTATCCGAAAATGGATGCGTACTGAATCTGAATACTTTCCCCCACAAGGATCAGAGATGCTTACATACCACCATCACAAGATTCTCAGCAAGTGCATGAGCTAGGATCAGAGCTAGCATGAACCATTCCTGTAATTTTTCTCGGAAGAGCACTCTCGAAATCAACGAAGAGAACACCAGCAGTCGAACTAGCCTGTTGAAAACTTACTTTTGAGGCTTCAGTGTCAACACAGAGAAAAGAGAGGTCTGATATGGAGTGAGAGATGCATGAAAGAAAGAACCAACGAAGACATCATGGCTTAATTCTACATTAGTATAAGTTAGTTGAGAAAAAATAAAACCAAGCTGCCAAACAGAGCCGAAACATGTTAAACTCGAATATTTTCCGACACAAAAAAAAAGTGCACCTTGTTGGAATCTTGAGTTGTGGGCCACTCCTCCTTCCGATCACGACGTGTGACTGTATCAGTTGCAAAGGAGAGGGACTTGCCACTGTGCACCATCTTGGAACACCAAGGAGGGAAGTGGGAACACACATCCATTCAATCACACAATACACACACTGACACACAAGGCAATGCAATCAGATCACACCCACTCCTACGTGCATTTCACGAAGAAGGGCAAACACCTTTGACAGGAGCAAAAGCTAGCGCGTACCAGATTAGCATGGCTCATCGGCTCGTGACTCCGTGGCCGCTCTTCTTCTTCTTCTTCCGCAAGCTTAGCTAGCCAACGCTTCTTTCTCTCTTTTTCTCTCGCGTGATTTGATTTTGCTTGCTTGGTTGGTGGCTGAGTTTTCTTACGTTTTGGTGCAGAGATGGGGGGACGGAGGCTAGGACCTGCGTGTCGCAGAGCCAGAGCTTCAGGGGCGCGTGCTTCAGCAGCTCCAACTGTGCCAGTGTCACGAACTGCTAGGCTCTCCGTCGGCTGGATGGCGAGTTCGTGGCGACCTCCGCGCTTCTGCTAGCTCCTGCCGATCCATTAGCTCTTGTGTTCGTCCGTTGTTACTGTGTTGCCCGCGCGCGCTTCTAGCTAGCTATTTCCACCACGTGCTTCAGAATAATGTAGATTGTAGACTCGGTAACTGCTACTCCGTACTTGCTAGCTCGGATATGCATCCTTTGTGTGTCGTCGTGTCTATCGTGATTTTGTGTGTCGTCGATCGTGCTTGTGCAAGATGCTGCTAGCTGTTGTCATGTAAGGTGTATCGTTGTTTCGTGGCTATATGCAATCTAAGTATCTTGTGTGTTGTGCGTGATCCGTGATCGTTTCTTGGTGAATCAGTAGTATATTCAAGCACTCATGCTCATACAAAACTACCCATATGACTATGTTTTCTTTTGATAGACAATTATATGAGTTAAAGTTTTAACTGAGGAACATACCATCTACTCCCTCTAGAGTACCGAAAATACTCCCTCTTTCTTGTTATCAACTCCGATACTGAAATAGGTGGATCCTCCGAGCAGCAACAAATCGGTCTGAAAGAGTGATCGCGAGCCATCCATTTCCCGTTCCATATATTAGTACTCTCGCAATATCCTATGCGCTTAGTCAAGCCCAAAGCAAGCATGTCCCTACCCTCGCACGATCCCACCACACGGCTACAAGAGTATCACATGTCGGAAAATAGACAGCCTTCAGAACACATGCATTCAACGTGTTTGGTTTTTCAATAAGCTTTCATATTATGTCTTTCAAATAACCAAACACACCGTTCTTGGACCAACCACAGTTTATTGAATGTACATGCCTTAAGTGACTTATTTGCAACCTCCAAAATTGATATAATACTACCTATCACTGGTCCAAGAATGTTTTTCTCAAAAGACCAAAGATAAAAAAAATTGAAGTCACGAACATAATTTTTCTGAACATATGAAAATAATTATGGAATCGTGAACAATATTTTGAATTTGTGAGTGTATTTTTTAGCCATGATTTTTTTGAATCCAAGAACTTATTTTATTTGAAGTCGCATTTTTCTAAACTGTGAAAATGTTAATATTAAAATGTTTGTGCAGAGCAAAATAATTTTTCATGGTGTAAGAACAAAAAATGTTCATAAATTACAAGAAAAGTCATACGATTTTGGGAAAAAAGAAACATGAAAAGCAATAAATATGGAAATAAACTGAAAAAATGATGAAAAGGGGAAAAACAAAAGAAAAAAGGAAAGACAAAAGGTAAACAAAAAATAGAGAAAATAATAAAAAGGGAAAAGGAACGACCTAACTAGGTCGACCCACACAGCCAACGCTTCAGGTGTCGCTGAGCTAACGGAACTATGAGGTTCATATAGATTTGACAGCAGATTTTGTGCTCCCGGGCACTAGTGATCTCGGTGATTTAAACAAATCAAAAAAAA
The DNA here is from genome assembly GCA_947311845.1 of Poa pratensis. Taxonomy (NCBI): domain Eukaryota; kingdom Viridiplantae; phylum Streptophyta; class Magnoliopsida; order Poales; family Poaceae; genus Poa; species Poa pratensis. The sequence continues at coordinate 37,810,120 of CAMZMU010000068.1, forward strand.
ATATTTACAAGTTTCAAAAAATTCTGAAAAAAATCTCAGATCTAGCCAATGATAAATTCCACTAACGTGCAAAATATCAACTTCAAATACATTGTAATGTAGCGCGGAATACAAAGCATCTGAATTATATATTTTACACGTTTGTGGGATACATCGTTGGCCACACCTGGATTTTTTTTTCAGAATTTGTTGAGACTTATAAATATATTTTTTGATTTTTTGAAAGCACCGGGATCACTGGTGCTCGGGTGCATAACACACTTTCCGCCAATTACCCTGGAAACGTTCTGGTATGGTATATCCAGTGAGCAAGTAACCAAAAAGGTAACAAAACTTGGGCCATACTTGAAGCCCAACTTTTAATCAATAAGCCATTATAAGAAACCACCCATGGGCAGCTTTTGTAGCCTGGTTGCATAGGTACAGATAAATAGTTTGTGGCTCAAGTACTAATCAGATCATTATATACTGCATGCTTCCCTACAAAAACTAGTGCAACGTATGAGAAAGAAAAAGAGAGTGGCGATATATAGCTCGGCCTATATTAGCTCTTTATTTTATAAAATTTGAAAATCATATTTTGGAGTTCACAAAAATCTGAACAACATCCTGCACATATAGTATGTTGTCTTCTACCGACCTGTAAAATCACAAAAATAAAAATGTTGTATTTTCCGCTGCACAAAAATGACAAAATCTGAACTGAAAGTAGCGAATAGTGCCAAATTTGAACTCTACAAAATCTGATTTTGTTATTTTTACGCAGCTCGAAATATGAATTATTTTGAGTTGAGATTTTACAGGTTGGTAGAATGCACTATTGTCTACCTCGGAGATTTTTTTCAGAATTGTTCAAAACTCCGAACTATGATTTTAGAATTTGGCAAAATAAAGGGCTACATATAGCTCGGCCTCTGTTTTGAGTTTCCGAAAGAAAAAGGTATTGTCTGGTCTTACCAAAAGTTTGTGCCATTCTTGTTTCTATTTCGGTGCGATTAAACAAAATGCAGTAATGCAACAGCGATAGTGAGGACACAAAATGCAGCACTGGTTCACAAGACAGGTAGTAGTAGTACTGCAAGAGCAACAGTGAGAAACTGAAAGTACTCCGTAGTACTCCCCACCGACAGCTACAGTTGAGAGGAGGCGGAAAAGGCGACCCGAGGGTTCCAGCGTTCGCCGGTGATCTCCGCCGCTCCCCTCCGCCTCCGGCCGCCGTTTCTGGCACTGTGAGGTGGGGGGGGAGCTACGGTAGTCGCTGTAGGTGTAGATAGTACCTAGTTTGGGTGTTTGTAGCTGGCGGCGGCGTCAAAGACGGGATCGATGGCGTCGGTGAAGCTCTTGTCCTTCCCCTCCGTTCCCCATTCCGGCCTCGTCGCCGGGGAGGTTGTGAAGGTTCGTCGGAAGCTCTTCTCCATCTCTGTTTCTCCGGCCGGCCGTGGTGGCGAGGGGGGAAGCGGGTGGCTGCGGGCGTTCCGTTTTTGGTGGAGGTTGTGGTGGTGGTCTTCTGCGGCGTTTCTTCTCCAGCTTGCCGTGGTGGTGTGGGGAGCGGGTGCCGGGAAGTTGCAGGGTGCTGCGGATGGTGGTCCTGGGCGGCGCCGAGCCGGCGGGAAGAAGGGTGGTGCGGGGAAGATGGCGCTGTGGCCGTGCGTGTTCATCGGCATCGGTTTCCGTCGCGGCGTGGCGGACGGCTTTGCGGTCTTCTACAAGGTGTGGAGGTGCTCCTTCCCCGGCGGCAGGTGGTACGGCGGCTCCGGCGTCGGCTAGGTGCTCCGGCGCGCGGCGTGCGGGTCCGATTGTGTTCTTCCTCGGTGGCTAAGGGTGTTTCTTGCATTTTTCTGGGTCGCGTTGTATTTTCTTTTCTTTTCTGGACCTGGTTGTAAAATGCTCGAGCTGCCTTTTATATATGGATCGGACCTTTTTTCAAAAAAAAAAAAAAAACAGTGAGAAACTGAGAACATAAATTGACAACACTAACTCATTTTCGACACAAGACACGGATTTTAGAGACAAACAAACACCACGCAACTCCCTAAAGTTAGATGTTGATCTCTGTCCGGTTTAGTCTGCATGAGGCCGGAAATCAACTTTGCAGACTAGCTAATGAAAACCACCGGGTGGCTCGAAGACGCCGATCGATCGACGAACGATCTACCCTAAGCCTCGAAGATGGCCACCCACACGAGAGGGAGGTGCACGGCTACCGCCACGACAGCGCATGCCGAGCTCGCCGCCTCCCCGTCGCGCAAGAGCATGTCGGCGGCAGCGTCGAAGAGGACAAAGGAGGAGACGGCATTGAGGCCGACGGCGAGAATCATGAGCCCGCGGAGAAGCACCCACTTCCAGCGCACGATGCCCATGTTCTCTCGGTTGGCGATGGCCGCGTTGACGATGCCGGACGCGACCACCGCCGGCGGCGAGTACCAGAGGAAGAGCCGCTGCCGGGCGGCCATGCGCTCCCGCTGCAGCACGTCGCCGAAGTTGCTGGCCATGCCGAACAAAACGAAGGCCGGGATGCGGCAGAGGATTGGGCTGGTGTCCCAGCCGAAGAAGGCCATGGCAGAGTAGAGCTTCGCTACTCTAGTCTCACTCACTCACTCACTACTACAGTGGACCAAAACAAGTTCAGAGAGGCGTTGTGACTTGTGTGAGCCCATGGTGTGAACAGCTGGGGCATCTTATAGACACCAGAATAATTGTTTTCGTTTTCACTGTCGATGTTTATTATTTTGTCGCGTGACCGGTGGAGTTTATTCTGAGCATGTTGCAGTAATGCTTACTTGCCACAACAGAGAAAAGATTCACCAGCTGCATCATCTTCTGCAGCAGCCAGCTCGTCCCTAGGGTGAAATTTCACAAATTTAACCTTTTAGACAAACTTTAACGAAAAATAACCCTTTTTTGAAACTATTTTGAAATCTAACCCTTTTTTGTAGCGCCCAACCACGGGGCGCTACACTCTTCTACGTAGGGGCGCTACACTCTTCTACGTAGCGCCCTCTAGTGCGTCGCTACAGTCCTGCCAGCGTGGCACGGCGGGACCCGCACGCGTGATGTGTAGCGCCGTGTTATAAGGAGCTACACAAATGGATGTAGCGCCCTGTCTTATGGCGCTACACTTTTGGGATTTTGGTACCGAGGCAACAGAGAGCATACTGCTCGAAAATTCGCTAAGTCAATGTGTAGCTCCGTGCGGTAATAGCAAATGATGAACTCTCACAAGTGAAGCGCAAACTTAGTGTCCTTCCACTCCGGCGGTGTAGTCTGAAATAAACCAAATTGGGTCATCACTCGATGCGGCAAGTGATACTCAACGGCATACAAGCATATTATTGGGGACTTCAAGAGCCAAAGATGTTGTTCCGCCATGCACATAGGATTCAACGTGAACTCCATATTGTATCCCAATTTGTCTCCCGAACCATATGGTTGCCATGTCACCTACACATAATGGGCACAATTAGGGGTGAATACAAATTTGGGTACGGAGTTTCTATAAATGAACAAGTAGATGATATACCTGCTCGGGTGTTAGCTCGTCGAACTCGTTGGTGTACCGCACGTACTCCTTCTCCGTGTCGCCGTTGAACTCCTGAACCACGTCCCAAGCGTACGCCCAAGTAGGCCTACGCAACACGTCGTGATGGTCGTTCCAAAGCTCCCACTGCTTCGTTTTCGGCCTTCCAACCGAGAAGCGCTCCCACATCCAGACAGAAAGTAGGAGCAGCGGACCACCTATGCAGGACTGGCCTTCGCCCCTACGACACGCATCGTCCAGCTACAAAGATAGGCAAACAAATAACAATAAGAAGTTTGTTGGAGAGGTGCTAGATGCACAAAAATATGTAATGTATTACCTGACGATACAAGTATGCCAGTGCCGCTGAACCCCAACTAAGATTTGACTCAAAAGAAGATAAGGCCTTCAGCCACATCCACGGCGCGGTCCTGCCACTACCGTCAGCAAACAGGGAACGGGAGATCACATACCACACGTACACGCGTGCATACCGCTCAATCACATCGTCACTGGCACCATCAGGGCAATGGGCATAATTCAGTCGTATCCATTTGAAAGTAGCACCAGCGGGTGTTCTATTCTTTTTGGGGTCGGCATGCAGTTCAGGTGAAGCCCCGATCATGGCTTCCATATTTGCTCGCCATCCCTCTGAATTAGTGCTGAAACAAATATGTGTACCATCAATAGGGAGTGCTAGGATCATCGACATGTCCTGGAGAGTCACGGTCATCTCCCCGGTGCGGAGGTGAAAAGAGTGTGTCTCCGGCCTCCACCGGTCAACAAGGGCACTGATGGCGGCAGGATTCATGTTCACTGTCGACCGGGAGACTAGATGGATGAACGGAAGGAGCCTCAGCTTCTTGATGTACTTGGTGTACCTCTCGTCATATGGCATCTTCTCGGGGTCTGATACCTCGTGAGACCTAAGACGAAGTGGTTTTAACACCTACAAAACACAAGTGCAAACAATAAATTCCATGCCAACTAAATCTATGAACCAACATTGCCAATGTTTGTTACCTTCTTCTCCTCCACAATGATGCGTGCACGATGCTTACGATCATACTGCTCATCAAGTAGTTCCATCCTACATCAAAATTTAAACTAATAAGATGTACCATTTTTTATTCTCACATAGAACATACACGACAAATACAAATGTTCTAGCGCATCTCACAGAAATACATGTGCTCTATCACATCTCATACCTACACCACACTTACAAAATTAACATTTTATTGGCATGCATTCTTGCTAATATAACTAATTGACCACATCTCATACGTACACCTAAAAAATTAACCATCGATAATGGCCAACTATAAAATCAACACTCCACATGTTTCCCCACGATTATAAGTGCGACCTAACTGCTATAGTACCAACAAAATTACCTAGTTTCAATACAAATTTCGAATCTAGGATTAAATAGGGTTTCACCTATAGTTGCAAAATGAGAGCAAATGTGACAAAATTTGTGGATGAAATTGAGGGGAGAGAGGGGAAATACCTTGGGGAAGGATGGAGGACGAAATCCCCTTCAGATCTGCAGGAATCGGGTGGAGATTTAGGAGGGAGGAAGAGGGGCGGCGCCGGCCATGGCTTCTTCCAGAGAACGAACAGAGGTGGTTCGATGTGTGGTTCGCTCGTGCTCTGGATGCGGGCGACCGCGGGCATAAGGCATCGATGTGTAGCGCCCTCGTCCGTGGCGCTACGAGTTGAGGTGTAGCGCCGGCCTCCTTGGAGCTACACGTCGACCCCTTGGGGCCCACAACGCCACGCTGGCAGGACTGACGCACTGGAGGGCGCTACGTAGAAGAGTGTAGCGCCCCGTGGTTGGGCGCTACAAAAAAGGGTTAGATTTCAAAATAGTTTCAAAAAAAGGTTATTTTTCGTTAAAGTTTGTCAAAAAGGTTAAATTTGTGAAATTTCACGTCCCTAGGCAATGCTAGGATATGATGAACGAGGCCAATGTACTGGATAGTTTCCTCGTTTGGCTCTCTCCCGTTCAGCAAGTAAAGCCTGACTTGCTCGATGGGATTGGTGAGTGTGGCCTATCATATTTACTTACATCCGATGGAGACCTCTCCATTTCATTCAGAGCCCAAAGTGGTAAAGACGGACGAGCGAGGACTGAGCTGAGGAGACCCCTCCATTTAATCTTCACTCGTTCAGACCAATCGGATTGGGCAACATGGCCCCGGAGCGTATCCGAAAATTGAGCGCTTAGTTAATACTGCCCAACTGATCCCTCATACCCACATACTTAAAACATTAGGATGACTCCAACGGGGCGACCCAAACGGACGCGTGTTTAGTCCGTGTTTTGTCCGTTTGGGTCGGGGAACGGACGTGCGTCCGGCCTCTTTCCTGGCAGTGCGCCCAACGGGGCGACGCATCGAGTCTGCCCGCAAGTTTTTAGAGTTAAAAGGCCATATATGAGTCATTTTCATTCATATATAGGGGTGGGCCACAAACGGCCATTTTACATATTATCTAAAAATAAAAAAACTACTATACTTGTTTTTCGCGGGCTACTAATCGTCGTCCCCATCGAGGATGACGTAGTCTGGCTGCTGCCAGAGGTGCGCCGGTGGCCCGCCTCGCGGTGGGACGGCGGCCGGCGGCGTGGGCGGCTGCTCCTGCTCCTCGTCCTGCTCCGGGAGCTGGACCTCCCAGCTCCCGCCATTGAAGGTCCAGCTCCGCCCAAGCAGGCCGGCTGGAAGGGGCGGCGCCGGTGGAAGGTCCACGTCCATGGGGTGCTGCCACCATGGCTCCTCGAGGACCGCGGCCTGCTGCACCTGCCGGGCCTCCTCCAGCTCCCGGGCGACGGCCTCGAGGACCATGGCCCACCGCTTATCCTCGTCCTCGATGATGGTCTTCTTCGAGGCCTCGAGTGCGGCGGCGAGCTCGTCCTCCACCTCCATCTTCACGGCAGGTGGCGGCGGCGGCGGTGAGCCAATCCGCAGGGACCGTGGACCGCGGCGTGGATCGCGGCACTGGTGGAGCGTCCCGCCGCCGCATGTGTGGCGGCAGGTCCCAACGGCTAGACCATGGCGGCGTCGGTGCCCGCGTGTACAAAGCCTGACGCCGCAGGCTGTGCTCGCCGCTGAACCACGTGTCCCAGTTGGGGGACGCCGCAGCGTAGGCGGGGTCATTGCGGAGGGAGGCCAGGAGGCGCGCGCGGCGGCGCTCAACCTCTAGATCCCGGGCGCGGACGCTCGTCGGCATTGGCGGCACCGGGATCCGCTTTGGGTTCAGGTGCCAATGCTCGGGGAGCTTGACATCTGGCCATGGCAGCGGGCATGCGTGCTCCCAGTACCATTCGCAGTCCTCCCTGCGCACGTACACGCGGTCGCGCCGCGCGATCTGGGCTCCCGGCGGCGCGAGCTTGAAGGCGGCGGGGGCCTCTGGCTCCGGGGAAGATGGTGGCGTCGGGGAGGGCGTGCGTAAGCGCTGACGGCGGCCAGACGACGACCCCGCCTCGCCGTCGTTCTTGGCCTTGCCGAGTCCAGGCCACCGGAGCGGCATTGCGGAGACGGTCGCCGGTGAGGGTTGTGGCTAGGGTTTCGGTCGCCGGTGAGGGAGCGGAGTGGGGCAGTGGAGTGGGTGGGGGATGGCCGTCCCTATCCCCTGTCATTAAAAAGGACTGGGCCAGGGGAGGCTGACCGGCGCCGTGTCGCTGACAGGTGGGCGCTGGGAGGACCGAACGCGTGGGCGCGCGGACGCGTTTCCAGTCCGTTGCGTGTCTGCCCCCGACGCATCGGTGGCCCAAATTTGGGCCAACAATGGGCCGCGACGGACAGAAAAACAGACCCTGATCCGTTTGCGTCGCCCCATTGGGCCGTGGTTTTGGCAAAAACGAACGGACGGACCGACACGGACTCAATGCGTCGGCCCGTTGGACTCATCCTTAGCGTGCTGGATTCAGCAGCTAATTGAACAAAATACATAGCTTCAAAATTACACAGGAAGCAGAAACATGATGCAAGACACCGAATATAACTAAACAAAAGACCTCCACAACGTCCTAACATTAGGAGTACACTGCATAAATTATGTCATCAGGGTGTGACACAGCAGTGTCTTATGTATCCTCTTTTTTTCTTTGCTTGTATAAGCTGGTGTATTGTCTTCTTTTCCATATGAATACAAGTATGAAAAATCAAAAAAAAAAATAAAAAAAATTATGTCATCAGACTGAGCATCATTTGAACACCAGTCGACGATGAACACCACCACTCTCTGCTGCATTTAGGACCGCCTACGCAGGCCCATCCGAGATTTAGCATATCTAACAGGTGTTAAGAAAATACAATTAACTGAACAGAAACATAGTGCGAGAAAAAGGATGCAACATATGGACAACCTACTTGGTTACTCTTATAAGCTCTCTACCATGTCAATTACTAATAAATGGTTGTGTTGATGAGTCAGAGCCTCATGGGTCAGACAAATGATAATTGTTTAATTGGTAGCTAGTGGAAGTGACACTCGATTTGTACACACTCATCCTTGAGGTGAATGTGAGACTGAACCAACATTAATCGAAATTAGACTCGGACATTTTCTAGAGCATTTCGCCTCAGTGATCTGGAGATATACTTGAAAGATCAGCGGTGCAATTTAGTGTCAGCAGCTCACATGGAATTTAACCAAATTTAGTCATAGCAACCAATTTTAGTGGTGATATACTTCCACTTAGTTAAAGCAAGCAAATCTACCCTACAAAAAGGTTCAGCAATTAGATATAACAGAAAGGAAGTTAATGATCTCGAAATGTAGGATACTCTAAACGCATGCCCTCGCCAAGGGAAGAATGTAGAATATTTCCTTGGCGACGATTTATGCCCTCGCGGGGAGCTCGTGCGGGGTCGTGCATGCTCGGTCGCCACCCGCGACGGGGCGCGGAGCTCCGGGAACAGCTTTTCGCTTGTCTTGTTTTGTCTTTCAGTTTGGACTTCAGGGAGTGGACATTTTTTGTGTGAAATAAGGTAAAAGCTTTGCATTTTATATTGATATAGGAGGAGCAAAGACAAACAAGGCCAAGGCCAAAATAAAAAGGATTACATAATGCCGATCACCCGATGATTTCCGCCAAATTCTTTGCCCTAGCTAGGATCCAATTCCTGCTTTCGCTCAGGGAGTGGAATAGAGCAGTGAAGGCATAACTGAAAGTGGATACACTACTGAACACCGTCGAATGTCATGACAGAGGGATTTATTAGAGTTATATTTATGATGGGATTTATTACTATCTCTTTTAAGGGGGAGGTAACTATTACAATTAGTATGGTACCAAACTGCGAAAAGTGTCTTTGCCTCCCGATATTGAGTGATCCCTTCAATAAAAATATATTCAAATGTCATATTTACATGATTCAAAAAGCTCTAGAAAAAAATTCTATACATAGCCAATGATATATCCTACAAGTATAAAAAATTGAATGCAAGAATATTGTACTATGGGCTACACAAAAATGATAAAATTTGGACTTTACAAAATATGCATATGCAGATCCATATTTTTCTCATTTTTTTGTAGTTCAAAATACAAGTGTTTAATTAATATTGTACGTTTGTGGGATACACCATTGGGTACATCTGTTTTTTTTATCTTGTAAATATGATTTTTGAATTTTTGATAGTAACAGCATCACTGGAACCCGAGAGTGATATCTCAGCAAACTTAATGTTAAAGATTGAGAAAGCTACCGTTTCTCATAGCAATTCGATATATACAAAGAGAAACAAGATAGACAAATCCAACTTAAATGGTGTCACTAAAGGGCAAAAATCGAAAATGACACTATTCACATAGCAATTTGTTTATTTGTTTCTTCATGTGTATTTCGAATTTGGTTCTGGAAATTTTACGGAATGTAAAGACAAGTCTTGTCCTACATTGTTTTCTAGAATTTCTTAAACCTTGTGAATTTGAATTTTGTTGAGTGGTATCATCTAACGTATGGTATCACTAGATATTTTCCCCTAAGAGCCAAGGTGGACGGTACTGCATTTGGAGGCCGAGTTTGCGAGCTCCATGGAGCTCGAAATTCCAAACAAATTGAAATCAACATTTTTTTTAATTTTTTTGAAAAACAATTGTAGATGTAGGTAATGTCGAGATTTAGCTACCACCGTGCAAAGTTTGAATGTAAAATCCGTATTAGTTTAGGCTACACAAAAATGAAAAATCTATGAAAGTTTCACAATGTTGAATCTGGACGTTGTTCAAATTTATCTTTTTTGCCCAGACCAAAATACGACGAGTTTTTTTAATTCTCAAATTAACAAAACCATACCGATTTCGAGTTCAGGGTGTTCTTGATCCATGAGGATGAGGGTGGAGTTGGTGGTGATTTCTATACTTTCTCAAAGTATATGACCTGTGAGATCTGGTAAGGTAGATCCACTAACAGAACATGGGCCATCCTGGTTATTGATCCATTTTGTCAGCCTAACTGATTTGAAGCCCAACTCTTAACCAAGAAGCCATTGTAAGAAACCATAGACCGTGCATACGTACAGTAACGCGGCCGTTGTGCACCCGGAGCATGTGCTCCCGGTTTTTTCGAAAAAATATAGAAAATTGAAAACTTATCAAAAACTTCCGAAAAAAAATCATGCACGTACCTGAGCATGTCACGCACCGTGGCCGCCCTGTGCAAAAAATTATCAAAAATTATCAAAAATTTACGCGACGAAACGACATCGTGGCCGCCCTGTGCAAAAATGACAAATCACAGATCTGAAAATTCAAAATTTTGGATGCTATTTTCTGTCAGAATTTTGTCATTTTTGCACAGGGCGGCCGCGATGTCGTTTCGTCGCCAAATTTGACACGATGGTGCATGACATGCTCAGGTACGTGTATGATTTTTTTCGGAATATTTTGATAAGTTTTCAATTTTCTATATTTTTTCGAATAAAACCGGGAGCACATGCTCCCGGGTGCACTTTGGAGTTTCCGCACGTACAGGCGCTAATAAAAAGTACAGATATATAGATTGGGGCTCAATTAGTAATCAGATCATTATATACCGCAACTGGCGCGTGCATGCTTCCCTACAAAACTAATGCAACTACGTCCGTATGAGAAAGAAGAAGTATTGTGTGATCTTACAAGAAGTTTGTGCCATTCTTGTTACCGTTTCCGTGTGATTAAACAAAATGCAGTACTTGTTAAGACAGGTAGTGCTACAACAGCAACAGTGAGAACACAGGATCAAGATGACTAATTCATTCTCGAAACAAGACACAGATTTTGGAGACAGACAAACACCACGCACTCCCTAAAGTTAGATGTTGATCTCTATCCGGTTTAGTTTGAAGGACATCAACTTTGTAGACTAGCTAGTGAAGCTCCCTGATGATCACTACTACTGCTACATAATACTACGCGCCCGGCCGGTGGCTCGAAGACGCCGATGTACCCTAATCCTCGAAGAGGGCCATCCACCCGAGGCGGAGGTGCGTGGCTATCGCCACGACGGCGCATGCCGAGCTCACCGCCGTCGAGTCGTCGCCGACGCGCAGCCCCTGGAGTCCGCCAATGGCGGAGTCGAGGAGGATGAAGCAGGAGACGGCGCTGAGGCCGACGACGAGCAGCCTGACTCCACGGAGCAGCATCCGCTTCCAGCGCACTATGTCCATGATCTCTCGGTTGCCGGTGGCCAGGTGGACGATGCAGAGCGTGACCGCAGCCGCCAGGCAGTACCGGAAGAAGAGCCTCCGCCCGGCGTAGATGCGCTCCCGCTGCAGCGCGTCGCCACGGCCGCCGGCAATGCCGAGGAAGAAGAAGGCCGAGAAGAGCAGGAGGATCCAGGGGTTGGTGGCCCAGCCGAAGAAGTCCATGGCAGAGCTTAGCTAGCTACCTGGTGCTACTCTCACAGCCTCACTCGCTACTATAGTGGACGAAGACAAGCTCAGGCTTCAGGGTGTCGCTGTGGTTTGTGTGAGCCAATGGTGTGTGAGCAGTCGGGCATCTTATAGGCTTGAGTAATTGTTTTTCGTGTTTACTGATCGATATTTCATATTTATTTATCTTGTCGCGTGACAGATGGAATGGATTCATAGCAAACCAGCAGTAGGCTTGCTTGCCACAGCGGAGAAGAGATTTACCAGCTGCATCACCTTCTGCAGCTGGATCTTCTGGTCCATCAATACTACCACCAAGACACAGTACGTACGTGATCATCTGTATGGAATACGATGACCACTAGAAACTTCCCCCTTTGGCTCTCTCCCGTTCAGCAAGTAAGCCTGCCTGCCTTGCATGGGATTGGTGAGCGTGGCCTGCATATTTGGTCACACTAGCTGTAGGTCACTAGCGCCACAGGTCTCATGAGCGTGTCCCAGAGAGCCCAAATAAGCCGTAAAGAAGGACGAGCAAGGACCGAGAAGACCCCTACATTTAATCTTCGCTCCTTCAGACCAATCCTGATGCGTATTGGATACTTTCCCACACAAGGATTACAGCAGCTTTACATTACCAGCAGCACAAAGTTCTCTCAGCAAATGCATGAACTATGCCTGTAATTGTTTTCGGCAAGGCATTCTAAATCAACCAAGAGATCAGCAGTCGTACTACACAATTACGAACAATCGATGCAGAGGCTGGGGGACCCTTTTCGAAAAAATAGTAAGCTGGCTTACCTTTTGGAATATTATCTCCCAGAAAGACTATCAGATGGTGTCCTGTTCCGCCTTCCACAAACAAGAGCGCTTAATACCGCACAACTGAGTCCTCATACCCAACATATTTAAACTTAGCGTTCTGAATCAGCAGCTATTTGGACAAGACACATAGCTTCAAAATTACACAGGACGCAGAAACATGATGCAAGAGACCGAATACAACTAAACAAAAGACCTCCACAACCTAACATTAGGAGTACACTGCATAAATTATGTCATCGGACTGAGCAGCATTTGAACACCACCACTCTCTGCTGCATTTAGGACCGCCTACGCAGGCCCATCCGAGATTTAGCATAGCTAACAGGCGTTAAGGGAATATAATTTATTAAACGGAAAAGGCCAAGATTTGGCGTTGAATGCGTTGAACATTCAACGCTAAATCTCGACCGTTCAATCGTGGGAACGGACGGCCAGAGATAGGGGTTGTGCGACATATGAGTTGTAGAAGCTCATTTCCGAAAATAATGGATGCAACATATGGACAACTTATTTAGTTACTCTTATAAGCTCTCTACCATGTCAATTACTCATAATGGTTGTGTAGATAGGTCGGCCTCATGGGTCAGACAAATGATAGTTGTTTAGTTGGTAGCTAGTGGAAGTTTGCAACTTCACCCAAAATCAGACCCGAATATTTTCTAGAGCATTTTGTGTCAGTGAGCTGGTGATGTACTTGAAGGATCAGGGGTGCCAAACTTAGTGTCACCAGCTTTCATCAATTGATATACTTTTACTTAGCTAAAGCAACCAAATTTAGTGAAGACTGTAGAATAGTTTCTTGGAGATGATTTATTGCTTCAGTTGAGCTTTAATCATCCTGCAGAAAGAAAATTACAATTTGGGATGAACTCTGGAAATTTTTAAAACACATTGATAACAACAGTAATGGAAATGCTAAGTGATTTAGCAGTATCATGTTAGAAGAACATAATCCAAGTTCTGCCTGTCCAACAGTCAGTAGTAACTATTTCACCAGAACAACATTTTTTTAATTCCTAAGTATGCAAAATGCACTAGGTATCACATGCATGGTCAATAGCAGTTATACATGACATAAACATTAACGTATAAAATATAAGTGGAAAGTGACCTCTACTAAAATAATGGTCAAGCTGGAAGCATCCATGTTGTACGAAGTTATCAGATCATTATACATGGCACAACTGGTGCGTGCATACTTCCCTACAAAAACTAATACTCTCTGCATCCCGGTTTATAGGATGCATTTGGCGAATCTCTGGAAACTAGGGGAATGGAGATTGGCCATGTAAAATCTATCTCCCCAATATTTCACCCAATTAACACTCTCATATTTAATGCCAACATTAATTAGGAAAAGGCCAAACCCAATTGGTTTTCTTATTGTTCTTGGGAAGGCAAAAAACAAACACTAACTGCTCTTAATTAATGCTAATCGTTGCTTATTTCTGGGAAACCTGATTTTAGAATTGCATCCTGTAAACCCGGATGGAGGGAGTACTACGCACGGGAAACAAGAAGTATTGTCTGATCTTAGCAGAAGTTTGTGCCATTCTTTTTTTTTTTTTTGAACGGGGTTCGGTCCCGAAAGACCGAGAGCATGCATTAATTTCGAGCAGTGGAGGTACAACTTACAAAAAGGACCACAAAAAGATGGAAAATTACAACCAAGTCACTGGATTTTGCACAGAGGACCTCAGATCTAAAAAGTAAAAAGCAATCTGGTCCAGCTCCTACTCCACCTAGCTCGCGACTGGATTCACCAAGATCAACCACGACGACACCGGGGACAGAGCCACTTGGGTCGCCGGAGCGGGAGCAAATCAAGGCGAAGCCGAAGAGCCTCCACACTTGGAGGTAGTTGATGTCCTTGTGCCGGCAATCTGATGCCAGCGAACAAGGGGGAAGTGGCCGCCCTTCGGCCAGAAAGGTCGACGGCGAGAACGCCACCGAGAGTGCACTTCCAGGTGCCGCGGCGTCAACAAAACAGCGGCCGACTGCCGCCGAAGAACTGCAGGACGACGCTGCACATAGCTTTCCCCCGCCAGCTTCAGAGCAGGGCAGATCGAGATAGATCCGAGCCTCACCTGTACTCCCCGTCCCCAAGACGGCAAGGCCAGAGAGGAGGCTGTCGAGATCTCCACGCCCCGAAGCAAATCGAACCTCGAGCTTATTGGAAAAGCGGGATCCTTGACCAGCCTCGACCGCCGCCTTCGGCTCCCACCTCAGGAGCACCACGATCAGGACGATGACCAACACCTCCTGGCTGCAGCTCGGGAGCGCCAGGAGCACCCGAAACACCGGCATAACGCCACAAACCGCCATCCAGGCGAGACACAAACTAAACCTAATCTTAGATCTACTATGTACATGGGATGGCCGACCGCCTAACTCATCTTCCCCAGACGGCGACGCCGCCGGAGAAAAGAAGAGAAAGGGGCGGAGACAGGGCTCGGAAGTCGACTCTCAAGGTTGGCTAGGTGTTTTCAGTGTTTGTGTGCGTGCGGCAGGTGGTAGTTTGTGCCATTCTTGTTTCCATTTCAGTGCGATTGAACAAAATGCAGTACTGGTTCATAAGACAGGTTGTAGTACTGCAACAGCAACAGTGAGAACACAAGATGGCAACATTAATTCATTCTCGATCGAAACAAGACACAGATTTTGGAGACAAACAAACACCACACGCAACTCCCTAAAGTTAGATGTTGATCTCTGTCCGGTTTAGTTTGCAGGAGGCCGGACATCAACTTTGAAGACTGGCTATCGAAGTTCCCTGATGATCACTACTACAGCTACATAATACTACACGCCGGGCCGGTCCGCCGGTGGCTCGAAGACGCCGATGATCTACCCTAATCCTCGAAGACGGCCATCCACCCGACGCGGAGGTGCGTGGCTACCGCCACGACGGCGCAAGCCGAGCTCGCCGCCGTCGAGTCGTCGCCGACGCGCAGCCCCAGGAGTACGCCAGCGGCGGAGTCGAGGAGGATGAAGGAGGCGACGGCGTTGAGGCCAACGAAGAGCAGCCTGACTCCGCGGAGCATCAGCCGCTTCCAGCTCACGATGTCCATGGTCCCTCGGTTGGGTGTGGCCGCGTGGACGATGCCGAGCGTGACAGCCGCCGCCAGCCAGTACCAGCCGATGAGCCGCCGCGCGGCGTAGACGCGCTCCCGCTGCAGCGCGTCGCCGAGGCCGCCGGCCATGCCGAGGAAGACGAAGGCCGGGAGGAGCAGGAGGATCGGGCTGGTGGCCCAGCTGAAGAAGGCCATGGCAGAGCTTAGCTAGCTGGTGTTGCTCTCACTCTCGCTACTACTTGCTACAGTGGACCAAGACAAGTTCAGAGTGGCGTTGTGAACGTTGTGACTTGTGTGAGCCCATGGTGTGAGCAGTCGGGGCATCTTATAGACGGACACAGGATAATCGTTCTCGTATTTACTGCTCGATGTTCATTAGTATTTTGTCACTGACAGATGGAGTAGATTCATAGCAAACCTGCAGTAGGCTTGCTTGCCACAGCAGAGAAGAGATTCACCAGTGCATCATCTTCTGCAGCTGGATCTTCTTGGTCCATCAATACTACCACCAAGCCACAGTACGTACGTGCTCATACGTAGCCTAGGAGCACCGGAAACTTTCCCCGTTTGGCTCTCTCCCGTTCAGCAAGCAAGCAACATGGCCCCGGAGCGTATCCGAAAACTTATGCATACTGGATACTTTCCCCACAAGGATCAGAGCAGCTTACATTACCACCACCATCACAAAGTTCTCAGCAACTGCATGAACTAGGCCTGAACTAGGATCGGGTCTTGAAATCAACGAAGAGAACACCAGCAGTCAGAACTACACAAAACTGAAGCTAAGCAACCAAGTATTTGGCGAAAAATTACAAACATCAGGCATACACCACTCATAGTACGATGGCTTACCTTTTGGAATATTATCTCCCAGAAAGACCTTCCACAAACAAGGGCGCTTAATACCGCACAACTGATTCCTCATACCCGACATATTTAAACATTAGCGTTCTGAATCAGCAGCTATTTGAACAAGACACATAGCTTCAAAATTACACAGGACGCAGAAACATGATGCAAGAGACCGAATACAACTAAACAAAAGACCTCCACAACCTAACATTAGGAGTACACGTCATAAATTATGTCATCGGACTGAGCAGCATTTGAACACCAGTCGACGATGAACACCACCACTCTCTGCTGCATTTAGGACCGCCTACGCAGGCCCATCCGAGATTTAGCATATCTAACAGGCGTTAAGGGAATATAATTTAACTAAACAGAAACATAGTGGGAAATAATGGATGCAACATATGGATAGTTGTTTAGTTGGTAGCTAGTTGAAGTTTGCAACATGAACCAAAATCAGACCCAAATATTTTCTAGAGCATTTTGCATCAGTGAGCTGGTGATGTACTTGAAAGATCAGGGGTGCCAAATTTAGTGTCACCAGCTCTCATAAAATGATATACTTTTACTTAGTTAAAGCAACCAAATTAACGCTACAAAAATGATCTGCAATTAGATATAATAACAGCAAGGAAGTAATGATCTCCAAATGTAGGATACTCTAAACGCATGCCCTCGCCAGGTGAAGAATGTAGAATAGTTCCTTGAAGACGATTTATTGCTTCAGTTGAACTGTAATCATCCTGCAGAAAGAAAATTACAATTTGGGATGAACTCTGGAAAATTTAAAACACATTCATGACAACAGTAATGGAAATGCTAAGTGATTTAGCAGTATCTATTTCACCAGAATAACAATTTTGTGATTCCTAAGTACGCAAAATGCACTATGTAGCACATGGTCAATAGCACTTATACATGACATGAACTTAAAATATTAAATATAGGTGGAAAGTGGCCTCTGCTAAAATAATTGTCAAGCTGGAACCATCCATGTTGTATGAAGTAACATAATCCAAATTAGTAACTCCCCTCTTGTTTGTTAACATAATAGCTAACATTGTCAGGCAAATACGATGTGTTTTCCTCCCAATAACCCACTTAAATAGAGGTTCACCAACAGAGAATTATTGGATCTTCACGGTTCAATTTATTGGACTTAAAAAAATGGAAAAAAAGGAGTCTTCACAGAATTTTATCGCCAATAAGGAATCAATTTTATAGATAGTCCTTATTGGTTAGTATTTAAGAAAACTAGAATGCAGTAAACACTGGTTTGCACCTTCTTGGTTTATGTGCAGTACTAAAACAACAGATAACAGAAGGAAATTTTTGTAATGACAAGTTAAGATTGTCTTAATGAAAAATGTGCAATCAAGATAACTAGCGATGAACACAAAGATAAAAGCTCGATTTAGGACCCATTATAGGAAGATCAAGCATAAAGTAGTAGCTCTTTTTTTTATAAACAGTAGTAGCCCTTTATCATAAGCAATATACTTCTTTAACATACATAATTCATACAGATAAAATATATTGCGAAAAGGGAGAATGACAATTTTTTCATGTTACCTTGAAATCAACAAATGCAACTGGGGCTCCAAACTTGTTTTGCATCTTTAGCTTTATGAATCCCTCACAACTGATCATGAAAATAAGCTAGTCAAAAACACAATTGTTATGTATCCCATGTCATAAGGTTATAGGCAATACCTTGAGAAAACATCTGTTAGCTCACGTTCAGAAACAGACTGGCCAAGGTTCGCAACAAAAAGGGTTGGGCATGGAGGATTATTTTGAGGGGCAAATACTGATGGATCCTGCAGTCAAGTGAACATATAAAAAACAAGTAAGCTTATGTCTAATCCAAAAATAATAATATGTAGGGCCATATAAGTAGGCAAGCACAAAGAACTACACATGAAAATTGTAAAATCATGTTAGTTTATACAAATGTGCCAGTATTTAGTAAAAACAGAACCTACAGCATCATTCTAACTTTCAACTCCACGTCTTCTTGGTTTCAGCACGTTAAAAACATAGCACAAGATGCATAATTCTAGCAGTACATGTTCTAAAATAACCCTGCAGAACATAGAGTTCATTTGGGACCGATTACTTTACTTTAGTTTTTCAAATCTTCGGGCAACATTGTAACAACACTGAACGGAGCAACTCACTTTGTACTACCACTTTAAGTTATTTATGTTAATAGCTGGCATTTCCTACAAGAAGTTGATAACTTTCACAAATAGCTTACTACAAGAGATTGGTGGATTTTTTCTTCTAAATAATGAAATTGCTGCCATGAAAAGCAGTCGTTGCCTTTATTTTCAGTAATTTACATGTGAAAGGAATTAACAACATTAGAACAAGCTTTCCTATAATGTAAAGAGGATGTAAGCTTAATAAGCTTTGCAGCAATTGTCTCGTGGTTAAAAGCTTATGTCAGAACTACACAAACTTTTTCATAAAGGTTGGTCAAGAAGAAATTATCAAGAAGCATTAGAAAATCTCAAAATCTCCCTCCATATGAAACTACAATAACCTATGGGTTCACTATTTAAATATCTTGGTTTATCCAGTACACGATTGAGCTACATATATCGGTATGCAAGAATCAACTCACCTTGCTGAAGGCAGTACTAGAGCCAAATTTTGTGTAGCTGCAAGTTGGAAATGGTATTAATTAGACTTATGACATTTCCTGAATATAGATGTCTGATTAAGAATTGGATGTCTTCTTTCTAGTATCAGCAGCACGATAGCTTAAGCCGATTTTCCTAACAACATCACATAATAAGACTGTGCTCAAGTAGTGTGCCGTAACCTTTGTGCAGAGGGATAACCATTCAAGCTGTGTGAAGAATTACCCATTCCGGACATGTGAATATTGCTTCCAGCACCTGATATGGCGCAAGTGTGCCAAAGATGTGCAAGGTGAGTGTTTTGCAAAGATGAAGTGACATTTCACCGAGGATACAGATAACAGGCGTAGTTGGATATGAACACAAAGAAAACAGTACAATACAAATTATAGGAGCTCCGCGATGAGGAGCTGCTATAAAATCGGATTTGGAATAGTGTACATATTGCTCATGTGACTGTAATGAAGCTACAGTAACCATCAACATGAATACATGGCGGTGGGTAGATAGATCGATCAAGTGTAGAAATGTAAATACTTTCCCCACAATACTGAACCTAAGATACTAGAATGATACCTGAATCAGGAAGGTCCCTTGGATTTCTCGATTTTTTCCCAGTAGATTTAGGGAAATCATCATAATCTAAGAAAAAAAAAGGTGTGAGGCTGTGAGCAACAGCAGAATAAACAGTAGTCACATAATAATAACATATAAGAACAGAGTACGCAACCTGTTCTCGGGCGCTTTGATCTTGAGTTGGCTTTTGCAAGATCCACATGGATCGAACAATTCTTCTCAAGGTCAAATGTCAATCCCTGCAAAAAGGAATAATTCAGAAAATCAGCACTACCGCCGTTGCTAACTTAACATAACAGATTATCTTCGGCGTAAGCATTGGAACTTAGTTTTGGAACAGTAGTTCATCGAAATCATATGGGAGTGAGAGCAATAATAATAATTGCAGAAAACATAACTAAATTTGATGCTTAATCGTGGTGGATCGAGATCTTACATTTGTGGCGCTCATTGCAGCTAATGCAGATGGTTGATCTGCAAACACAGCAAATGCGTACGACTGCAACACAGGAAAATAAGGTTGGGTTAGGTAAATAATTTTATACAAAAAAAGGATCGGCAGAGAGAGAATCTCATGCCATGCCAAGGGTTTGCAAACCCTAGACTAGGGTGAGGGGTTTGAGCGTTTGAGGCAAGGAGAGAGCGGGTGGGAAACCTGAGCTGATTTGCCGGAGCGGAGGTGGGAGGAGACGTATCCGGGGAAGTCGCGGAAGAGGTTGTAGACCTCGCGGGGCTTGACGTCGGCGGGGAGGCCGGCGACGAAGAGGGTGCGGAGCTCGTCGCGCGGCGGCGCCAGGGGCTCCGCGCGGTCGAAGTAGCCCCCGTAGTCCGGGGGCGGGGGCTGGGGCAGGTAGGCGGCGTGGAGGCGGTACGCGTACGCGGAGGTGCCCGGCGGGGGAGGAGGCGGGGCGGCGTAGGAGGAGGGCGGCGGGTTGTAGTAGTAGGAGGAGGCCATGCTCGCGCGGCGGGCGGGCAATGGGGGGGTGGCGGAGGCGGTTGCGGTGCGGCGTCGGCGGAGGAGCGGCGGGGACCTGTGCTGGGAGGGTTCGTCGGCGTACGTGCGGCCGGCGGGATTTGCGGTGGTTTTGGGGTGCCCGTGGGCTGGTTTTGGGATTTCCGATTTTGGGGTGGCCGGGGCGTCGTGGTCGGTCGGGACTCTGTGAGAGGTACGATTCGTCAAAAAAAAAAAATGATCCCTCTAGAAAAGAACTTGTGACATTTGGAATTTCAAAAAAGAGCTTGTGATTCATTTGAATTTTCCTTTTAGAGACACTTGCAACTTTATGATAGGGACAGAGTACTTTGCATTGCCCAATTTTATCCAAACTAGCTGAATGCCCGTGCGTTGCTACGGAATAGCGAGATATTCTATAAGGGAGCTGATTAACTCGTACTTTATTCTTGGCCATATTTCTAATTTTCTATCCTACTCCATATTACTATATATTGGCCAACTTAGCCATCTGATCTCAACGAAACAATGCTTTAGTCTTCATTATTTTATCATGAAATAACAGCAAACAATGCTCTACTCTTCATTATTTTATCATGAAATAACAGCTTTCACGAACATGTGCTCAAAGAAACATGTGCAGTTTTGCATCTTGTAGAAAGAGGGTGTATTTGCAAGTTGATTCTTTTATGGTTGTTTGTAGCTCCCACTGGAATACAATTTAGCAGATATGATAAAAGGGAAAATACAAACATCTCTTTTCCTCGAGCTTAAAATCCCAAGTATCTAGACACCACTTATAAATTTATCTCTCGGATCTACCAGCAGAAGCAAAAGCAGCCAGTAACAAAAAAAATCAGAATATTCAATTTATCCATCTTCAGTCTGACATTTTCAGCTCATTTTATGTTTTGACAATATAATCTTCACATGTCTTGTTTCACCTAGAAACACCATGATAGTTAGGTTCTGCAAACGAAAAAAGGTGAAATAATGAAACATCAGCATGTGTGTGACCTCCATAGCAATGTTATGCTGTCCTAGCAAGGCATTACACTCTCATTTGACTTGCAACATGATAGTTAGCAAAATACTCTATGAATACAAGGACATTTCACACACAATCACCAATCAACTTGAACTCCTCTTGGTGTAACACAACTTAATTAAAGAAATGTGTTCATAAGGGTGACTGAACTAATTCCACCCCATTTGCAGAATTGTATCCATACCAGAAAAATAATAGGAAGTATTGGTAAATCTTAGTTCATTCAACACAAATAAACCATCAGACTAAGTCATGCAACAAATTAAATGATGATGGAAATATAGTAACATTAGTATTTTGGAATGGATAAAAATTGGCGAGCAGCTTGGCGCATTTGATAGTTCACCTTTTCATAATTCTAACTCATTAACTAACAATACAACATAACCAAAAAAGGAGAGATTTTAGAAGTGAAGTTGCAACATGCAGCTTAATATAACCTCTCTTTTGGCCTAGAAAATTGAAAGCAGATCTTATGCACCGGAATAAGAAAATAGAGGGACAAACAGCTTGTAACACATCAACACAAATAGAGCGACAAACAGCTTGTAACACATCAGCACAACGAACACCAACAACTTTATTCCGGATCCTCCCTCTGTGCCTCACCATCAATCTTTCTCGCTGGCGCATGTGTATCTTCCTTCACACCACCACACTCAAAAAAACAAGATGATGTTCAGCAGTGACAACGAAGGTACGAGTACGACAAATGTGAATAGAGGCAGTGGCAGAATACAGGCTTGAGCTAACCCGCAGTGGCAGAATACCGGCGTGAGCTAACCCAATGCCAGCTTATGTGCTGTACCGATCCTTATCACCTTGCACGTGGAACTGCTAGTGCTGGTACGAAAAAATATTAGCTGGTATCAAGAACCGAAGTTACCGAACTCACAAACAGAGTCATAGAATCAACGATTCGGAGATTTCCCGATTTTCAGGCAAAATCATCAAGCATTACATGACTATCAGGACGCCAAGGATCCCCTTTGCTAAAATGATTAGCACAACGTGCCTACTGCCCTAACCTTCTTGATATGCAGCCATCCCTAATCCTCAGCTCCAATAGCAAATTGGTTAGTTAATACCTAGGTTAAGCCTTTTTCTGCAAATAATTCATAGGTTAAGCAACCATGCACACTGATACGAATGAACACATCAGAACAAACAATGAAGCATTCATAGCTTTCAAAAAAAGATGGCATTATGCAGACGCATCTGGTAGTACGAATCGAATTTTCTTGTATATTACCCAAACAGAGCGCATGGTGTTACCTCGAGAGGAGGCAGGGGAGGTTGCTAACGTGTAGTCGACGAGCTCCATGCCACGGGGATAGGGTCACTTCTTTGCTGGAGGACAGGGATGACACTGATGGTGGTCTCCGGTGTCGCTGCTAATGGAGGGACATGGCGAGGACTTCGGGCTGACGACGTCGCTGTAGATCGGAGAGCGCCGTGGTGCTGTGTCGGAGACGAGGAGGAGCGAGATCTTTGGGTTCACGCGGAGGAGGAGGCCCGTCTCGGACGGCCGCGCCGAGAAGAAGTCTGGCGACCTTGGGCTTGGGAGCAGTCACGCTCGGTCAGGCCACCGGTGAACCTGATCTACCGCCGCCGCCACGCTCGTTTTGTCGCACATAGACGATAGGAGGGAGGGTTTCCAGAGGCTTTTTTTCTTTGTACACGAAAATTTGAGCGGACCGGTGTCATTTTGCCGGGCCGGTGGTTGATGGGCTGAGAGAAGGAAACCATCGGGAGGCAGAATCGAGCGAGCGAGCCACGGTTCGCTTTGACGTACGAACGACTAACTCCTATTTAATAGTAAAGATGGCTTTGGAAGCACCGTTTTGACGACTTGTTCTCTTTAGTTTGAAGGCTTTCATGACTTATGTTGTCGACGAGACAAGGATAGACTATGCTGCCTCTCGACAAAGACCTTTATTCGCACGTTGGATTACATAACTGATATATCCGTGGGTTTTAGGTTGAGAGGAAAAACATTCTTTTTTAAATAGATCTAAGAGGTCGTTTGGTAGCCATCATTTTGAGATGAAATCATGAAATTCAATTGTGATTTCATACCAAAATTGTTTAGCTGTCATGGAATTAGACATGTCATTCCATTGAGATCGTACCCGAGCATCCATTTCATTGAGATACATGTAGCCATTTTATATTCAGACCTCTAACCGTGTACAAGTATTGTCTACAAACCCCTGACAATTTGCAAAAGAAACCCCGATTTGGGATGCACTAACAAAAAAATTGGATCACACATTAATAAAATAATCGGATTATATATATTTTAGAATTATCACACATCTATCTATCTATCTATCTATCTATCTATCTATCTATCTATACTTCTTATAAAGTAAAACCCCACTAACATGCATTAAATTAGTCTATCTCTACATGCAAGGTGTCCACATCATTCATTATTTGAGCCATTCATTTATCCATGTCATCACCACATCATCCATTATTTGAGTCATTTATTTATCCATGTCATCACATATTTATTAATGATATTCATCCATCCATGCAAGCTATTCACATTATAAAATCTTTTAGCCATACAATTTTCCATATCATCAATTTTTAGCAGTTTAAATATACAAACATTTCATATTGATTAAAATTTAGACTTTTGACTATTGTGGCTAATCAAACCTCCATATTCCCATGCATCAAATATTTTTTCCTTTATACTATTCTTTTAAAAGTTCCAGCTGCAACGCGCGGGATATCTTTCTAGTTAACAAAAAAATAGGATTATGCATCAACAAATATTTCGGATCTCACACTACCAAAAAGTAAACAATTAATTTGTCTTAGAGGAGCAAAGCTCAAGTGCGTAAGATACTTACAAAACTGTTAGAATTGGAGACTCTAAACATAAAAATATAGAACTACCGTTGGATGTTGATTGAATGGTCTAAATAGTTTGTGGGGTCCAACTAGTTTTTTTTTACTCCAACTAGTTGTGGAAAAATATCGTTGGCAGGTTTGTAATTTTCTAGGCTCCTAGCAGCTAATTCACCACCTTTTGGTTAATTTCCTTTGAGAGCTAATGATAGCAGTGTAGATGTTGGAGTTTCCCAATGCTAAACGGATGGTGGTGACGTTGCCATTGGAGACGGCGGCCAAGTTGGGTTTTCCCAGCCGTTACTTGAGTTGCATATATGTCTGCAACTGGCACTTCACTTGTAAAACAAAGCGCATATATATGATGTGTTATGGCTTGCTTGATGAATAACTTATTTTTGCATGCTAGAACTTGGATTCTAATGTGGTCTTGTGATTTTTGTTATTTAACATTTGGCCGTGTAATCTCAGTTGTAACTTTGCATGAGTATTCAGTTTGTGGTTTTCTGTCTTGCTCGCTATGTACAGACCGGATTTTTGCAAGAGTTACGGATTTTTTGTATAGTAATGGAACTGACCTCAATAGAACATCAGACACAAAATGTTCATCAGCACTGTAAAAGCGCATTTCTTAAAAACACAAAGAAGACGAATAAGATTAATTATCGCCAATTCATTCTACAGTATGAATATATCGTCTGATGTTGATGTCCTGGCCTGTGTACTGAATGGAGCTTCTTGGATATCATACAGATTCCAGATTAAATCTAGCTACACAATAAAGAAATAAAATGTGTCTTCACTGAGCGAGCTCTATTATTGGCCGTCGAATTTATGAGTGATTCTTTACCCACGAATTATAGCAAAGGGTCGCTGACAATTTGGCGCGAGATCATGTGACAGAAGATATGGATATTTTGAATATTGGTGGCCATCTCGGTTAGTTTCCTCAGTTTCCTGTAATCGTACCACGTCATTGTTACATATATAGCGCTGCTATTTGAATCATTTGGACTTTTGGATTACATGTTTCCACTTAGATGGAAGAAATAATTGAGCAAACGTTAGATTTAAGTGAAGCGTTCGTAAAATGGGCTTTCTTGCAAAGAATTGTGCACAAAATGGGGTTTTGTGACCATTGGAATAATCTCATCATGAAATGTGTTACTTCAGTGTCCTATTCCCTGCTATTTTTGTATGGAGAGGCCAATGGCCACATATTTTAAAGTCAACCAATCGTTACAGGACCATGGTTGAAGAAATAAAAAAATACACATAACTCCTTGGGGGGGGGGGGGGGGGGGGGGGGGGGGTCAACGTCGTCTTTCTCATGTTCTTGTTGGCGGCGTGCCATGAGCGAGGCTCGATGTTGCCTGCGGACCTCCAAACCATGTCGGAGCCAAGGAATCGTTGTTGACTCATCGACCTGGAAGACGTCGGGTACAATGACGAAGAGGGATTGCCAACCACCCTAGATCCAACCAAGAGATCTAGGGACACATGACCTCACTAGCTCCGCGATGAACCTGAGACTGGCCGAACCTCGCTGGTCGGAGAAGTAACCATCGGGCTGAGACACAAACACAAAAACAAAATACAAAACACGAAGATAGCACCAGACCCACCACTCGAGAAGAGCAGCGACCAGGTGAGTCTCTGCCTTCCTCAATGCCATCGACAAGATGGACTATGAGTCGGGGAATCCTAAGTTTCAAGATGTAGGGTATACATTTTAGAACAAGCTTAAATTATCCAGTGGATACATAAAGTAACCCAACATAAAGTCCTTCATTTTAAATTGGCTTATCTTTGAATACCTCTTCTCTTTCTATGAGGATTTTGAACACCGACTTATCATTTTCAGATTGAAGGTTAATCTTGTCGCCGAAGACTATGACATGTTTCCTCCGTTCGGGATTGTAAGGCTCCCTTGATTTTGAGTCTAACTTTTACCATGAATTTAACAAATAAAATAAAAATTGACGTCATAAAAATTATAACATTGGATTTATATTTGACAAATGTGATGTCTTCGTTGATAAGTTTTGTGTCTCTTTTCATTGGAACAATTGACTTTTATAGCTCAAAATGCTGGTTACATCATCCATCATAGGAAGAAATCGACGGATCCTCCGACAAGTACTAGATGAGTCACTCCTAGATTTTATTAGCTAAAATATGGGCAGCTATGAAGCTGTGTAACTTTGTTCTTCACTTCAGGATACGGCGTTTCGGGTCACGAGTGTGGATGCACCCATTGTGTAAAAAAATTTAAAACTTTTTAAAATTTCATTTTTTTAAAAAGATATACATCAGGACATTTGTGTTAGCACAAAAAGTTGCGTGGAGAAAAGACATTTTGTGCGACCTGTGCAAAAAAGACAAAAAATGTATCGTACAAAGTCATTTTGGAGCGCCCAGATTAAAATGTTTGTTCTTCGCGACAGTTTTTGTGCTAACATAAAATGTCTTGAAGTATATACGAAATTTTTATTTTGATTTTTTTGATATTTAAAAATTGTTTTTTGAGCAATGGGTGCATCTGCACCCATGACCCGATATGGATTTCCACTTAACTAGATGCTACACTGCTACGTGACTATGTATATGTTCTCACAAATAACCAATGACCTATTTAGATCGCAAGATTTTCGAAACGTATGAGTAAGAAAAATCTACAGCTGAGGAATCTTAATTCCTATACATCTTCAAAAAGATAGGAATTTTGTAAGTAGTCTCTTTGGATGGTGCATAAAAAACACAAATATATGTTCGTTGCTTCCTCATAGAAAACTAAAATGCGGTTTAAACTCGGCGTAAAGATTTCAATAGAGTTGAAGGTATAGAAATTGATTCCATATAAACCCCGATGAACTCGATCATGCTATTTTAAGGGCTTTTATTGAACAAATTTCCACGAGTTGAAAACCTTTACAATTGGATGCCACTAACAAGAGAACGTTCTCTGGAGCGGACTAACATCGTTAACACGTGACAACTTCATAAGCTGGCAGTTGCCATCGACCATAGGTAGAAAATCGAACGGCCATGTTTTTTAAAACCTTATATTCGATCATTTTATTCTTTTCTTAAATACAAGTTTTAGAGTACTTGGTAATTTTGACAACCGTCCATCCGCTTAAATCTGACGGTGGAAAAATAGGAGCTACGGAAAACTACCCGAAAAAACTACCTGAAACTACCTATAACTACTGAAATTGTATTATTTTTAATCTGATATTAAAAGGGTATTTACGTAATTTGTCCCACCGTCAGATCTATTATTCCGTTCGGTTAAGATTTGTACGGAAATCATTGTTGGCTGATAATAAGGTAAGTTCCTGCGGAAATCACGTTCGATGCGGAAGATAGGGATCTGTCTTTTTTAGTTTACCCTCCATCCCAAAATACAAGGCGCCCTTAATTTCGCTGGTCAACGACGTCCAACTTTGATCATAATTTGTACTTATAATATGACCACAAAATTAATATAAAAATATATGAAATGAAAGAATTTTGTAAGACGAATCTAATGATATCATTTATATATTCTCGATCCACATAATTTATTATATATTAACGGTCAAAGTTGAGCATTGAAGACCAGCATAAAAATAGCGTGTCTTATATTTTGAGACAGAGGGAGTATCACGTATAAGCCAGCCCTTAAATAACGTACGTACCATTTTTCCAATCTTATGTTTTTTTACGTGCAGCCGTTCTCTTTAATCTCTACCAAGGATATATATGAAACTGATGCATGTGTCAAACGCAGGCCCAGGCGTGTACTGCAAGTTGGGGAATGACTCGTATCAGTGTTCAAAGCGACGCGCAGACCTGATCAGAGCAGTCAAATCTTTAGATCTCGATCGAGCTCCAGAAGGAGTTGTTTATCTTCTGGCGCCGCAGTCAGCGGATCGACGGGCGGACGAGGACGAGAAATTTGTTCGTGGACAAATGACAATGACCAAAATACCCTGCGTGATTATAGTTAATTTTCTTTTAATACTTGGACGGTGGGAATAATTTAGCAGTGCTACGTACGAATCAGACGGCTGAAATAATATTTTCGACGGGAGCTGCCGGAAACTACCTACGGTAGTTTTCCAAGCACCATAAAAGACCGTACTTCATTTGCTCGTGTGGTTTTTGCATTTTACATGACTTGTTGGGCCATTTTAATGCACCGAAACAAAAAAAATTGCGAAAAAACAACGTTTAGTGTAATGACTTCACATAGCACAAAAATATTTAATTACATTCTTTCACAACAAATTAGCATGCTGGGCACGTAAACACCTTTTCATATGTAGCAGCGTATACTACAGTAAGTGTTTTAGATCATCTCCCATAAATCCAGCTGGTTAAAATCAGCATATATGTCCATGCAAAAAAAAAAATCAGCATATCTATACCTAATAATAAAAGTATTAAGGTTTCTTCTCGTACGTCGTTCAAAATAACCCTAAAGTTCACAAAAAATTACCCACCACTGCCACCCATAAGTCATGTACCGTTTCGATTTTTTCTCCTTATTAGTTTTGGTTTCGTACGCTCGCTCCGTTTCGTTCGTAAAAAAATCAATCCCGTACTTGGTGCCCGACATGAACTCCACGTTGCCCGTTCGGTAATAAAAAAGGACCGAGTCCCAGCTTTGGCTGCGTCCATGGCGGGCAGGCCACGCGTGCGTCAGAGTCCGTCGTGATGCTTGCCGATCTAATCCGTCTGCGGTTTCTCCTCCGGCCTCCGCTGAAGAAGAAAAAAATCCCCGGTGTCATCGCCGCCAGATCGAAACCGTCAGCACGGTGGCCAATTGGCCATGGCTCTTTCTCGCCGGCATCCCATGGTCCCGTCATGTGGAGAGTGAAGGTTACGCGACTCACCGCTAGGGTTTTGCGCGCAGCGGAGACTAAACGTGGAGCAAACCAAGTCGCTGCCTTAATCATCGGCATAGCTCACAACCTAGATGCAGCAGAGCTACGGAGGACAAGTGCCGGTTGACAACGTCTCTCGCCTTGGTGGTTTGGAATCAACTGCCGCCGTCGACCCAGCTGTGAGGCTCCTAGCCGAGCATTATGCGGCAGCGGTTAGACGCACAGCCGGGACTCCACAGCGCTGGCGCGTATAAGCTCAGGACGATGCAAGGCTCGGGCTATGGTCAGAAGAACTACTTGAAGGCAACGTCGATGTGGACTGTAAGTCTGTAACCCTGTTTCCTGGAATGAGCAGCTGGACTATGTGCGGACTAATGCATGCAATAAATCCAAGTTCAAGCTGCCCAGATCCCTGTGTGTCAGTATGTGCAAGTGTTTGACATACGATTCCGATTCTATCTCTTGATCCCAAACCCACTGTAATCCTGCTCTATTTAGATCTCCGATCGATCGAGACCCCAGCCCGCTCCCCGCGTCGTTTGGTTCGGTTTTGGGACAGGTCTACGCTAGAAAATTTAACGATTCTGTGAAGGTTGAGGAGCTGCACACGCAGTCGCCGGATACGGAACAGCCGGACAAGGAGGCGGCGCCACCCGGAGATGGAGGACGTCGTCGTCTCATGCTTACACCGCGTCTCGCTCTGGATGGTCGCCAAAGCCGCGGCGGCGGAGAGCCGGCGACCGACAGCCTATGATGACATCGGCAGTGCCGAGGTCACCAACTACTACTGGGACAGGCCGGCTTCACGCCGTGCTCTCCGAGGAGCTGCGCGCAGCGCGTGCCCTGGTGACCTGCTGACCTCCCTGAACTCCAAGAAGCGGTGGCATTCGTACACGTACTGCTTCTGTCGCGTCGACGCCAAGGTCGGAACCAATGCCGCTGCGGAGCGCGGCATGTGGCGTCGGACACGGTGGGTTCTACGATGGTGGACGCGGTGTTCTGCTCGTCGCACGTCATCATCGCCCTGTTTGTGAGATCATCAGTGAGAAAGAACCCATTTACCAATACTAGGTGAATGCCCGTGCGTTGCTACGGCGTCACTTTATATAGCATAGTATTGAGTCCAATTGTGTATTTCTCTCAAAAAAATTACATACATCCAATAATAGATGGTGTTTTCTCCTTTAGAGGAATATATATTATTTGTTGACTATACCCATGTAAAAATATGATTTAGCGAAAATGAATAAAAAATGATGAACATAATAATACAATTTATATTAGAAGGATATCAATACTTTATTCCATTAATTAAATAGAATGATAGATAAATCCAATAATAGACGCGTCGTTGGGCGTCTCAGTTGGCCCGTCGACTCCATCGTCCATAATTGCGTGAATCTTGATTCCATCTTATTGACAGAGGATACATTTGAGAGTTGCCAATGCACCGCCCTAATATTTAGAAGTAGCCATTAAAAAAAGGAAGAGAATGCTGAAAAATACACTTTGAGGCTTGTAAATAATATATCGTCAGGCTACATTAGAATATTTTCGAGATAAGTTCTCAAGGAAACTTTGGATGAACACCTAATCGCATATTCATCCATCTTCTCATATTGCTGAATATTAGGATTGAAAGAGACATTCCAATAAGTATCAACACTGTCATGCCCCAGCTGATAAACACTGTACTAAGAAAATCCTGGTTACTCTGCACTCCTCTATAGCAGTAACATGATAGCTGGCAGGCAGGAGAAGCTAGTGTCGGAGGTTATTCAGTTAGAAACTTAGCCCAACAACCCTGCAACACCGAACAATGGATTACTAAGTACAGATACCAGGAAATTAGCAACACGATCACACCACCAAGGACGGAATTCTACCAAATGAAGACAAGCATATTAATAGTTGAATTATCGTGCATTGCTACGGATCATACTTTTACCTAATGTTTTGCCAATTCATTGCACCTCTTTCGATTGTGTAGAACTCGATAAGTTGGTGTTCCCATCCATCGCCATCGTGTTGGTGCCTATTGTCTCCATACCTGCATATAATTTAAAAACATATATATTAAATAAAAGTTAATAATCAGATTATTTTAAGCACAGAAAAATTAAACAGAGAAAAATATGTCTAAATTAGTATTTTTGTGAGGGGTGTCTAAATTAGCTGATCTCAGTCTATGTGGGTCTGTACAGCTCCGAGCGTATGACTTTTTTGCATCGTTTCTAAGTAGAGGAAGGATCAAAGTTAGAACTGTAGACATTCTACTCTATGCTGATTGCTGAAGCTGAAAAAAAAGATACATCATGGACAAGTCGATGATCTACTCTATACCGAAGCAGGTAGAAAAAGGAGACAAC
Organism: Poa pratensis; assembly: GCA_947311845.1. Taxonomy (NCBI): domain Eukaryota; kingdom Viridiplantae; phylum Streptophyta; class Magnoliopsida; order Poales; family Poaceae; genus Poa; species Poa pratensis. The sequence continues at coordinate 37,841,580 of CAMZMU010000068.1, forward strand.
AATCACTCTCACTCTCCAATTCCCCATCCCCAATTCCTCATTCCAAGAACCCATCTTCTTCCCGGTCCGCTCGGTAGGCCCCATCCCCAATTCCTCACTCCTGCTCCCATCTTCTTCCACGGGTCACTCGCTCACAGCGGAGAGCAGCAGCACGATTGCAGGACACAGCTCTCGCTCCCGGCCCTCGCGGACGAGAACCTGGAGGAGATCTTTCTCCTCCTCTCCGTCCCGGAGGCACTCGCCCGAGCCTCCTTCCTCCTCCTGCCCGGCCCGGCGGCACTCGCCCGCGCCTCCTTCCTCCTCCTGCCCGGTACGGCGGCGCTCGCTCGTGGAAGTCGGTCAGCTCCTCACCGCCGTCTGCTCTCCCATGGCCTGTGCCCGGTGCCTGGTGCCCCCCATATCCCCGCAGCCTGCTCCCCACGCCCCCTACCGCAGACTCCCATCCCACGCAGAAACTTCTGTAAATTGCCGCCTTGCTCCCACACACAATAGGTAATCTCTATTTATATTGCCGCAGACTCCCTTCATTTGTCGTGGTGCCGGATTGACGCAGCTAGCGAGGATTGGTGAGCGAGGAAACACACAATAGGTAATCTCTATATATTTGTACATGATGATTAGGAATATGATTTCGTATTTGGCAGGTGTCGAATCATAGAATATCCTTTGTCGTGGTGCCGGGTTGCCTTCTTTATTTGATCTGTCTGCTGCTATCTAGGATAATTTTAATAGAATTAAGTATTATCACCATAGGAATAACCAGCGTAGCTATAGAAATGAACGAAGCTGGTTCTGGTCTTAAAGTAGATACACAACGGGCATATAAAAATTCTGTCCTTTCATGATTATTTTGCACCTAAGGTTCATTCAGCCTTCTGTTTAAAATGCAGAAACATATCAGGTGTTCAGGACAATCCTCTAGTACAAATCTTAATGTAATCTTGTAGATGGACACACCCACGAGGATTGAGGGGAAAACAATCATGTAAATTCAATCCTGTTGTGTGCTGAATTTCTATGCGTTCCCCTGCAGCCTGCACTCGCCAAGCTCACAGTTTATAGTTGGGTACAGATGTCATGTTTGAGAGATTGTTGCATTCACCTGGTGTGTGCTGAACTTTTTGCATTCCCCTGCAGTATTTTATTTCTGGTTGTTTTCGGTTGAGCGAAGATGAGATACATTGTTGTGATTTTGTGAATTACTTGAATTTCGGTTTGGGGGTTTTACTATTGTTTCACCTCACAGATGTTACTCTCAAGTAGGAAGCAGACGGTAACCTTTTACTTGCAGATGCGAGCGAGGTAAAATATGCATTACTTAACTGTATTAGTCAACAAATCAAACATGGACCCATATTGGGTTGTGGTTTTCTTTTTTTTTGACTGTAAGGGTTGTGGTTTTCAGATCTGCACTTTCTCTCATGTCCTTTTCTGTGATTAGTTGTTTATGATTCATGTCATTTTCTGTGATTAGTTGTTTATGCTTCATATCCTTTGTTTTATTCGGCTTGCACCATGCTTGCCTCTGGCAAATCAGATGATTACATTCCAGTAAAATAGCCAGTGTTAACAAACCTTTTCCTTCCCCTGATCCGACGCTACGGGAAATAGAAAGTATGGAATTTACTTCTTCCAGAAAGTTTAGAAATCTTGTGAAGCAAAACGCACCCACGGGTTGCAGCAACAACATTATGTGGCTTGGCTTTGCAACATTTAGGGTTTAGAGAAACCTGAAGACAGTGTCCAAGCTAGCTTTGCATCATGCGGCTTGGCTGTACGAATCGCAAACAAATCGCAAACAAATCCAGGCTGGCTTGGCTGTACGAATTAGCAAGTGGTCGTATTTTCAGTTGTTCAACAGAAACTTGAAATCGAGGTAGTTGCAACTCATACCATAAATCTTTACTCCTAAATTTGCAGGTTCAGTCGCGCCCAGCGAAGCTAGTTGAAGCCTCAGGACCAAATGGATAGGCAATTTGCATGCACGGGCTAGATTTGGCTGTACGCATCAGGACCAAATGGATAGGCAAGTTCGTTCAGCTCTGTTTACCTGTAAACAGATGAGAAGATATCAACTACGAACCACCGTGAGAGAGATCTGGTGCTGCAGCGGTTAGCTGATGACGATAAGCAGCCTTTCCGGCCGCCGATCAGCTGCAGTGGTTAGTTGATGATCTTGGAATCAGGATTGGAGTCTTGTGCCGCGGAAAGCAGAAGCTGTCTTTCTGGGAAGGCGCTATTTCGGGAAGTAAAGATCTTGGAATTGATTGCAGGGAGCAGTATAGGAGCAATCATTCTGGTAGTTATTTGGCAAGTAATTGATTTGTTTATTCCTTGATTGATGCGTTGACTGAGAAAAGGAAATATTCTTTGATTGGGCCGGCACACAATTGGTCTGCGGAGGGGCAGAATTGGGAGGCAGAAAATTCTGCCATGGGTTACACCTTCACCAACTCCCATTTAATAGTAAAGATCGAGCTGCCCTCTGTATGTTCCTAATATATGCACAACTGTTTCACGGCCCTTTGCTTTTTAGAAAGCGCAATTAATTTGTTGGCATGTGCTACACTGATATGTTTTTGTTCCCGCATGCATTTTTTTCAGAACCGTCAGTCAAGCCGTCAAGGAGCACTAGCTCGTCCGAAAGATTCAAGACGGTGGCCAAAAAAGGTACAATTATGTCCTGGAACTATGTCATAGTTCCAACAAATACTGCGAATTTAACATGTAGACCTCCTTTCTCAATGATCCTACCTTTCTTTCTAACAAGGGTGGGTGATACGGATAAAGAAAAAGATATGAGATCAGCAGTTAGCTAAACAATTCAGGGATGAAACTGGTTTGGCATCCTCTACGAAAATCTTGGCGAAGGTAAGTTAGGACGCTTTCGGTTGCTCTCCATGTTATATGGTCTGGGTTAATTACTCATATTTCGGAAATTGATAATGTCAAACTCTAGCTATCTTATTGAGTAAACTCAATCAATTTCTCCAAATACATATATGTGATAAGCGTTCTCAAAATAGGTTCATCTATATCTCTCTATGCACAAATTCTTTTTTTAATAACCATACTTATACCCTACTAATAATGATGACTCAATATCAGAATTTTGCTTTAGCTACGGTTGGAAAGATGCAGAGGAAAAGAGTGCATAACCGTTATGGTACCTTAGCAGGACAAAAGCTCGGAGGTTCTGGTCACTTAATTTTAAACCTTCCAGTTCTTTCTTTTTAGATGTATTTATATAGTTTTATGCACTGCGATTTATGTTGTGTGATTTGAAGGAAGATGATTTTGTGTTTTCTTGTGTTTGTGTTTTTTCTCTCCCGTTGCAACGCACGGGCATACTTCCTAGTATGTGCCTAAGACAAAAGGATTGCTCAAATGCTAGGGTTGTGATTTGGTGGGGTAAAATGTCCCCTAGAGTCGACGGTGTGAATTCAGGAATCATATTAACTGTCGAGAAGAGCCGTATTCGTTTTGCCTAAGTGGCGTCTGGCGATATGCCGTAATCCCTTCCCCTGTTCTTCCCAATCCTCTGATTTCTTCCTTTGATCTTCCTTTTGCGTACTGATTCTCTGCTATTCCCCTCAGATCTATCCCGTATTTCATCTCCCAATCCAGTTTTCACCAGGCCCTCCACTTCCTCTCCGCCCAGCTCACTTCCCGTTGCCGTCCATTACCACCTCCTCATTTCCAATCCACCGTTTCAGGCCACCGCCAACCATTCCACCCACTGATTCGTTTGATCTGCTCCTCTACAAGTCGCTTCACCGCGCATATTGAAAAATCTGCTGGCACAACTGATGAAGAAGGAGGCGATGGCCTAGGCGTCGGGGTCTGGAAGCAAGATCGGTACAAGAACAACTTAGACCCGGAACGTGCAGCGGCGTCAGCCCTCAAATTCATGAAGCGCGTCGAGACAACGCTGTCCTCGGTAATGAGTTGCTATATTTGGAACTGTCGAGGGCTTGGGAACCAGGAGACAGTTCTTGAATTGAACAATCTGATTAGATTGGAAGCGCCCGCTTTGGTCTTTCTTTGCGAGACAAAGATGGATGGCAAGAGAGTTGCGGACCTGAAATCAAAATTGGGTTTCGCTGGTTGTGTGCCCGTAAGCAGTGATGGCTTAAGTGGCGGTTTGGCTTTGTTTTGGTCAAGGGAAGTTGAGGTTACTCTCAACAATGTCTCGGATCAACACATAGATGTGAATGTCCAGAACACTGGTGGAGATAGAAAATGTTGGAGATTTACTGGCTTCTATGCGAAGGCTCGTAGAAGTGAAAGAGGAAGTAGCTGGGAGTTGCTTAAGTGGCTCCGCAGCCAAAGTAATCGTCCATGGTTATGTGGCGGTGATTTTAATGAAATTCTAGATAGCTCTGAATATTTCGGTGCAAACACACGCGCAGAATGGCAGATGGATGGGTTCAGAGAGGCTGTTGATTACTGCGGTTTTTATGACCTGTCTTTTTAGGTGTGCCGTTTACATGGGACAACAGGCAAGAAGGGGCAGCAATTGTCAAAGTTAGGCTGGATAGGTTCCTAGCCGATCCTGCTTTTATGCAGCTATATGATGCAACGAGTGTAAAACACCTCCCATCTCCGAAGTCGGATCATTGTTTGGTCTTGGCAAGAATTCGGAGATTGGCAAGCACTGACCAGGAGGCGGGGCCTAGATGTTTTATGTATGAAGAGGCTTGGCAGCGTGATGAGTCTTATGGAGTGGTGACTGATAGTTGGATCAAGGGAATCGGCCAGGATGGCCTTATGGGTCTGAATGAGGCACTCATGCAGATGCAGAGCTCTCTAACAGACTGGAAACAAAAGAAATTCGGTGATTTGCGGAGGCGAATTAAGAAGGTCCGACGTGACTTTGAAAGGGAGCGTGCTTCCTCTTTATATAGAGGAGTGTCGCATAGGGAGAAGGAGCTTGCCCGACAGCTAAATGAATTGCTAAATAGAGAGGAGGTGATGGCAAGACAACGATCGCGTGTTGATTGGCTTCGTGCAGGGGATAGAAACACCAAATTTTTTCATGCACGGGCTTCAGCTCGGCGAACTCAAAACAGAATTGTAAACATTGAGAGATCGGATGGCTCCATTTGTGAGACGAAGGAGGATGTGCAGGAGGAAGTGCAGGGATTTTATACTGAACTGTACACGGCACAGGAGAATATTGATGTCCAGGGAGTGTTACATCACGGCCCGCAAAAAGTCTCTCCCTTGATGAACGACAGATTGATTAGGCCTTTCCAGAGCGAAGAAGTGGAGAAGGCTTTGTTCAGCATGAAGCCGTCAAAGCACCGGGGGCCGATGGATTCAACGCAGGTTTTTTCCAGCGGCATTGGCCGGAAATAAAAGAAGATGTCACCGCTGCGGTGATTGGTTTTCTTCAGGGAGGACATATGCCGGAAGTGATAAATAAAACGGTAATTGTGCTCATTCCGAAAGTAAAAAATCCGAAGAATATTACACAATATAGACCCATTTCATTGTGTAATGTTGTTTATAAAATATGTTCAAAGTGTTGGCTAACCGTCTGCGTGAGATACTAGATGAGATTATTTCAGAGGAGCAGAGTGCGTTCGTGCCAGGAAGGCTCATCACAGATAATGTGATAGTAGCTTATGAGAGCATCCACTCTATGCGAAAGAAAAAAGGCAAGCAAGGCTGGGGTGCGGTCAAGCTTGATATGATGAAGGCCTATGACCGAGTTGAGTGGACATACCTTCAGAGTATGATGCAACAACTCGGTTTTCAGGAAGAATGGGTGTCTTTGGTGATGAGATGTGTGAACTCTGTAAACTTCCAAGTAAAGGTGAATGGGGAGTTTCTACCCTCTTTTCGGCCATCAAGGGGATTAGGCAGGGAGATCCCATCTCTCCCTACCTTTTCCTGATATGTGGGGAGGGTTTATCTTGCATGCTGCAGAATTATGATGGTGGCTGGGTTGACCGTGGGTTGAGGGTCAGTTTTAGTGCACCATGGATATCCCACCTTCTCTTTGCAGATGATTGTCTTGTTTTTATGAAGGCGGATGGGAGAAGTGCTATGAGATTAAATGAGATATTGGAGGCCTATGCTATGGGTTCGGGACAGCAAGTGAATAAGCAGAAAAGTTCAATTTTCTTCAGCCCGAATACCAGAGTTTCAACTCGTCGTGGAGTGAGAAACATATTGGATATTCAGAGGGAAGCCCTAGCTGAAAAGTATTTGGGTTTACCAACTGCCTCGGGCAGAATGACGGAGCAGCAATTTGTACAAATAGCCGAGAAAGCGAGATCACATGTTCAAGGCTGGTGTGAGAGGTTTTGCTCGTGTGCAGCAAAGGAAGTTCTGCTGAAATCAATAATCCAAGCTTTACCAACCTACGCTATGAGCTGTTTCAAGCTCACAAAGGGGTTGTGCCACAAAGTCACGACAGTGATGTCGAAATATTGGTGGGCTGGATCACTTGATAAACGCGGAATGCATTGGCAATCATGGGACAAGATGGCAGTACCAAAATCTAGAGGGGGCTCGGGTTCCGAGACTTGCAATTGTTCAACGACGCTATGTTGGCTAAACAAGCATGGAGGTTGCTTGATCAACCAAATAGTCTGTGTGCAAGGGTCCTCTGGGGGCGCTACTACCCGGATGGAAATGTTCTCACAGCTTCCTGCCCGTCAGGTGCCTCGTCAACTTGGCGAGCTATTTCGAAAGGATTGGAGGTTCTGAAGAAGGGCCTTATTAGGCGCATTGGTGATGGCACGAAAACTGAAGTGTGGCATGACAATTGGATACCAAATGTGAGAACGCTGAAGCCAATGGGGAGGATCTCTGACGATCCGGTGCAATTGGTATCGGATTTGATTGAGGACAATACGGGTACTTGGAATGTGCAGCGAGTCAGGGATCTGTTCACGGCACCTGACGCTGCTGCAATTTTGAGTATGCCGCGACCAAAGGTGAAGTTTGAGGACTGCTGGGCTTGGGCAGGGGAGAGCTCAGGAATTTTTTCTGTCCGATCTACATATCGGATGTTGATAGATGAAAGGGACGCTGGCAATATCAGTGCTGGAAGCTCGAGTGGGAACGAACTTACATGGAAAGCTCTTTGGAAAATTCGAGTCCAGCCAAAGATTCGTATCTTCTGGTGGCGTGTTCTGAAGAACATGTTGCCTTCTTTTGGTGAGTTGAAAAGGCGACATGTTATGGAGGTTGCTAGATGCCCAATGTGTGGGTTTGAAGAGGAGTCCTTATTTCATGCTCTTGTCCAATGCGATCATGCAAAACTTTTTTGGGATGAGACGTTGGACTTCTTTGGGGTGAAACTACCCAAGCTGCATCCAGTAACATGGTCGAAAGATTTGCTTGATCCGTTGTTCTTGTCAAAAGATAAAGCAGCCATCGTTATTACGGTGATGTGGGCAATATGGAGCAATAGGAACAAATATACACATGACAAAGTGCAGCATCAACCGCTCAACTCGATGCGACTGGTAGAAGAGCTTGTGCGATCACTGGAGGTGCCAGCAGCAGCGGCTGCCAGGGAAGTGGTACAACCAAAGTGGTCGGCACCAGATGAAGGATGGATAAAAATAAATGCTGACGGGGCAATTAGCATGTCACAGGTGTGTGCTACCTCGGGGGTAGTAGCCCGTGATCATGATGGTATTTTCTTGCAAGCAAGGAGTGCCAAATATGAAGGGATCACCGATCCCCTGATTATTGAAATTCTTGCGTGCAGAGATGCGATGGCTTTGGCTGTTGAGATGGGCTATCAGCAGGTGATAGTTGAAACAGACTGTCAAAATGCTAGTACTCTATGGATGAAAGGAGATGATAGATCGCCGGGAGGGATGATCTGCAAGGAGATGCGTGGATACCTCCCAAACCTGCAGGAGTTCAAGCTGGAGTTCGTCAAGAGAAGTGCAAACTCAGCGGCACATTGCTGTGCGAAGGAGGCCCTCTCTAATGAAGCTTGGCTTGGTGTTTTTTCTGTAATTCCTGCTCATCTGGTTGTCCCTTTACAATCAGATATGTACCGTACTGTTATTGAATAAATGCCTGGAGGGCGGTTTTTCAAAAAAAAAAAAAAAAGTCCCCTAGAGTCTGTCGGTCTCCGCCTCCGTGCCCGCTCGGCCGTGCATCCCCGCGCCGCTCCATTCCACGCGCCTTTCTCCTCGAGCCCCGTGCACCCGTGAGGAGGCCATGAGTCGATGACCCATCCCGCTACACCCACGCGCAGCCGTCGCCGTCACGCGCCCGCGTCGCGACGATGAAGCCGCCGCCGCCGTCGCCGCGGCAGACCAACCGGGGATTGGGAGCCGCGCCGTGCCGGCCCCGGGCCTTCGCGTGCGCGCTGGCCGCGGCCGTCGTCGCGCTCGCGCTCCTCTGCCTCTTCTACGGCACCGCCTTCGGCCCCACCCTCCGCCGCCGCCACCACCCGCTCCGAGCTTCGCAGCCCCAGGCCCCGCTCCCCGCCGACCTCGCGCTCTCCTCCATCCCGGTCCGTATACTGCGCTTCCTGTACGTGCTAATGGTGGGTGGGGTACTGGGGTGGCGCCCCGATCGATTTGCGGTGGATGGCGGTGAAGGGTGACAAGATCAGCTTCCCCGGTGGGGGCACCCACTTCCACAGCGGCGCCGACAAGTACATCGTGCACCTTGCGCAGGTCTGAAATGGTCTACACTCCTAGTTCTAGCAGCTAATTCACCACCTTTTGGCTAATTTCCTTAATTTGGAAGCTAATGAATAGCAATGCTGACTGGTGCAGATGCTGGATTTTCTGAATGGCAAGCTCAACAACGAAGGTAACATCAGAAATGTGCTCGATGTCGGCTGCGGGGTCGCCAGCTTCGGGGCGTACCTTCTTCCGCTGGATATAATCGCAATGTCGCTTGCTCCCAACGATGTGCACGAGAACCAGATTCAGTTTGCCCTTGAGAGGGGGTTACCGTCGACCCTTGGCGTGCTGGGTACAAGGAGGCTTCCGTATCCGAGCCGCTCGTTCGAGATGGTGCATTTCTCCCGTTGTCGAATTGACTGGCTGCAGAGGGATGGGATCTTGCTGCTGGAAGTGGACAGGGTTTTGAGGCCTGGAGGGTATTTTGTGTATTCGTCACCGGAGGCTTATGCTTCTGATCCTGCTAACAGGAAGATATGGAAGTAGATGAGCAATCTCGTTCGGAGGATGTGTTGGAGGATTGCTTCGAAGAAGGAGCAGACTGTGATATGGGTCAAACCGTTGACAAATGGGTGCTATATGAAGAGAGAGCCCGGAACACTTCCTCCCATGTGTGGCAAGGATGATGATCCAGATGCTGCTTGGAATGTCCTCATGAAACCATGCATAACTCCCTACTCCAAGAGTAAGCTTACTTTCCTGATTTGCATCAAGATCGTTTCTGAATACAATAGCCTGTTGTACTGTCTCTTGATTTGTTCTACGTAGTGTTTTGCTTCAAACACACTCCGGCCTGGCAAAAGTTCACACATGATAGAGCAGAACAAGGGTCACGATTATAACCATTAGCCATAATCCTTTGTTGAGCATTGGTTATCCATAATACATCATACAGGAGGTTACGTTGGTCAACCTCTTACCTGAAGCCTGAAGGGAATGCCCCATGCCACCCCTGTAATGATTGGTCCACTTTATGAGCCACTAACTGGATGAAATTGCTCTATCACTTGCCCTTAAGACATCATCTACCCCCTTATTTATCTGCATTTCATCTGTAGTAGAATATTGCAGTATTGGTTTTGAATTTCTGTAGATAGGCAAGTATTTTCTGCAATTGACATTTGTAGTTTGAAACTGTAGTAAAATATTGCCGTATGTGGCTGAGCGCATCTTTTCGTGTGTGCATGCTTTTTCTGGTGCTGTAACTATTAATCGAGCAAATTCTCAAGACAAGTTTCTCTAAAGCAATTTGCAACTTCACTTGTGGTTCTTCCATAAATTGCTCTAATAATCCTAGCATACCTGTACCCTGATGTTGTAATGTTCTTTTATTTAACCAGGAGTTAACAAGGTTAAAGGAAGTGAACTTCTTCCCTGGCCACAAAGGCTCATAGCACCACCACCTCGTCTGGAAGAGATCGGAATCAGTTCAAAGAATTTTACCGAAGACAATGTGAGACATTCAATGGCTGATTTTACAATATGAACTCACACCTTTTCTAGATCACGATCTTGAGTGTCTAAACCTGGGATACTATTTGCAGGAAATTTGGCATTCTAGAGTTGTTCAGTACTGGAAACTTATGAAATCTGAGATACAGAAGGATTCCTTCAGAAATATAATGGATATGAATGCTAACCTTGGTGGATTTGCAGCATCACTGAGTAAAAAGGACGTCTGGGTAATGAATGTAGTCCCTTTCATGGATTCTGGAAAACTGAAGATCATATATGATCGTGGTTTAATAGGGACAATCCATAATTGGTAAGGTATTTGGACAATACCTTCCGTCATTGTTCATCTTTATTCATTTCAGATTAATTTGTTTGAACTTTGACTATGCATGCTTAAATTCTTAGAATATTTTTGTTCGGGCTCACAAGGGATACTTTCATAACTGTATCATAGGTGTTAATTGCAGAAAGTGATAAACATTTTGGCAAGTGTTGATATATGAATACCACATTTTGTCATTTTAGTGCTTCACAAAGTGGTGTATATTTCCCTATGTGAGGTGTAGCAATAGTATTATGTTGTTTCGGTTTTTAGAGGTGCATGTCATTTTGTGCAATTATTTCGTACCACAACTCCATAAAATGGGCAGCTATTGACCGCATGGTTTTTAAAAATTACCCACCGACCACATTCTAGACATGGTGTCATGATTGGAACCAGAGTTCTCTCCCCAGACATTTTTCCTCCTAGCTGTTATAATCAGTACACTGCCGTTAACTGATGGGCGCAGGATGAATTGTACAGTAGAATTGCACTAACATAACAAACCAGATGCCTTTCTCCACATAAGGCGGACCAGTATTGTGTAACAGTTTCGATTCTTGCTTCACATTTATGCCAGAACCTCTTCCTCAATTAGTGAGATAATGCTTCCCTATCTGCCCTCTGTGGTAATTACTGAAAGAAGTTTCTTGTGGATTGTTCAGTGTACTTCCATACTTGATGCTTCCTAGTTCCTACTACTACACACAGTTTGACTGCTGCTTGATCTTTTTATTTATTTATCTCTTTTTTACTGAAGGTGTGAATCATTCTCGACGTACCCTCGCACCTACGACCTCCTTCACGCCTGGCTCTTGTTCTCTGAGATGGAGAATCAGGGCTGTAGCCTCGAGGATCTGCTGATCGAGATGGACCGTGTCATGAGGCCTCATGGGTACGCCATTATCAGAGACAAAGCTGCTGTCATAAACTACATCAAGAAGCTCTTACCGGCGCTGAGATGGGACGACTGGTCATCTGAGGTGGAACCGAAGAAAGATGCACTTTCGTCTGCTGACGATGAAAGAGTCCTGATCGTGAGAAAAAAGCTATGGGATCAGGCACTACCGCAGCCTTCGTAGCAAACAGGCAAAAAAAAAAACACTTCTTGCTCTGATCTTGATTAGACGCTGCTAACTGTGATTGCCCAGATCATCAGGTGTATTATAGTTTTCGACGGTTTCACACTAGCACTTTCACTTTCCTTTTTGACTGTGATGGAATGTTCACAGAAATGTTAGTAGGAGTATGACATGCAGAGTTCAATGGTTCAGATTCCACATGACATGGCTATCGGAAATGCTGATCTCCATTTTTTGCTATACGGAAGACGGGTCTAGGTTTCATATCGCCCAGGTCGCCTGCGGGGCGACGCGAAGCAGAGGTCGATTTTTTTTTCTGCACACAACTTAACTCATCCACATGACACTTAATCATCCATATGTGTGGGTTTTTGTTTTGTTTTTAAGCACCAAAATTATTCTTTTGATAGAGTTTATTGTGAGCATTTCGTTGTTGTCGCTATACACCATGCATGATTGAAATATCTTTCTGTTTGTTATAACGTTATTTCAAATTTAATTGTTTTAGACTATACAAGAAAACAACTAACTAGATGATTAAACATGTCAAATTGAATAATCATATTTTACAAATTCACAATTCACCACAATCCGGCTAGCTCAATTTATGATGTATGTTTGACAAATCTAATGCTCTAAGGAAATACTTTAGATACAATCATACAACGTACACATGATTTTGGGTACTGGATCTTGGGTGAGATAGCACCCTCTAGGTGCAAGTTGCAAAAGCCGATACCGGATATGTGGTCATGGAGCAGTCTTTCCATTGCATTTGTGCATGTACCGTCATAATGGTTGTAGATTTGTAGTACCGGTGCTCCTTCAAACTTGTTGTAACGGAATAGCAGTTTCCAACCGTTTTGTAACACTCTCAAAGGCATCATCTGATAATACGTGGATGGGTCCAAGGGTATCTTGTAGATCTTGACCCATATACCCTCGTCAGAATGAGTTAGCTGCCATATGTTTGTATATCGAAAGTTTATCTCTGGTTCAACCACGCACAAAGAACCATTGAGCTCGCCTAGGCTGATTTCTGGCCGTCCAAGTTTCACATTTGGTGGGCCGTTGATCCTCCTCTTCCACTCCTCCCTCTCGAGGTCAAATCGAAGTACACTACCCGATGCATCCGGTAGCACCACCGCCAAAAAATGAAGCGTCCCATTAACCGCTGCGGTGTAATTGTCACGGCTGTGATGGTCTGTACGGAAGCGGAACGATTTCCTCTTCCTCCACCGGCCACCATCATTTCCTATCGTGAACACCTCACACTCAAGGGGGGAGGGCTTAAAACGCACCACCTTGTACGCACCGGACGGGACCGCACGGCCGCAACCCCATGCCCTGTCAAGCTCCAAGTGAGTGAAAAGCACCTCCTTCATGGTGGTGAGGTCAATCATCCTCGCGACGGGGGAGCCGTACAAATAGCCGGTAGCACATAAGACGTTGTCAACCGGGCTAACGGACACCGGCGTCCAACCGTACCTCGTGTGATGGATCACCCTCACAACCCCGCCATCCGAATCGACGATCCGTATACACGACTCGTTATCGGAGCCGACAACAAAGAACGGCTCGACGGGGCGCGGGACTTTTGCACGGCGACAAAGATGGGTCACAGATGAGAGCACACCACTCCTTGGAAACACGCCGGAACCGGCACAGGGAATTGGCCGGGACCCTGGAGAGGATGTCGAAGATGACATCGTTTGGCAGGGCGACCGGCGTGCTGGTTGACGGCTGCTCCTGTGGCCGGCGACCAAGACACCGCGACGAGGAGAACGTGACCCCCATATGTCTTGGCTCTGGCGCTCTGCTCCCTGGCGATTTCACACCCGGACAGGTTCGATATTGCTGAAGGCCTCGTCGTCACCTGTGCACCCGTCTGTTATTTGGAGGCCGCTAAGATCAACGGTCAAATTAAAACTTGTCCTCCTGTTTGGCCTCTTGATCTACCGTCAGCTGGTACATATAGGTTTGAGGCTTTGAGCTGTGTGCGCGGACGGAACCCGATATCTAAATGGACTCGGATAGATTTCTTTTTAATGTTATGGAGAACTCGGATAGCAGTGTGCAAACAAGCAAAAAATAGTTGTTGCTCTGATCTTAATTAGTCGCTCGTAAAAACTCGTGTAGATCGAGTCGAAACCTTGTAAATTCATCTGAAATTTACGCGTCAACGGGATATTGTGACCCAAAAACCTCCAAAATTTGATGAAATTCGACTGGAAACGAGAGAGCCTGGACCCACACAGGTAAACCAAATCTGGTTCCAGGCCGACGAACACGTCATCACTCAGACGATCCGAACAGTTCCCACTAGCACCGACGCCGCCATGGCCGAGCTGCGGCACGCCACGCTAGCGGCGGCGGCGGCCCGCGCCTCCAGCTCGCCGGTGAAGCGCGACGCGGAGGCTGCTGCGTCCGCCTCCGCCTCCTCCCCGTTCCTCCCCTCCCCCGGCGGCAAGGACGGCGCGCCCCGCTCCTCCCACCAGAGGTGGCCCCTCCCAGCCCCGGTCCGCGCCCTCCTCGCGCTCGAGGACCCCAGGTCGCCCTCCGCCGCGGCCTCCTACCGGATCCTGCTCGCCGTCCTCGCCTGCCTCGCCCTCGCCGCGCTCGTCTCCGCCCCTTCCGTCTGGTCGCGCCTCGTGAGTCCTTATTCACTCCCGTCGATCTCCGTTCCGTTTCATCGAGGATCCCTCATTGCGTACTCACACTCGTTTCTTCGTCGTCGTCGTTGGACCCTAGAACGCGCCCTACCTGTGCCGCAAGGATGGGATCCGGCTCCAGTGCCCCGGGGTAAAGTGATGTTGATCTCAGCCTGCATCTAGTTCTGGGGGGAATGATAGTGCCCGCCTCACCTGCTGTGTTATCTGCCATTTAGGTGAACGGGCGGGGATCTCTGTGGGAGAACCCGCACGCCGCAGCCACGTCCTGGAAGCCGTGTGCCGAGCGCCGCGCCGATGAGATATCAGGCAAGTGCTGCTGAAATTGATCGCTCTGGCAAATTGTTAGTTCACATGAAAGATGTTTCGTAACTTTACAGCCGTGTTCTTCCCATGTATCTTGGTTCTATTGCGTTATACTGCCCGCGGCTAAAACTGATGATGAAATTTGCTAAACGCCATGTAACGGTCACTTGTACTAATTTGGCTGGTTGGAGAAGCAAATACACTTTTCTAATGAGAAATACTCTCTCCACATTTGTTTAATTAAAGGCTAGTGTATGGGTGCACATAACACATGCTTCCTGTTTTTTCCCCAGACGTCGTGAAAACACACCACATTCAGTTCTTGTTATGCCTTCCTAGCCATAGCACATGGACTTTCGCCATGAAACCATAACCGCTGTCGTTTTTCTTGGAAGAATGGATCAACAGTTCTCTACATAGCTGGACTCGGATGAAATTATATGGGCGTTCATCCTCTGTTTATGTTAAACAATCTCAACTTAAGAAACATGACAAAACAGTCACTTGAAACCTTGGTTGCATTCTGACAATTATCAATGTTTTCTTTTCTCTCTACTATTCTGCAGACCTTGTGTCAGAGAATGAAACTTCCGGATATATTTTTATTCATGCTGAGGGTGGATTGAACCAGCAACGCATAGCTGTACGTATGTGCTCTATTTACACTAGCTACCTTTCGAATTCTTCTGCTTTAATAACACATGCTTATTATTTTTATTTTCAAGCTTGAACTTCGATGGAATTATTTGGTTATGAAAATTTGTTTAATTCTGGTGCCTGATTATTTCTGTACTAAATGCATCTTGACTATGTTCACTAGTTAATTGATCTACATGATAAATTTGCAGATATGTAATGCTGTCGCAATTGCTAAGATAATGAATGCTACACTTATTTTGCCTGTGCTGAAGCAGGATCAAATATGGAATGACCAAACGTAAGTGATGAATAAGATTCCCTTTTCTTATTCGGATCCTGCTTGTTTACACCCGTTTGTATCCATTATGTTAGATTTTTTGCAAGTCTGTAATATTTGACAACCTTACTGTTTCTATTCAGGAAATTTGAAGACATCTTCGATGTAGATCATTTTATAAATTATTTGAAGTATGATGTGCGCATTGTTCGAGATATTCCTGACTGGTTCACAGAAAAAGATGAGCTGTTCACCAGTATAAAGTTAGTTGCTCCGTTTCACCTTTCATCTGTCTTGGCTGCTGTCAAGCTCAAAAGCTTGATAAACACATGAATGATATTGATTTTGGGAGCTTTATATTCTTTCATATTAAATCGACATTAGCATGTCTAGGGAGGAAATATTTACTCCTACAGCACATGACCATGAACAACAAGCCAACCAGATGACTTCTGCTGCTTTTGGTGTAGCGGTATAGTTATGTCATTTTCAAATTAATCTGTTTTACATGTATGTTATGCTGTTATGCAAGAACTCGTTAGTCCATGCAACTCAAGTTGTATGTGCTTGAAACCTCATTAATGGCTCCCAAGTCTGCTTGCCCAATTCAAATTATCACTATTGGATGCTGAGAATTTTGTATGTTGCAACAAAATTGTATTGCTGGGACATTGCAATGGTTTCTGCTTCTCCTAAGTTCTCTTCGTTTCCTATCATTTCTTCATATCCACTAGGCATTTGTACCAGTGACTATATTATGTTGCCAAGCTGGTTGATACTGATATCCCAGTTTATTATATCAGTTCAAACTATAGTAGCAGCTGTCATGTGCGTTAATCATGATTGGTTGTCACTTGTGCATTTCGGAGCATGATAGTTTGCTGACAGATACCTATGGCTTCTTCTACTTGCGAACTGGCTGATATCAACATTTAATCCATTTATCATCTGAAGAAACATTTAACCCATTTATTCTGGCCTGTCCACTGGCTAAGAATTTTCCTAGTAGTTGGAACTTTTTCATTTCCGAACCAATACCTGTGAAATGTTTGGCAAATATCAGTAATGCTGCCAGGTGCAAAATGGTGCCAATCTGTATATTTAGCTTTATGGTTACAGTAATTTGCTTATGTTGTGTGAGCTAAAATATATTTGTTTCTGCTTGTTGCATTTGTTGTTTTGCTTACGTGCAACACAAACATATAATTATACTTAGTTGTAAATTTTCTTATTATTTATGCTGTTTTTGACAGGCGTACTGTAAAAAATGTCCCAAAATATGCATCTGCGCAGTTTTATGTCGACAATGTGCTTCCAAGGATCAAAGAGAAAAAGATAATGTCTATCAAGCCATTTGTTGATAGGTTGGGGTAAGTGTTAATAGCATTTTGTGAAGATATTTTCATGGTGTTCTGTTCATATATCTTGAGATTTGTACATATTTGGTTAGCCTACAACTAGGTTTCACATTAGAGTCTTTCATGTCAAGTTTTCACACAGAGTTTATTACTTGCTATTTGGTCACTTTCATTGTTGTGACTTATAGCTATAGTCTAATGTGAGCTCACCGTTTCAGGTATGATAATGTTCCAATGAAGATTAACCGGCTCAGATGTAGAGTTAATTATCATGCCTTAAAGTTTCTACCTGGCGTTGAAGAAATGGCCGACAAGCTGGCAACGCGGATGAGGAATCGAACTGGCAATGTAAATCCCTACATGTAAGCTTAGTTAACTGTTTTCAGATTAACCTGCTTGAAGTTGGCAAACTCTTACATATCTCACACTCAGCTATTCTTACTTTTGAAGGGCTCTTCATCTTAGATTCGAGAAAGGGATGGTGGGTTTGTCATTCTGTGATTTTGTCGGAACCAGAGGGGAGAAAGCAATGATGGCTGAATATAGACAAAAACAATGGCCAAGACGCTTCAAGGTGATGTTCTAATGTGAATTGTCTATCATCTGGAAGTTAGATAATGATATGAGCCTGAAGAGGAATAAGGTGACAGGGTACAGTGCTTAAATATACTTCCTTCTCTTGCATGCAGAATGGATCTCACTTGTGGCCTTTAGCGCTGGAAAAGAGAAAAGAAGGCCGCTGCCCGCTTGAGCCTGGGGAAATAGGTTTTATTTTGCGTGCAATGGGATATACAAAGGAGACTCAGATATATGTTGCATCAGGGCAAGTGTATGGTGGAAACAGTAGAATGGCGCCGCTGAGGAATATGTTCCCCAATTTGGTAGGTGCTTACGTAGCAAAGTTAGTTGCCTTCAAAGTGCCTTTATATACATATTGCAAAATAACGGATGTATGTTTCATTGTTGTTTGCAGGTTACCAAAGAAGATCTTGCAAGCAAAGATGAGATAGAGCATTTCAAGAAGCATGTGACCAGCCTTGCCGCATTGGACTTCCTGGTGTGCCTGAAGTCGGACGTGTTCGTCATGACCCACGGTGGCAATTTCGCCAAGCTGATCATTGGCTTCCGGCGCTACATGGGGCGCCATAGGCTCAAGTCTATCAAGCCGGACAAGGGGCTCATGTCGAAGTTCTTCGGTGACCCCTACATGCCATGGGCAACCTTCGTGGAGGATGTGATGATCACTCACCAGACACGAACTGGCCTCCCCGAGGCGACCTTCCCACACTATGACCTCTGGGAAAACCCCCTCAGCCATTGCATGTGTAGAGCTTAAATTGTAGACTACGGGTGAATGTGCATAGCTTAATTAATTCATTTGTTCATACAATCCATCCTGTTTACTGTAAGTTGTGCATAATTATATTTTCGTCTGTGTGTCGAGTTTTTTCACCAGAACTACCTGTCTATGAAAAGTTCAATTGATGTGTATATACATTTCACCCAAAGAATAGTTATTGAATAATTGAACAAAAAGATTTCCATTTCATTAAGCCCGAGGGCGCTGTTACAGCTGATCGACATGATTCATTCATTGACGAATACTCCATCGAGTTGGAAGAACGCTACACTTCAGCAGACTAAAATTTCCGAAGCATAGCTAGCTGCATAAAGTTATACTGTACATTTCTACATGACCAGCCCGCGCCTGCAAATAGGGCAAGACAGTTTGCTCTCGATGGCGAGCTCCAAGCATCGGCCATGGAAGACGTGGGGCTTGCGGCACCCCGGCCACGCAACGATGTCGTCTCCCTCCAGCTGGTCGAAGCAGATGCTGCAGTCATCCCCGGCGGCGACCATCCTTCTTCGCTTTGTCGGCCTCTGTTCGCCATCCGTGTCGTTGTCGTTGGTGGATTTGTTGTCTTCATCATGGCCGCACCGCATCAGCTCCGGCAGGTTCAGCACCATGCCCGTGAAGCGCGTGGGCCACGGCTGCGCCGTCATGTCCTTTAGGGCGGCGTGCATGTGCCCCATGCTCTCCTGCGTGCAGTTCGCCGGCCGAAGGATACCGACATCGACGAACACCTTGATGCGCGCGGCGCCCGCCGGGAGGCTCGCCTCCGACGCCATGCTCGTCCATAGCTCCCGGAGCTTCTCGCAGAGGCCGTCAGGGTATATCAGGTGGGCCAGCGACGCGCCGGCCCACGCGAGCGACCTGGCCCCGTGCCCGGCGGCGGCCATGAAGCGGAGCTGGTGCTCTCTCGTGCTCCCGCGCGCTTCCACGCTTCCGTCGGACCATGCCGCCGAGAAGCGGGTGTAACTGTAGAGCACCAGGATCTGACTCTCGCCTCCTCCTTCTTGGCTGTCCGCCTCGACCCGCATGAAGCCGGTCACGTCGCTTTCCTTGTCGTCTACTTCCTCCTCCTCCTCCTCCGCACCATAAGCATCATCATCGCTAATGCCATCGTCGTCGTACACTGTCCCATCGAACACCTCCTCGTCCTCGTCATCCTCGGAACCAACCGCCTCTCCATCGTCATCCTCCTCCTCTTCCTCCTCTAGAACCGCCTCCTGATCCCCCTCCTCAAGAATCTGCGTCTCCGCCGTTGCAAACACCATGTCGCACTCGCACCGACCGATGATCCGAACGACTGCTTCGGCGGAGTCGTCGTCGTCCCGCTCGAAGCAGACCTGGTCGCGTAGCATCACCGTCACCGGCAGCACGGTCCACTCTACCGACAGCACAAGGCTGGTCTGGTGGTCGCCGCTCCTGACGCGGACGCTCTGGCCGGCGGCGACGCTCGCAGGGTCGAGGAGCCAGGCGTGGGAGACCCAGTGGCCGGGCTTCAGAGCGACCGTCTTGGTCTCGCCGCTCCTGAGGTCCAGGACCAGGGGCCAGACGCACCTCTGCTCGGCCATGTGATCGTTGTGTTAGCATGGAATCGTGGGGTGGACGCTTATACATATCTTCTGGAACGGAATCCGAGTTGCGCTCTGGAATCGTGGGTACAGACAGTCGGACTCACTCCGAGTCGATCGTTGCCAGCCCAGGGTTTTTTAACATTTTTTTTTTGACAAAATCGTTGCCAGCCCAAGTAGGTGACACATCCGGATTGCGAGTCCGAAACGGTGGAGAACTTTTTTATCGGACCTGGCCAACACGCTGATCAGCTTGGACCATCGCTAACTATGGACGCGTGCCACCGTGAATCTCAAAGCAGAACGTCGCCCTGTCCTATTGCACTATATATAAAAGGCAGAGGAATCCGCTTCCCCTCATTCGTCCACGTCGCAGAGAAACCACAGCCGTCAGATCCGTGAAATGGACGGCCCAGATTCCTCCGCGTCACCCCCCAAACCCCCAGCACTGTACCATTTGATTATCTACCAATGAGACAATGCCACGTCGCCCGGTCACCCGACGCGCATCCGGTCACCCACCCGGTCTCCGGGTCATCTTGCAAAAAAACCTCCCCTTTTTCAATATTCACATGAATTTCACGTTTCTCTCCGCGGTAGGACCAAAAACTAATTTGCCAAAAGTCCAGGGTCTTTCCCGCAAAATGCCACGCGAGCTCCTCTCTCCCCGCGCGACGCCGTGGTCGCCGCCGGCGCCGCCGCGCGGCCCCGCCGCTTCGCCGCTTCCCGGCCGGATCCCCGACCACGGTTGGGTTCGCCGTCGGCGGATCTACCTGCCCGCCGCTAATCGGCCGCCGATACGCTCCACCGCCGCCGGAATCACGCCGTCGCGGTTCGCATTCGCCACCGCGTCCGACGCCCGCCGGCGCCGTTCCGGCGACCAAACGGCGGCGGCGCCGCCACCCCCAGGCGCGGCGCGACGAGCCGCGTCTGACGCGCCCAGGCGCGCGTCCTGGAACGCGCTGGAGCGTCGCCGGCGACCACGGCGCCGCCGCGGCGGCCACGGGTAGTTCTCCCCCTGTGACGTCAGCACGACGTCACAGGGGCCCACCTGTCAGATTTTTTTCAATTTTTTTTAAGTCCAAAGAATATCCACATAATTTTGGAAAAAAAACCTACATAATGCAAACCAATTTTTTTTAAAGTCCAAAGTACATCCATATGATTTTGGGAAAAAAAAGCTACATAATGCAAACCAATAATTAAAAAATGTCCACATTTTTTGGTTTCTTGAAAAAAAAAAACTATCCATATGATTTTTAGATAATTTTAAATAATGCAAACCAATAATTTTTAGATGAACAAATAAGTTTTGAAAATTCAAATATATAACAATCAAAATAATCTTTTTTTCCACCTTTTTGTTTTCTTTTCCTAATTTCCAAAACTTTTGCAACTTTTCAAATTCATTTCAAATTCAATTCAGACCAAATTTAAAATATATTCTGACCAAATTTAGAATTTATGTAACAATTAAAATAATCATTACATATACTAAACCTTGAAATTTTAAAATACACACAAACAAAATATAAAAAATATATCAAAATGCTAGGGAAAAATTGTCAACTATTTTCACACAAAACAAATAAATTTTCAAAGTTCAAATTATCCTACATTTATACAGGGAAAAAACAATCATATTTCAGCATTCAAACCCAAATTACAAATTCAAATATTTTGACGTGTCATATCACTTCCAACCCTGCTCATTCCGTAAACAGTAAAATACAATTCAGATTTCAATAAATTTCAAATTATTCAGTTCCTAAAATCTATATTTGAGCATTTCAACTCAAAATTCAAATTTACATATTCCAGAATTTCAAATGTCTTCCAAATCTGACCATTTTTCGTAAACATTAAAATAATACAAACATAAATACATTTCAATACGTCAAATTTTCACAAACTCAACAATCTTCTAAGCACAAACTTTCCGAATTCAAATAATACTCATATTTCAACACGATTTTTAAAAAAACATATTCGAAAAAAGAAAATATCCATCCAAATAATATGGAAAAATAATATGATTGCAAAATAAAACAAATTGCTTATCCAATTTCCCATACAACATTGAAAAATTCTAAAAAATGCAAGCTAAAAAATTCAAATATGGCCACCAAAGAAAATAAATATGATTTCCACATAATTTCAAATCATGCAACCTGCTAATTCCAAATATGTTCACACAGAAAAAATGACAAACATACCAACTTTCCATGTGATTTGAAATAATCCCAAATAATGCAAAGTAAAAATGTGAAACATGGCCACAAAAGAAAATAAATAGATCCAAATTTCCATACAATTTCACAAACGCTCTAAATAATCCCAAAAAAATGAAAAAATGCCAAAATGATAAAAAAGAACTAACTACTTACGGCATAGTGCAAACATATTTGAATATTTCAACACGGTAAATATTTGAAAGAACTCCAAATTCATTCCATAAAATGATTAAAAATGCAAAATTAATATCTTCGAAAATATCCATCCAAATAATATGATCGCAAAAAAAACTAATTGCTTATCCAATTTTCCATACGATACTGAAAAATTCTAAATAATGCAACCTAAAAAATTCAAATATGGCCACTAAAGAAAACAAATATGATTTTCACATAATTTCAAATAATGCAACCTGCCAATTCCAAATATGTTCACAAAAAAATGACAAATATGCCAACTTTCCATGAGATTTAAAATAATCCCAAATAATGCAAAATAAAAATTTCAAACATGGCCACAAAAGAAAATAATTAGAATCCAAATTTCCATATAATTTCGCAAAAACTCCAAATAATGCAAACCAAAAAATTTCAACTATACCCACAAAATAAAATGACAAATATACCAAATTTCCATAGGGAAAGGAAAATAAATATGCACGACAAAAATTCAAATTTCAAATTTCCATGGGCCTTCCAAATTTGCATATTTCGTAGACGCCAAAAGGAACTCAAATATGTTAAACTATACGAAAATAGGAATAATTTCCAAAAGCAGACGGTTTATCCACTTCAACAGTTTTGCAAACGAAAAATTCAAAAAAAAAAGCCCACGGGAGCGGCAAAGCCGCGCTTAGTCCCCTAGTTTTTTTTAATACAAGGCACAAAGTGCTCAGCTTTAAATTAATAAGACCACAGAGTTAACACATCATACGGATACATGCTGCGGCATATAGCTTGGCCATAAGAGATAAAACCGTCTAACAAAGCGACAAGTAGGATAACGGCTAACAGGGAGCCACCCCAACAATACAGATCCACACATAAGACAGCCCGGGTGACAGCAAAGACGGAACCATCACTCGAGCCTCAGGTGCTCAACCTAGCTGGACTCCTCGGACAATTTGTTGTATATAACAGCTTTAGCTTGGCCACCAGTGCCTCTAATCTTAGACGATCCTGGCCCTTGGCGTTTAGGCAACACAGCTGCAAAAAAATCAAGATTTTATAGATCACATCAACATGGTGTTTGATGATTCTTCTTTCAATGGAAAGCATGTTTCGAATGTTCCACAAAGTCCAAGATTGTGGCAAAAAAAGCGACCCCACCACCCTACTCGTTTGCCCTGACAAGCCGCTTATTAGGATGGCAAAGAATTGTGAAAAATTGGCAGGGCACCATCTATTCCCCAAGAGCTGTCGCAACACGCTCCAGGCAAACCTAGCTATGGAGTAGGAAAAGAACATGTGCGAGACGTCTTCCGTCGCGCCGCAAAGGGCACAGAACCCGTCCGAAGGCCCCTGCCTCGAAGCTAGGACCTGTCCCGAAGGCAGCCGATCAATGATAAGTTGCCCAGAAATATTTTTATCTTTTTTAGCTTCGCAGCCCAAACATCCCAGAAGTGCGCTACCGTAGCCCATTGAGCCAATTTCGCATACATGGAGGAGACTGTGAACTGTCCCGACCCTTCTAGCGACCAAGAGACCAAGTCTAGGCCTTATGTAATCGTGATGTGGTTAATCAGCTGCAAGAGCTCCTCCCATTGAGCTCTACCTGCAGCGTCAAGAGTTCTACGCAGGCGGATTGAGTTGGCTACTACATCAGCCACAGAGACCAGCAGAATACCAGCCCCGTGCGAGCAGTCTGTCCAAAATAGGGTTCGCTTCCCATTACGAATAGCGTGTCGGGCACCAAGCTTGAAGATGTGTTTGATTTTCCCAAGACTCTTCCAAAACTGCGAGCCACCTCTACTCGGGCTAGCAAAAATATCGTCATTGACCAAGTATTTGGCTCTGATCAAGTTAGCCCACAAGTTGTCCGTATCATGGTACAACTTCCATACCCATTTAAGCATGAGAGCTTTATTGATAAGTTTTGAGTTGACGATCCCCAGACCACCAAACTCCTTTGGTCGGCACACCGCCGGCAAGTTGAGGAGGTGGTATTTGCTTTTCGGGCCCGAGCCTTCCCAGAAGAATCTCGCTCTGTGTGAGTCGAACTTTGTATGCACACCATCTTGCAGTAGAAACAATTCCATCGCAAACATGGTACAGCTTCCATACCCATTTAAGCATGAGAGCTTTATTGATAAGTTTCGAGTTGACGATCCCCAGACCGCCAAACTCCTTTGGTCGGCACACCGCCGGCCAGTTGAGGGGGTGGTATTTGTTTTTTGGGCCCGAGCCTTCCCAGAAGAATCTCGCTCCGTGTGAGTCGAACTTTGCATGCACACCATCTTGCAGTAGAAACAATCCCATCGCAAACATAGGGAGGCATACTTCACTCTTATGGTAGTTGATTTTTATGGTAGTTGATTTTTAGACCAAACATTTCTTCAAAGCACATCAGCAAGAATTTCAGATTAGCAATCCCTCTATCCGTATCTTGAATCATAATTAATGTATCGTCCGCATACTGAAGGTGCGAGACCCCCCTGGAATCAGGTGAGGCACAACCCCCTGGATGTGCTCAGCTGCAGAGGCCGCAGATAACATGGCATACAGGGCTTCAACCATGAAATTGAAAAGCAGTGGCGACAAAGGGTCACCTTGCCGAACACCCCATTTTTTGCGAAAGAAAGGACCCATCTCTCCATTTATCGAAATCACCGTCTGTCCCCCTTGGACTAACTGCATAAGCCTGTGTATGACACCTGCATCGAACACCTTTCATATGCCTTCTTGAAGTCAATTTTAAACAAGACGCCCCCAGCTTCTTGTTCTTCAGTTCATGCACAATTTCCTGAAGGGCCAGAGCCCCATCAAGAATAAAACGGCCCTTTATGAAAGCGGTTTGGTTCAGACTTATCACTCTGTTAGCAATGGGGTCATGCCGGGTCGCAAAGGCCTTGGAAACAATCTTAAAAATGACGTTGATAAGGGCAATCGGCCGAAATTGTGAGATTAAGTCAGCTCCTTGGACTTTCGGAATAAGGGAAAGCATGCCAAAATTTAATCTAGCCACATCGATTCTGCCAAGGATGAAATCATTTAGGATGTGAAGAACCCCATTCTTCACAAGGCCCCAACAATGTTTGAAGGAAAGGACCGGAAACCCATCCAACCCAGGTGCCGTGTCCGACTTCATGGACATAACAAGGGCCTCTAACTCGTCTTCTGAATAGGTCAAAGCAAGACTAAGGTTCTCGTCGTCAGATACACACCTTTCCACTCCCCCAAGTGTTAGGTGCAAGGCCGCAGCTACGTGGAGCCTCTGATCCCATCAGAGCCCGGTAGAAATCATAGATATGTTCTTGGAGCTCTCTCTTGTCCGAGATTGTGTCGTGCGGAGTTGAGAGAGAAGAGATAAGATACTTACGATGCCTCCCATTGGCAATACGGGAAACGTATAAGACGCCGACGACCCGATTATACGTCGATGGCCAAATGTCGAGGCCATCGGCGTACAAGCCGAGCTAGGGCAGCCACGCACCAGGCCGTCGGCGTACAAATCCCCGTCGGCGTAGCTAGATCGGGGCCGATGGCTGCCGTCGGCGTACAAACGCCCGCCGTGACGGACCTCAAATGGGGGGCGTTTTGCTGCGCTTATACGCCGACGGCCACCGTCGGCGTATATATGTGGACTTAGACGCCGACGGCCACCGTCGGTGTATAAGTGTTCTTTTTTTTCAACTAATTATAAATGAATTTAGATTTATTTATTTCTCTATATAATATTTAATGTAGGTATAATTTATATATAAATTGGATCTATAATATTTAATGTAGGTATAATATATATATATATTGGATCTAGCATTTCCCTCCCAATTTCGGTATCCCACCCGCATAAAATAACGATTTGAGTCTTCCGGAACCCGACCCTACAACATATATATGTAAAATAAATAAAAACAACACATGTAATATACACCTACAACATAAATATTAAATATATGGCTCAATTTATCCTGCCCCGTGGTGTGACCGGCTTCACGAGCATCACTATTTCCTTAGCGAGTTTTTGGGCATATAGTTTGAAACTCCCACATCGAGCGAACGGGGGGAATATTCGCAAGAGTTGGGGTATATGTGTGTTTTTATTTCAACTATGGCCTAACCTAACACAACCAAGCAAAAAATTCCACTGGCCTACCCCCTCTCGGCTTCGGTCAAGGGGGAAGACGGGAACTTTGACATTTTTCCAGCGGATTCAGGGTTTCGCCGAAGCGGGGCCCCGGAGCGTCGGAACCCCACCCAAACCTAGGTTGTGCCATACCATATGTATACAAGTGTGTTGTGTGTTGTAAATGTGCAATATCCTACTCCGGGGTGTGACCGGCTTCACCGACTTCACTTTCTCTCTAGTGAGTTTCTGCACTTAGAGGTGAAAACTCCCCTTTCGGGCGAACCGGGTGGAATCTTGTGTTGATTTGGGGTAGACATTGGTTTCTCATGTTCCTATGGCCTAACCTAACACAACCAAGCAAAAAAGTCCACTGGCCTACCCTCTTTCGACGCCATTCAAGGGGGTAGACGAAAACGTTATGGTTTTTCCAGCGAATTCAGGGTTTCGCCGAAGCGGGGCATCGGAGCGTCGGAACCCCACACAAACCTAGGTTGTCCAATATCATATGTATACAAGAGTGTTTTGTGTCTTAAATGTCCAGTATATCCTACTCCGGGGTGTGACCGGCTTCACCGACTTCACTTTCTCTCTAGTGAGTTTCTGCACTAAGAGGTGAAAACTCCAGTTTCGGGCGAATCAGATGGAATATTGTGTTTATTTGGGATAGACTTTGGTGTCCCACCTTCCTATGGACTAACCTAACACAACCAAGCAAAAAGTCCACTGGCCTACCCCCTTTCGACGCCATTCAAGGGCGTAGACGAAAATGTTAGGGTTTTTTCCAGTGGATCTAGGGTTTCGCCGAAGCGGGGCCCCAGAGCGTCAGAACCCCACCAAAACCAAGGTTGTGCCATACCATATGTATACAAGTGTGTTGTGTGTTTGAAATGTGAAAGATCCTACTCCGTTGTGTGACCGGCTTCACCGGCATCACTTTCTCTCTAGTAAGTTTCTACACTTAGAGGTGAAAACTCCCGTTTCGGGCGAACAAGGGGCAACCTTGTGACAACTT
The DNA here is from genome assembly GCA_947311845.1 of Poa pratensis. Lineage (NCBI taxonomy): Eukaryota > Viridiplantae > Streptophyta > Magnoliopsida > Poales > Poaceae > Poa > Poa pratensis. The sequence goes on from CAMZMU010000068.1 coordinate 37,868,813, forward strand.
GTGACAAAAGTTGGTTTCCCACCTTCCTATGGACTAACCTAACACAACCAAGCAAAAAAGTCCACTGGCCTACCCCCTTCGACGCCGTTCAAGGTGGTAGACGAAAACGTTAGGGTTTTTCCAGCGGATCTAGGGTTTCGCCGAAGCGGGGCACCGGAGCGTCGGAACCCCACCAAAACCAAGGTTGTGCCATACCATATGTATACAAGTGTGTTGTGTGTTTCAAATGTGAAATATCCTACTCCGTTGTGTGACCGGCTTCACCGACATCACTTTCTCTCTACTAAGTTTCTACACTTAGAGGTGAAAACTCCCGTTTCGGGCGAACCGGGGGAAATCTTGTGAGAACTTGTGATAGAAGTTGGTCTGGTATGTTCCCATGGCCTAACCTAACACAACCAAGCAAAAATTTCCACTGGCCTACCCCCTCTCGGCTCTGGTCAAAGGGGTAGACGGGAACTTTGACTTTTTTCCAGCGGGTCTAGGGTTTCACCGAAGCGGGGCCCCGGAGCATCGGAACCCCACCAAAACCTAGGTGTTGCCATACCATATGTATACAAGTGTGTTGGGTGTTTGAAATGTGAAATATCCCACTCCGGGGTGTGACCGGCTTCACCGACTTCACTTCCTCTCTAGTGAGTTTCTGCACTTAGAGGTGGAAATTCCCGTTTCGGGCGAACCGGGGGCAACCTTGTGACAACTTGTGAGAAAAGTTGGTTTGCTATGTTCCCATGGCCTAACCTAACACAAACAAGCAAAAAAGTCCACTGGCCTACCCCCTTTCGACGTCGGTCAAGGTGGTAGCCGAAAATGTTAGGGTTTTTCCAGCGGATCTAGGGGTTCGCCGAAGCGGGGCCCCGGAGCATCGGAACCCCACCAAAACCAAGGTTGTGCCATACCATATGTATATATAAGTATGATGGGTTTTTCAAATGTCCAAGCTCGGGGTAGATATGCCGGCCCCACCGGACTAGGTTTTCAATAAAACCGGATAGCTAGAGTGCCGGAATCACTCAAAAATTTGCGTGTGGTCATACCATATAATAAAATAAATTATAATAAAACTCTATAAATTTATAATGTAATAAATTATAATGGTTTACAATATTAAAATTAAATAATATGAAAAAAGGAAAAAAAGCCTACGCCGACGGCTTTGCCGTCGGCGTAGGTCCACCTTATCTACTTGACCCACCCGCACCTACCCCAACCACCATATCCACCCGCGCGCCGCTCTCCTGTCCAACCCCGCACGCCGCCGCTGCTGTCCGCCGGCCGCCCCTAGCCGTCCTCCTCCGCCGCCGCCTGTAGCTGTCCTCCTCCGCCTCCGCGGCCGGCTGCCACTCGCCCGCACCTCGCCGCGCCTCCCCCGCACCTCGCCTGCCTCCCCTGACCTCGCCCGCTCCGCCGCAGGTACCCTCCACGCCGCCAGGTGCTCCCCGCCCCTCCCTATTTTTTGTGTATTTTAGATTTAGGTCTCCTTTGATTCGTGGGAGCTACAGTACAAATTCCTATGGGAATTGAAATCCTACACTTTTCCTACAAGGATCCTATGAATCAAAGGAGGCCTTAGGGGTTTTTAGGAGTAGGATTTTAGGAAAATAGATGGAAAATTAGTGGTAGAAAATAGAAAAATAGATGGAAAATTAGTGGTAGAAATTAGAAAATAACAAAATGATTTTAGGGATAGATGTAGCAAATAAAATGTTGTTGACAATTATAGAAGGAAAATTTAGGTGTTGGTGTTTACATATATTCATTTCATATATGACTAACCCCTGTATCAAATGCTTTTACTTAACTAAGTATCATGTCGGAGCCGGAGCAAAAGTTTTGTGGTGTTCACCGGAGACCCACGAAGATCCCGACTTGGGCAGCTCAGATCACAGTGGATCACAGGAAGATCCAGCTTGGTACTTTCAGGTGCCCGTGGCAGGCGGCCCGCGCCTACGACTGTGCGGCGGTCCAGCACTTTGGGGCGAGAGCGATCCTCAACTTTGAGGATGAGCGGAGCGTGGCGCATATGTTAGCGCCAGATGGCATGAGGATCGCGACGAGGGCCGAGGAGAGGGAGCACCGGCAGGCAGAGAGGCTGCTCAGGGCGCGCCACCAGCGCGAGGAGGATGACCCCTTGATCAAGGATCTCCTCCTTGATCCCCAGGTGATGGCGGTCTAGTGCTAGGTCCTCAGCGAGAGTCGGCAGCAGCGCGGGTATTGCGAGGCCGGCCCCTCCGGCACGCAGCAGCAGGGCGAGGTCGGCCCCTCCGGCATGCAGCAGCAGGAGGACTCTAGCAGCACCCTGTCCTCTTGGTGGGACCGCTTGGACGACGTCACTGACACCGGCGCGAGTTGAGTTTAGGATGTCTATCATCCTACCTGTCGTACTACTAGACTTACCTTGCTACCTGTTGTACTGCTAGACTTATCATGCATGCTACCTATGTATTATTGTGCTACTTGTCTATATGTGTTATGTTTAGCTAATATGGTTACATCGTTCTATGGTTTATTCTGTTTTATGTTTAATTAAGCTTGCATGATCCTCTATATAGGTATAATCTAATGTGTCGATCCCCATCGTATGCATCGACGGCCAGACCGAGAGTAGTTTACATTTGTTGCATCCAACCTCTATAAAAGTACTTGCATATGTTCCTCCATCGTATCAAGGAGAGACGGAGAGAGATAGCAGAAAAACGCAAAGCAAGTTCCAATAGATAGCTAAGGGTAAATAAAATTGACATATTCAGTTAACCATATTTAGCTTTAAGGCCCATATGTCGATTGTGTGCTTTTTCAGATGACGTAGCTTCCCGCCAGCCAGCATCGTCGGTCCCGCGCGTCATTGTGGGGCTTCTTCACCAGCTGAGGGGGGCCGCCTCGGTGCCCCTGTTTCATCGCCCTGCTTCCGGAGCACGTCCTCGACCTTCTCCGGCCACCGATCACGCATCGAGGGTATAAATCTTTCGCCTCTCTTGCTGCATAGGTTTATTTTTGTCTAGATCACCAAGTCAGTCGCGTAACCCGAGTCAGATCCCGTCCGGAAGGGTTACAAATTTATAAATATGCAGGATTGTCCATCTTTGCATATTTATAACCGTAACTCTTCCGGATTGTCCTGTTGGACAGCGCGAGTATGTGTAGATCGAGTCGTGTTCCATGTTCTACCCCTTCCCGAGACGGAATTTCGGCAGCACCTCCCCGTTGTTCTTCGGATGCACACCCTCTCGGCTTGACAAGCTCGAGACGTGTATTCTGAAGAACAGCGGGGAGGTGCTGCCGAAATTCCGTCTCGGGTCGGGGTAGAACATGGAACACGACTCGATCTACACATACTCGGGTGGGATAGGCCCTTCCTATTAGAAGTTTAGGTGAACCCTTGCATGCTGTAAAAGATAAAATTTGGCCGTAATAAATTGGTGACATTGAATAAATTTACGGTGACATTGCATGCATTTAATTTCATATTATTATTATTTGGCTCATAGGAAAGCAGAGGATGGCTGATAATGGGTGGATGTACAGTGGCCGAACTAGTCAGGTTGACAGAACAGACGAGTGGGTATGGAAGACCAGTTTGTTAGTGAAGGAGTTTGCGCGTGGTTCAAAAAAGTCAGGCATGCGTCCAAACTGCCCTTGCGTTCGTTGCAAGATGCGTAAACGTCAGGGAAAGGATGAGATGACTAAACACCTCTGGTCTCATGGGTATATGCCGAACTTCGTCACGACAGTCGACTTTGATGACTACGAACGCGAGAATGGTAGGGTGATGCGGCAGCGGATCAATGGCAATGAAGATGATGGGATTAGAAACTGGCTAGATGATCTCCGTGATGGCGACGTGCCAGATTCGCCACCCTCACAGGAGGAACCGCCAGAACCGAGGAGCCTCCAGAACCGGAGGAACCGCGTGAACCAGAGGACCCGGAGCCAACCGCGAAGGCCTTCTTTGATATGATGGCCTCGGCTCAGAGGCCTCTGTTCGAGGGTGCAAAAATTTCTCAGCTCGATGCCATCTCGCAAGCACTAGCCATAAAGCTCGAGTACGGCAACACCCGTTCATGCTTTGAAGCGCATCTGCAAACATATGGTAACATGTTGCCCGAAGGGCATTGTCTGCCTAAAAGCATGTACGAAACGAAGAAAATCCTGCGAGATCTCAGCATGGATTATAAAAAGATAGATTGTTGTCCAAAAGGATGCCTTTTGTTTTGGAAACAGTTTGCGGATGACAAGTACTGTAGCCTGTGTGGGGCCTCTAGGTATCATGAGGTAAACGAAGCCGATGGTCAGAAGACGCAGACAAAAGTCGCCATTAAGATTCTTCGTTACCTCCCATTCATAAACAGAATCAAGCGGCTTTACATGAACAAAGAGTCTGCCACACAGATGCAGTGGCACAAGACGGGGAAGAGATACAAGGATGAGCACGGACGGGTAAAGATGGGACATCCATCTGATGGTACGGCATGGAAGAACTTTGATATGAAACACCCCGATGAGGCAGAGAGGCTCGAAACGTCAGAATCGCGATAGCAACCGATGGATTCAATCCATATGGTATGTCGACTGCCTCGTACAGCTGCTGGCCCGTGTTTGTTATTCCGCTCAATCTCCCTCCGGAGCCCTAATGCAAAAGAAGACCATATTCCTGTCGCTGATCATTCCAGGTCCTGAATACCGGGGAAGAATTTAAGTGTCTACATGCAGCCGATTGTGGATGATCTGAACCACTCTTGGCACCACGGGACGTTGACATATGATCGTGCATCGAAGACAAACTTCTTGATGAAAGTTTGGTTCCACAATTCCATGCACGACATGCCCGGGTACGCCCTAGTCTGCGGATGGTGTACAGCTGGTAAGTGGCCATGCCCAGTGTGCAGGAACCGACTTGAGTTCATGTGGCTAAGCGCGGGTAAGAAGTATTCCGCGTTTGACACACATCGAAAGTTCCTCAAAAGAGGGCATCGTTTAGAGAAGACAAAAAGAACTTCAAGAAGGGCAGAGTTGAGCATGAAGAAAAAGAGATACCAACTTTCGATGGTGCAGCTGTTGATGCCGAGCTAAGTGCTCTCGTGCCTGCTGGGGGAAATGGCCCACGATATGTGGGATATGGTGTGACGCACAACTGGACTCACGTGGCAGGCTTGACGCAACTCGAATATTACAAGGACCTCGAACTTCCCCATAGCATCGATGTGATGCACACCGAAAAGAATGTTGGAGAGTCCCTCTTTCACACAGTCCTGAACATTCCTGAGAAGTCGAAGGATAATGTTAAGGCTAGAGTCGATGTCAAGAAGCTCTGTGATAGGAAGAGATTACACATGAAGCCTCCTGAAGGCCGTCGAAAGAACTGGTTCAAGCCGCATGCCGACTTCTGCCTTAATAGTATGCAAAAGGCTGAGGCATTCTTTTGGCTCAAATTCGTCGTGATGTTCCCTGATGGCTATTGTTCGAATATAAGTAAGGGAGTCAATATAAAATCAGGAAAAGTCACCGGGCTCAAGAGTCACGACTATCATATATGGATTGAGCGGCTGCTGCCGGTGATGGTTCGAGGGTATCTCCCCGACCGTGTCTGGCGAGTGCTCGCGGAGTTGAGCCATTTCTTTCGCACGCTCTGTGCTAAGCAGATATGTCCCCTGATTATTCAGAAGCTGCATGATCTAGTGCCGGAGTTGCTATGCAACTTAGAGACGATATTTCCGCCAGGCTTCTTTACTCCGATGGCACATCTTGTTGTGCATCTCGCGAACGAGGCACTCTTGGGTGGACCGGTGCAGTTTCGTTGGCAGTTTTGTATTGAGAGAGAGTTTAAGTATATTCGAACCAAATGTGGAAACAAAAATAAGATTGAAGCATGCATAGCTGAGGCAACTATCCTCCAGGAGATGACAGACGCCAGGCTAACGTACTATCCCGATGATGTTCCCACTATGCATAACCAGGCCTCTCGGTACAATGTCGACGAGCCCAAGCAAGACCCCAAGCTCGCCCTCTTCCAGTTTCCCGGTGGCAAGGCCGGTGGCGCAAAAAGGTATACCTTGACCAATGAAGAGCTGGAGTGCATAATGCTCTATGTGCTTATGAACATGAAGTGGTCCGCGACGGGGAGGAGAAGAGGGCAGTTTCCTTAGGTAAAATGGTGAACAAATTACTTTGCAACTACTAACTCGGTTTTGGTCTAATACGTATTTTCTCCTTTTAGCCAATTCAAGGATGAAATGTGGTCGGGAACATCAGAGGGACCCGATGAAGCCGAGCTGGACACTCTTTTGAAAGAGGGTGCCCCCGGAAAGAAAAAATTCACGGCTTGGTTCAGGGAAAAGGTAATTTCTAACCTGTCCCTTCTACCTTGCAATCCGTGTCTTGTCCCTCCTACTAATGCACAAACAATTTGTACTTGTAGGGAGCTGATCCCAACGTTGTGATGTCGATGAGTTGAGATGTGTCTCCCAAGGTTGTAACCGTAGAGTCGAGATGTATGAGAAGTATGATGTGAATGGGTACCGCTTCCATACAGAGTTTCACCAGAACAGTCGGCCTAATGCAAAGACTATAAATACCGGGGTCTTCACCAAAGGAGCCGGTGAATTTGATTACTACGGAAGGTTACAGAACGTATACGAGCTGACGTTCAATAACACGAACATAGAACTCAAGCTCGTTGTGTTCAAATGCCACTGGTTCGACCCTGTGGATGGACTTAAAAGTACCCCTTCCATTGGGTTAGTTGAAGTTAAGCCTTCAACCACCTACCATGGATCCGATGTCTTTGTTGTGGCTCACCAAGCCAGGCAAGTTTATTATTTGCCCTACCCATGCAAGAAAGAGGAACTCATTGGCTAGGAAGTCATGTTCCATGTATCGCCACATGGTAAGCTACCCATGCCCTCGGAAGACGATTACAACAACATTGACCCTAAAACATACGAGGGGATTTTCTATCAAGAGGAACAAACCTTTGGGGACTTTGGCATACAAGGTCTTGAGGACCGCGAGGACAATGCACAGACAGGTGGTGACTTAGTGATGGATGTAAAGGACATATATATGCTCAACAATTTACATTCTGATGACGATGAGGAGTCTCCACCGTGCGATGAGGTTCCAACTTACACACGTGATAGTGATGTTGATAGTGATGATGAGAACCCAAGACTTAAATTTTTTTTTTGACAGAGATACCGTAGGGAAAAATCCCTACGGTGTAGATTTTATATTAATAATCAGAGAAAAACCAGCGGTTTTTCAATACATGAAACTTACTTCAGGTGAGGGTCTTTTATGTCCTTATGCGTAGTATTTACTTTTCAACATGCTTAGTCTTTCAACATGCTTCTTCTTAATTGCATTACATCTTTATTCTTATTTTCTACATTTTATTATGTCTTTATTATGCTTAGTATTTATTTTTTCAACATGCTTATTAATTGCATTACGTCTTTATGCTTCTTAATTGGATCATGTCTTTATGCTTAATTGTTTACCCTTTCTCAATGCAGGTGATTGACCAAGATGAGCCAAGGCAAGGAATCATCGGCCTCCTTGCTAAAGGTGATGCTCCAGAAGAAAGCTACTAAAGTGGAAGAGAGCCTATTCCGAACCCGCGTTACCTGTCTGACAGTGGTGAGAGAGGAGGTGCTGGACGAATGTTTGGATGAATTCGAACTATGTTTGTGTCATTTGGAGTTTGTATGAATGCTTGGATGAATTTGAATCATGTTTGTGTCATTTGGAGTTTGTATGATGGTTTGAATTATATCTATATGATGTTCTGTGATGTTTTAAAATTTATGCAATTTTAATTGTATTTAAAATGTGCTAGAAACCAGTAGCAACAATCAGCAAAAAAAAGAAAATATGGTCACTCATACACCGACGGCACGGACGCACAGGATGGCGCCACGTCGCCCGAAGTGGACCAAATGGTCACCCATAATGCCGTCGGCGTATGTCATCTCCCAGGCGCCCAGAAAGCGGCCACGTGGCGCTCAACGGCCGACGGCAATGCCGTCGGCGTATGTTGAGCTAACGGAAACATGGGGATGCCGTGTTGTGGGGCCCACCACAGCGTACGCCGACGGCCGCCTCAGACGCCGACGGCAGATTGGGTACGCCGACAGTCCGAGACGCCGACGGCGTATGTATACGCCGACGGCATGCGTGCATACGCCGTCGGTGTCTTGGTCGATTCCTGTAGTACATGGAAATAGCCAGTATTTGCGTCCCCACGCAAGGCCCAATGAACTCTGCCACGTTGTTTCCAGTGTTCTTCTTCCATCTTAATAATGTTCAAGAGTTGTTCTTCTAGGTGTAGACGGAAGGCCCAGTCCTCCTCGTCCAACCCGTACATCCGCTCTTGCGTCAAGGTTTTTGATTTGGTTGAGGATAAGATCCTTCTTTATCTTCGCATCCTTGCCGAGATTGCGGCTCCACCCTCTTAAGAACTGACACATGCTGGTGCTCATAAAATTCCACCAGCCCACAGTATCTCTGCCACCAACCACACTGGCTAGCTCATTCCATTTACGAAGCAGCAAGAGCTTGAAATGTTCTAATTCGAACCACCCAGTTTCGAAAAAGAACCTATTACTGCAAGTACAAACCTGGGTTCATTACAACACACACAGCGCTAGGAAAGAAATAACTACTGGCCCCATCATCACAACACACACAGTCCCTGAACAGATTCAGTACGCAACTGCTATTACATAGTCTTCATGCTGCCGACAGAGAGAGTTTTTAAACAGCTGAACACACGGGGAAGCAGCCACTTTGCTAGGAGCTATTGGTAATGCGAGGATCACAATCCAATCCTGCGAATGATCGGATTTCATCCATGGCTTTGCCCAAAGATCTCCCGCGTAACTTTCGGGGTGATGTCAGCTCCATGTTGCAGCATTCCTTGAAGACCGTTTTTCTGAAATTTCACCCACACATGTATTGTAAGAAATTGCGGATAAACATAATCACATTAGTAGGCTCTTTTGGTCTGATACGTTGGAAGCCGTATTTATTCCTAGTCTTCCACACAGCCCAAAACACAGCTACTGCCCCTATCATAACAGCAGTTCTATCTCTACCAACAAAACCTGACAGCCACCTGTGACATAGATCAGAAAAACTTTCTGGAGCCTGCCCAGCTCCTAATGCTATGATCACCGCGGTCCAAACATATTTAACTCGAGGGCAGGAAAATAACATGTGCTCTGTAGTTTCATGATTGTCACAAAATTCACACAATTCCACTTTCTTCCAACCCCTCTTCCTCAAGTTTTCTTTGGTCAGAATCTTATCCCTAATCAGAATCCAACTAAATATGTCAGAGGTAATCTGAGACTCCACAGTTTTCTATAAGGAAAAGAAACTCTTGTTGCAATAAGGACTGAATACACATACTTAACCAAAAAAACTTCTGATTTAGTTAGCAGCATCCTCACCCTATCAGGTGAGTCAGTCAACTATGCATGGCCACAAACACTAGTAGGAGAAGGCATTTCTGTGGCGCACCAAAAAAGCTTTCTATGGCGCACGGTGGGTGCGTCACAGAATACTCGCCACACAAATATTATTTCTGTGGCGCACGGAGCCATGCGCCACAGAAAGTAGACAATTCTGTGGCGCACCGCCTGCATGCGCCACAGAAAAATTGCTCATGCGCCACAGAAATATTTGTCCATGCGCCACTAAATGTTTTCGATAATTTGCTGAATTTGACAATAATTTATCTGTGGCGCACTAGATTCGTGCGCCACAGAATACGGTGCGCCACAAAATTATTTCCCATGCGCCAATAAATTATTTGCTGTCTTATCGATTATTTGCTGTATTAATTTGACAATAATACATGTATATTACAGTATTTATATAGAAAATAATAGAAACAGTAATATATTTTGATACGGTATTAAAACAGACAGATAAATATGTCATCACATCACTTAGAGCCCGAGATACATACATGTATAGTGACAATTAACTGGTACAAAAGTTCACACAAGTCTTACTATAAATGTAGTTTTCACGACCGCCTAAACTAGGATCAAACAGAGTACACGTCCACGTCCACGTCCTGCTGATCAAGGAGTCTTCTTGTTGAGCGGCGCCGGGAACGGTTTGTAGCCGTCTTTCGTCGTCCACGTCCTGCTATCATTTTGCAGAGCTAGGTGTTCTTTGATTTGCCTCTGATGCAACCCTGGAAATGGATACAACCATGTATTAGTGTTCATATTTGTAACCATGTCAATATTTGTGCAGTGTCAATATAGGTATATATATTGGTTAATAATATAAATAGATTGAGTATGATAAGTCTATAGTAAAGAAAATAAAGAAGCACTTATTGCGAGTATGCATGATTTATCCTATCATTGGCTTTGTTGAAGATCCCTTTGATGTCACAACATCGTCGTAGATGATTCGCGACAACTCCATCTGGATGAGATGAAAGTCTTCTCTAAGCTTATCCTCGGCGATTTTCCCCGCATTTTTGGTCCATTGTCGGATACTAGATGGCAACTTTGTTTTCAATGCATCCCGAACAAACCCTTTCATGAGATGGAGGACGTAGAAGGCATCCTTCACGCTGCCATGCTTCTGCTTCATGCAATCGAACTGGGTCCCATGCCTGAACCGGTGTTTGTTGTCCTGCGTGAAACATTCCCCGTTCGTCTGTCCTTGTTCGAAGTGGCCTCCCTTTTGGGCGTAGCCCTCGAGACTCATCGAGAACACCCTTTATTCTGGTGTAGTCTTTCTTATTGCTTGAACTCACCGTGTCCAAATAAGTGGCAATGGACCACCTCGGGTTTAGGATGATGAGTATGCAGTACTTGTCCTGGTCGGAAAAAATGCAGTGGAAAGGATCAACAACGGAAGAAATCTATAAGAAAGCATAAGATACGACGGCGGCAAGCGGATGTGTACTTACTCGGGAAAGAAAGGTAGAAGAAGGTTGTTCTTCCTCTTGTTGTTCAGCATGAACCTCTGCAGGTACTCCGTGGCCTTGTCCCGTGTATTTGATCCTTCCACCAGCTGACTATAATGCATGTAGTAGGGATCCACTACCGTGATGTACGTGGCAACATCTCTCTGGATCTTCATCGCCATATTGATCGCGTATAGGCGGACCAAGTTATAGTCCAACCGTCTAGAGTGAAACAGGTTGAAGACGTCCTCGAACGCTATGAAGAACAGATCGGCGGGGGCTTCAGTAACGAAGTCCACTTTCTTTGGTACCTGGACCGTCAACACCGAGTAATTTGGATTCTTGTCTTTAAGAAGCAGGCCCTCCATCGTGAAGATAGCTTCATGCAAATAGAGCATGGGTCCTTTTTTGAGACAGACCAGCTCCGGAGGCAGCAACGGTTTACCAGCTACATGAACTCTGGTCAAGCTATCTGCACGGGGTGATGTCATGTCTTCATGACCCCGGATAACCTTAGGAGCTGGCTGGCTCGTAGAGCTGCCTTGCCTACTTCTCTTCACAGGCTTCTTGATCTTCTCTGGGGATGGTGGGGTGCAGTGAACCCGCGCAAACCGTCCGTGTCAGTGTGCCAAGGCTGAAAATGTTACCCGGTTTGTCTGGAGCTTGATCGCCGGCTTCCGGAGGCGTGTTTTGAGAAAAACTCAGGCGCTGGCATGTAGTGCGACGACCAGGTTGATCACCGTGAGCGCGGAAGGGTGGTTCCTCATCCATAGCAGGCATGTACAAATCTTTGCTCGCGCCCGTGTTGAGGAAGCCATTGACGTTGATATTATCATCATCATCGTCGTTGCCATCAAGTTGACACTAGTACAGAACGACACATCGGAAACGGGCCAAAAACCCCTTCGACAACGGAGAAAGGGTCCGTGTCCCCGCCTCTGTCACTGATGTGAAGCCTCACAATGGCAACGGAGGAGATAAACCATTTCTGATGTATTTAACATTAGACACGGAGTTTTGCTAATAACCGTTTCTAATAACGGTTATAGGAAAACAAAAAAAACACGGTGACGGGTTGTGCCGTCGATGGAGCCCCGCTCCATGCGACTAGACGGCCGCCCGGTCGTCACCGTATTCCTGTACGCTCTGCTTTACAAAAGTTCATCTGTGCGCGTGGCTGGAGCTCTGCTCCTATGTCTTCACGGCCGCCAGATGAACATCTACTGTCTTTCCTGCTGCGCAAAATGTACTGCTCCTGGTGACGGCACCGTGTATGGAGCCCCGCTCCTAGGTCTTCACGGCAGTAGCATCGTCACGAAGCATCCACCAAGCCCTTGAAACAACGAATATTCTTTGTTAAAAACAGCAAACAAAGCTAATAAATAGAGCCAATAAGCAGTAAATAAAGCAAACCGAGCTAAATACATAGCTGAAGAGCTAACTAACAGAGCAAACCAAGCTAAATAAGTAGCTAACATAGCTGAACAGAGCTAACTAACAGAGCAACCCGAGCTAAATAAGTAGCTAATATAGCAAATACATATCTGAACAGAGCAAACCGAGCTAAATAAGTAGCTAACATAGCAAATACATAGCTGAACAGAGCTAACTAACAGAGCAAACCGATCTAAATAAGTAGCTAATATAGCAAATACATAGCTAAACAAAGCAAACCGAGCTAAATAAGTAGCTAACATAGCAAATACATAGCTGAACAGAGCTAACTAACAGAGAAAACTGAGCTAAATAAGTAGTTAGCATAGCAAATACATAGCTAAACAAATCAAACCGAGCTAAATAAGTAGCTAACATAGCAAATACATAGCTGAACAGAGCTAACTAACAGAGCAAACCGAGCTAAATAAGTAGCTAACATAACAAATGCATAGCTAAACAAAGCAAACCGAGCTAAATAAGTAGCTAACATAGCAAATACATAGCTGAACATAGCTAACTAACAGAGCAAACCGAGCTAAATAAGTAGCTAACAGAGCGGTCATTTACCTTAGGCGAGGCGGGGTCATTTTCCGTCACGGATTGTGTCCCAGGCGTCAGCGCCGGAGCCACTGCCAGAGGAGACGTCAGAGGAGACCTCATCCTGCTCGAACACCAGAGCGTCCTCCTCCTCCTCCTCCTCCTCCTCCTCCTCCTCATCCTCCTCCTCCGCCGCCGCCACCGCTGCCGCCGCCGCATCTGGCCCAGGGCCCTGGCCAGGGAGAAGAGAGAGGTCTATGGCTGCCCAGAGCCGCGTCTGGAACAACGCCTCCTCGGCGGCTTCTATCGCGTGCTCGGCGGCGGAGATGCGGATAGCTCTCTGCATCGCAAACGCCCGAATGACACCCTCGGCGCGCTCGCGCTCAAAGGAGGCGCGAGAGAGGAGGAGACCGACCTCCAGATCCTCGTCCTCATCGTCCGAGGAGGACGATGAGGACGAGATCCGGGCGTCGGTGGCCGCCGCCGCCATGGATCCGGATGGGATTTGACGGCTCAGAATGAACTCGCGACCGCAGTCGCCAGGGATCTCGCCCCAGTTGTAGGGGAGATCCGGGCTGCGCCTCAGAGGGTGGGAGGAGGAAGATGCTCCATCCTGACTTCCGTCGGTGCCGGAGGGGTTCGCCATCGATGGGTGAAGTAGGAGGAGAGCGTGTGCGGCTAGGGTCAAGAACTGGGGAGAGTGAGACGGAGAGTGAGAGTGAGATACAGTACTGGAGTGGGAGATATTAATACCGGCACCGCTTAATGTGCCTTCACATGGGAAACGGAGATAGACCGATCTCCGTTTCTGATGTGGCAATATCAGCAACGGAGATATTCTTTCCTCCGTTGCCTATATATGAACAACAGAGATCTTTTCAGCCTCCGTTACCATTGTGTCGGGCCCATCGACCGACTAGCGCGCGCGCACTCGCGGAAGCGCGCGGAGCTCATTTTTCCGTCGCCTAACTCTTGCCGTTGCCATAGAGGGGTATCCGATGTGTCGTTCTGTACTAGTGTGAGGTGCAACGTCTTTGGCTTCGGACGGCTGTTGCGGTACAGACATTCCCAACAGTCTTTGGTGACGACTGGTGGTGGCAACGACCGGCGGTTCCTTCCGTGTGGTGGCGACTGCTGCTTGTGGCTCCGGTTCCGTCCCAACAGGTTTTCGTGGCGGCTCTGTCCCAACAGGTTTTCGTGGCGGCTTCGAGGGCCGAACGATCAGCTTCTGGGGTTTAGAGTGGCGCCGGTGGAGCGGCGCCTTATCCCCCCAAGACGAATTTGGGTCTTCGGCCATTCCAGGACCCACTTGGGGCAATCTCCAAGGAGCATGTGCATCTCGGCTCCCGGAGGTTGCATGGGGGGGGGGGGGGTCGATAGCACTAAACTCAGGCACTACCTCAGTCACCTTGACCCTCATCACGGTGTCGCTCATTCTAGTGTTGTGCATATCACGGCACAATGGTTGTATGAGCGTGCCCTCAGCAACTTCCTTCAACTCGCCGTCGGGTTCCATCCTATGCAGCAGTATGCAAGGCGTGTCCCTTTGTGAACAAATGTTGGGCATCATGAGGTGGCAGTCATAAAAGGCAGAGTTATAGAAAATGGTGCGGACTAAGTAATTAATTAGTTACCTTGTCGATGGCGTTGATCTCGGCTAATGTCGAGACAAGGGCGCCGGTGCCGGCGGCCGGCCTAACATTCTCCTCCGGCCGCTCGGGTGGTGGCGCCTCGGTATCTTTCGCGGGAGGGGGTGTCGGTGCGACAAAAGGGGCCGGCGGCTGCAGGGTGGCATTGGGTGGGGTCACCAGGTCCGGCGACACGAGCCGGTTCATGGTCGAGTTGCTGCCGCTGAAGCTGGGCACATGTATGGGCCCTTGTTGACCTCTCGCATTCCAAGCAGCTAACCCCTCTATCAACCCAGGGGGTATGAGCGTCCGGATCCTCTCGTCCACTAACTTGTCCACTGTGCTGGAGTCCACTTTTTGCTTCTCTAGTGACTCCACCTTCTTCCTTAGCTCCACAACCTCGGCGGTATTATCCCTCTTCATCTTCCACCTCTCCTTTCTCTTCTCCGGGTCAGATGAGTAGTACTGTAGGAACTTCATGCTCGTACCAATGCCGGACACACGGCCAGCTGACGTCGGCGGCTTCGACTTGTCCCTGTCCTTGAAAGTGTTCGTCGCCCTGTTGAAAGTCGTGTCCCATGGCTCCGACGACTCCTGGGATGACGTGCCATCCTCACCGTCAGCCTTCAACTCATCCTCCTGCAGACAAAGGAAATGAAGGTGAACCCATGTAGAAATATATGGCTTCGTTAAATCTAATTAGATCAACGCAATGGACTTTTTGAGATATTCGCGGAAACTAAATTCCTTACCAGCAATTTCTCGAATGTCCTCACATCATCATCGTCGGTAACGAATTCCCCCTTCGGGTTCAGATAGTAGCGGGACCGGACAAAGTTCCTCACTTGCTCGTCTGTGATTTTGTGCCACGGGTTCTCTTTTCCCATTTTTGCAACAATGGCATCCTCCTTGTCCCAAATGGGCTGTTTTCCTCGGTAACCGCCGCTTCCCAAATGGTGGTTACCTATGTTCAGGTATCGCATATCCTTCCCCCACTTGGTCCATTTTTTAGCCTCCTCAGACTTTAAGGACTCCTTGAATACCTCGAACTCTTCTTTGTCGAGCGTCGGGTCTTTGGCACTTATCTCCTCCCAGTTTTCACCCTTATTGATCTTCTTCTTCATCCGGAATTTCCAGCTGCTCAAGGCGGTGCTCATCTTCGTGATGACTAAACTATCCATCTTTTTGTTGAACGGAAGAGGGAACTTGTATCGTTGGTGAAGCTTCATGAGGAGGTCTTCGACCAAAGCCTCATTGCCCTTGCTTCTGAGGTCCCTTGTGTTGATCGACATGCTTTCCTGGACGATGCACCCTAGTTGCATGCTGTACCCTCTGGCAAGCTTTTCCGGCTCCACTGGTAGGCCACATGGTGTGACCTTGGTGAACTCGCTTGTGACGTTGTCGAGCGCTTGCGGTGTCCGATCCTTCCTTGGCTTCTTCCGCTTCTGAGTGGTCGGGTTGCTATCGGTAGCACCATCCATGTGGTCGCCACCATCAGTGGTGCTGGTGTCATCCTCCTGACTGGCACTAGCAGCTCCATCTGTGGTTTCGGCGTCCTCCTCCCGGTCCTCTTGCTCATTCTCGGCGGCCTCCACCTCCTCCTCCATCTGCTGGGACACCTGCCAGAACGACTTGTTGAAATCTCTAGCTTGCTCTTCGACGCTCATGTGCTTAGAAGGGCCGCCTTCCGACATGTTTGCACTACATTAAAAAGAGGCAAAAGGTTAGTACAACAAGTATAAGAAAAAAAATCGCTTAATTAAGTACTAAGATACCCCGGCCCATGCATTAGTCGCAATACCCCATATGTCCTATTTTTTAGCAAAGTCATGCCAAAAATCACGAAAAAAATCGGCATGACCTTTGCTAAAAAATGGACATATGGAGTACCCGAATTTGCCAGAATGGAAGTTAATCGATGTTCCGGCAAACTCAAGGGCATCTCGGGGTACCTGCAGACATTTAACAAATCATATGTCCTATTTTTTAGCAAAGTCATGCCAAAATTCACGAAAAAATTCGGCATGACCTTTGCTAAAAAAGGGACATATGGAGTACCCGAATTTGCCGGAACGGAAGTTAATCGATGTTCCGGCAAACTCAAGGGACTCTCGGGGTACCTGCAGACATTTCAACCACAAACATCCCGGCCGGCATCTCCGGCCGGCAACATCCACATCAACACATATCCACATCTCTGGTCGGCATCTCCGACCGGCAACAAACATACACATACAACATCCAAATCACCACATCCACATCTCACCTAAAATCACGCTGAGTTTCTTTTAAATGTCCTGCATTTGACAAAATAATGCATTAGTTAATTGCAACTAAAAATGCATCTTCAAGACAATTAAAAAGTACCAACTTTGGAGGCTTACAAAATTATCAAATCTTGATCCTATTTACAATGTACCTTCATGGATCTCTTGCACTATGTTATTACTTCATGATAAAGCTCAAAAATAATTTTTTGAAAATTCAAACACCTTAATTCAAGTCAGTTTTAACACTTAGCATGTTTTTCATCTCCAAATTTAACACTTAGCAAATTTTTCATCTCCAAATTTTCATCTCCAAATTTTTCATGTACTAACCTAACACTAACCTAGCAACTAACCAGAAACTAACCTAGCACTGGCAGCAGTAACTAACCTAACAACGGCAACTAACAGCAAGCAACTAACCAAGCTGCAGCATTTCGTCGAACACATCGTGAGCAGGCGATGGGATGCATGGGAGGGG
Source organism: Poa pratensis (assembly GCA_947311845.1). Classification (NCBI taxonomy): domain Eukaryota; kingdom Viridiplantae; phylum Streptophyta; class Magnoliopsida; order Poales; family Poaceae; genus Poa; species Poa pratensis. The sequence goes on from CAMZMU010000068.1 coordinate 37,886,096, forward strand.
ACGTTTACCTCGGGCAGAGGGAGGGGCGGCGTGGAGTTGCTTCCTCAGGCGCCGCCGGTCGTGGAGGTGCTCCGACGCCAAGCAAGAGCGGCAGTTCCGGCGCCGAGCTGGGGCAGCGGCTCTGACCCCGAGCAGGAGCGGTTCCGGCACACGAGATGCGCACGGTGGCGATGGCAGGGATGGGCGCGTTGGCGACGGCTGGGATGGTCGCAGTGGCGATGGCGAGAGAACGGCGTGGGTGCGACGGAACGGCGTGGGAGCGAGGGAACGTCGACGGCGCGTGAGAGCAGGGCGAGAACAGCCGCGTGCGTCGTGGACTTGGAGAATTGTGGAAGAGAGAGGCCGGCGTGGGGCGGCGCCACATGTAAGTGGAGGCAAAAGTTTTCTGTGGTGCATCTGTAGATGGATGCGCCACAGAATTCCCTAGTTCTGTGGCGCATCTGTGGTTGGATGCGCCACACAATATTTTCTTTAAAAAATATTTTTGGTTAAATTTAAAGAAAGAACACTACATACATTTTTTATATTTAAAGAAAGAACACACACATTTGGTTAAACAAAAGAAATTGGTTATATTTAAAGAAAGAACACACACATTTAAAAAAAGAATGTACACACAATTTGGTTATATTTAAATAAAGAACACACACATTTGGTTAAATTTTTTAAAAATTGGTTATATTTAAAAAAGAACACACACATTAAAAAAAAGAATATACACACAATTTGGTTATATTTAAAGAAAGAACACACATTTGGTTACATTTAAAAAAATTTGGTTATATTTAAAAAAAAAGAATGTACACACAATTGTTAATTAGTAGACCATATTTTTCTGTGGCGCAGGGGTGGGGATGCGCCACAGAAATTTATTTTTCAATGGCGCATCCTGATACATGCGCCACAGAAATAACACCGAGGCAAACATTGGAGGGGGCCCATCACATTTCTGTGGCGCATGGAGCTGGATGCGCAACAGAAATGCTGCTTTCTGTGGCGCATCCAGCACAATGCGCCACATAAATGCAACTTTCTGTGGCGCATCAAGCACAATGCGCCACATAAATGTCACTAGATATTTGTGGAGGCGGGACCCACCATACTTTTGTGGCGCATGGTTGCACGTATGCACCACAGTATTTTGTGGCGCACTAGGCATGGTGCGCCACTGATTTTTTTGTGTGGCTCACGGCCTATATAGTGCGCCACAAAATGTGGTTCCATAGAAAGGCACTTCCCTACTAGTAAAATGTCAAGTAATTTGCACCATAACAATTTGGTTTATTCTCAAAGAAACCTTCCGAATTTTAAACAGTCAAAGCTAGTACTAATTACTTTATTGACAGTAACATTATGTGTGTAACAAATATTATAGAGCCTAGGGAAACTTTGACACAAAGGTTTTTATCCTATCCATGTTCCTTCCCAAAAACGAGTCTTTCTTCCATCCGCAGTAATCCTCTACACCAACTATAAAAAGTCTCCCTAACTTCTAACAAACCAGACCAAAACTATGAATTGTGGTGATCACTCACCAGACACGGACTGGCCTTCCTGAGGCGACCTTCCCACACTATGACCTCTAGGAAAACCCTCTCAGCCATTGCATGTGTAAAGCTTAAATTATAGAGAGCGGATTATTGTGCATAGCTTAATTAATTCATTTGTTCATACAATCCATCCTGTTTCTGTAAGTTTTGCATAATTATATTTTAGTCTGTGTGTTTTTTTTCACCTAGAAGGCTAGAACTACCTATCTATGAAAAGTTCAATTGACGTATATATCCATTTCACCCAAAAGAATTTTTAAAGGACATGTCCTTGAAGGCACATCAGTTTCCATAGAATAATGGCCAAGCGGCCGAGATTACAACACGGGCTGGCACAGACATCGAGCACGCACACCATACTGCATAGCAGCTAACTAAGGCTACGGAACTACTCGCCAAACCTCCAGCGCTCCGCCTGTCCTGGGCTATCTTGGAAAAGTCCGGCAACCCTCCAGATCTCGCGGCTCTAGGACCCTACCTAGCGATGGGGAGGCGCCATTGAAAACTATATCATGGATTTCACCCAAAGAATAGTTATTGAATAAAAATATTTCCATTTCATTAAGCCCGAGGGCGCTGTTACAGCTGATCGACATGATTCATTCATTGACGAATACACCATCAAACGCTACACTTCAGCAGACTAAAATTTCTGAAGCTAAACGCTAGCTGCATAAAGTTACACTACACATTTCTACATGACGAGCCCGCGCCTGCAGATAGGGCAAACTAGTTTGCTCTCGATGACGAGCTCCATGCATCGGCCATGGAAGACGTGGGGCTTGCCGCACCCCGGCCACGCCGCGATGTCGCCTCCCTCCAGTTTGTCGAAGCAGATACTGCAGTCATCCCCGGCAGCGACCGTCCTCCTTCGCTTCGCCAGCCACTGTTCGCCATCCACGTTGTTTCTTCGCTTCGCCTTCCTCTGTTCGCGGCCATCCGTGTCGTGGGCTGCTTTGTTGTCTTCACCATGGCTGCACTGCATGGGCTCCGATAGGTTGAGCACCATGCCTATGAAGCGCGTGGGCCACGGCTGCGCCGTCTTGTCCTTCAGGGCGGCGCGCATGTGCCCCATGCTCTCCTGCGTGCAGTTCGCCGGCCGAAGGATGCCGACGTCGACGAACATGTTATTTTATGGTGATCCAAATTCCAGCGGTAGTACCGCTGGGTTAAGCGGTACTACCGCCACCGCTACCGCCTCCGGTACCGTCAGAATGGCCGTCTGACGCACTTGTCCGGTACCGACTGGTACCGCTGGCGGTACCGCCGCCGGTACCGCTGAGGTGGGAAGAGCCGAACCAGCCCACCCCAGCGGTACTACCGCCTATCCCAGCGGTAGTACCGCCGCGGTGGGATCGATTCCGGGTTGGACTGCAGCCGACCTAGGGTTTTATGCTTCTATATATTCCTCTTGTAAGCCGCCGTTTTGGGGTAAGCCATACATTGTAAACCCACGGCGTTTGTAACCTCACCCGATATAGTGAAGTATTGCTGGCTGGCGCCCGTGGTTTTTTCTCCTCCATTGTTGGAGGGGTTTTCCACGTTAAAATCTCGTGTCCCCATTGGTTTGATCGTTCCGCTCTTCGTCGTTTCTTTGCTATCGTTTACAACAAGTGGTATCAGAGCCCTGTTTCAGATCTGTTTTCAGATTAGGGTTTCGGATGGCATCGATGAAGTTTGATCTACCGGCGCTGGACTACAAGACGAGATTTTCGTTGTGGCAGGTCAAGATGCGTGCGATCCTCGCACAGTCCAATGATCTTGACGAGGCGCTGGATAAATTCGGCGACAAGGATGCGGCGACATGGACCGATGAGAAGCGGAAAGACCGTAAGGCTTTATCGCTTATTCAACTTCATCTATCTAATGATATTCTGCAAGAAGTACTCCAGGAGAAAACCGCAGCGGCACTGTGGGCTAAGCTGGAGTCGATCTGCATGTCCAAAGATCTCACCAGCAAGATGCATGTGAAGATGAAGTTGTTCACGCACAAACTGCAAGAAGGTGGTTCGTGATGAATCACTATCGATCTTTAAGGAGATCGTTTTGACCTAGTGTCGATGGAGGTAAAATATGATGAAGATCTAGCACTTTTACTTCTGGTCTCGCTGCCAAATTCCTTTACAAATTTTCGTGATACCATACTTTTGATCTGAACTAACCACTGCGAAGTATATGAGGCCCTGCTTGCCAGGGAAAAGATGAAAGGTATGGTACAGAAAGAGAGTATCGTCCTCCAAGGGCGATGCTTTGCAGGTCCGAGGGAGGCCTGAGCAGCGAGATAACCACTACCACAACAACAACAGAGATAAGAGCAAGGGTGACAGAAGTCGCTCAAAGTCCAAAGGACGAGACAAGTTCTGCAGGTATTGTAAGAAATCTAATCATGTCATTGATGATTGTTGGAAGTTGCAGAACAAGGAGAAAAGAAAAGGTACTTACCAACCGAAAAATAATGAAGGTAATAATACCGGTGAGGCTGATGTTGTTGATGGTAGTTCTGATGGCGATTGCCTAGCTGTTTTAGCTGCATGTGTTTCTCGTCAGGATGAATGGATTCTAGATACTGCATGTTCTTTTCATATTTGCTGTAACAAAGATTGGTTCAGTTCTTATGAGTTAGTGCAGACTGGAGATTTCGTGCGTGTGGGCAACGACCAACAATGTATCATTGCTGGTGTTGGGTCTGTTCAGATCAAGACACATGACGGTATGACACGCACGTTGACGGGAGTGAAACACATACCAACCATGGCGAGAAATTTGATCTCGCTCAGTACCCTTGACTGTGACGGGTACAAGTACGCCGGAGGAACTCCTGAAGGTATCAAAAGGTTCTCTCATGTTATGGTTGGTGATATGAATTCTGCTAATTATATGTTCTTAGAGGTAGCACGTTATCTGGTACTGTTGCTGCTGTTTCTCATGATGACGCTAGTAAAACTAACCTTTGGCATAAGCGTCTTGGACATATGAGTGAACTTGGTATGGCAGAATTGATCAAGAGAGACTTGCTGCAAGGATGCAGTTTGGGTAAGATGCAGTTCTGTGAACACTGCATTTTCGGTAAGCACACAAGAGTTAAGTTTAATGCTTCTGTTCACACCACCAAAGGTACACTTGATTATGTACATGCTGATGTTTGGGGGCCATCTCGTAAGCCCTCTTATGGTGGTGCTCGTTATATGCTTACCATTATTGATGATTACTCTAGAAGAGTTTGGCCTTATTTCATGAAAAATAAGGATGATACGTTTGCTGCTTTTAAAGAGTGGAAAGCTATGATTGAAAGGCAAACAGAAAGGAAGGTGAAATTACTTCGTACTGACAATGGTGGCGAATTTTGTTCGAATGCCTTTAATGATTATTGCAGGAAAGAAGGCATTGTCAGGCACCTCACCATCCCGTACACGCCTCAGCAGAATGGTGTAGCGGAGCGGATGAACAGGACCATCATCTCCAAGGCTCGCTGCATGATCTCCAACGCTCGCATGAGTAAGCGTTTTTGGGCTGAGGCGGCTGCCACCGCCTGCTACTTGATAAACAGGTCACCATCTATTCCCCTCGACAAGAAAACTCCCATGAGGTATGGTCAGTACTCCTGCTGATTATTCACAACTTAAAGTTTTCGGCTGCACTGCTTATGCTCATGTTGATAATGGAAAGTTAGAGCCGAGAGCTATTAAGTGTGTGTTCATTGGTTATGGTTCGGGTGTAAAAGGATACAAGTTGTGGAATCCCGAAACTAAAAAGGCTTTTATGAGCAGGAGTGTTGTTTTCAATGAATCTGTTATGTACTTTGATAAGTTGTCCTCAGATGTTTTGCCAGATTTTTCTGAGGAGCAGGTTCGTGTCGAGGTGGAGCACTCTGTTGAAAATGAAAATGTCACTGTTGACAATGATGGTGCTGCTACTTCAGATGATTCTGATCCTGATTCTGCTGGTTCTGATGATTCTGATTCTTCTGATTCTGATAATAATAATGTTCAGAACTCACCCCCTGTTTTGCAGCCACAACAGTCTATTGCTGCTCGTAGGAACAGGAGGAATTGTGGTCCTCGACCACGTTTAATTGAAGAGTGTAACATTGTTGATTATGCTCTGAGTTGTGCAGAACAGGTGGAGCACGGACATGAGCCGTCCACCTATACTGAAGCTATTGGTTCCGGTGACCGCGAGAAGTGGCTTGCTGCTATGCAAGAAGAAATGCAGTCACTCGATAAGAATGGCACATGGGAAGTTGTGCGCTTGCCTAAGAAAAAGAAGGCAGTCCGCTGTAAGTGGATCTTCAAGAGAAAGGAGGGTTTATCTCCTAGCGAGCCTCCGAGGTTTAAGGCAAGGTTAGTTGCAAAAGGCTTCAGTCAAATTCCAGGTGTTGATTATAATGATGTTTTCTCTCCAGTTGTTAAGCATAGTTCAATTCGTACATTCTTTGGTATTGTTGCTATGCGTGATCTTGAGCTTGAGCAGTTAGATGTAAAGACTGCGTTTCTGCATGGAGAGTTGGAGGAGGAGATATACATGGACCAGCCAGAAGGGTTCATAGTGCCTGGTAAGGAGGATCTTGTGTGTAAGTTGAAAAGGTCCTTATACGGTTTGAAACAATCTCCTCGTCAGTGGTATAAAAGGTTTGATTCTTTTATGTTGTCACATGGCTTTAAGAGGTCTGAATTTGATAGCTGTGTGTACATTAAGTTTGTTAATGGATCACCTATATACCTGTTATTATATGTTGATGATATGTTGATTGCTGCCAAGAGCAAGAAAGATATCGCTGCTCTCAAGTCACAGTTGAGTAGCGAGTTTGAGATGAAGGATCTTGGTGCTGCTAAGAAAATTCTAGGTATGGAGATTACCCGTGACAGAAATTCTGGTTTGTTGTTTCTTAGTCAGCAAAATTACATTAAGAAAGTTCTTCATCGTTTTAACATGCATGATGCAAAGTCTGTTAGTACTCCTATTGCTCCTCACTTTAAATTGTCAGCTGAACAATGTCCTAGTACGGATGAGGATTTTGAGTACATGTCTAGAGTTCCATATTCTAGTGCTGTTGGTTCTTTAATGTATGCCATGGTTTGCTCACGTCCAGATTTATCATATGCTATGAGTTTGGTTAGTAGATATATGGCTAATCCTGGTAAAGAACATTGGAAGGCTGTTCAGTGGATTTTCAGGTACCTTCGTGGCACATCCAATGCTTGCCTCAAGTTCGGCAAGACTGATGAGGGACTCGTAGGCTATGTGGATTCAGATTTTGCTGCCGATTTGGATAAGAGGAGATCCCTCACAGGTTATGTGTTCACGCTTGGTGGTTGTGCCGTGAGTTGGAGGGCAACGTTACAATCTGTTGTTGCCCAGTCTACCACTGAAGCAGAGTACATGGCTATTGCTGAAGCATGTAAAGAATCGGTTTGGCTGAAAGGTTTGTTTGCTGAGCTTTGTGGAGATGATACTTGCATTAACCTGTTTTGTGATAGTCAGAGTGCTATTTACCTTACAAGGATCAGATGTTCCATGAGAGAACAAAGCACATTGACGTCAAATACCATTATGTGCGTGATGTTGTTGCAAAAGGTAAGCTGAAGGTATGCAAGATAAGTACTCATGATAATCCTGCTGATATGATGACAAAGCCAGTTCCTGTTACTAAGTTCGAGCTTTGCTCGGGCTTAGTTGGTATCACTGTCTAGCCCAAGAGGCTATTTGGCGCCGAAGGTGTTTTCTTTGTTGTTTTCAGGGTGAAGGTTCTCATTTATGCTACAAGATGGAATTTGTCTCAAGGTGGAGTGTTATTTTATGGTGATCCAAATTCCAGCGGTAGTACCGCTGGGTTAAGCGGTACTACCGCTCGAGAGCTACCGCCACCGCTACCGCCTCCGCTACCGTCAGAATGGCCGTCTGACGCACTTGTCCGGTACCGACTGGTACCGCTGGCGGTACCGCCGCCGGTACCGCTGAGGTGGGAAGAGCCGAACCAGCCCACCCCAGTGGTACTACCGCCTATCCCAGCGGTAGTACCGCCGCGGTGGGATCGTTTTCCGGGTTGGACTGCCGGTCGGTCCACTCGTACACTGTCCCTTCGAGCATCTCCTCGTCATCCTCGGAACTGACCGCCTCTCCATCGGCGTCGGCGTCGTCGTCGTCGTCCTCCTCCTCCTCCTCAAGAACCGGCGCCTCCTCCTCAAGAACCGCCGCCGCCGCCTCCTCCTCCTCAAGAACGGCCGCCTCCTGATCCTCTCCGCCCTCCTCAAGAATCTGCGTTTCCGCCGTTGCAAGAACCTTGGCGCACCGACCGACGATCCGAACGACAGCGTCGGCGGAGTCGTCGTCATCCCGCTCCAAGCAGACCTGGTCGCGTAGCATCACCGTCGACCGCACCGGCGCCAGGGGCCTCTCTGCCGACAGCACAAGGCTGATCTGGTCGTCGCCGCTCCTGGCGCGGACGCGCACGCTCTGGCCGGCGGCGGCGCTGGCGGGGTCGACGAGGACGGCGTGGGCGACCCACATGCAGTGGCCTGGCTTCAAGGTGAACGTCTTGGTCTCGCCGTTCCTGAGGGCGATGGAAAACCTGTCCGCCATGCGTGATCTCGATCCCTTGTGTTCTCCCGTGTGTGCTCGAGGAAGGAAAATCGGTAATGGAATCGTAGGAGTACGCTGTATATATATCCACTGGAAACGGACGAGTCCGAGTTGAGGTCGACGAGTGACGGTGGAGCTCGCCCGGCCGATCGTTGCCGGTTCAAGTTGGTGAAGCATCCGGATTCCGAGTCCAACACGATGGAGATTTTCTAATCTTGTGGGACCTGGCCCATACGCTGATCTGCAGGGTGGATCATCGCTAACGATGCACAGCTTCCTTAGCCCTTACGGAGTACTCCGTAGTTTCTAACTGAGTGTCATGTTCACGTGCGAAAATAACTGAGTGTGTCATGTTCACTTTGCTTCCAGACTCCGAAGAAGAGAACCGTGAACTTGTACTCCTCCGGCCGGGTTTATAGGGCCTGCGAGTGTCGTTAGATCATCAATTTAACCAATATAACATGACTTGTATAACACAAAAATTATATCGATAGAAAATATAACATTTAAAGTTTCAAATACTAGTATTTTTGTTTTGTAATATATAGCTCATATTGCGTCGGTCAAATTGAAAATCTAGGGACACACGCATGACGTATAAACCTGACCGGGAGGAGTACTAAGCACATGTCGAAAGCATTATTTGAATTTAAAGGCTAGCACTAGCACGAGCTTCAAACCTTGCAAAAGATTGAGAAGAATGTTCTCATAGAAAGCAGACATCACACATGTTTACATATCGACCAAAAATCTTGTAGTATCCTTAAACCAAAAGATAAAGTACTAACACACTTTTGTTGACATCTTTTTTAACATGCTAGTCCTACTGTTGAGTGTTGATGATCATTGTCGATGTGTGTTATCAGGGTAGCTATATATCTCGTAGTCGACGTTAAGAAGAATGAAGAGATGCGGGGAAAGGCAATGTAGAAACATGATTGGTATGAGATTGACGTTTATCCTCGTTCAACCCCTCTGTGTAGATGTAAAGAGTTATTCCTGCTTTGTTCTCTATTGTTCTGAGAGTTTGTGTCTGTCCCTTTTGTCTCTAGACTAGACATGTGTCCTTATCTTATGTCATATGGTAAATCCCGGGCCATGTCTTATATAGTGGCATGACTGAGTTGAGCAATTGCTACCCACTACTTTGTACATGATGAGAGTTAATATCTTGGTGGTGCCGGCAAGTAACGCTACACTCTGATGAAGAGTAACGCCAGTCTTGAACGTGTGCTCGAACGCTTGGTTTTCGGTCTTCTGAGTCTGTTGAAATACTTGTCGAATCTTGGTCGAGTCGGCAGTCTTAGCCGGTCCACATACCCGGTCGGTCCAGTCGGCCTCCTCGTGCTGGTTGTGAGCTTCCCAGGGTTCATGAGTTTTCGCTGCTGACTTGTTCCATGAATACAGCCTAGTGGGCTTACCTTGGTACCGGTCCCTTTGTCAATCATGACCTCTGAAACCCCCGAGATTGAAGCATTTTAGTCTTGTGTATTCACCGAGGACATGTAGAACAAAGGCTGACCCATGCCAACAAAATGTAGTGGCTTAATCATTCGAATACATCAACCCTTTGTCAACAACATAAATAAATTAGCTTGGTTTGCTAGGTTAAATAAACCAATGGAAGATATTGTGAAATCCTTTAATCTTATGACATTTTCTAAAGCTCCAAATGCATCCATGGTTGATTCCTTTGGTTCTCGCCTCTTTGAATATTTTCAACACTCCTGAACACATTATGTTCATAAGACATGTAAATTGAGATAAATTCTTGCTACTTATTTGTAGTAGAAAAATAACAACTAATTGTCTTTGATGCAATACTTGTATTGCCTGTCTTTGATCCCTCAAGTGCTCCTTTTGCTTTTTCCTACACGGGGCATTTTATTAGTGGAGGAACTTTAAATGACACCCTTGTTTTGGCAATGCCTTCAGTCAATAATATGAAGTTTTAGGATCCTTAGCTTCTTCCAAGCTTTCCGTGCTAAAGTAAATCATCCACTTTTGAAGCTAACTTGTCAACATCATTGTTACATGTGCAAGAACTTCCTTTGAATTGAAGGTTTACACTTGAATGTAAGGGAGATCATTTTTCAAGAAATATGAGCAAATTAAGATGGATTCCGAACTAAACATATTCACTTGGTTTAGCAGTAAAACTATGTTTTGTCGCATATTTTTTTCCGTCTATTCATGATACCTAGTTTTTTTTGGGTAAGGTAACCCCAAGGAAACAATATTGTGGAAATGATGGATCATTTATAAATTGACTTACTGACACAACCATAAAACTTGCAATAGCAAGGTATCTCCAAAGTTTTGAGTATAAAGTCACGGTGACTTCATCATACTTGTAATAAAAGGATGTCACCTTTTAAGTGCTAGATGACCTATATCTTCATATACAGCCTTCTTGAATTTTAAAGGAACACCGGATGGTCACCTATGACATGACTAAGATGTTTATTAGCATTATAGTATAGACGCCACAAACAAATACAATGTTTGTTGTTTTACAAAAAAATCATAATAGCCACACATTGATCCGTGAATATCATTTCAGGGTGCTTACCCGACATACATTATTAGAAGGTCATGAAAAGCCATTTAAACGATTACACAGTTTCACCATACAATAGCGCCGCATAAAAAAGGATTGTTCGTTTGTGCCGGTTAGCACCAAGTAGTGGCGAAAATGGCATATCAAGCCACTCTATTTTCGCGGAAATGTTTGTCTGGAAAAAGAGTATGAAAGTCTTGGTGGGAAAAAATGGTGGAGGGTGAGTGAAAGGACACCGATGTCGCCTAGAGGGCGGGGGGTTTAAAATATTACGGTTTAGACTTAAATAAATGTGGAATAATACTAGCGTTTAATTTATGAAACACAAAACCTAAACAAGCTATGTTTACCTATGTGCACCAACAACTTATGCTAATCAAGATAAGCAACTAGGTGATAGCAATATATATTATTTCAAGCTCGATGGCTATCACAAAGTAAATTGCATAAGTAAGAAGTTCAGGTATAGAGTCACTTGGAGACGATGATTTATCCCGAAGTTCACTTTCCAATGGAAGCTAGTCTCCGTTGGAGTGGCCGGTGCGGAGTCACAAAATGATCCCCGAAGATGTCAATGGAACCAATTTGGAGTGCCACAAACCACTATGGGACACTTTAGGGTGGTTACTAAATCCATACAAAGATGAGGCACACTCCACAACTTAATTGGAGGCTCCCACCGAATTCCAGCGACTCCCAAGACCACAAGAATCACAAGGTTGAGGCACACTCCACAACTTAATTGGAGGTTTCCAAGTAATCCCGCGAGTCACCAAAACTCCGGTCGAGATGAACAAGGACCGGCTAGGGTACTCCAAGTACCCAGAGGATAAGCTCTAGGACACTCAAGGAAGAACACCAAGACCCTCCAAGATCTAGATCCAAAAGCTTCCCATCACATAAAGAAGAGATTGATTGGTTGAATGGTAGAGCAAGATCTCCTCTCTCTTTTCCCTCTAATCGGAGGAATGAATCATGGAGTAATAGAGAGATAGCAAGCTCAAATAAAGTTAACAATGTGGGAAAATACAAGCTCAAACGTTTGGAAACCGTTCGGGAAGAAGGCCTCTTAAATAGGGCTTCAAGAAATCTTCCCATTATGTTCAACACAGTTTTAGGCCGGAGATTCCAGCCTAAGTCCGGCCTAGCTCCGGACTGGGCACCAGAGACAAACCCCAAGTTTCCCAGCTCAAAATATGAAGTTTTCTGGTCCGAACAGGAGACTCCGGTGTGTTTACCCCGTAGACGCCGGTGTATATAAATTGTAGAAACAACTAACACGAAAACGAACATATCTTGATCATCCAGACTTCGTTTTCGATGTTCTTGGAGGATAATACTAAATGATGAACGTTTTAACCTCTGTATAAAAGAACAACCCGTAAAACCTCCAACATAAAAAACCCAACACGTTTTTCATACGAAATCTATTTTTGATGAACTTGGGCTAGTCATGAAGAACACGACAAGCATCAAAAGCCCACAGAGAGAAAATCCAAATAAGAACCAAGAAATATGATGCCAAGTATGTAGAGATTTGAGCTCTCTACGAATGATACGCTACAGCTCAATCGAGAGCCCTTGTTGATAGTACTGTATCTATCCTATAACCCAGTCTCTCAACTAGCACCATGAGATCGATAAAATAGAAACCTGATACGTCTCCAACGTATCTATAATTTTCTTATGTTCCATGCTTATATTATGTCAATTGCTACATGTTTTATTCACACTTTATAGCATTTTATGCATTTTCTGGGACTAACCTATTAACAAGATGCCACAGTGCCAGTTCCTGTTTTCTGCTGTTTTATTCCAGAAAAGCTGTTCTGGAAATATTCTCGGAATTGGACGAAACAAAAAGCCAAGGTCCTATTTTTCTGTCACGTACACGGAGTCCGAAGGAGAGACGAAGGGAGGGCACCGAGGCGCCCTCAGGTGCGCCACCACATGGTGAGGAGCCCTCGGGCCTCCACTGACATCGCCCCTTCGCCTATAAATTGCCTTTCTCAGGAAAAGCCTAAACACCCGAGCCTCCATCTACGAAAAGTTCCAGAGCCGCCGCCGTCGTCAACCCTAGCTTGGGAGGGTTCTGAAGCTCTTCCCGGCACCCTGCCGGAGAGGGGAATCATCACCGGAGGGCTCTACATCGCCATGCCTTCCTCCGGAGTGATGTGTGAGTAGTCCACCCCTGGACTATGGGTCCATAGCAGTAGCTAGATGGTTGTCTTCTCCTCTTGTGTCATCATGTTTAGATCTTGTGAGCTGCCTATCATGATCAAGAGCATCTTATTGTAATGCTACATGTTGTGTTTGCTGGGATCCGATGAATATTGAATACTATGTCAAGTTAATTATTGATTTATCATGCCTATGTTGTTTATGATCTTGCATGCTCTCCGTTATTAGTGTAGGCTTTGGCCAAGTTTGTGCTTGTAACTCCAAGAGGGAGTATTTATGCTAGATAGTGGGTTCATGCCTCCATTTAATCTGGGACAGTGACAGAAAGTTCTAAGGTTGTGAATGTGCTGTTGCTACTAGGGGTAAAACAACAATGCTTTGTCTAAGGATATTTGTATTGTTTACATTATGCACCATACTTAATGCAATTGTCTGTTGCTTGCAACTTAATACTGGAAGGGGTGCGAATGCTAACCTGAAGGTGGACTATTTAGGCACAGATGCATGTTGGATAGCGGTCTGTGTATTTTGTCAATTGCCCAGCTGTAATTTGTTTACCCAGCATGTTAGTATTTTATTATGGAGAGACACCACTAGTGAACTGTGGACCTCGGTCCATTCTTTTACATCTGAAATACAACCAACTGCAATCATTGTTCTCTTTAATTCTCTGCAAACAAACATCATTTTCCACACCACACTTTTAACCCTTTGTTTTCTGCAAGCCGGTGAGATTGACACCCTCACTGTTTCGTTGGGACAAAGTAGTTTGATTGTCTTTGTGCAGGTTCCACGTTGGCACTGGAATCCCTGGTGTTGCGCCACACTACACTCCTGCAGCAACAACCTTCAGAAGACCCTTGACTTCCTACTGGTTCGATTAAACCTTGGTTTCTTACTGAGGGAAAACTTGCTGCTGCACTCATCATACCTTCCTCTTGGGGTTCCCAACGGACGTGTAACTTAACACGCATCAAAACCCTATCAAGATCATACCTTTGACTTGCACATTCCAATTGAGTTAGATGATGATGATCTTGATCTCTTCAAGTGGGCCACATTTTTCGATTGAGCTTCGCTTGGTGAAGACTCACATATTGCTCCCCCATACTCCACTATGGGAGACCCTCTTTTAGTCACATCTTCACTTGACCATTATCTCCAAATGGGTGGTAAGATACTAGCATAGGATATCTTCGAGATGTTTCTCTCGAACTTGCACTTCTCAATCTTGATGACCATCATCACTTGACGTCATCTCCATGGGTTATATGAAATCTTTCTTTTGATGCAATCCCATGGAAAGATACCTAAGCTAACCCCATGTAGAAATACCACACACACATATTATGGGTTAATTCACAAAGCTATAGAGACAATTACTTACCATACCAAGAGATACATGATCCCACTTGGTACATCTTGTTGCTTTCCGTGTCGATCAATATCTTGATCAACCTTGTCTCTTTTCTTCTCTATTTAATAGATGATGTCTTGAACATAACCATGAATGATCACATAATTCTTTTCTTCAAGCCATCCTTGCAATATGCTCAACTCTCTCATGACCAATCCTCAGATAACTCCTTGAATAACCACTTGGGCATCACATATTCTTGTTTTTATCATATCAAATATATCCATACAGCTCGATGACCTTGATGCCAAATACTCGATTATATCAATATCTTCATGGCATCAACCTTGAATCCAACATATGAAATTTAAACATTACCTATGAACAAACACTAAAAATATAACTCAAATGAAACCATTAGTCCATAGGGATTATCATTAATTATCAAAACCACACATGGGGGTGCAATGCCCTTTCAAAGAGGATAAAAAGGTCCCCACTGGCCAAAAATATGTGCAATCAGATGTTTCAAAAATTTCTAGACTTTTTTTACAAGTTTGTGTATTTTCTCAGATTTTTCAATTATGTTTATGCACTTTTTAAAATGTTGAAAACACATGTTTTTGCTGTAATTATTGTGATTTTTTCTTAAACAATGGATATTGGTAATTTTTGTTGCAAATGAATCTATAGTAACAAATAATGATGTTTAACCACTTTTATTTAGCATTTTTTCTTCAAAGTGTTGCGATGATTCGTTATAATAGGTTATTTGTGCATGCGGCAAGTGATTTGTCGCAATATTAGGGGTAAATCACAAAAATGGCATCTTTGCTATGAACATGAGAAAAATCAGGGCCAAACCTATATACCATTTCGTTTTAAGTGGATTAACTTGGTACCATGGGTTGATTTTAGGGAAAGTGAAGGGTTAAAGGGAAAAGAACATTGTCATTGATTATTTGTGTTGGATGTTGTTTAGATGGTTGTCGAAGCGACTGATCCACCCTTAGGATGGGTTGATTATAATTCACGAGCAGCAAGGTTGCGGAACAGTAGATCAGCGGGGAGCAACAACCGGCACGCCATCGACACCGTCAATATGAATAATGTTATACTCCAGCACACAAATAATTTCTGAAGAATGCTATACTTCAGCACACAAATAATTTAATTCATTTAAGAATACACCATCAGTTTGAAGAACTCTATACTTTAGCACACAAAAAGCTTATGAATAATAGCTAGTTTCATAGAAGTTACACTTCACATTTACACAACTTGTCGAACACATACTTTCTTAGCATGTCGGCTCGATGTACAGCTCGTGCCTACAAATTGGGCAAAACGGACAACTATCATTCATTTATACTAAGCATTTTCACCTTTTTCATTTGTAACACACTCTCTCTACTTATGATTTTAACCATTACATTTTTATTGTCATAAGAAAATTAACAAGTGATAATACAATTATATATATGAAGATACTATCGCTTTTATTACGTAATTTCATCTTCAACATTTAGTATTGCACTAAACTAAACTATAAGCATATAAAATAAAAGTTTGCATGTTTTCACAAATTGAGTCATGCCAATTAGGTGAACTACAAACATATGTAAGTGTCCATGTGTATTAAAGTTTTCTTAAATATCATGACCATGACTTTTAAAGCTGGGAGAGCTTTCTGGAATGCATTGTCTATCCGAGTGTAACTAAAGAGCATATAGCAATCAATGTGTAAATAGAAACTCCTAAATGTACAAAATATTTATGAGGTTTATTCACTAAAATATACATTCCACCCGACTCTGGCTCCGACGAGGCGACGCGACGTATAGTTAGGAGGTGTAGGTTAGTGAACCTCTAAATTTTGTTTGAACTATTGTGAAAAATCAACAAAATTGAATAAATTTGAGCCTTTTGCTTTACATTATTTTTCTAGGGGCGCTGCTGGGCAGCCTCCATTGTGCCGGACATGTGTCCAGCAACCTCAAACCGGGCAAATTTTGAGGGTTGCTGGACAGATTTTCGGGATGCCGGTGGAGATGCTCTTAGCCCTGGAAAAGAGAAAAGAAGGCCGCTGCCCGCTTGAGTCTGTGGAAATAGGTTTTATTCTGCGTTCAATGGTATCTTCATAGGAAACTCAGATATATGTTACATAGGATACTCAGATATATGTTGCATCGGGGCAAGTGTACGGTGGAAACAATAGAATGACGACACTGAGGAATATGTTCCCCAATTTGGTTGGTGATTTACCACAAATCCTATTTGTTGCCTTCATGTAGACAGGGTGCAAAACCACAAATTCAGAAAGGGAAATAGTCATAACAGTTGAGATAATTACCTTGTGTTGGATACGAGATAACTGATCTATTTTCTTTGTTGATTGCAGGCGGCAAAGAAGATCTTGCAAGCAAGGAGGAAATAGAGCATTTGAAGAAGCATGTAACCGGCCTTTAATTTCGTCATGACCCACGGCAGCACCTTCCCACCCTACGACCTCTGGGAGAACCCTCTCACCCATTGCATGTACAGAGCTTAAATTATAGACTCCTGCTTATTGTGCATAGCTCAATTAATTCATTTGTTTTTGCAATCCATCCTGTAATTGTAAGTTTTGCAAATTATACTGTACCACTTCTAGTTTTGTCTGTGTAGACTTTTTTTCACCTTGAACTACTCGTCCATGACAAGTTCAATTGGTTTATATATACATTTCACCCAAAAAATAGTTCTTGAATAATTGAACGAACAAATTTCCATTTCATTAAAGCCTCCGGTCGGAAATCAAAATCTACTACCAACAAGTCATCCCGAAAAAGGACCAAGTTATTCAAATCCCCCACTGTTTCCCAATGAATGACATGTTTACAAATAGCAGAGGTCTTGGTGACTTGGCTAAACATTTGCATTTTGCTGGGAGTGTTCAGAACCATAATTTGGATTTATTAGCTATTTCTGAGACGGGTCGACGAGAGTTCTCGCAATCTCTATTGAACCGACTTTCGGGCGGTATAGAGTTCGAATGGTACTCACGTCCCCCTCACGGTCGCTCTGGAGGTATCTTACTAGGCATCAGGATTGATACCATGGAAGTATTGGAGGTTACGGATGGTGATTTTCATATCAAATTGCACATCCGTAATAAATCCGATAATTTCATTTGGAGTCTGGTCGCTGTGTATGGACCGGCTCAGGAGTTGGCTAAGACTGCTTTTCTCGTTGAAATGGTAAATTTGGCAAAAGATAACCCACACCTCTTATCATTGGTATTTGCTACGTTTTCCGTTTGAGAAAAGCAAGGGACGTTTCGACAACCGTTGGCCTCTTTTGTTCAATGCAGTCATTGACTGCTTGAACCTTCGAGAGATTACAATGGTGGGGAGCCAGTTCACTTGGGCTAATTCTCTTACTGAACCCACTTACGAGAAACTAGACCGTGTACTGATGGATACTGAGTGGGAATCTAGGTTCCCACTAGTGTCGGTGCGGGCGCTAGAACGTATTGAGAGTTTGTCTGATCATGCTCCCATTCTTTTAACCACTGGAGTACCGAGACCGCAGTGCAAACCACGTTTCAAGTTTGAGCTTGGGTGGTTACACCGCGAGGGTTTCCATGAGATGGTTAAAAGAATTTGGGAAGGACCAGTGGCAGGTGATTCGCCGATCCAGAGGTGGAACAATAAGATTCGTGCTTTACGCACTCACCTCGTTGGTTGGGCTCGTCATACTGCTGGTTTACTTAAAAAAGAAAAGGTACGACTATCCTCGATAATTGATGCTCTTGAAGCATTAGCAGAAGTTCGCCTTCTATCCGTGCAAGAGATTGAGCTCAAGAGCCAATCAAATGCACAAATCGTGAAGCTACTGCGTGAGGAAGAGTTAAAATGGTATCAACGTTCTAAAGCCCAATTCATACTTGAAGGAGATTCGAATACTCGCTATTTCCATAGTATTGCCAATGGCAGACATAGGAAAAAACGTATTCACTCTCTAATTCAGGATGAAGGAACGATTAAGGGCCATGAGCAACTACAGTCGTACATTACAAAATATTATAAAGGCCCGTTTGGTGATCCAGAGGAGGGAGACTTCACTTTGGATGAATCTCGAACTGAGGATATACCCCAGGTTTCAGATGAGAAAAATTGCCTACTCACTAAACTCTATTTGGAGGAAGAAGTGAAAAAGGCGGTTTTCCAAATGAAACATAATACGGCTCCTAGACCTGATGGTTTCCCAGCTGAGTTCTATCAGAACTTTTGGGATGTTATCAAGTTTGATCTTCTTCAGCTGTTCACTTGTCTTCACAATGGACAACTTGAGCTGTTTCGTCTCAATTTTGGTGAGATAATTTTATTACCTAAGGTTAATGAGCCAGAAAGGATCCAACAATATAGACCTATATGTCGATTCGCCTGAACAGTGTGGCAGATCATGTGGTTCGTCCGTCCCAGACGGCTTTCATGCAAGGACGCAACATCCTTGATGGTGTTGCGATTCTGCATGAAACAGTTCATGAACTACATAGGAAGAAGTTGAATGGGGTAATTCTCAAAATTGATTTTGAGAAAGCTTATGACAAAGTCAAATGGTCTTTTCTCCAGCAGACCCTCAGAATGAAAGGTTTTTCTTCTGAGTGGCGTGCGTTAGTAAATAGCTTTGTTTCAGGAGGAAGTGTAGCCATTAAGGTCAATGATGACACTGGCAAATACTTTCAAACGAAAAAAGGTCTCAGACAAGGTGACCCATTATCGCCAGTACTATTTAATATAGTGGCGGATATGTTGGCTATCTTGATTGAACGCGCTAAATCTGAGAGCCAGATTGAAGGAGTGATCCCACATCTTGTTGATGGGGGTTTATCGATTCTTCAATACGCAGATGATACGATTCTTTTTATGGAACATGACATTGAAAAAGCTCATAACCTGAAGCTGATTTTATCAGCCTTCGAGCAACTTTCGGGTCTTAAGATAAATTTCCATAAAAGTGAATTGTTTTACTTTGGCGAGGCCCAAGAAAATGCCGCATTGTATGCCGAACTTTTTGGCTGCGAGCAAGGTCAATTTCCAATCAACTATTTGGTTATTCCGGTTCATTATCGGAGACTCACAAATGCTGAATGGAAAAATGTGGAGGAAAGACTTCAAATTCGACTGAATAGCTGGAAAGGCAAACTCTTATCCCTGGGTGGAAGACTGGTCCTCATAAATGCGGTACTAAGTAACATGGTACTGTATATGATATCATTCTTCCAGTTGCCCAAATGAGTCTTAAAACGATTGGATTACTTCCGGTCTAGATTCTTTTGGCAAGGGGATTGTGAGAAGAAAAAATATCGACTGACTAAATGGAATGTGGTTTGCTGCCCTAAAGACCAAGGTGGGCTCGGAATTCCTGACCTTGAGGTCAAGAATAGAGCACTGCTAGGTAAATGGCTCTTCAAACTCCTCTGTGAAGATGGAGTTTGGCAAACCCTACTTAGGAGAAAGTATGTGGGGCATCAAGCTGTTTCCCAGGTCCAATGGAAACCTGGTGACTCACACTTCGGGGCTGGCCTCATGGCTACAAAGAAGTTCTTTTTCCCACAAGGATCTTTCTCAATTAGGAATGGATCAGAAATTCGTTTTTGGGAGGATACATGGCTAGGCCAATCGACTCTCCGGGAACAATATCCGGCTCTATATTCTATTGTACGAAACAAAAGTGACACGATCGCGAAGGTGATGGGTACTTACCCACCGGATGTTTCGTTTAGAAGAAGTTTATTTGGGACAAGACAAGCATCATGGAATGCCTTGCTTATTCGACTGGAATCAATCCAATTGTTGGAAGGCCCAGATAAATTTCAATGGAATCTGACTAAGAATGGTAAATTTTTGGTTGATTCGATGTATAGAGCATTAATTCTTCCTGAAGTTCCGGTCGATAGCAGGTCTAATAACAAAATTTGGAAGATGAAGATACCACAAAAAATTAAGATTTTTGCGTGGTATCTTCGTCGAGAACTAATTCTTACAAAAGACAACCTTGCCAAGCGCAATTGGCACGGAATCAAAAAGTACGTCTTCTGTCATCACGACGAGACTATTACACACTTATTCTTCCAATGCGAGTTAGCTAGGTCTATATGGTCAGCCATCCAGATAGGTTCTACCTTACATCCTCCATGGTCCGTTGCAAACATTTTTGTCAACTGGCTAAATGGAGTGGATGCTAGGTTCAAACTTTTCAGTAGGATGGGCGCGATTGCAATTATTTGGTCGTTGTGGCTATGTAGAAATGACAAGGTTTTTAACGATAAATATGCTTCTATTATGCCGGTGATCTATCGGTGTACAGCTACGATACGAGCTTGGTCGGCAATGCAGCGTGTGGAACACCGAGATCTTTTTTTGGAGGTGGCGGTGAGGCTGGAGGCTGCAGTCAGGGAGTTATTCTCCCGGCATGGATGGCAACATAGTCTCCGTATTGAGCTACCACCAACCTAGGCAGAACTACAATTTCTCATTTTGATATGTAATTCGCCTTTTTATTTTTATGCTGTACTGGGAACTGGAGAACTGGTGGCTGTGTGCATCCTAACTATGCAGAGGCCGGGTGTAATGCTTAAAACTCTTTAAGTAATAAAATCACTTTATCCAAAAAAAAAAAGCCCGAGGGCACTGTTATAGAATTTTGTTCAAATCAAAGAATAGCTAGTTTCATACAAGTTACACTTTATACAACTAGTCTAACGCCTACTCGATTAGAATTTCGGCTCGATGTACAGTCCGCGCCTACAAATTGGGCAAAACGGATTGCTCTCCATGGCGAGCTCCAAGCATCGGCCATGGAAGACGTGGGGCTTGCCGCACCCTGGCCACGCGGCGATGTCGTCGCCCTCCAGATTGTCGAAGCAGATGCTGCAGTTATCCCCGGTGGTGACCACCCTCCTTCGCTTCGCGGGTCTCGGTTCTTCATCCGTGTGGTTGTTGTGGGCGGCTTTATCTTCATCGTGGCCGCACCTTCCCTTCGCCGGCCTCTGTTCGCCACCCTTGTCGTTGCGGTCTACATCATGGCCGCACCGCATAAGCTCCGGCAGGTTCAGCACCATGCCCGTGAAGCGACCGGGCCACGGCCTCGCCCTCATGTCCTCCAGAGCGGCGTCCATCATGTACCCCATGCTCTCCTGCGTGCAGTTCGCCGGCCGGAGGATGCCGACGTCGACGACCACCTTGATGCGCGCGGCACCCGCCGGGAGGCTCAACTTCGACGCCAGGCCCGTCCATAGCTCCCGGAGCTGCTTGCGGAGGCCCTTCGGGTATATCAGGGGGGCAAGCGACGCCCCGGCCCACGCGAGCGACCTAGACCCGAGGCCGGCCGCGGCGATGAACCTGAGGTGGTGCTCTCTCGTGCTCCCGCGCGCTTTCACGCTGCCATCCGACAATGCCGCCGACAACCGGGTGTATCGGTACAGTACCAGGATCTGCCTCTCGCCTCCTTCTTCTTCTTGGTTCTCCGTGTCTGCGGCGACGACCTCCATGAAGCCGGTCAGGTGGCTTTCCTCATCCTCCTCCTCATCCTCAGTGTCGTAAGCACCATCATCGTCGCTAATGTCATCGTTGTCGTTGCTCTCCTCCCGGTCGGTCCATTCGACCATCTCCTCGCCCTCCTCATCATCCTCCTCCGCAAGAACCGCCTGTTGATCCACTCCGCCCTCATACTCTACGATCTCCGGAATAGAATGAACGTTACCGTCACAAACGATGAACCGGACGACCACGTCGGCGGAGTCGTCCTCCTCCCGCTCCAGCCAGAAGTCCTCCTCTAGCATCACCGTGGACATCACCATCACAACGTTCCGCTCCGCCCATAGCTTGAGGCTCTGTACATCGCCAGTCTTGGTTCGGAGCGCCACGCGCAAGGTCTGTCCGGCGGCGGCGCTCTCTGGGTTGACAAGTTTGGCGTGGCTGACCCACGCTCGCTCGCCGGGCTTCAGGGCGAACCGCCTGGTCTCGCCGCTCCTGAGGTCCATGTACCAGCAACCATTCAACGTCCGCACCGCCGTGCCCGTGTGCCCGATCGATCCCCCGTCTTCATCATCATCCTGAAGAACCGTATCAGTCTCTTGATCTTCTCCGTCCTCCACCGTCTCCGTCTCCGCCGTTTCAAGAACCGCCTTCTGGTCGTCCGTCTGCGTTTCCGCCGTTGAAAGGACCTTGACGGAACCACCGAAGACTCGAACGTCTGTGCCGGCGGAGTCGTCGTCGTCCTCGCGCTCCAACCAGAGCAGGTTGTCCAGCATCGTCGTAGATCGCACCAGCGCGACCGGCCTCTCCGCCGACAGCACGAGTCTGACCTGGTCGTCGCCGCTCCTAGTGCGGACGCGCACGCTCTGGCTGGCGGCGGCGCTGGCGGGGTCGACGAGGACGGCGTGGGTGACCCACGCGCGGTGGCCGGGCTTCAGTGCAAACGTCTTGGTCTCGCCACTCCTGAGGTCCAGGTACCAGGCGCACAAAATCCTCTGCTCAGCCATGCAAACGTCTTGGTCTCGCCACTCCTGAGGTCCAGGTACTCCCGTGTGTGCTGTGCTCGAGGGAGATCGGTGCTAGCTGTGCTCGAGGAATAACACATGGAATCGTCGGGCGGTAGGCTTATATCCGCTGGAATCGACTCCGAGTTGCGGTCGATGAGTTACTTGCTCGCGCGGAAAGTCGGACTCCGGGCCGATCTTTGCCAGGTCAAGTTGGTGACACATCGATCCGGATTGCGAGTCCGAAACGATGGATTACATTTTTTTATAGGACTTGGCCCGCACGCTAATCAGTTTGAAGAATAACTGAGTGTGTCATGTTCAGTTTGAAGAGAACCGTGAACTTGTACTGAACACATGCTGAAAGGCATTATTTGAATTTAAAGGCTAGACGAGCTTCAGAACTTACAGAAGATTCAGAAGAAAGTTCACATAGAAAGTAGACATCACACATTTTTACATCGGCCCGAAATCGTGTAGGATCCTTAAACCAAAGGATAAAGTACTAACACACTTTTGTTGATTTTTTTTAGCATGTCAGTGCTACTGTTGATCATTGCCGACGTGTGTTCTCGGCAGGGACGGAGCTAGGACTGGCATATAGTGGGTGCAGAGAACTTTGGGGGTGGCGAAATGCTCTTTAATTTGCTTTGCTGGAACATTTGTACAATTAGATGCTTAAGTAAAAGTATAAAACACCATTGTTAGGGGGGGGGGGGGGGGGGCTTAGCCCCTGCTCGTCCCCCTCCCTCCGTCCCTGGTTATCGGGGTAGTATATACCTCATAGTCGATGTTAAGAAGAATGTAAAGATGTGGGGAATGGCAACGAAGAAACAGGTTTGAAATCCTTAAACCAAAAGATAAAGTACTAACACACTTTTGTTGAAAAAAATAGCATGCTAGTGCTTCTGTTGATCATTGTCGACGTGTGTTATCGGCAGGGACGGAGCTAGGACTGGCTTATAGTGGGTGCAGAGAGCTTTGGGGGTGGCGAAATGCTCTTTAATTTGCTTAGCTGGAACATTTATACAAGCAGATGCTTAAGTAAAACACCATTGTTAGGGGGAGGGGGGGCTTAGCCACTGCTCGTCCCCCTCCCTCCGTACCTGGTTATCGGGGTAGTATATACCTCATAGTCGATGTTAAGAAGAATGCAAAGATGTGGGGAATGGCAACGTAGAAACAGGTTTGAAATCCTTAAACCAAAAGATAAAGTACTAACACACTTTTGTTGAAAAAAAATAGCATGCTAGTGCTACTGTTGATCATTGTGGACGTGTGTTATCGGCAGGGACGGAGCTAGGACTGGCTTATAGTGGGTGCAGAGAGCTTTGGGGGTGGCGAAATGCTCTTTAATTTGCTTAGCTGGAACATTTATACAAGCAGATGCTTAAGTAAAACACCATTGTTAGGGGGAGGGGGGGCTTAGCCCCTGCTCGTCCCCCTCCCTCCGTCCCTGGTTATCGGGGTAGTATATACCTCATAGTCGACGTTAAGAAGAATGTAGAGATGTGGGGAATGGCAACGTAGAAACATGTTTGAAATGAGATAGCACGTAGAAACAGGTTTGAAACGAGAAAGACACGAGAGAGTTTGTGTTTACCTGGTTCAACCCCTCAAAAAAGTAATAAAAATTTGTACTCAATAAGACCATATAATGTTACAAATGAGTTTGAAGTATACAAGTTTAGTGTTAAAAATATAATTAATTTAATTTGTTTGGGGTCCTAATTATGTCCCCGTCCTTCTCCGCCTTGTCCTCCATCTTTGTCTCCGCAATTGCAAGAACGTTACCGCTTCTGGGCGAATGGCTTGGTCTTGCCGCTCCCAGGGACGGAGGAAGGGGGGACGAGCAGGGGCTAGGCCACCCCCAACAACATGATTTTCTTCATATATTTTCTAATACGCATGCTTATTCTTAGTAATTCGAAGCTATTTCGCCCCTCCAACATAATTCTGCCCCCTCCAACCTTGCTGGCTGGCTCCGTCCCTGGCCGCTCCTGATGTCCAGGTACCCTTTTGTTCTCACGTGTGCTTGACCTAGAGGGAGATCGTGTATGTTTTTTGACACATGGGTCATGCATGGATGCTGCCATATATCAACTGGAAGAGCCAACTCTGACTTGGGGTCAATGAGTGAGCTAATTACTTGCTCGGGTGGACATTGTCGATCACTTTCCGATTCAAGTACGTGACACATCCGGATTGCGAGTCGGTCCTGATCGGCCACAAACGTGTAATGTCACGGTCGATCGATCATGTCGTCAGCTTGATTGGAATGGCCGTTGAAGCGACAGATCCGTCGTATGGGTTTGTGTCTAAGACATAACTAATTAAAAAATATGCAAAGATAATTAGCACTAACTTAATGAGCTAAATAAATGTCACACGAGACTTGATTTCAACACCAGCATGCCCCCACCGATGTACGTACGCTGTGGCGGAGGTGGTTCGTGGCGATGCCGACGTGTACGGGGAACCGCAGATTGGGTCGAGATAAGGATCGATGAAAAACGAAAGGGAAATTTCCGACTTTTTCGCGAGAAAAATGGAAACAGAGAATGGAAATATGGAAACGGAAACGAAATTTTGCGGAACCAAACAAAAACTTTTATGTGGAAAGGAAAACGAAAACAGAACAACGTATTCTGGCGAAGCGACCACGGAAACAGAATTTCCGCTTCCGGTAATGCGGAACTTTCCATTTTTTTGCTACCTGGTGCTATCCAAATTCAACATACCCAAAAATTCCAGCGAAAACATTTAGACATAACCAAAGGTCGATCTGAAACGGACATGTTTAGGCTCTATGTACTGGCATATTATCTTCCTTTTGAGTCGTTCCTGGTTCCACATTTCTTTTTTCTTAAGGAATGCGCTAAGGGAAACCCCTACAGCAGTTTTTTTTTAAATAATAAGAACGCAAAATCTGAATCCGTGAGAACTTAAACCTGAGTATCTAGGTTGTAAATCCATTTTCCTAACCAAGTGAGCCGGACTCACTTCTTCTGGATCGCCATTTCACTGCCGCACTAGGGTCAGAGACGATGGAAGGAATTTTTTATATTGTCAAAGTTGATAACTTATGCGCAGTATATTATATAATCATGATATTGAGAAGCCGCTTGGTTTGCTTCAGTTTTTCCAGTATT
The DNA here is from genome assembly GCA_947311845.1 of Poa pratensis. NCBI lineage: Eukaryota > Viridiplantae > Streptophyta > Magnoliopsida > Poales > Poaceae > Poa > Poa pratensis. The sequence continues at coordinate 37,912,002 of CAMZMU010000068.1, forward strand.
ATTAGTTCCGTTAAAATATTTTCTTTATGTTCCGTGTCCGCTATTCAGACTATATCTGTTTTCGGCATATCTGTGTTCCTATCTGTTTTCGGTATTTTTGTATTCGTTTTCGTTTCTGCAAAAAAAAAAAAATAGGACAAACGTGGCAGCGATCGGTTCCGTACATACACACTCCGTTTTCATCGTAGCTAGGGCGAGCTCCCACGGCAGAGTTGTGAACGCCGTAGAGCGCACTGGGTGCGCATGCCTCTACGACGGTCCCGCGACCTCGAGGTGCACGACGAGCTGTGCCGCAGTGGACCGAGGAGAGCACGCACGGCAGGCAGGGGTGATAGCGCGCACTGCGTAGATTCATTTACCCACTGTTACACAAATTTCTCTACAGAAGAGCATGCCAGAGGTGTGTGTAAGCGGAAAAATGACCGTTGCGTGCGCTCCGCTCTCGCGACAGGGCGTCCCGAGGGGCGACGCACCCGGCTCCGCCAAGCTTGCCGCCGGAGGGGTTCAGCAGAGTGCTCCGGCCCCGTCCAAGGTGGTGGAGGAGAAGCGGAAGCCGTTGGGGTCTAGGTTCTGGGCGCTCGCCGGTGATAGCTCCGACGAGGAGGAAGAGCTCCCCTGGCCGGATGCGGTTTCGCCTAGATCTGGGCCGGTGAGCCGTTGTTTGGGGGATTTCTTGGATCCCGCGTGGGAGAAGGTTGGTCCTCGTCCGACAAGAGCGTTGGCGAGCCGCAGGAAGGCGTTCATGCCTAGTGGCCGTGGATCTAGGTTTGGACAAGGCGCCATGGGCGGAGCTTTTGTATTTTCCGGCGGACGGGCGCCGCCCTCAAAGCTTGGCGGCGGTGGAGCTTTGTCCCAAGTTTTGACCGGGGATTTAGCGACAGGGTCGTTGGGAGTCTCAGGTCCCGTGGGCGACGTCGCGATGCCGTCTGGTTCGTCATCGGTGACCGGAGTGGTCTCGCCGGCGGTGGCCGGCGTAGTGAGTGAGCTGGATAAGGTTGGGGCTCCCCAGTGTTTTGAATCGCGCAGCCCCTGCCAAGTGGACCCGGTGCCCAGGGTAGGCCTGAGCCCGCGGGCCACGGAGAGTGTTGACTCCCGGTCAGACCCAGAGTTGGGCGGCGTGGGGGTTGGTGGGCCGACCTCCCAGAGCGGATCTCTTGGGCCCTCCTCGACGGCTCAGCCTTCTGGGCCCAGCCCATTGGAGCACCCAGCCCACGCCCCAGCCCCCATACTTAAGTGGCGTTGGGTGGTGCGCAGAACCCTAGTCTCTTCTTTAGGGTTTCCGGCCTCGCCAGCAGATATTCGGCGGTGGCTGCGTCTCACTAGATCCAGTGCTTTCCCCCAGAAGATTCCCCGCTTCATCCCCTCCCCACTCTCTTCCCCGTCGATCCGGTCGTTGCACCAGTGGTTCATGGAGCGGGCTCGGGCTGAGCAGCGGGGCGGCCTCAAGCGCAGCCGTGAGGATGATGTTTTGGAAGATGAGCGAAGGTACGAGCTGGAGCTGCGTGAGCGGGCGGAGCTGAACCAGGAGCGCCGGCGCCGTGACTGGGAGCGGGACTGGAGGCGTGGCCTTCACGCCGGCCTCGCCCGCCCTCGCCGTCGCACCTCATCGGTCTTGAACGGCGAAAAAGAGTGTTGTTGAAGTGGCATGATGCAGTTCACTTGACTAGGACTTCTAGACGACTAACAGCTTCGTCGGGATGTACATAGGGGTAAACCTCGCAGGAGTATGTAGTTAGGAGACCGGCATCGGTATAAAACCAACACTCGCTCATGTCGACATGGCCGGTATGGTCAGCGCCTCGTCTTGGCCTGACGCCTCGTTCACGGCAGTCTTAGCTTAGTCGTGGACGCCGTCTCATGGACCTGTGGAAAAATGGTGTCGAGGGTGGCGCTAGGCAATGAACTATGACGATGGGGCGCCGCCTCGGATGCAGTCCTGTACGCCGGATGATATCTCCGTGTCGAACTGCCCTGTACGTCAATTGCGCCAAACTGCGTCTAGCTGGACCCTGTACGCCGGGGACTGAGCATCACCTGTACGCCATCGTCACGGCTGTTCACAAACAACATAAAACTGCATACGCGACATGCATGCATGCCATCACATGCACTAGCCATGCGCACGTATAGCTGCACATGTACCTATGGCTTGGAATCGATCGATCGGTTGCTGCTCTCCGGGCCTTGTGAGCCTGGCTTGCTGGTTGCTCGCGTCCGGTCGCCGCAGGCGCTGGGCATTGGCAATGGCGACGCGCCGCCGAGGAACACCGACGGTAACGACGTGATATCTCGCCGCCCATACTGCTTGTTCCTGTACGCCAAGGACCTGTACGTGGAGCTGCTCGCGCCTGGCCACTCGACGTTGCGCTGCAACAGCCGTGAACGTGTACGCCAAGTGGAGCTGGACCTGTACGCCGGGTATGCCGAGCTGCACCTGTATGTCAGGGTCGCCTCGACCTGCACCTGTACGTCGGCGTCGTCATGGGGAGGATGACGTCCTGGCACCGTCGCGGTGGTGAAGTGGCGCCATGGCTGTATGTTGGCTGCCGTCCACGACTCCACAGCGTCGTTTTCATAGCTCCGGCTTCCTGAACGTCAGCTGCGACCTGAACCTGTACATCGGGCGGGCGCCGGGTGAACTGCGCCTATACGCCAGGCTACACGTCGAGACGCTCGGCCACTGATGAGAAGCTACACCTGTATGCCAATGTGGAGCATGCCGGCTGAGCCGGGCACGCGATGGCGCCTTCCATTGGCTGGGCCTGATGAAGCGTAGACTCGATTCGCCAGGCTCCCCATTTGACGACTCCGCGGCATCATCTTCATGACAGTACGTAGCAGCTCCCGCCGAACGGAACCGTGGGCTGGACCATTCATCCTTCTCCTCGGCGAGCCTCGTCGTCGGACGGCCGTCCGGCAACAAGTAGCTCACTCCTTTCTCCGGCACGGGGCACAGTCGGACGGCACCTGTACACAGATGAAGTGAGAGCAGCCTGGCTCGTTGTGCGTTACCATAACGAATGGATTGGCTCGACGAAGATTGGGCCCGGCCGCCGGTATTGGGCCGCATGTTGCAGCGCCGTGGGCTTGTAGCATCCTTCTCGACTCCAGCATCCGATAGGCAGGAGGCGGGCGGCATGTTCGCCCCATCTCCGAGGTTGCAGCGTGGCGAAGGCGCCGACGGCGGGCTGCGTCTTACACAGCTCCGGTGACGCCGTCGATGCGTGACGAGTGACGACTCCATCCACCATATGCTAGCTGTGAAGGGGGAGACAAAGAGGGATTCAAACATGTTTATTACCATTATGGAATATCCACCTCGCGTTCATGATCGATCTCTCCTCCTCCAAGTGCTTCTTCTCCTGCTGGACGTGTGAGTGTCTTGCTCTTTATTGTTCTTCCGATGCGATCATCTCCGGCCGCTTGTTTTCTTCTGCCTCCGGGGCTGAGTGTATCCCTCCGGATCATGGCTGCCGGGTTGATATGCTCCAGGCCATGGCCACCGGCCTTCAAGCTTCTATGGCGCGTGTGCTCCGTCGCCGCCGGGTGCGTGTGATGCCCTGGGCCTTCTCCTCCAGGTTCCCCTCTGCTCTCCTGGGGCTGCGTCTTCATGTGCACCTTTTATAGGCATCAGCCGGTAGCAACGAGGGCCTGATCTTCCGTTTCGGTTGTGCGTTGAGATGCTTATCTCGTCGCCCGCACGTACGCGTCGTTCTGTTCCGAGAAATCTGAACTCTATGCTTATCTCTTTCCGGATATCAGATTGAGTTGGCACGCCGCTGCCGTACGTATACGGTCGGTATACGGTACATGTACGAGTCAAATCTAGCAGGCCAGTACATACACGTACGGCTCTTGCGACATTGATCCGACCTGGCCCAAGCTGAAGACAGCATGTGTACATAAGCACGTAAGATTGCATCCCTTGCCCTCTTTTATTTCTTTTATTTGTCTTTCTTCTCATCTTAACATGCATCAATATTTATTTATTTTTGGCACAAAATTGCGTTGAACAAATGCCCCTCGCCAAGGTGAGGTGACATGCGAAGCACAGGGATCTCAGCTTGGCGAAGTTCCGGCGTTTGTGTTCTTGCACTCGTTTGTGTTCAACATCATCTAAGAGGGAGTGAGGATTCCATGTTGTGCACTCCATATTGCTTTGCAAATCCTACTTTGTGCATGTACCTTGGGGAGTTCCCTCTTGTTGCTTAGAACATTTTTTTGGATCCTTTTGATTGTTTGTTTCTTTCTCCGAAGTATCTTTCTCTTTTGATTGGATCTTCGATATAGTTTGATCTCCCTCCATCTATTCGTCATTGGATATGTGCATTTGATTTCACTCATATCATGATAAATACACACTTTATGAGGAGAGCCTCGCAACCCCAGAGGGCCCAATTCGTATGCTGCTTCATTGCCATGCCCCTGAGAAGATGCCACCAAGCGTCCTGCTCTATGAAGGTCTGGAAGGCTTTAGGATCGGACTGGTGGTGGAGCCGGTACAGCGCCCTCGTTCCTCCCTCCCGCCTTCACCACCTCCACCCCCTCCTCCGCCTTACAAGGACTCTGAGGAGGACGGTGATGATGAAACAGAAGAGCAAAGCAGAGAAGACAGGAACTGGAAGAGGGACAGGAGCTATGGGAAGGACAAGGATGTGGTGCCGCAGAATAAAAACCTTGACACCTCTAGCAAGTCTGCGCCACCGAAATCCAAATCTCCGAGACATGCAGTCCTGGGGTATGGGGAGTATTTGGAGAAGTCTTCATCAGCATGTGCTAGCAAGCACAATCAGAAAAGGTGTTCCAACTTGAGAGAGTCAAGATTGTCATCATCTAGCTTAAGTGGAATGCGCAAGACAAAGGTATGATCTTGATAGAGTTTCTATTTTACCGGTCGCATGGTGTTAGTGGGAGAACGGGTTATATGATAGACGGCGTACTATCAAGAGGGGCTCTCAAGTGAGTAACTTGATCGCATCTTTGTGGAGAGCTCAAACCTTTGCATCAGTGGCATATCATCTTTCTTGGTTCTTCTTTGACTTTTATCCATGTGAGAATTTAGAGCTTGTGTTTCTCTCCATACCAAGCTCTAGTTCATCAAAAACGGATTTCATATACATATCTTGTTGTGTTTTAGATGTTGGAGGTTTTACCGGGTTGTCTTTTATAAGAGAGGTCAAACTCTCTCCTTGTGGCTTCCTCCTCACATGATGAACTATGATGTTTCTCTGCATGATCCTGAAGAGCTCTTCGTTGCGATTCTAACGAGCTCAAGATCATCGAAATCGGAGTCCAGATGAAAAAGATATTGTGGTTTTCGTTTTGCTGGTTCTGTCAGTTTTCAGTCAATCGGATAATCTGACCCAAACTTGGATCGGAATATCTGACCCGGTTTTTTCCTAGACGCAAAAATGGCTAAGGACTTTTGGCAACCCTATTTTGCAGCTCTCTGGTGTCAATCGGATTATCCTATCTATTTTGAGTCGAATAATCCAACAGTCGGATTATCCGATCCAACTTGAATCGGATAATCCTGTAGGCGGATTATCCTATCCAACTTGAATCGGATAATCCTATTTTCTCTGGCTGTAACGGCTCTTTTTCGTGGGGACCTATAAAAAGCCTCCTTCTTCTTCCCCAAAGGGTATCCAAGCTTTCCAGCTCGTGTTTCTCTCTCTTACCCACCATTGTTGACCTTGTAAAGCTTGCCCCTCTCCCAATTCCTCCCGTGATTCTTGGATATCTTTGAGGGATTTGAGAGAGGAGATCTAGATCTACATTTCCACCAATCCATCTCTCTTCTAAGTGAGGGGAACCTAGTAGATCTTGATCTTGGAGTTCTTGGTGTTTCTCATTCTTTGTTCTTCCTCTCTTCTCCCCCATAAGTATTAGTTGCTTTTGGAGGGATTTGAGAGTGAAGGACTTGAGCATTTTGTGTGCTCTTGCCATTGCATTGTGCATCAGTTTATGATCTCCACGAGGATTCGTGGAAGTTGAAAGTTTGTGAGCTTGTTACTCTTGGGTCATTGACCCTAGACGCCTTTGTGGTGGTTGAGACCATTGTGGTCACTTGTAGCTATTCGGGAGCCCCAAATCCCTTTGTGGGTTGTACCCCAGATCGTTGTTGTAAAGGCTCCGGATTCCGCCTCGAAGGAATCCGATAGTGGAAGGTGAACCAAACCTTTGTGGTGCGGTTCATCGGAGAAGAAGGTGAAGCCTTTGTGGCTGCTGAACCATTGTGTTGGTTCACACCTCTCCAACGAGACGTATTCCCCTAAAAAGGAGGAACTCGGGAATACATCCTCGTCTCCACGTGCCTTGGTTATTTCTATACCCATGCTCTTTACTTATGCACTTTACATTGTGATAGCCTTCGTGCTTGAAGTATTCTATATTGCTATCACATTGTTGATTGTCTTGCTTAGCATAAGTTGTTTGTGCACATAGGTGAGCCTAGTATATTTAGGTTGTTGGCTTGTTAATTTAAACACCTAGTTTTATTCCGCAATTATCAAGTCTAAACCGGAAAAGTTTAAATCACCTATTCACCCCCCCCCTCTAGGCGACATCATTGTCCTTTCAATTGGTATCAGAGCCTGGGCTCTCTATTGGGCTTCACCGCCTAGAGAGTAAAAGATGTCATTTAGAGAATTAGTGCACGATCCCACTCTTATTTTTGATGGCACAAATTATGATGTTTGAAAAATTCGCATGCTTAATCTTTTTAGGGCCATGGGTCCAAATTATATTAAGAGGATTGTAGATGTGGGTTTTCTCCTCCAAAGGATTCCCAAGAATTATCTTTAGAGGATGAGGAAAAGTCTCATCTCAAAACTCTTGTATCTAATGGGCTTATATGTGTTTTGAGCGATGTAGTTATTACTTCAATCATGCCTTTTCGGAATGCACATGAGCTTTGGACCAAGCTTCATGATGTATATGAAGTGTCCAACATTATTGAGAATTATTGTTCTCCTTCCACCTCCAGCAGTGATGAGTTCACAAATTCTTCCACTTCACCAACATGTGATTTGTCACAAGATAATGATATGGTGAGTGGTGATAGGAATTGCTTTGTTGATGGTGAATATTATATTGACTATACTTCATCTACATCTCATTGCAATGTTCTATCTTTGGACTTTAATAGTCCTTGCATATCATGTAATAGTTGTTTAACTAAATTTCATGATGATATGCTTTCTATGTCTTGTTGTCATGAAAATAATGCTTCCATATCCACTAGCACTTGCATGACTAACAATGTAGAGGAACCCCAACATTTGTTGGAACAAGAATGGACCTCAATGGTGCTTCAAGTATTTCTTCATCCTCTTCACCCATTCATCACGTTTGCCTTATGGCTAAGGATTCTGAGGTATCTTCTACCTCGGATCCAAATATATCTTGTGATGATGTGGATGAGGATTCTCATGAAGAATATTTTGATATTGAATCCTTAACCAACAAGGGTGAGATGGTATTTGGTGCTCTCCCCAAAGGTAGTAAAGCTATCCCTCCTCTATGTGAAATCATTGCTTATGTTATTAAGAGTAGGGAAATCATTGAGGATTTGGAAACTCAATTTGATGAGAAATGTAAAATTGAGAGAGAGGATGCTATGGAAAAAGCATCCTTAGAAAATGCTCTTGAGGAAGAGCAAGAGCTTAGGGCTTCTCTTGAAGAGAGACTTGTCTCTTGATGAGTCTAATGATCTTATTATTGCTAAAATCATTAAGGAAAGAGATCATGCCCTTGCTAAATATAAAGTGCTTAAAAAGGAAAAAGTTGAATTTGGTTTGGCAATGCAAGACTAATTGAGGACATAGAGAGACTTGACAAAGCTCACAAGGCTTTAGAAAGTGAACACTCTCTCCTTATCAAGTCTCATGATCAACTCCAAACTCAACTATCTAAGAATGATGAGCTTGTCAAGTTGTCTTCTTCCATTTCTAATATTGATGATGCTTGTGCTACTAACCCCATTTCTTATGAAGCATCTATTTTGAAGGAGAATGTTGAGCTAAGATCTCAACTTGAGTTGCTAACTAGCAAGTATAGAAATTGGAAGAAAGTCATGAAAAGCTATCTAGCTCTAATGATGATCTTCTATCATCCTATGCAAGCTAAAGTTAGCTCATGAGGCTATTACGTCAAAGGTAACATCTAGTGAGCCTCATGTGGACTAGCACAATCTCTACTAAAAATGCTATATTGCCATGTGCTAGTCCTAGTAATTTTACATCACATACTATTGCTAAATCTTGTGATGAATTACTTTCCTGCCTTGTTGCTCTAACAATGAAGCTCTACTTCCTCTAGTGTTTGTGTTGATACTAACCATGTAGAGGAATTAAATGAGCTCAAGGCCCAAGTCACTTCTTTGAAGAAAGACTTGGAAAAGCGTCATGTTGGGAAGTCCACACTTGACAATATGTTGAGTGTTCAAAGACGCCCCAATGACAAGAGTGGACTTGGATTCAACTCCAATATCAAGAACAAGTCCAAGTATAACAAAAGAAAAAGGGCCAAGAACAAGTTAAAGATTCGGCCAAGATTGTTTGCTTCAAGTGCAAAGTTGAAGGGCACCATGTTAGATCTTGCCCTTTGAAGAAGAAGCTCTTAGTGAGAAGCAACAAGGGAAGAAGCCTCAAGTTCAAACTCAAGTTCCTCAAGTTGAAGAACAACCTCTTCCCAAGAAGAATCAAGCTACCCTCCTCAAGTCAAGACTCCAACTAAGAAGAAAGGAGGAAGCCAATGTTGCTACATATGCCGTGAGAAGGGCCACTTTGCTTCTTCATGCACTAATGGTACCTTATCCAACCCCATTATTATTGATGATGTTTATTCTCTTCGGAAGGATAAGGTTGGCAATGTGTTTGCCAAATATGTTGGTACTCAAAGTGGTGTCAAGAAAAGAACCATTTGGGTTGCCAAGCCTATTGTGACTAACCTCTTAGGACCCAACTTGGTTGGGGACCAACAAGCTAAAACTTGATCAATAGGTGTTGTTGGAGGCATTGGAGACTTGGCTACATCATGAAGAATTAAGGGATCTTCATCAATTATATTCTCTCAAGCCAAGTCATTTGGATTTATTGTTCTATCTCATATCCAATGTTCCTCCTTGCGGTAACTTTTATTTAAATTATATACATTGAAAGTTGCTTGCACCCTTGCATGTGTTAGGTTTTGTACCTTGCTAGTGTTTGTATGTGTTGTGCTCTCTACTTACTTATCTTGAGTAATCAAGTATGTGTATTTGGTTTGCACACCATTTATTTGTTGAGCCTTATTGCTTTTATTTGTTATCTTATCTTTGTTTCTCTTTTTGAGAGATTAATGGACTATCTCATTTTGGGGGAGTGATATGCTTCGTGCACTTCACTCCTAAAATGTGTATACATGAGGAATACCACTTAGTGATGATATATCAATATTATCTACTCTCTATGTGGTATGTCATTCTCATGAGAAATTCAAATTCTAAATGTCCATTAATTATCTCTAGTTGCTTTTGCTTGCCTCTTGTTAAGAAAAATTGGATTATCACATTATGGGGGAGTAATAAGCTTTGTGCATATTACAAACCTAAAAATGTGAACATGTGAGGTATTGCCACCTAGAATTGATATTCTCCATTATCTTTTACCTTGTGGCATGTTGCTCAAACAAGTTCCATATTTGCTAAAATATTTTTTTTAATCACTCTTTTGGATCTTGTTTGTGATGGAAGTTCTTGATATGGCTTTCCCCAAATATGTTCTCATATATCTTGTTGGGAAACCAATTGCTTCAAGCTACTCTTTGGAGTTGCTTTGCATGATCACGTGAATACTTGAAGCTATCAAGAATATCTATCTTTTTAAGCTTTGGCCTTTAAATCTTATCTTTTGCCATATACTTATTTGTAGAGAAGTTGGTCTGCAATATTATTCCTATAAACCACTGATAAATATCTCATATACTCCTTGTCCATGACAAGTGATACTCATAATTGTGGTGGAATTTGTAGATCATCTTCACTTTGGCTCTTGCTTTGAATTGCCTTATTTTATTGCCAAGGATTTGTTTTGATCTAACTCTCATTTGTCTTCCTTTTATCTTTTGGATCCTTATTGCTCTACTTAAATTTTTTTTTAATGCTTTCTTGAGTTAGGAAAAGCAATGATCCCATTCTAGTGCATTCATGTTCAAAGTCATACTTCTAGATAATGCACTATTCTTGGGGAAGCTATCCTATATTGAGTAGAACACTGTTTAAATTGGTATTGCATCTTCTTGCCTTTCCTTGAACATGACTAGTGTTTGAATAATATGTATGGAGAGTGATGATCCCATTCATGTGCATTTTTATTCAAATGCAAGATCATAAATAATGCACAAATTTTGGGGAGCAATCCTATATGCTTTTGAACATTAGTTGTCTTCAATTGGTTTTTAATCCCGATGACATGTCTCCTTGGAAGACAAAGATTTTTCATATTGGTACTTTGTGCCATCATGAAAAGTGTAGAGGGTTTGGTTTATTACTTGATGGTATTTTCATCATTTGGTACTTTCCATCATGTGTTGATTTGGGTTTTTGATATAATGTGGACCATTTTCTTTCTTGTCACACTTGTGTGTGCTTTCTTGGTTTAATTGGTGTTTTGTCCTTTTTGTATCTTGTTTGGTTCTTGGAAGTCTTGTGCATGCATATTTACTATATGTATATCTTATGGCATGCTTATTGTCTTTGATCCAATATATGGGATAAACTTCATCAAATCCTAAATGGTTAAGATGTGCATGAAATTCAATTTCATACCAATATGCACATATTTATGTGGAGTTTGTCCTATGTATTGTAGTTGCTCTAACTACTTTGGACCCAATGAGTTTGGGTACCATTTTGTACTTGAGTTTAGGTACATTGGAGATGCATTGGAAGCTTGTCTCATTTACAAGGAAGGTGATGTCACCATGTGCTTATTGGAGCCAAGCTTGGATGATCGTTAACTCTTATCTTCTACATCATGATTGATGTCTACTTAGAAACTTATACACATGAGAGTAGTTACATCTTTATTTGATATTCCATTTCTTTAGTGACCACCTTTTATTACTTTTGATTCTTTGGTGGTTTCTAAAAGGCACAAGCCTTGTTTTTCACTTGGTATTTCTTTTGCATCTTAATAAGCTTGTGGACCTATCATTCTACATCTTTTTTGGGTTGTGTTTATTGGAAAGACATGATATGCACTATGTGCCTCCTATTTTGAAAGACTATGATAATGTTATTGCTTATCCCTGCATTAGTCTCCTAAAATGTCTCTCCATGTCACACCCATCTCTTTTCGGTTGAGCAAGTCTTTGTTTGTCACTTCTTGTTTTTTTGTTGCTCAACATTCTTTGTTGCAAGTAGTTTTGCTTCTTTTCTATCTTTATGCCTTCCTGCACTCGTTTGTGTTCAACATCATCTAAGAGGGAGTGAGGATTCCATGTTGTGCACTCCATATTGCTTTGCAAATCCTACTTTGTTCATGTACCTTGGGGAGTTCCCTCTTGTTGCTTAGAACATTTTTTCAGATCGTTTTGATTGTTTGCTTCTTTCTCCGAAGTATCTTTCTCTTTTAATTGGATCTTCGATATAGTTTGATCTCCCTCCATCTATTCGTCATTGGATATGTGCATTTGATTTCAATCATATCATGAGAAATGCACACTTTATGAGGAGAGCCTCGCAACCCCAGAGGGGCCAATTCGTATGCTGCTTCATTGCCATGCCCCTGAGAAGATGCCACCAAGCGTCCTGCTCTATGAAGGTATGGTAGGATTTAAGATCGGTCTGGTGGTGGAGCCGGTACAGCGCCCTCGTTCCTCCCTCCCGCCTTCACCACCTCCACCCCCTCCTCCGTCTCACAAGGACTCTGAGGAGGACGGTGATGATGAAACAGAAGAGCAAAGCAGAGAAGACAGGAACTGGAAGAGGGACAGGAGCTATGGGAAGGACAAGGATGTGGTGCCGCAGAATAAAAACCTCGACACCTCAAGCAAGTCAGCGCCACCGAAATCGAAATCTCCGAGATAGGCAGTCCTGGTGGCGGACGCAGTAGTCCTGCCGGTTCCTCTACAGGCCAAGACCTCGGTGGGCAGCTGCAGTGTGCCGCTGCCTGCTCTGGTTGATCGCTCGATTTCCAAACCCGCCTCGGTTCCTCCTAAGGTTTTGCTCAAGCCCATCCCTTTCAACCTGGACCAATATGGCTCAAACCTGGGGGCCTCGGAGGATCTTGAGCTGCCACCTTCCCCCAAGGTTAGCTTGCCTGTTCAGATCACATCCTCTGAAGGAATCCCTCCGACGTCTCCATCGATCCTCAAGAAAGCCAGGCTGAGTGCGTCCGAGCGTGCGGAGGTGGGATGGGGAAGCCCTGCAGACTGGGTTTTTGATGAAGAGACTCTCGCGGCCAAGGTGGCTAGTCTCAAGAAGAAACAAGATGGAGAGGTGGAGAACCCACCTGAAAGTGCATGTGTTGCCCCATGCGTGGTTTTGGTAATTAATGACAATCCCTATGGACTAATGTTTACATTGAGTTATCCTTATAGATCTTGTCCATGGAAAAAGATTGGATTTCATATGTTGGACTCTAGAAGATAAAGTGATGACCAAGGTTCTCTACAATGGTTTATATGAAGAATGGTCGTGTGAAGAGTTGAGCTTATTGCAAGCATGGCTTGGAACATAAGATTGAGAGAACATTCATATTATGTCCAAGCCATCATATATATCAAGAGAAGTTTATGAAGTGTCAGTTCAATATGATCCATCTCTGAAGACATCATTTGATTGAAGCTTGCAATGGATACATGAAGACGGAGATTAGCGAGACTCTCCCATAATGGAGTATGGGGGAGTATTTGGAGAAGTCTTCATCAGCATGTGCTAGCAAGCACAATCAGGAAAGGTGTTCCAACTTGAGGGAGTCAAGATTGTCATCATCTAGCTCAAGTGGAATGCGCAAGGCAAAGGTATGATCTTGATAGGATTTCTATTTTACCGGTCTCATGGTGTTAGTGGGAGAATGGTTTATAGGATAGACGGCGTACTATCAAGAGGAGCTCTCAAGTGAGTAACTTGATCGCATCTTTGTGGAGAGCTCAAACCTTTGCATAATTGGCATATCATCTTTCTTAGTTCTTATTTAACTTTTATCCATGTGAGAATTTAGAGCTTGTGTTCCTCGCCATACCAAGCTCTAGTTCATCAAAAACGGATTTCATATACATATCTTGTTGCGTTTTAGATGTTGGAGGTTTTGCCGGTTTGTCTTTTATAAGAGAGGTCAAACTCTCTCCTTGTGGCTTCCTCCTCACATCATGGACTATGATGTTTCTCTGCAAGATCTTGAAGAGCTCTTCGTTGCGATTCCAACGAGCTCAAGATCATCGAAATCGGAGTCTGGATGAAAAAGATATTGCGGTTTTCGTTTTGCTGGTTCTGTCAGTTTTCAGTCAATCGGATAATCTGACCCAAACTTGGATCGGAATATCCGACCCGGTTTTTTCCTAGACGCAAAAATGGCTAAGGACTTTTGGCAACCCTGTTTTGCAGCTCTCTGGTGTCAATGATGTGAGGAGGAAGCCATTTGCTGATTATCCTATCTATTTTGAGTCGGATAATCCAATAGTCGGATTATCCGATCCAACTTGAATCGGATAATCCTGCAGTCGGATTATCCTATCCAACTTGAATCGGATAATCCTATTTTCTCTGGCTGTAACGGCTCTTTTTGTGGGGACCTATAAAAGGCCCCCTTCTTCTTCCCCAAAGGGTATCCAAGCTTTCCAGCTCGTGTTTCTCTCTCTTACCCACCATTGTTGACCTTGTAAAGCTTGCCCCTCTCCCAATTCCTCTCATGATTCTTGGATATCTTTGAGGGATTTGAGAGAGGAGATCTAGATCTACATTTTCACCAATCCATCTCTCCTCTAAGTGAGGGGAACCTAGTAGATCTTGATCTTGGAGTTCTTGGCGTTTCTCCTTCTTTGTTCTTCCTCTCTTCTCCCCCCATAAGTATTAGTTGCTTTTGGTGGGATTTGAGAGTGAAGGACTTGAGCATTTTGTGTGCTCTTGCCATTGCATTGTGCATCAGTTTATGCTCTCCACGAGGATTCGTGGAAGTTGAAAGTTTGTGAGCTTGTTACTCTTGGGTCATTGACCCTAGACGCCTTTGTTGTGGTTGAGACCATTGTGGTCACTTGTAGCTATTCGGGAGCCCCCAATCCCTTTGTGGGTTGTACCCCAGATCGTTGTTGTAAAGGCTCCGGATTCCGACTCGAAGGAATCCTATAGTGGAAGGTGAACCAAACCTTTGTGGTGCGGTTCATCGGAGAAGAAGGTGAAGCCTTTGTGGCTGCTGAACCATTGTGTTGGTTCACACCTCTCCAACGAGACGTACTCCCCTAAAAAGGAGGAATTCGGGAATACATCCTCGTCTCCACATGTCTTGGTTATTTCTATACCCGAGCTCTTTACTTATGCACTTTACATTGTGATAGCCTTCGTGCTTGAAGTATTCTATATTGCTATCACATTGTTGATTGTCTTGCTTAGCATAAGTTGTTTGTGCACATAGGTGAGCCTAGTATATTTAGGTTATTGGCTTGTTAATTTAAACACCTAGTTTTATTCCGCAATTATCAAGTCTAAACCGGAAAAGTTTAAATCGCCTATTCCCCCCTCTAGGCGACATCATTGTCCTTTCACCGCCCAGCAACAAAAAGATGAAGCTGACCCCTCAGGAGCTGGATCTTTCAGGGGCTAGCAAAGCCGCTCGTTCCAAGGGTGCAAGGCCCTCTCCTTCGCCAATCTCGGGCACAACGTGCAGCGACAGGGGCAAGGACAGCGCGGCGTAGCCAATCATGCTCAAGGCCTCTCGGCGTGCGGCACTCAAAGAAGCAGGTATTTCTCGGGATCTTTCCTCAGATTTTTTGCTGCTTGATTCTATTCCCGATGCTCGTCTCCTTGCGGTGGCCGCTGATGCGGGGGTGGAGTTTGCTGTCCCAGGAGGCCCCTCTCCGGCCTCCCTTCTATCTCTAGTTCGGGCCAAGGAGATGGCCCAGGTAGTTCTAGCAGCAGCTCTTGCAAAGCAAAAGACAGAAAAACCTATGCAGGCAAACGTGCGGTATGTGCCCTCCGAAGCTCAGTGTGAGCCAGGCTCCGAGACAACCAGTGCGGTGGTCTCGCAGTCCTGTGTAGACAAAATAGACCCCCAAGCGCAAGAGTCAGATGATCTGTCTATGTGAAAGGACAAGGATGTCGCCTAGAGGGGGGTGAATAGGCGATTAAAACTTTTCCGGTTTAGGCTTGGTAATTGCGGAATAAAACTAGGTGTTTAAATTAACAAGCCAACAACCTAAATAAACTAGGCTCACCTATGTGCACCAACAACTTATGCTAAGCAAGACAAGCAACAAGGTGATAGCAATATAGAATACTTCAAGCACGAAGGCTATCACAATGTAAAGTGCATAAGTAAAAAGCTCGGGTATAGAAATAACCGAAGCACGCGGAGACGAGGATGTATTCCCGAGTTCCTCCTTGAAAGGGAGTACGTCTCGTTGGAGAGGTGTAAACCGACACAACGGTTCAACAACCACAAAGGTTTCACCCTCTTCTCCGATGAACCGCACCACAAAGGTTTGGTTCACCTTCCACTATCGGTATTCCTTCGAGGCGGAATCCGGAGCCTTTCAACAACAATCCGAGGCACAACCCACAAAGGGATTGGGGGCTCCCGAACGGCTCTCAACAACAATTCGAGGCACAACCCACAATGGATTGGGGGCTCCCGAACGGCTTCAAGTGACCACACAAGGGTCCAACCACCACAAAGGCGTCTAGGGTCCAAGGACCCAAGAGTAACAAGTTCACACGCTTTCAACTTCCACGAATCCTCGTGGAGAGCACACCGATGCACCAAATGCAAAAGGCAAGAGCACAAGTGCTCAAGTCCTCCACTCTCAAATTCCAACAAAGCAACAAATGCTTATGGGGGAATAAGAGAGGAAGAACAAAGAGGAGAACCACTCAAGAACTCCAAGAACTAGATCCACTATGTTCCCCTCACTTAGAGGAGAGATTGATTGGTGGAAATGTAGATCTAGGTCTTCTCCTTCAATCCTCCAAAGATCAAAGAGTTTGGGTGGAGGGATTAGGAGATATCAAAGAAATGAGCTTGCAACAATGGAGGAGAGAGAAATCTGGGCGAGCTCCACTGGCTGGAGGTAGGTGGAGGGGTATTTATACCCCTCCCAGAAAACTAGCCGTTGCAGACAACTTTGCACCGGAGACTCCGGCCTGGACCAGAAACTCCGGTCTGGACCGGAGACTTTGGACCAAAGGCCGGAGTTTTCGGCCTAGACCAGGGTTGAACAAATTCAAGTTTCCTGGTCCGGGCCGGAGTATCCGGTGTGTTTACACCGGAGTTTCCGGCCTACACAAAACTGCCGAAACGTCACGAAAACGACGATATCTTGAGCATCCGAACTCCGTTTTTTATGATCTTTGGCTCGTTGGAATCGCAACGAAGAGCTTTACAAGATCATGCAGAGAAACATCATAGTCCAACAATGGAAGATAAAACCAAATGGAGAAAGGTAAAACCTCTCTAAAAATGAATAACCGGCAAACCTCCAAAACCGAAAACGCAACAAGTTTTCCATACGAAATTCGTTTTCGGTGAACTTGGGCTTGTCATGTAGATCACGACAAGCACCAAAACCCAACAAGGAGAAAAGCCACATAAGAACCAAGAAAGATCAAATGCCAAGTATGCAAAGGTTTGAGCTCTCCACAAGGATGCGATCAAGTTACTCACTTGAGAGCCCCCCTTGATAGTACGCCGTCTATCCTAAAACCTGGTCTCCCACTAACATGAGACCGGTAAAATAGAAAACCTATCAAGATCATACCTTTGCCTTGCGCATTCCACTTGAGCTCGATGATGACGATCTTGCTCTCTCAAGTTGGAACACCTTTCTTGATTGCGCTTTGCTTGGTGAAGATTCAAATGTTGCTCCCCCATACACCAAGATGGGAGTGCCACTCTTAGGAACATCTTCACTTGACCATTATCTCCAAATGGGTGGCAAGCTTCAAGCATATGATTTCTTCAAGATGCTTCTCTTGAACTTGCACTTCATCTTCTCTACATATGACCATTCTTCATATAAACCCTTGAATAGAGCATTGGTCATCATGTCATCTTCTAGAGTCCAACGCATGAATTCCAATCATTTCCTATGGACAAGATCTACAAGTATATCTCAATCCAAACATTAGTCCATAAGGATTGTCATTAATTACCAAAACCACGCATGGGGCAACACATGCACTTTCACTATGTCGTTGGTTTCCCTGATCTCGGCAAAAAAGAAAAAGGAGAAGAAACAACAAACCTTGCTAGGACCAAGGTTGAATCTTAGAGATACTCCGGCCCACCAAGCACGGGTTACCAAATCCAAAGCCCAATGAGAGCCATGGGTTGGAATATGAGGGGTTTTGCGCGAAAGGGTCGCAAAACCCAAGTCAAGGAGTATGTTCGCAAAGAGAACATTGATGTGGTGTTTCTGCAAGAAACGATGAAGCAAGACTTCACGACGCAAGAACTGGACGGCTTGGAAGGTGGTGACAAATTTTTCTGGCACTGGAAGGCAGCTAATATCCGCTCAGGGGGTATGCTGTTAGGCCTTAGAGACTCTACGCTAGAGGTGGGTGGCATTGACGAGGGTGAGTTCTTCCTCAGCGCCACCGTGTACCACAGGGCAGCCAAGTTCAAGTTCGAGTTTATTGGGGTTTATGGCCCGGCAGACCATGCGAGGTCTGACGAGTTTTTGATTGAACTGGAGAACAAGGTGAATAGATGTCAAGTCCCGGTGGTGATAGGAGGTGATTTCAACCTCATCCGTGGAGCCCAAGATAAGAATAACTCCAATATAAACTGGCCCAGAGTGGGCATGTTTAACGACTTCATAGCTCGCCTTGCCCTCTGCAAGATTACCAGAACAGGGGCAAGATACACTTGGTCGAATAAGCAAAGGAACCCGGTCAGAAGTGTTCTTGATCGTGTCCTGGTCTCTCCTGAATGGGAGGCCAAGTTCCCGTTAGTCTCGCTGCGTGCTGAGACCGCTATTGGCTCGGATCATACGCCTCTGGTTCTTGATACGGGTGAATCTGCCTTTGCTAGAACCCCCAGGTTTTTCTTTGAAACCTCTCGGTTCATGTGCCCAGGCTTTAAGCAGTTAGTGAGGGACAAGTGGGTTGCCTTTGCAAAGCAGTTGGTCTCCTGCAGAGGCCCGGTGGACTTTTGGCAATCCCAATCCTCCAATACCAGGCAGTTCCTCAAGGGATGGGGAGCCAATCAAGGAAAATCTGGTAGAGAGTTTAAGCAGAACATCCTTAGTCAGATCCAAGTGTTGGATCAAACAGCTGATGGTCCAGGTCTTGACGATGATGGATGGGCACTGAGATATCAATTGGAAGAACAACTAATGCAATGCTTGGCGGCTGAGGAGGAGTACTGACGGCAGAGAGGGCATCAGAACTGGGTGCTCCAAGGTGATGCCAATACGGCCTTTTTTCATGCGTATGCCAATGGGCGAAAGCGGAAGTGTGCCATTTTCAGCCTTGATACACCACAGGGTGTGGTGTCAACGCAACCCCAAATCATTGCTCATGTGTATGATTTCTACCGAGCTCTTATGGGCTCCGAGGAACAGCAAGTTTGACTTTATCCTCCAACCCGTGAGGTCCTGACAAGCAAGTTTCGGAGGCTGAGAATGTCCAGTTGGCGAGGACTTTCTCCATGGAGGAATTGGAGGAGGTTCTTAAGGATACCAAAACTAGTACTGCTCCGGGACCAGATGGGTTCCCGGTGGCATTCTTTAAGCAATTCTGGCCTTTGGTGCAGGATCTGCTGCTTGCAATCCTTAACGGCTTTATGCTGGGCAGAGTTGACATCTCCAGGTTGAACTATGGTATCCTCTCACTGATACCTAAAGTGCAGGGTGCGGACAATATTAAGCAGTTTCGGCCGATTGCTTTGATAAACGTAATTTTTAAGCTGGTGTCCAAGGCCGTGGCTAGTAGGTTGGCACCGGTGGCGCATAGGGTGATCAGCTTGGCCCAAACAGTTTTTATTAAAGGGAGGCTGATTCTTGAAGGTCCGTTAGCGCTGCATGAGATTGTGCATGAGCTCAAGACAAAGAACCTGTCGGCGGTGTTGCTTAAGCTGGACTTTGAAAAAGCTTATGACAGAGTGAGCTGGTCCTTTCTTAAAGAAGTGCTCTTAAAGAAAGGTTTCGACCCCTCACTGGTGTCGAAATTTATGCAACTCGTGACTGGTGGTCTCACTGCCATCTCGGTTAATGGCGAGGTGGGCCCTTATTTCAGCAACAAGCGTGGAGTTCGTCAGGGTGACCCTCTTTCTCCGTTGCTGTTCATGATGCATTGGATTTGATGCTAACCAGAGCCCGGGAAGCTGGCCACATTGCTGGGGTGGTCACACACCTTATCCCAGAAGGGGTGACCCATTTACAGTACGCCGACGATACAATGATCTTAATTCAGAACTCTGCAGAAGGCTTGGCGAACTTGAAGTTTCTGCTGATCTGCTTTGAGCTCATGTCGGGTATGAAAATTAACTATCACAAGAGTGAGGTTATTGTTATGGGAGGCCAGGACAGTGAACAGGCCAGGGTGGCCAATGTTCTCAACTGTCAGGAGGGGGCTTTTCCCTTTGTTTACCTAGGCTTTACCATCGCTGACAGAAGGCTCACGATCAATGATCTTGAACCTGTGGTTGTGAAGGTTGGTTTCCGTATGGAACCCTGGCAAGGTAGGTTTATGTCCTCAGCAGCGAGGCTAACCTTAGTGGACTCTTGCCTGTCCAATATTCCGATCCATATGATGGGTCTTTTTCTTCTCCCAGATGGTACCCACGTTGGTTTTGATAAACATAGGAATCGTTTCTTCTGGGAAGGGACCGGAAATAAACGAAAATACCACATGGTGAGTTGGGAAGATATTTGCAAACCTAAAAACCAGGGTGGTTTAGGTGTGTCTAACACAAAAATCCTAAATAAAGCTTTGATATCTAAATGGATCTGGCGCCTCTTCTCGCCAGAATTTGAGAATAGCCTGTGGGCAAGGCTGTTGCGAGCCAAATATGCAGGGGCAGTGGACTTTTTTGGCTCCAACCCAGCTGGTGGATCTCAGTTTTGGCATGGCTTGCATAAGGTGAAATAGGTTTTTCGCTCGGGGGTCAGATTTTCCCTTGGGAATGGCCTTTCCATCAGGTTTTGGACAGATCATTGGATTGGTGCGGGTCCCCTGAGTGTCAGGTACCCAAACCTCTTTGCTTTCGCGGCAAATCCTGATGATCTGATTGCTCAGGTGCGTGTTGGGCAGGGCTGGAACATTAGGTTCAGACGCTGTTTTGGGGCTGAGGATATGAACCAATGGCGCGAGGAGTTAGGCGAGGTTGTGCTCTCGACAGAGAGAGATGGGATCTCCTGGGCACTGGAGGAATCTGGAAAGTTCTCCACAAGATCTCTGTATCTGAAGTTGTGTCAAGATCAGGAGAACCCGTTTGCGCCAGATATATGGCAGGCCTCAGTGCCTCTGAAAATAAGGATCCTTTTGTGGCAGTTAGCTAGGGATCGGCTCCCCTCCAATGACCAGATTGCGCTGAGGCATGGGCCATCGAATGGGCAGTGTGCCCTATGTGATGCGCCGGAAGATGCCGCTCATATCTTTTTCAACTGTGCTCTTGCCAAATTTGTTTGGAGTGGTCTTAGAGAGAGGTTGGAGGTTTCCTGGAACCCAACTTCCTTTGCTGATTTTATTCAGCTTCTTGCCTTTTATAAAGGAAAGAAGCGGTCGATCTTGCGTGTCCTGTTCGCGGCAGTGTGCTGGGGACTTTGGTTAATTCGCAACAAGTTTACTATCGAAGCAAAGTTTTCTAATCAACCCGCTGATTGTTTCTTCAAATTTGTGGTTCTTCTTCAGCAATGGAGACCTCTTCTCAAGCCAGAGGTGGCCAGACTACTGGACGCGTTGGTCGTGGCGCTTAAGGACCTCTTCACCATGACAAGGTCAAGCTCGTCAAGCTAACCTCTCTCCAGCCCGAGTGTAGTTGGCGGTGCTTAGCTAGCCGGTTGGCTGCTTGTATCCATGTTTTTATCGTTATGTTGGCTTATGTTAGCCCTGAACTTCCTTTCATTAGGCTAAGTGTCGTGGTGTGTTATCTGGTTTTAACCAGTTGGTTGTAATCTCTTGTGGGTTGTCTAAACTCTGCCGGTGTGTGGCTTTATTATTTTAAAGCTGGGCACGTGGTGCCTGTCGTCTAAAAAAGAGCATGCCACCTGTTACCCAAAATTTCCATGGTGCAATGTAGCCGATGACCTGTTGCTCCTATCAACCACAAGACTGAATATCATGTTACCATAAAAAACCACAAGAATGAATGCGAAATATATTTTACACAAAAGTTATTAATCTTCGGATCTAAGAATAATGAATTTTAGTCAGCAGCCCCAATATGGTAGCAACTCTTTCTTCCCCAGTACAAGTTACATCTTGCAATCCTTGATCGACATACAAATCCAATAGAACTGAATAAAAACCAAGGGAGCTTCTTGCATGGCATTCGATTGGCGAGGCAGCTCACCTGCCTCAAGGCTGCGTTTGTTGTAAATATTACAAAACACAAAGCGCAAGGTGCCTCAGAAGGGAAGATCGACGAAGGTAGCTCTCGATGGAGTTTTGAGACCTCGCTTTCAGAGTTGATATCGATCATCCAAGATGTTGATAGGGAGCCGTTGGTTACACCAACGAATGCGTGGCGATTCTGCTCACCTTTGCGAATCAGGCTCCATGCTGGACTTGTCTGTGTCGCTACATGTAGGTGTAAAAACCCAGTCTTTACTGGGTTTGCGAGCTCTATGGGGAGGCCTTCCTGTTCCAGGGCTTTTCGGTTCGCCCTTGCGCTTTCCTCCAAGGAACCCCAAGGCAACAGCTTCCAGAGCTTTTGCTGTGGGCGGCCTATTTCTGGTTCCGTGCCTCCGAGAATCCGCCTGTGAAGCCAGATCAGGTTGTGGATTAGCAGGTCCTCCTGCAGTTACCTCCGAATCACGGACCTGATCACCATTTGAAATGGAGGGAACTTCCTCAGCCTTCATGTGACCATAGTCTGATGGAATGACACGTACACTTGCGCTTGTATTGCCATCTAGTGGTGTCTCCTGTTTAAGCTGACCAGCCAACCTACTAACTTCAGAACCTTGGTCAAATTTTCTCTCGGCAATGGTGATCTTTGAATGAACTTCAGGAACCACATCGACCTTGCACTCAAATGACTTGTCCTGATTTAAGTTCTTCAATTTCATCTTCTTGTCCTCATGTAAGTTCTTCACTTTCATCTTCTCATTCGACCTGTCACCGGTAAGAGCATTTGATGCATCTCTTATCGGGTCACATGGCTTCTCCGTGGAACATCTTGCAGTTGTTTTGATCAGCAAATTACCACATACATCACTAGCAATTGGTTTTGATGAGGTTGACGGTGGCTTTATTTTCACTTTCCCTGAACCCTCTCCCTTGGAGAAATTAAAGCCGCGCCGACTGGTCTGATCACTGTTACAGCTAGATAATCTTCTGCGCTTCGACACTGGGGATAAATACTTGCGCCTTTCAGGTTTTCTTTTGGGGTCATATAAGCCTGTTAAATCTACTTTGTTACCACTACCATTAGAAGAATGGCCATTGACTGGAAAATGTGAGCGGGATGCAGCCCCCATGTTTTGCAATGAATCAAGTTGTGTTTCTTTGCTTATATCGTACGCTGAAACCATTTCAGTGTCATTCACATCAGCTGTAACTTGTCCACAGTATTGCTGGTCATCTAACAATCGATCATCCACATCTTGCTCCTCTGATGAACTGACACTGACAATATCACGTGAACTACGTGAAGGAACAGGACGAATTTTTGCATCAGCAGGTAGTCTCCTCAGCTCCCTGACTCTTACGGGCTCTTCTCCTGTACCAGGGTAGTATCAATAATTGTGTACCTAGGAAGCTCCTGATTACCATCCAAAGGATCATCTTCGTTTAGGTTCATGTCTGTTGCATAGCCATTTTGCTCAGCAGTAACACCATAGTCCATTCCACCAACCTCTATGTCAAGAAGGACAGGATCCGCTGCCACTCGTTTAAGGACATCGCTGACAGAATCAAAATAATGAGTGTCCCTAGTGAGTTTACTTCTTGAGAACCTTTTTATACCCGGCACAAGAAACACAAGGCTATTCTTAGTTGTGCTGACATCTTTTGGCTGCTCTGAGTGCCACCCTCTTGCAAGCAAACGGGGCCAGACAGCTTCCCAGAAAAGATCATTTGATCTTGTCTTGCTTCTTCTGAAATCACCTGTTAAGAACTTAATTATATCTTCCGAAGCAAGGGCGGAACAATCTTTGCCTGTAGGCATGTCAGGAGCTTGGTTCTGTTTAGATGGGTCCAGAACAAATCCAGTCAAATCATGCTTCTCTTTACCAATTCCAACAGCCTCCACAAAAGCTTCTGTTCCAACAGTGGATTTCAGAGCAAATACAAAATCCTCTAAAGATGTTTGTCCGTCGTTGAAAGCCTTGAAAATCTGCAACATGTGAAAGTAATACAATTCATATGGAAAAGAACATCATTTTCAAATGTTAATGGCACAAAGGAAATTTCATCGAGGAACTATATGTAGGAATATTTTATGGCATGCAAATTTTGGTGGTTCTTGGATCATCAATTTGACTCATATTATTCTGGGAACAATAGCTTAAACAATCTAAGTAGTTTTCCAAAAACTAGAAAAGAACCCACAAAATCATGATAGCCAGATAAGCAGCAGACCTATAATGGTTTTAGTTTTCAGGTTAAAGGTTTGTATTCATAACTGGAGTGCATCTTACCATCTTCTATTCGAGAATAATAAACGATCGAGAAAGGCTGCACATGAATCTGACTCTAGAAATGCCAAAGAAGAAATTAGAAAAACCATAAAACCTATAGGCTGGCGCCAAATATTCCATCCAAAAAAACCTATATAAATGCACCAGATTGGTTAGATCTACTTATATACGAGAGCAGCAGAGCAGCATAAAAATCAAGATCAATAGTGTTGTTTTTAACATGCAAGTCATTCATATAGTGAACCATAACAATGTGTATGGTGTCATATAACATGAAAGCGTATCACATCCTATAAAGCTGAATACAAAAGCTCAAACCAGATAGCTTAATTTAAAAAATCAGATAACAGTCAGTTGAACTGGGTACAACAGAATCGGTGACTTCAACAGATTGGTTTTCCTCAAATACCCCTTATTAGAAATACACCATTAGGTTGTGTTGACAATACAAATAGCATAGTATTAAGTTGAATACAGAGCTATTGCTGAATTTTAGTGGCGGTTGGACCACCAAATCGGTGAACAGAACGACGCGGCTGGTCAACAACCAGTTCCATAACCAATTCCACAACGTGCGATGAACAAAAAATAGACACTAGTTTGGCCATGTTTCCATAATAACAAATATTATGTAATATGCAGATAGGCATAGCAGTAACACACCACTAAAAATTTTTAGCACTTCAATCAAAGATATGTCAATCATCTTCAGTAAGGCACCTACATGTTCGCCGTGTAAAAGATGTCATGTCATAAGTACTATAATATTCAATACACGTCAACTGGAATTTCCACACACCATTCCTTCGAACCATTCATGACAAGTTAGGAAGAAAAACTGAGAGAAAAAATCTTGCCGCAGAAAAATACAGTTAATTCTAGTACCATGCAAAAAAAATGTTGGAAGCGGTCAGATTAACAGAACCTCAGCTGATAATTGGGATAATTTTATGTTGACTCATTTTATAATTAACCAGCAAACGACAATCAAAGGCAAACTAGATCAAATTCTTTGTATACGCTACAGTTGCAACGTACCTCTGCCAATGAATCATGAGCTTCTTTGAGTACTATAGATTTCAGACGAGAAATAATCTCCTGCTGCCGCCAACTTGTAAAAATGCTTTCCCCGATAATGCATCTCCTAGTTCGTGCTTTTCTGCAGTCCGACCATCTTTTATATGCATCTCGTTTGTAGAACTTTCCATAGTAGTAGCAAAGCACATCCCCAATAGTCTTGTTCCCAACGAACCTGCTCAACAGACTTAGATTTTTGCCAAAAATGTAGAGCCCGAGCAGAAAACATTCTGCCTCAATACCACTCCAAAGGGAAGTGAATGAGTAAGGCAGTGGAGTAAACTGATCGACTTCCACTTGCACCGTCATCGGCTTATTAGTAAGATTGAGGCCTTCTCCAGTAGAACACGGAGCCAAATTTCCATCATGTGCTCGATTACTACCAGATTCTTTATGATCAACGGGAACTACAAGATGTGAATCCTGATATGTTGAATCATGGTCACTTTTATTATTGCCGATTGGACAAACTGATGTTACAAGACCTTCCTCGTCCTGGCTGGTGGCTCTTGCTTCGGTTTCTGAGGAATGATGCCTTTCCAATCCCTCCTCCTTAGGGACTTCACTTGGTGCCCATACAATTGGTACAGTTAACCCAATTGTAACAGCGACATCAAAACCAGGTAGCATGCTTTCAAGCGAGCTGGCCATGAGCTGATGGCGCTCATCCTCTGTGCACAGGTTCGGGATTTCTGCCTGGTGCTCACTTCCAATGGATGGACATATAGGTGCGTCTTCATATATCACGTCTGAAGCAAGAGCAACTTCCAAAGATTGCTCGTGTTCACCACTGTCTTCGAGCTCAAGTGCCTCCATCTACCAAAATCAGAACAGAAAGCAAGTTATAGAGAGAGATCGCATATTCAAACTGATAAAAGAACATGTACAGCTTCAGCACTAAGTCGGCAGTTTTTAGAAGTATGAACCCGAAGATTGTGTCGTTAACATAGCTCTTTCGAGTACTTTTGTGAGAGAAAACAGCTATTAGAAGTCCAACAAATGTAAAATTTCAGGTCTGAGTACCAGTCCCTTATATGCTTACAATCATTCTAGCATGCATCACAATCATCCTAGCATGCATCATCTTCGTACCTGCTGAGACACACTGTGTGCAACAGGAAAGTACGCTGTATATATGCATCACAATCATCCTAGCATTTCTATAGTCTACTACTTACACGGTGAGCAAAAACTAACACGTATCCAATACACCACAGAAACCCCGCACGTTCATGAAATTTCCCGCACATAAAGACAGGACAAAATGCTTTCAGAAAAAAAGTATGGTTTACATTTCCCAGGGCCTGTTCGTCGCGCAGTTTCGAGCCATGCACAACAGCACAAGCACCCCCCAAACAACAAGAACGACGAGGACCATCAAGCGGGCAGATACCCTCGAAGCCCAGCAGAACGCTCGCGGACTAGATTTCGTTAAGCACGACAGGGCGACGAAACAATGCTGACCAAGCAATTACCGCTAACCACCCGCACCCAAAGCAGTAACATGTGCTACCAACGACGGGACGAAGGAGCAAGAGCCGGAATCCTTACCTCACAGGAGCCGGTGGAAGTCCTGACGGAGGGGTGGGACGGCGACGGCGGCGGGGGCAAACGGAGAAGGAGGCCCGGCGTGGGATCTGTCGCCGGTTCTTGTGCTCGCGGGAAGGACACGGACGTAGGGTCGGTGCGCGGGAGAGGTAGGACGGGCGTGAGGGACGCCGGCGCCGCTGCTCGCGAGGAGGAGAAGCGGAGGATGTACGTGCGGTGGTGGAGCCGGGCGCCGGCGCTGGTGGTGGTGGTCGCTGCTGCAGAGACGAGACGGGGACGAGAAGGGGATCGCCAAATCGGCTATCGAGGAGTCGCGCGTGGCCGACGACGAAGCGGCGCGCGGCCCACGGTGGCCCGGTCGGTTCGGTGGCCACGAGGCCCAATTAGCTCGCCTCGTGACAGAGACAGCAGGGGGCAGGGGGGCAAATCCTAACTAACGCCCGGTGCGACGATTCGTCGACGCAACGCGTACCCCTCCGTGTAATGCGCGTTTTACCCGACGGGATTATTGGGAAGGCCCATGTTAGTCACGCGAACGTCGGGAAGGAAGGAGAAGACCACACACCCACTCGCCGGAGACAGGTGACGCGACTGACAGTGGCGTCGCCGACGAGGCGAGACCTGGACCTCACAGGAGATGGGGACGACGTGGCTGGTCGCGGTGTCGTCGACGGAGGTGAGAAAACAACTTATCTTGTGGCGGAGCGGGGAGCTCGCCGTCAACGAGATTTTATGTTTCATGGTGTGGGGTGGGGGTCATCGGAGGGGGGATTTAGAGGGATGTCGTGGGCGGCGTTAGATCGATGGTGGGTTGCGGATCAAAGAGGGTGGGGTGGCGAGGAACTGCTCCCATGTGGCGGCAGCAGGCAACATGGCCGACGGAGGAGGCAGTGGGTTCGGGGATGATGGAACGGGATGACGCCATGGATGGTGACAAAGGAGAGGAGATGCAGGGTGGGCTTGTTTTGTTCAACACGGGAACCAACACTAAATGTGTTGAATAGGGATTCCTGAGACATAGGCCTTTTAGTATGAGCACATGTTTCAAGGAAATGGCCTAAGCAGAAACCACAAGGTGGCCATAGATGAAGGACTCAATGAGAGGACGTGGTCGACCTTGGACATTTTGATATTTTGAAAACTAACAAAAAAAACGATTTGAAGGTTGGAGAGGTGTCATTTTACACCATATTTTCTTGTTAAAAAACCATTTCTGACAATCAGGAAATGAAAAAAAATGTTTTTTCTAATATTATCATGAGGTAAGTGCCCTATTAATTTAAAACCCGGAAAGTTTGCTCTTCAAAATCTTAATATATGTGTGCATATCAATTAATTTTTGTTGTTTGCAGAATGCTTTTTCAAAAACATTCAGTACAACTGATGTCACCGCTTGTTTGTTATTATTGGGGGTTAAAATGTACACGTGTGTCCAGCGAGTATGTCGAGTGTTTTTGCTTACTGAATGCAAACACTGGGCACACATTTGTAAAACTCGTGGTTTCTTTAATGAGAATCGACTCTCAATTGCCAACACTCGACATACTCGTAAATGTATCGAGTGCTCTTTTTTATCGAGTATTTTGCCATGGCACTCGGCAAACTCACCTATTTTCCGTGTGGCTTAGAAAATGCACTCGGCAAAAAAGAAAAGGTGGTGCTCGCCTTTGTGGCTAACTCCGTTAGTGTGTGATTTTCTTTGGAAAAGATCCAGAAGGATCTTGAATCTGCTTAGCTAGACAGAGGGTGTACAATTACACCGAGGATTTTGGAAAGTAAGCAAATTACAACATGCCTCCTGAAATTAACACCCTAATAGATCGCAAAAACACGATTGAGTCCCTGATTCATCGCCTATGGAGAGCAGAATCCCAAGGCGAGCAAAACCCTGACTTTTCGATAAAGAGTGTACCAAGGGGAGAGCGATCCTACTCGTTTGACGAGACATCCTGCTTTAGACATGGGCAGTCATGAAGATTATCCTTTTCATCTTGGAAAGTAAGCAAATGTTCAGCATAGCCGACTTATTTCTTGTAACCTTTAGTGCATTTATCTTTTGAGAACTCATAGGTGCGCACAACTCGCTCTTGATGGCAATATATTGCCTTCTAGGATATTAACCCGCTTTTAACTGTACAGAAAGGCGTAGGACCTGAGAGCGGCGATATATATGGAGTGAGCTACACATAGCTCTTTATTTTGAAAATCATACTTGGGGGTTCAAAAAATCTAAAAAAATCTCTGATTGTAGATTTTTTTTCCCTTCTACCAACGTGTAAAATCCCAAATAAAAATATGTTTTATTTTGGGCTATACAAATACGATAAAGTCTGAATCTAAAAGTAGTGAAGAGTACAAAATTTAAACTTTACAAAATTTGTCAGATTTTGTTGTTTTTGTGTAGCCCTGAAAATGAATTATTTTAAGTTCAAATTTTGAATGTTGATAGAATGCACTATTGTCTGTGTCCAGGAATTTTTAAGAATTTTTTGGAACTTAAAATATGATTTTCAAAATTTGGAACATAAATTGTTACGTGTAGCTCGGGCTCCAAATGTACTTTCAGGTACTACCTAGGATTTCTTAATGTGCATTCATAAGCAAACTATGTACATAAATAATTGTGGTAATTGCAGAAAAAAGAAACAATGTCTATATGCATGCCTGGACCTACCCCACGTTGTCTTGTTGGCTTGTTTGCGTCGTGTACATTTTTTTTTCGAGATTGCAAATGTTTTCGAGATTGGCGTCGTGTACATTAATGTGATATCTGCAGTTGTGCTTCTTTTTTCGTCCTCACCTTTCTTGATCCACTTTTCAGTTCCGGTTACTGCATCGTCCATGTTATCATCCTCCTCCTACCAGCTCGATCGAGCTCAGTGTGTTATCAATATATGGAAGAATTTCCTCGTGAACGCCGGCAATACAGCTCGGCGCGGCACATCGGAAGCAATTAAAAGTAACCTATAGCTGCATTTCCACATCGATCTCGATCACCGGCTCGCAGCTAGCTATAATCCATCTATATATACGGCACATTCTAGGCTTCTAGCTAATTCATTATTCAGAGTCTCAGACCACCAATAATCTAGCAAGAAAAAAGTACACAAGAATGGCGCTGACAAGCCTGAGGCCGACCTCCCTCCTCCTAGTCCTCGCCGCCGTTCTCTCCGTCCTCGTGTGGCCGGCCGTTGCATCCGGCAGCAAGACCGGCCAGATCACCGTCTTCTGGGGCCGGCACAAGGACGAGGGCACTCTCGGAGATGCCTGCAACTTCCACGGCATCTACACCACGGTCATCATGTCCTTCCTCGACGTCTACGGCCACGGCAAGTACCACCTTGACCTCTCTGGCCACCCGCTGGCCGGCGTGGGCGACGACATCAAGCACTGCCAGTCCCTGGGCATCCCCGTTTTCCTCTCCATCGGCGGCTTCGGCGGCGACTACGGGCTCCCCAGCGACCAGGCCGCGCTGGACCTCGCCGACCATCTCTGGTACTCGTACCTCGGCGGCAGCCGCGAGGGCGTGCCCCGCCCGTTCGGCGACGCCCAGCTCGACGGCGTCGACTTCTTCATCGAGCGCGGCGGCGTCGGTGGCTACGAGTACGAGGTGCTGGCCACGGAGCTGGCCAAGCGCAACCACGCATCCCGTGGCGCCGGCGGGAGGCCGGTGCGGCTGACGGCGACGCCGCGGTGCGCGTTCCCGGACCGGCGCGTGGAGCTGGCGCTCGCGACGGGGCACTTCGAGCGCATCCACGTGAGGTTCTACGACTACCCGAATTGCACTGCGTTTATAGAGAACGCGTGGAACCAGTGGGCGGCGGCGTACCCGGACAGCCGGATCTACCTGGGGCTGACGGCGTCGGACAAGGCGGCGTGCTACCTGGAGCGCAAGGCGGTGTACGAGATCGTGATGCCGATCGTGCAGAAGGCGGACAACTACGGCGGCGTCATGCTCTGGGACCGCTACAACGACGAGCAGAACGTCAACCAGTACAGCAGCTACGTCAAGAGCTGGGCTTAATCGAGCGATCTTCGTGTCTGTGAACTGTGATCACCATGATCGACTCTGTGTCTCTGTCCGCATGCAGGATGCTGCTTGCTCTCCGCTGTGTTCTCCTCTCCTCTGCTTTCGCATGCATGTCTGTGTTAATCGTCAGTGACCTGCTATGAGATCGACACTGTTTTTTGTTTAGATCGACACTGTTGCTGTGTTGCGTGCTTGCAAGAATATTACTATAATCTATGGTGTCTGGTCCGATCGTCTTCTTCCCTCTGCATGTCGCGATTATCTTCAGAGTAGTGCTTAATTACGTTTTGAAATGTATGTCACCGATCGAGACCGGTGCGTGCAGTCAACACTTCCAAATATGTGCCGCTAAATATGCGCCGCTCGCGAAGACTTGGGTGGATTTTTGTTGCTCCCATGAATTTCTTCGCGGTGGCCGGTGTTCGTTTCCTCGCGGATGACTGCAGAAGACAGGGCACTCTCGTGTACATGCGGAAGCAGAAACATTCAATGAGCATCTCTAGCAGTACCCGCAAAACGGCAACCCGCAAAACATTTTTAGGGGTCGGGTTTTGCGTGTTCTTGCGCGAGAAATGGGGCCGCGAAGAACAGAGCCCGCAAACGGAACTGCAAATCTGAAATTCAACATCCAAATTTTCGCGGGAACAAAGTTCAGTTCATAGTAGATAGATGTTCTTCGCTACAGATAGATTTCAACGTTGTATCTACACAAAATGCAAACCCTAGAACTACACGTCGCCGCCGAAACCCTAGAACTACACAAAATTTGCTCCTCACCGGAGCCACGGGCGCGGCGGCGACGCAACGGTGGAGGATCTTCACTCCTCGTCGGAGACGAGGTCGATGACGGGCGGGAGCTGGCTGATGATCAGCGTCTGCTCCATGAGGACGTCGTCGAGCACCTCGTCGCGCTTGACCTTGGCGGCGAACTGTGCGCGCTTCGCATCGGAGTAGTCTCCGCCGAAACGGTCGTCGCCGGGGAGCGGCGCCTCTGGTTCCCGCTTCGGCGCCATGGCTCGGCATCGCCGGATCTGTTGACGGGGACGCGAAATTTCTCGTCGGAGACAACGGAGCGCACGGCGGATTGCTCGCCGGAGGAGGTGCGGGATTGGGGATCGCAATCCGCAAATGCGGTGGGAAGCCAAATAAATAGGGGCACGCGGTGCGGATTCCCGGGCCACCGCAAAACGTTTGCGGGTCGACGTAAATATGCAGACGCTGGTCTGGCCCAAAAATTGCCCCAAAACCGCAAAGTCGCCGGAATTTTGCGGGTTCGGCCGTTTTGCGGGTACTGCTAGAGATGCTCTAAGTAGGAAATATTTTATGAGAAGGCAACCAAATAATTTGTATTGTCATGTGGCGTGATAATCTCATTCAAATGGATCCTCTATTTTAGTGGTTTATTCTTTTCATCCTGTTGGTTGCCAATTCATCGTTCATGTCCTAAGCTTGGTAATGTTTATGTGTCCAACTAAATAAAAGTCAAACCTTATTTTGGCATATGTGATAGCTAGTTACAACTTCAACAGTCAGTTAACTCTGATTTAAAAGTTGGCGGACATCAGTGCTGATCATATAAACCCTCTTCGGCTAGTCAAATCTCAAATCGTAAGTGAACATGACCCGCAATTTCTAGGGGCCCCAAATTCAGAAATTTTCGTTTGAGTAAAAAAAAACTAATTTTTTATCTAATGGATAACAAAGTGCACCAAATGTTCAATTTAAGAGTGCTATATTTTCACTAAAATATCCCGTGAAGATTTTTTTTGCTCCCGGGGCACTAATTCTCCTAGTGCGTAATTTCTTTAAAAAATTCGTTGTAAGATGAAAAAACTCGAAAACTAATGCATGCATATTTGATTTGAATGTTTGTTACCATAAAAATGTCATATATAATATTGATATTTGAATGTTTTACAAAAATAACAAGCAGCAGTGTGGAAAAAGGCAAATATATTGAAAAAGGTAGAAACATGTCCAGTTTTTTTTCCACAGGTCACATTCTTTTGAATTTATGCAAAATTATTAGTTAAACAAACATGCAAATTACTTACTGTATGAATTTCTTAGTGATTTTTGACAAATGAATAACTTTTGAAACAATATTTCTGGCACCAAGAGTCCAAGAGTATCGTGCCCAAGATCCAAAGTGACTTATCTCAAAATATCCCTCTATATGCAATTTGTAAACAATAATGGGAGAACTTGGGAGTCAAGCTCATGACGATCCTAACCCAAAGAAGAATGGCAAAGCGCCGACACTATATGTTTAGTACAGTACTAATATGGATTTTAGTTCTTCTAGTACGTCATTTCAAAGGTAATGTAATTTTTGGGATGAAACTGTGAAAATTCGCTTACCCCCGAAATACGAATTTTTGAAAGAACGGACGAAATTTTATGGGGCGTGCTGAGCGTCCTCCGGAGGATCGGAGCTTCCGATCCTCCGCCTCCACCTTCCGACACCACTCACGCGCACGGAAAAAAACCTCATGCTCCCAAAAAAATCCAAGCGCCATATCCCATCTCTTTCGCTCACGCACCGCACCCCATGTCCCCGTCGCTCTTCCCGTGAGCCCCGTCCGTCGCCGGGGAAAGACGCCGCCGCAGCGACGCCGGCGACAGGCGGTAGCAACGCCGGCGACGGGCGGTAGCAACCCCGCGTGTCGTCGGTAGCAACGCCGGCGACCGGCGGTAGCAACCCCGCGTGCCGTTGGTAGCAACGCCAGCGACCGTCGGTAGCAACCCCGCGTGCAGTCGGTAGCAACCCCAGCGACCGTCGGTAGCAAGCCGGCGACCGTCGGTAGCAACGCCGCACTTCTTCAGCAGCACAAAGAAATTGCTACAAAAGCTCTACAAATTTGCATCAAAAGAGAAAACAAATTGCTACAAATCTTCCAAGCATTTGCACCATAAAATGAATCAAAAGAATAAATTTGCTACAACTGATCTGTGGATTTGCAGTAAAAGAGAAAAATTTGTGCTACAAAGCTTCCAAAAATTTGCACCGCATGAATAAAAGACACAAAATCAGCAAAAAAGAACTGCTCTGGTAGCACCACTGCGCGCCATGGCAGCGCCGTCGCTGACGCTGACGGGCGGTAGCACCGCCGTGGCACCGTCCCCCATGGCAGCACCGCCCCTGAGGTCTGGCAGCGCGGGCAGGACAGTGATGGGGCAGCGCGGGCACCGGCGGTCAACACCGCCTTGGGTCGTCTCCTTCCCCGGCGAAGGTACATCGGCGACATGGATTAGGCGTCCGAGCTCTCCCATGGGAGCGAGACGAGATGGAGATGGGAAGATAGGATGAGCTCGGGCACCGCAGCCACATCGTCCTCCGCTCGGCTAGGCCCATGGCGGCGTGGTGGTGCGGCTGGTGCTGTGGGGCGCAGCTCCATGAGATAGGCGGAGAGGAAAGGGGAACGGGAGGAGAGAATCGAGTGGAAGAGACGAGCAGAGGGAAGGGATAAGGTAGGAGGTGGGCTGACATCGCTTTTTCTCTCGCCAGTCTGGACACGCGTCGCGTAGTCGACCCGGAGGACGCGACGCCCGCGATCCTCCGGAGGCGTGGAAGCGTTTTCCAAATTTTATTCAAACCAAAAAATCACCCAAGTTTCCGGAGTGCATATCTTCTGAGTAGTATTATTTAGCGGTGCATATTAATTTGGATCGATGACATACATTTCTGAACGTAATTAAGCAGTACTCTGAAGATAATTGTGATATCCACATGGAAGAAGAAGATCAAACCACATACCACCAATTATATTCTTGCAAGCACTCAACAATGAGTCGATCTCATAGCAGGATACTTACGATTAACACAGACATGCATGCGAAAGCAGAGAGAGGAGTACACAGCAGCAACACACGACTGACAGAGTCTGTCAGAGTAATGACATCCGAGCAGAGAGAGAGTGAGAGACACGGAGCTCGATCGCTGGAACTGTCAAGCCCAGTTCCTGATGTAGCGGCTGTAATGGTCGGCGTCCTGCTCGTCGCCGTAGCGGTCCCAGAGCATGACGCCGCCGTAGTTGTCCGCCTTCCACACGATCGGCATCATGATATCGTACACCGCCTTGGGCTGAATGTAGCAGGCCGCCTTGTCCGACGCCGCCAGCCCCAGGTAGATCCTGCTGCCCGGGTACGCCGCCGTCCACTGGTTCCACGCGTCCTCGATCCACGCCGTGCAGTTCGGGGCGTCGTCGTAGAACCTGACGTGGATGCGCTCGAAGAGCCCCGTGGCCAGTGCCGGCTCCGAGAGGCGTTCCGGGAACGCTGACCGCGGCGTTGCCGTCAAACGCAGCGGCCTCCTCCCGCCGCCACGGGTGCTATTGTGCTTGGCGAGCTCCCTAACCAGAGTGTCGTAGTGCTCCCCGACGCCGCCATGTTCGAGGAAGAAGTCGACGCCGTCGAGCTGCGCGTCACCGAACGGACGGTGCACGCCCTCGCGGCTGCCGCCGAGGTACGAGTACCAGAGGTGGTCGGCGAGGTCGAGAGCGGACTGGTTGGTCGGGAGCCCGTAGTCGCCACCGTAACCGCCGATGGAGAGGAAGACGGGGATTCCGAGGGACTGGCAGTGCTTGATGTCGTCGCCCACGCCGGCCAGCGGGTGGCCAGAGAGGTCGAGGTGGTACTTGCCGTGGCCGTAGACGTTGAGGAAGGCCATGTTGACCGTGGTGTAGGTGCCGCCGTAGTTGCAGGCATCTCCGAGAGTGCCCTCCTCCTCGTGCCTCCCCCAGAAGACCGTGATCTGGCCGGTCGAATCCGATGCAACGGCCGGGCAGACGAGGAGGCTTCCGACGGAGAGAACGGCGGCGAGGACTAGGAGGAGGGAGCTCGGCCTCACGCTTGTACTCAGCGCCATTCTTGTCTACTTTTTTCTTGCTACCTAACTTATTGGTTTGAGACTCTGAATACTGAATTAGCTTGCTAGAATGTGCCATTTATATAGATGGATTGTAGTGAGAGGAAATCGAGATCGATGTAGGAATGCAGCTAGGTAGTAACTTTTAATTGCTTTCGGCCGGTGTGCCACGCCAAGAAGTGAGCAAAGCTGGATTGCCGGCGTTCATGAGGAAATTCTTCCATATGTGGATAGCCCACTGAACTCCATCGAGCTGGTAGGAGGAGGATGATAACATGGACGATGCAATAACCGGAACTGAAAGGTAGACCATCAAGAAAGATAGGAGGAGAAACGAAGCACAACTGCAGATACCACATTAATGTCCACGACGCAAACAAGCCAACAAGGCAACGTGAGGTAGCTCCAACTGACATGCATATATAGAGTACCATCATTTCTTTTCCCGCACATAAGAAAATTATTTATGTACGTAATTTGCTTATGGATGCACGTTAAGGAATCCTAGGTATACTTTACGCCTTTGTGTCTTGTTAAAATAGGGTTATTCTGGGAGACGATATTACTGTCTAGAGTGAGTTTTAGATTTACATGATCACTCTTCGATTCCAATACTCATTACGAAGCCATATTGCTCATCTAGCATCCAGTGTCACAAGTTCAAAACATAAAAGCAGAAAACTACCTAAGCTATTACAGACCAGTTTAATCCAGAATGTGCCATATATATAGATGGATTGTGGTGAGAGGAAATCATGATCGATGTAGAAATGCAGCTAGGTAACTTTTAATTGCTTCCGATGTGCCTCGCCAAGAGGTGAGCAACGCTAGCTGGATTGCCGGCGTTCACGAGGAAATTCTTCCATTTATGGATAGCGCACTGAGCTCGATCGAGCTGCTAGGAGGAGGATGATAGCATGGACGATGCAATAACCGGAACTAAAAAGTTTTTTTTTTTAAGGCGCAGGAGAGCTGCGTTTTCAATTAGAGAAGTTACAAGGAACCGGACAATTACAGGTGCAGTTTTAGGCGGAAACGGCAAAACCGGAGCTAAACCGGAACTAAAAAGTAGATCAAGAAAGTTAGGAGGAGAAACGAAGCACAACTGCAGATCACATTAATGTCTACGACGCAAACAAGCCAACAACGCAACGTGGTGCAGTTCCAACTGACATGCATATCTCTACTATATAATATAGCTAGAGGTGATGGTTGGTAGGTTTTTAATAATTTCCAATTTTACCTTTGTGCGTTATTTACGAAGGGATGCCACCGCCAAGTTACCCATCAGGCCGAAACGTTTTCCCCGTCTCCTTTCTTTTCTCCCAGATGAACAGCACGCAATATCTGGGTCTTGCGGCAATGCGGCTGCCGCTGTCTCCGGCCGTCCGGCGGCGTTCCTCTCCTCTAATCTACCCCAGCTGCTCCCTCTATCCCATAGCCACGGTCTCTCTTCTCTACACCACCCTACGCCTCCTGCCCTTGATCGATCTGATCCATCACTGGAGTAATTAATCAGCCGCCGCCTGGAGCAAGCCGGCAGCCGCCGCCGTTCTGTACCGGAGTACAGTGCCAGGATCTACTCAGTTGCCTCCCGTATGCACCATGAACTCCCCGTCACCCGTCGTCACTGCACCATGGAGTCACCGCCATTGCCTGCACCACAAAACTGGCCGCCATGGATGCCGCCTGCACCACTGACTCGCAGCCGACCGCGACGACATCCGCTTGCAGCAGGAGGTCCATGCTCGCAGCGACCTGACACGCCGCTTGTACTATCCCATTGGGAGGTCACTCCTGAGGTAGCTTTGCTGCTCCTTCTCTAAAGAAACAATGTCCGACACTCTCTGTATTCACATGTCACATTCGTCCAAAGAGAAGAAAAAATATGCTTTCTCTTCACGTAAGACACCTCGATGCTGTAGTACAAAATAAAAATAAATGAGGAAAGAGTACAAGATCAGTCTAGACATTTTACAACAATTTCCCTCAAATCCGAATCTGGAGGTGTTTTGTGAGCCAAACGCTTTTTGGCTGCTCTAGAGCTCGTTGGTGGAGTGGAGTTCAGAGGTGGAGTGAAGTTAAGCGGAGTAGAGCTGTCCCAAACACAGCCTAAATATCTTAATCGAGTGGGTTTGCTGGAAATAGCAGGCCGTTGATTTGAACTTTTTTCGTCTTTTTTCTCTCTAGCTATAGAGTTGCAACCAGATTCAAAAGTTTTACCTTATAGAGTAATGTAAGCCGCACGTCATACGGCACCTAGCTTCTAGGAGCGACACACCGAGGCAAAGGTTGCGACTTGCGAGCGGCATGACCAAGATGAAGCATATTGTCTCGAACCCTAGGCCTAACCCCGTCTCGTGAGATTGTCCATTGTAGGAGTGATTTATATGAAAGCTATTGCTTTAAGGTGTGTTCAAGATGCATCAGTACAATGTTAGTCAATAAGAGATAATTTATCGACTGTTGCTTTGTATGTATTTGAGTTATGTGTTTTTAATATTTTTATCGAGTTACATTTCAGTTGAAAAAGAATGGTGTTGATTTGGATAATTACATTGATATCTCTTTTTACATCTAATTTTTACGTGTTTTATGACTAGATTGTGCACATTTGATCAGTCCGTAGCAACGCACGGGTATTCAGCTAGTATATACATTATTTCTTTTTTCCACACATATGAAACTATTTATGTACGTGGTTTGCTTAGGGATGCACGTTAAGGAATCCTAGGTTCTACTGTACGCCCTTTGTGCCTTGTTAAAAGCTGGTAATGAAAGTGTTATCTGGGAAGTGCACTTCTGATTTGGTGCTGAATTAGCTGGCAACCTGAAAGAGATTGGGTGTGGTGTCTCAAGCCTTTGGGGTCAAAAGAATTCTTAGTGGAATTTCCTAACAGTGCAAGCACACAAGGAATTGACCAAATTTGTCAATGGATTATGGAATGAGGAAAACGTTAGGGTATTCCGAAACAAGTATGCGCCACCAACGATCGTTTTTGACAAAATCAAGAAGGAGATGAAACTTTGGGTCACCGCGTGTGTGAAATGTTTGAGTGATTTAATGCCGGGAGAGTAGACCGGTTGTAATTTTAATTTCTACTTTCTTATCAAACTCCTCTCTTTATTAATAGAATGAGGCAAAGATTTTGTGTCCATTTAAAAAACATCGGTTCTGGCGAGTATTTTAAAAAATACTCAGAAAACTATTAAATATGTACATATACATTTGGTTCCCTGAGAGGAAACTTTTTGTTTTTTTAATTTAATAAAGTACTTGCTGCATGATAACGTTACAAAAATGATTTTATTTTCTAAGTGTCAAAGTGGGGTTTTCTTGTCAGTAAAAAAAATATGCCAATGGCACCTCTCCCATTTTCACAAATATTTTAACATATTTTATGGGTAACTCCAGAGTGTTATTAAATTGTCCAAGTAGTATTATGTGCCATTTCTCTCAATTTCAGCTACATTTTCTCATTTAAATGAGTTTCCAACCATTTTCAGAAAGTAATTCAAATTTGACCTAAAAGTGTGCTCTAATTTGCTCCTAACAATTACCAAAAACGATTTTAAATTGCCCAAGTAGTATTATGTGCGATAACCGTAAAGAAAGTTGAAAGTGTCCACTAGTACAGAACGACACATCGGAAACGGGCCAAAAACCCCATCGGCAACGGAAAAAGGGTCCGTGTCCCTGCCCTCGTGGCTGATGTGAAGGATCTCATCGGTAACGGAGGCAAAAAAAACCGTTTCCGATGAGGTATCCATTTGGCAACGGTTGTGCGCAGACCTCCGTTTCTTTAGTTTTCCTTCACCGGATACCGAGTTTTCCATCTACCCATTTGCACTGAGTTTTATCATATTTCGGTTATATGCCATAATACATGAAAGGCTGATTGCACAATGCACTAAAACATTATTCAATTCATAACATAGAACAAATGTCATCATTACATTGGTATACAATAATATCACTGTTTACAATTTGACTACAATCATATCTAGCACACATTGGCATAATGTAATATCACTATTACACTTTGACTACTATCATGAACTCTAAAACTATAAGCAACTAACCTAACAAGATGGAAGGCTGGCTTAATTAAGCCAGCCTTCCATCTTTGACTTGGAGCTTACATACAATGAGCTCTCGGTCATCGATGCACCCGCTCCAAGACCAGTATCCCTGAAGTTTTCGTGCCTCAAGATTTCTGGTTCTCGGAATGGTACGTTGGTACTTTTATGCAGTGTTACCGAAATAAACTCCTGCGTGAAAGAAAAAAAGATTAGGGAAATATATAAAATACATCTGGATATAAAAGAACATCAGTGGCTATTTTCCAGCAACTGCTCTGTTCGGTTGCCATTTTCAAGCAACTGCTAAGATCGATCGCAAATATCCAGGAACTGCTCTGTTCGGTTGCCCTTGTCTCTACTTTGTGGCAGACAGTTCGCATTCCTTCTGTCTCTGCTTCCTCGTTCCACCCCAATCCCCCACCATCCATGGACGACCGCAACAGAATAACAAAGACATCTACCGTCAAGGCCCGCGGCACCACCGTTCTGGAGGTGGTGTACACGAACGATGAGCATACTGCGGAGCGGATCCTCGACAAGTACGAGGAATGGCTAGCAGAGGAGAAGCATCGGTTCGTTGGCCTACACCCGTAATCGTCGGGACATGGCTGTCCTGCAACTCGCTATGCGCCAACATGTCCTCGTGTTCCACTGATGCAACTCCAACAAGAATTGTCCAGCGTTGGGAAAATTCTTTCAACGCAAGAATATCACCTTCGCAAGCATGGACATCACCAACGACTGCAAGGTGCTTTATCGTGCCGGCTTCCACATTCCACCGGAGTACTACGTGGACATCCAACTCGTATACAAAAAATCAAGGGTGAAGACGAGAGCGACGGAATGGGTGATCTAGCGGCAGACCTCATCGACAAATCATACTCCAACATGAAGAAGGAGTTCCCATCCAATCAACACAACTTCTGGGAGTGGATGTCGCTGTACAAAGTTAACCTCGACTACGCAGCAATAGATGGGTACGTGACCTACGAGTTGTATCGCAAGATCCTAACCTTGAAGGACAGGCTACGTCCAACATGGCGGGAAATGCTCTGCCCTAGGTGCAAGAATGGTGAGGGATCAACGAACAACAAGCGCAGTTTGTGAGTGTATGTTCAACTATTTTTACTAGGCATTGAATGTGTATGTTCAACTACTTGTAATAATATGTTCACATATTTGTGAGTGAATTTGTTTATGTGATGAAGAAAGATTTTTACCTTTCACCCGGCAGGAGAGGAGGTGCAGGCTTCCTCCTTCTCCTTCATCGACATCCACCTCCTCCTCCTTCTCCAGATTCGGCACCACCTACGGATCGACCATCTCCTCCAGATCGGCCACTTCCTCCTCCAGATTGACCACTTCCTCCTCCAGATGGGTTTCTGCTGGTAGATCCGCCTAAGGTCCTGCAACACCACCTCATGAATGACCTCCTCCACATCGGCCTGGCTCAGAAGACGTCGGGCATCACCGGAGGAGGAGGGCACCAGATGGTGGTGCTGCCGCATCACTAACAGACGCATGGCCGCCTCCAGATCGACCTTCCCCTCACGAAGGGATGCCGCTAGAGCCACGGCCCCGATGGCCGGATCTAGAAGCGCCGGCAGATGAAGCCATTAGAGTGAGGAGAGTTAAAAGCCACAGTGTGCGGCGGCTAGGGTTGGAAGACATGAAGAGAGACAGTGAGAGAGTGATAAGACTGATGACTTGCTAGGGCCGGCAGTACATTTATAGGCACCACATTGGCAACGGTCTTTTTTTTAACTATTTCCATTGCTTTTATAACAGGGAGAGAGTAGACTTACTAACTGAAAGGATCGTATGACACCTAGAGGGGGGTGAATAGGTGCTACTTCAATTTTAATACATTTTCAATTTAGGCTTGGTACATAAGGTAAATTCTCTAGATATGCAACTACGGTGAATTTACCTATATGACAAGCTAGCAACTAAACAAGATACACGAAGTAAAGACGGTAAACAAGGATAGAGGTAACCGAAGGTGAAAGCACGCAGAGACAAGGATGTAATCCCGAGTTCCTCCTTTTTAGGGGAGTACGTCTCGTTGGAGAGGTGTGAGCTACCACAAATGTCAAAACTCAACAGCCACAAAGGCTTCACCTTTTTCTCCGATGAACCGCACCACAAATGTTTTGTTCACCTTCCACTATCGGAAACCTTCAAGGCGGATTCCGGAGCCTTTACAACTACGATCTGGGGCACAACCCACAATTGGATTGGGGGCTCCCGAATAGCTACAATCTGTCACAAAGACAATCAAGTAAGTACAACAATGAGCTAGGTTTTCCCAAAGGAAATCCTAGCAAAGGGTCCCTCAAGTGAATGAGGGGGAAATGTAAATCTGCTTGGTGAAGATGTAGATCCGAGCCTTTTCCTTCAATCCTCCAAAGATCAACGAGTTTGGGTGGAGGGATTGGGAGATCTAGTAATTCTTGAGCTTGCAATAATGGTGTCTTCAAGTTTGGGTGAGCTAGCTGTCTCAAGGTAGGTGAAGGAGTATAAATATTCCTCTCAGAAATATGGCCGTTGCAGTCAAAACATGGCCGCAGCGGTAGTACCGGGCCTTAGCCGGTACTACCGACCGGCGCAGGGTCAGCGTTCGTCGACGATGGTCAATAGGTCTTCGCACACCGCCCGTAGCGGCAGTGCCGGCTCGATCCACGCGGTAGTACCGCATCACCCGGTAGTACCGGCCTACTACCGGGCCAGTACCGCTAAAAACTGAGCGATGCCAGTACTGAAATTAGCCGTATAGCGGTAGTACCGGGCCTCAGCCGGTACTACCGGCTGGGACAGAAAATAGCTCATTTTCTTCCTTGACAAAAACCTGGGCATATACAAAGTATATAAAAATGTTCCTGCAACTATTTAACACCCAGATTAGTCATCTAATTGTGTTGTCGACAAACATCAAAACTTAGGGAAATGAAATGCTCTTTCAATCTCCCCCTTTTTGGTGTTTGACGACAACACAATTAGTAGCAACACAAGATTTGCAAAAGATAAGCGGGCTCCCCCTAGATGTGTGCATTATTTGAATGTTTGCCTTTGAATGCAAAACACACACTCATCCAAACGGGCGGAGCACCCCCTATATTTTACAAGCCATGCAAGTTCACAGGATCAACATGAATAACAACTTGCACAAGACAATATAACTAGATAATGAGGAGTACTAGAATAGACATATTACAAACACATAGTCTTTACACGTCTTACACCGTGCAACAAAGAGAGTTCAAAGCAAATATCCAAATAAAGATGAAACACAAGCGTCAAAGATCAAATGAAGGGCAAGCTTGTGTTCCTCCCATGCAAATCCCGCGAAACAACCTAATAGAACACATTCTCCCCCTTTGTCGTCGAAACGCCAAAAAGGAAGAAGTGCGAGGCTGCACGTCCCAAGGAGCATCAAGCTCCACCAAGGTCATGGTGGGTAGAGGAAGAAGACGCCAAGAACCGAGCACCACCAGGAGGAGCATCATCATCGCTCCAGAAACCTTGCTTGGACACCCATTGATGCTTCGGGGTGATTTCTTCTTCAGAACCATCGAAGACAGGAATGTTCATAGATTTCATCATAAGTTTCTGACGGTGAGCTGCCTTCTTGTGAAACACATGGGCTTCATACAGACGGTCATCTAGATCAAGCTTGAGGCAAAAGGCCCTTTTCATTTTGATTTGCAGTTTCTTGAACCTCTAGCAGTCTCCTCAGTAGCAGCAGCAGCCTCAGCAGCAGCAAGTTCAGCCGGAGGCTTTGGCGGATCATGGGACTTGATACGAAGCTGCTTTGTCTTGAAGGTCTTGATAGGGCTGCCAT
This sequence comes from Poa pratensis, assembly GCA_947311845.1. NCBI lineage: Eukaryota > Viridiplantae > Streptophyta > Magnoliopsida > Poales > Poaceae > Poa > Poa pratensis. The sequence goes on from CAMZMU010000068.1 coordinate 37,955,448, forward strand.
CTTGCATGATGTCTTCCTTGAAGGCATGGAGCCACTTGTGACGAATGAGCTTCATGATGTAAGGCCCATAAATGGGGGCCCTCCTACCGATGACGGTGTTCCACATCTCATTGTACATAAAGTCCGTGACATCCAACTTGTTGCCGGTACCTTGGTTGACCTTGGAAAGTTTGAGAAGGTCAAACATGAAGCCATGCACTTGATCAAAATTTCCCATGCGAGGAGCAATGGTCTCACGATAGATACGGTGCAATATCTCAAACTCACGGACAAGGTGCGCCGATTGGCCACAAGTTCCATACTTCATAGTGATGGGTTTGAGAACTTCCTTGCCGCTAGAATAGTCGCCCTCATGGCAACGCCAACCACTAGACTCAAGTTCTCCCTTGTCATCATATCCTAAGAGAGCTCCAAATTCCTTCATGGTGGCTGAAAACTTAGTGCCCTTGGTCATCCATATGAGAGTTCTTTCATCATCGGTGTCAAAGTACACGGTTGCAAAGAATTGAATGATGTAGTACTCGATAAATGGTTGATGCACCTTCATGATATCCACGAGTCCAAACTCTTCACACATAGCTAGAGTGTCATCAAAGTAGCCCTCGTGCTTCGGATCTCTCACCCATGACATGTCAATTGTGTGTTGAGGAACAACCTTGTAGTTCTTGTGGAGATAAATTTCCTTGTAAATCCTTTCTTGATCATTGGTGAAGAAGTGAGGGTGACGGACTTGGGTAGACCTTGCAGTTGCATAGGGATTCTCTTCACGAAGCGTTTGATAGTCAGTGTTTGTCCAAAGATGAAGAGCATTGCGGACATGGGGCTGCCTTGGATTCTTACTAGCAACAGTCTTGGGCTTAGAGCGAGTCCGGGCAGTGGACCTAGCAGGCATCACCTCTTCTTTTTCCTCAACATCCTCAAGATCCTCTTCCAAAGTTCTCCTCTTCTTACTACCACGACCACCACGACTACCTGTGAAATATAGCAAATAGGTAGGGAGGGAATGTAGATGAGTGCACAAGTTCATGGAAGAGAGAAACAAACTAGTCAACAGATGTAATTTGGAGTTGATTCAATCAAATTTGTTCCATGCGGTAGTACCGGGCTACACCCGGTAGTACCGGGTGACCCGAGTAAAAACGGAAATGGCCACAAAATTGAGTGATTCAACCACAAACTACATAAATCAACTAGCAAACGAGTCCTAAGAGATCATCCATCCAATTTTAACCGTGAACTACGGAGCTACCGGTGATTTCCTCAAGAATGCATCTAGGTTTCAAAAGAGAAACAAAGGGAGTAAGAAATGGGGAAATACCGGAGGCAATGGAGGAGATCGACGAGGAGAGGCCTCCCACGGAGCAGATCTGGAGCGGGGAAGGCGGAGGCCGGCGTCCTGGGCGGCGGCCGGCGATGGGAGAGCAGAGGGGGCGGTAGAGGTGGAGCGTGCGGGTGGGGAAGAAAGATAACCCCCCAGCCCGCACGAACGGGTTGACTTAATCAAACACTGCCTCGCCCGGTAGTACCGGGGCGGATGGGCCGGTACTACCGGGTATGAATTTTTTCGAGCAGGTGATAAAACCTGCTTAAATTCATATCCGGTACTACTGACTCCCACACCCGGTACTACTGGGGCCTCCTCTGAGAACTCCAGATATTTAGTGGAAAGAATTGTACTTGTGCAAGAGAGAAAGTTTGATGGGATGAGATAGGCTTAGGATTGTGAAGCTCAAACTGAAAATGGTACTTCGTACTCAATTTGCAAGAGGCAAACAACAACCAAACAAAAATCCATATTGAGCATGTTTTCCATGAGAGACACATGATAGACAAATAAAATCCAAATAACACCAACTCTTCACAAAGAAGAGGGTGGTGGCCTCGGCCACCATGTTTGAGTTTACGGCGTGACACCACGAAGATGTATCTTGGGTTCACAACCAACACTCGTCATTTAAGCTCACAATTCATCGAACGAATATAGAGAAGCAAATGAGTTCTTAATATTGGCATAATGGGGGGAGGGATGGTCCAATGTGTTAGGGCCGCACTCCCCCTATGTCCATACCTACACCTAAACCAAATTGATAGTCAAGAAATAGGTGTGTATGCAAGATAGTCAAGCTACGCTCCTTGAATCCACGATATTTAGCTCATGCGTCAAAAAAGTGAATCTTGCTTCATCAAGTGGCTTCGTGAACATATCGGCAAGTTGGTTCTTGGTTGGAATATAGCCAAGCTCAATGTCACCCTGGGTAATGTGATCGCGAATAAAGTGATAACGAATCTCAATATGCTTCGTTCTTGAGTATTCCACCGGGTTGTGACCAATCTTGATAGCACTTTCATTGTCACATGAAAGAGGCACATTGTCACAAAGGACAGCGTATTCCTTTAAAGTTTGCCTCGTCCATAGCAATTGAGTGCAAGCACTAGCGGCTGCCACATACTCGGCTTCAATGGTGGAGAGAGATATACAATTTTGCTTCTTAGAAGGCCAACTCACCAAGGACCTACCAAGGAATTGGCACGCCCCGGAAGTTGATTTCCTATCATCCTTACAACTAGCCCAATCCGAATCCGTGTACCCGGCAAGAGAGAAATTGGAGTCCTTAGGATACCACAAACCAAACCTTGGGGTATGAATCAAATATCGAAGGATTCTATTTACCGCTTGCAAGTGGCTTTCTTTAGGAGCCGCTTGATACTTTGCACACACCCCTACACTCAACACAATATCGGGTCTAGATGCACAAAGATAAAGCAAAGAACCAATCATAGAGCGATAAAGTTTTTGATCAACATCCATACCCTTTGGATTAAGTTCAAGATGACACTTGGTGTCCATAGGAAACATCTTCTCTTTAGCATCTTGCATATTGAACCTCTTGAGCATGTCTTGGGTGTACTTGGCTTGAGAAATGAAAGTCCCTCCACTCAATTGCTTGATCTCAAAACCAAGGAAGAATTTCAACTCTCCCATCATAGACATCTCAAACCTATCGGTCATAAGCTTTGAAAATTCATCATTAAAAGCTTTGTTAGATGAGCCAAAGATAATATCATCCACATAAAGTTGGTATATGAAAAGCTCCCCTTTAACCCTCTTGGTAAAGAGGGTGGGATCGATTTTCCCCACTTCAAATCCACGGTCTAGCAATAGCTCTCTGAAGTGCTCATACCAAGCACGAGGTGCTTGTTTGAGACCATAGAGCGCCTTATCAAGCTTGTAGACATGGTTAGGGAATTTGGGATCCTCGAAACCCGGTGGTTGCTTAACATATACCAACTCGGATGTACTCAAGGCGAGCCACTGGTGCATAAGTCTCTCCAAAATCAATGCCTTCAACTTGAGAGTACCCTTGTGCAACCAATCTTGCCTTGTTCCTCACAACCATTCCATGCTCATCTTGCTTGTTCTTGAAAATCCACTTAGTGCCTATAACATTGCGGCAGTCCTTCGGCTTCTCAACTAAATTCCACACTTTGTTGCGCTTGAAGTTGTTTAGCTCTTCATGCATAGCTTCCAACCAATCGGGTCTTCAAGAGATTCAAACACTTTCTTTGGTTCTACCATGGAGATATGTGCTTGATGCTCACTAAAGCTTGCCAATTGACCCCTTGTGGTCACCTTGCTCTTCAAATCACCAAGAACCTCTTCTAGCTTATGGCCTCCTAATTCCAAGGTCTTGCAACTCTTGCTTTACGACGGGCTTCGATATCTCTATTGCATCTTGGAGGTATCTCTTGATCATCTTGATCATTTGAGTCCCCGTCTTGACCGGAATGATGACCTTGATCATCTTGATGCACATCTTCAATAATAGAAGGAGAGGGTTGATCTTGGTCTTGACCTTGGCTAGCATCAACAATAGGAGAACTTGGTTCTTGCATAGCAACTTGGTCAACTTGAGGAGGGTCTTGAACTTGTTCTTGGGTTGGTGCATCATTTGCTTCCATGGTAGGCGCGGTTCACCTTGTGATGATGTAGTTCCACTTGAGTGGAGCTAGGACTTGCTTGACTTGCTTGGGAGGCTCATGATGAATCTCGATGGGGCGAAAGAAACCAATCCCATTCTTCTTATTGCATCTTGAGGTTCCTCAATATCTACATCACGAACATGAAATTGCGCCACTTGGGAGCCGTCATTCTCATCGAACCACACTACAAGATTCCACAATTCTCCCTAAGGATTTGTCGTAGACTCTATAAGTGTGGGATTCGGCACCGTAACCAACAAAAATACCCTCTAAAGCTTTAGATTCAAATTTAGATAAACGAACACCTTTGATTTTATAGAAACACTTACAACCAAACACTCGGTAGTAGGAGATGGTGCTTGTTGCCGGTAAGCATTTCATAGGGAGTCTCCTTTCTTCCAACACGAAAGAATAACCGGTTAGATGAGTGACACGCCGTGGAGATGGCCTCGGCCCATAAGTAAAGTGGAGACTTAAACTCCGCCAACATGGACCTTGCCATATCCATGAGAGTCCGGTTCTTCCTCTCGGCTACACCATTTTGTTGAGGGGTATATGCAGCGGAATATTGATGACGAATTCCCTCTTCACTAAGAAACTCATTTAGGGTGTAGTTCTTGAACTCGGAGCCATTGTCACTTCTAATGGCCAATATGGGAACATTGTGTTGACGTTGAACTTCATTGGAGAAGTCGATGACGGCTTGTTGAGTCTCATCCTTCGACTTGAAGAAATAAACCCAAGTAAATCTTGAATAGTCATCAACAATCACCAAACAATACTTCTTCCCACCAAGACTCGGTTGAGGAACGGCACCAAAGAGATCAACATGAAGAAGTTCCAATATCCTCTTTGATGAATGATGGTCTTGCTTGAGTGGGGAGAATCATGCATCTTTCCTTCAACACAAGCCCTACAAAGACGATCTCTAGAAAAAGAAACATTTCTTTTAGTCCAAGAATGTGGCCACCCTTGTGAAGACTTTGCAAAGTTCTCATGTTGACATGGGACAAGCGGCGATGCCACAACCATCCCACGTCGGCCTTTCCGAATAGGCATATTGCTTGAGTGTTGGTTGACCCCGAAAAGTCCACCACAAACAACTCATTTTCAACATACCCAACGAACATGACCTTTAGAGTCTTGCTCCTCAAGAGTACCACCATATCAATAGTAAAATGGACATCAAAGTTCATCTTATTAAGTGCACGAACGGACATAAGATTGTAACCGAGGGACTCGACAAGCATGACATTTACAAGGGTGATATCCTTTGCAACTACCACCTTGCCGAGACCTTTACCTCAGCTTTTGACTTATCACCATAAGAGACGGTTGAGTGATTTAATTTGGTCTCAACTCCGTCATAATCTCCTTGCTTCCGGTCATATGACTAGTGCATCCACTATCAACCACCCATTTAGACCCACCGGAAGCATAGTCCTACAAGAAATCATTGCTTGGATTTAGGTACCCATTTCTCAATGGGTCCTCTTTTGTTAGCAACAAGGGTCTTAGGAACCCAAATAGAATAAGCAATGTAACCATCATAAGGACCAACATATTTTGCATAAACATCCCATAATAATCAACATAAAGAATGTAGTTGGGATTGTTATGCCCCGCAAAGTCACTACGAGTGGTCTTGCCCCTAGTGGCATTACCACCCGCAATGGAAGTCTTGGCTTGTGTGGGCTTGGCATTGTTCTCCTTGTTGTTGCTCTTCTTGATCTTTGCCTTGGCTACATAACCAAGACCCTCCTTCCCTTTGTGTGGCTTTTGCTCAAAAACATGAGCAACAACCTTTTCTTTACCTTTGGGAATAGAGGTCTTGGCACTAGTGGCCTTGGCAAGATCACCTTCAACCTAGCATTTTCCTCAATAACATTTGCATGATCACAAGAGGGAGTAGAGGTACTAGGTGAAGTAGATTTAGAAAGTTGAGTTTGAAGTTGCTCATGAGACTTGACAAGGTTGGAGTGTTCACTTTCCAAGGCCTTGTGGCCTTGTCAAGCTTCTCCATATCCTCAAGAAGTCTAGCATTAGCAACCACAAATTCGACTTTCTCCTTTTTAATCACTTTATATTTAGCAAAGACATGGTCTCTATCCTTAATGATTTTAGCAATTATTTCATCATTTTTATCATCAAGGGACTCAAGTCTTTCCTCAAGAGAAGTTCTATATTCACTTTCTTCTTCTAGGGAAGCATTCAAGGATGCTATGGTGAGAGAGTCCTCTCTCTCAATTTTTCCCTTGTCTTCAAGGAGTTCTTCGGCCGCATCAAGTTGTCTCAAGAGGACTCAACATATGCTTAGTTTCACCTTGCAAGTTAGCCACAAAGTATCGGAAGCAACAAGTTCTTTCTTAATCACAAGACTAGTTTTATCATCCATTTCATGCATAGTCTTGGGAGTAGAAGATGATACCTCGGTAACATGAGCCATGAGGCAACGAGCGGTGTTGATGGAGAGTTTCATTGGGGGATTCGAAGAGAGAAGGAGATGGAGTTGATACAATGGCCAATGCGGCCACCTCACTAGTGGGTTCTTCTTCGGAATCATCGGAAGGATACTCTTCTTGAGTCATCAACACAATTCTTGGTGCTTTCTTGAAGAATGGCTTCTTCTTGACAAATGGCTTCTTTTGAATCATGTTTGATTGGCCCTTGGGACAAGCCTTCCACCGTGTTGCTCTCTATTCTCATAAGGACAATCTTTGATGAAGTGATGCTTGTTATGACAATTGTAGCAAGTCTTTGTCCATTAGCAAACTCCTTCTTCCCACTTGGATTGTTTGCTTGATCAAGTTGAGCCTTTGCCTTGGCCGGGTCACGCCAAAATGTCCTTGTTGCAAGAGCTACGTGACCATGGTAGGCTTGTTCAAGATCATCGGGAGAATGTTGTTCGGGCATGCTTCAACTTCATCATGTTCATCAAGGCACACAACCTTGGCCTTCAAAGCAAGTGAGGGACCTTGTTTCATTCCCATGGCCCTAGCACGGTTGTCTAGAGCATTCTTGGTGGCAACCTTGGAGGCTTGCATCTCTTGCATAACTTCATTGGATGTCATCTCAAGGTAGTTGTATTTTCCTTGTAGGCCTTCAAGTCAACGGGCTCGAAGGGCATGAGAGCATTCACATACTTCCTCTTGATCCAAGCATCATCCACATAGGTTGCCCCAACATTATAAAAGGCTTTGGCAAGAATCTTGAGTCTTCCATACATCTCATGAGTTTCATTATCAAGCATGTAGAAGCCTTCGGCTTCATTGCTCAAGGCATCAAATCTATTCCTCTTCATGCTTTCATTTCCAAGAAATACCACCTCAAGGCAATCCCAAGCTTCTTTGGCGGTGGAGACATGTTGAATGTGATGCAAACCATTTTCTCCAACGGCAAGTTCAAGCATGTGAAGAGCGGAGGCATTGAGTTGAGCATCAACCACCTCTCTTCTTGTCAAGTTGTTTGGATCCATGGCCTTGAATCCCATGTGTATGATCCTCCAAAGCTCGATAGAGGCACTGTTGACATGAGATTTCATTGAGTGTTGCCAACTAGTAAAAGCCAATGCATTAAGCTTAGGTGGAGGACCTAAGGTATTTATGCGAGGATGAGGGATAAGTGGATCGGGAGAGTAGACACCATGAGGAGAGACCTCATGGTAGTCGGGCTTCCAACTTTCCGGCTTGGTTGTGGATGGAGAGGAGTTCTTAATTTTGGTGTCAGTTCCTTCATCCCCTTCCTTCTTCTTACTTCCATCCCCGGAATCACCCGAGTTGGAATGAAGAGGGTCCTCTATTAATGGGAGAGTGTCCGAGGGGGCTTAGTACTAGTGAGTCTTGCGAGCATGTCGCATATCTCACTAAATTGGGTATCCATGGACGATCTCAAAGATGTTTCCATCGATTTGACATCGGCCATGGATGCTGGTGTACTTTGCCCTTCTGGGGGCACCTCACCATTAGTCATACTTCTCTTAGGCGGTTAAGCCCAACAAGAGAGCCGAGGCTCTGATACCAATTGAAAGGATCGTATGACACCTAGAGGGGGGGTGAATAGGTGCTAATTCAATTTTAATACTTTTTCAATTTAGGCTTGGTACATAAGGTAAATTCTCTAGATATGCAACTACGGTGAATTTACCTATATGACAAGCTAGCAACTAAACAAGATACACGAAGTAAAGACGGTAAACAAGGATAGAGGTAACCGAAGGTGAAGGCATGCGGAGACAAGGATGTAATCCCAAGTTCCTCCTTTTTAGGAGAGTACGTCTCGTTGGAGAGGTGTGAGCTACCACAAAGGTCAAAACTCAACAGCCACAAAGGCTTCACCTTCTTCTCCGATGAACCGCACCACAAAGGTTTGGTTCACCTTCCACTATCGGAAACCTTCAAGGCGGATTCCGAAGCCTTTACAACACGATCCGGGACACAACCCACAATTGGATTGGGGGCTCCCGAACAGCTACAATCATCACAAAGACAATCAAGTAAGTACAACAATGAGCTAGGTTTTTCCAAACGAAATCCTAGCAAAGGGCCCTCAAGTGAATGAGGGGGAAATGTAAATCTACTTGGTGAAGATGTAGATCCGAGCCTTCTCCTTCAATCCTCCAAAGATCAATGAGTTTGGGTGGAGGGATTGCGAGATCTAGTAATTCTTGAGCTTGCAATAATGGTGTCTTCAAGTTTGGGCGAGCTAGCTGTCTCAAGGTAGGTGAAGGAGTATAAATATTCCTCTCAGAAATCTGGCCGTTGCAGTCGAAACATGGCCGCAGCGGTAGTACCGGGCCGGTACTACCGACCGGCGCAGGGTCAGCGTTCGTCGACGATGGTCAACAGGTCTTCGCACACCGCCCGCAGCGGTAGTGCCGACTCGATCCACGCGGTAGTACCGCATCACCCGGTAGTACCGGCCTACTACCGGGCCAGTACCGCTAAAAACTGATCGATGCTAGTACTGAAATTAGTCGTATAGCGGTAGTACCGGGCCTTAGCCGGTACTACCGACTGGGACAGAAAATAGCTCATTTTCTTCCTTGACAAAAACCTGGGCATATACAAATTATATAAAAATGTTCCTGCAACTATTTAACACCCAGATTAGTCATCTAATTGTGTTGTCGACTGATGACTCCCAACTGCAGAAGATCAATTGTAGTACCTTTTGATTAGAAAAGGTTGTCGAACCCACGAGGAGCTGAAGGTATTGGTTAACAAGAATGATAAATAAAACAATGAAAGATGCAAGTGTTTTTGGGATTTTTGGTTGTATAGTTGCAAGAGAGTAAAAATGCTGAAGGTAAATGGTAGCAAGTAAAAGCTCTCAAAGAGAGAAAGCCCAATCCTCTATGCAGCAAGAGGACAAGCTCAAGTGTGTGTTTCTTATAGGTGGAAAACGTTCCCAAGGGCTACCTAGATTTCATGGCATAAATATTTCTAGAACAACAAGGTAGCATTTTGTCAAGTTTTAATCTTCTTTGGACGGAGCCATAATTAGGGAAAGTTAAATAAATAAACTAAACCCTCTTATGATGGTTCTTATGGCCAAGTAAATGGCTGCACAAGAGTTATTAAGACATAAAGTCCCACCATAGCATTACACTCTAAGGTCCCGATACTAATACCCATAAAGTAACTTCATGATTCGGTCTTAGGTTTACATGTCCTCCCAAGTCTTCCTCACTCCATTATACTACGGTGCTCTCCTATGAGCCCATATAGGTGAAGTGATGCGCAGTCGACGTTCGCACAACACCATCATAGAATTACATAAAAGATAAAAACTAGACAAAATACCAACACATGTCATATATAAATCATTGCCAATTCATCCTATGCCCCAGTAACATGAGAGAACTACTCACAACGCAAAGACATGATATGATTCAATGGTATAAGTGGTACAACACAATCTGAAAATATAATCTCACCCCCAAACAATGACAAGTAGCCAATCATACACAGGTAGAATAGCACTTAAACAATAGTTAGGGTTCGAACAATCTCAAACTATGAGGGGGATGAAGTGGATCACGAAGATGGTGATGGAGATGGTGCTGGTCTTGACGGTGGTGTTGATGGAGCCTCCGGAGGGGGGATGGAAGAGCCTTCCGGAGGCAGCCTTCTATCTCCTGTTTCGTGGTTTTGTGTTTCTCCGCCGCCTCCTCACGAAACTCCTCGGGGGACTATTTTTATAGACGTTTTTAGGTCAAGACGAAGCCACGGAGACAAAAACGGACGGCATCGGAGCCACGAGGAATAAAAGAGGTGGTCCCACACGGCCAAGGAATCTGGCTGCGTGGGACCATCTATTTTCTTCCTCGGACTTCCTTTTTCGCGGATCCTTGGCTCGTACGTCTTCTTATTTCCAAATATTGGGCCCCGTAAAATATTAGGTCATTTGGACGTCGTTTGGTCCCTGAAAGTCAAAAACATGGAAAAAAGGGTTTTCTAGTTCTGCAGGGTTAATTCCAAATAAATGGGGAAACTGTGAATTATCCCCTAAAATCATTATAAAACATAAATATAACCCATATATGATGCAAATAAGTTGGAATATCAAGTAATAAAATGTAAAGTTCATGTATGCATTTTACATACATCATCGAGAAACATCAAAACTTAGGGAAATGAAATGCTCTTTCAATAACAGGTACTTTAATTTACATATGAACGCAGAGAGCACTTAGGAAACGTTAACGAACCACATAGGATGCATAAATTAATAATAAAGATGACTAAACTACATACGGATTTGATATTAGTAATGAAGTAAACGATTACATATATGCTACTACTAGCTGCTGCTGATGATGACTCGGGCTCGTCGTCGTTGTACTCCAGGGCCTCCCGCTGGCATAAAGTACCGTCGAAGATCTTGATGAAGAACCCGTTGTCGCCGTCAAATTCGAAGCACAAAAAGTGCCCCTTCTCAAGCTTGTATGCTTGGGCGAAAGACTTCCATCCCTGGCCGAGGTACAAATTCCCCCCGGCACTCACGGCTGTCTTCACCGCCCAGCTGCCGTTCTCGCAGTCCTCCATCTCCAGATGCATGGTACTTGGCACCATGCCTTGGAGCTTCTTCGCGAACGTCCTCGGGAGCCTCAAGCGACTCTCGATGCCCTTATACAGGATAACCAAGAACTCAAAGCCGTGCAGCTCCGGGGACATGTCTTTAGAGGACGGAGAGGACGACACCGATGGCGGGGCATTGCCGCTGCGCCCCCTACCACGGCCGCGTCCTCGTCCATGGCCACGCCCTCGTCCACGGCCGCGACCGCGGCTGGTACCTCTCGCCGGGGACATGTCTTCAGAGGACGGTGATGAAAGGACAAGGATGTCGCCTAGAGGGGGGGGGGGTGAATAGGCGATTTAAACTTTTCTGGTTTAGGCTTGATAATTGTGGAATAAAACTAGGTGTTTAAATTAACAAGCCAACACTCTAAATATACTAGGCTCACCTATGTGCACCAACAACTTATGCTAAGCAAGACAAGCAACAAAGTGATAGCAATATTGAATACTTCAAGCACGAAGGCTATCACAATGTAAAGTGCATAAGTAAAGAGCCTGTGTATAGAAATAACCGAGGCACACGAAGACGATGATGTATTCCCGAGTTCCTCCTTTTTAGGGGAGTACGTCTCGTTGGAGAGGAGTGAGGCACCACAAAGGTCGATCTCAATGCCACAAAGGCTCACTCTATTCTCCGATGAACCGCACCACAAAGGATTGGTTCACCTTCCACTATCGAAATCCTTCAAGGCAGAATCCGGAGCCTTTACAACAACAATCCGAGGCACAACCCACAAATGGATTGGGGGCTCCCGAACGGCTACAAGTGACCACAAAGGTCTCAACCACCACAAAGGCGTCTAGGGTCCAAAGACCCAAGAGTAACAAGTTCATAAACTTTCAACTTCCACGAATCCTCGTGGAGAGCACAAACCGATGCACAAAGCAATGGCAAGAGCACAATTGCTCAAATCCTTCACTCTCAAATCCCACCAAAAGCAACTAATACTTATGGGGGGAGAAGAGAGGAAGAACACCAAATCCCTCCAAAATCTAGATCCAAAGGCTTCCCCTCACTTAGAGGAGAGATTGATTGGTGGAATGGTAGATCTAGATCTCCTCTCTCTTTCCCTCTAATTTGAGGCAAGAATCATGGAGGAATAGAGAGAAAGCCAAGCTCAAGAAGGTCAACAATGGGGGGCAGTTTCGTACTTGAGAGTTGGGGGTCATTGGGGAAGAAGGTCCCCTTAAATAGGACCCCCAAAATCCAACCGTTATGTGAAAATCGCGCCCAGGAGCGGTACTACCGCTAGCCCAGCGGTACTACCGCCCCCTGGGGAGTTAGAACAGAGAAACAGGCTCAAAACAGGCTCCAGGCAGTGGTACTACCGCCCCGCTAGTCCCGACAGCGGTATTACCGCTCCCGGTGATTTCGGGCGCTCAAACGGGCGCGGTACTGGACTCCCAGCGGTACCCGGCGGTACTACTGCTGGACAGAAAACTGCAAAAAACACCCAAACGAAAATGACGATATCTTGAGCATCCGAACTCCGTTTTCGATGATCTTTGGCTCGTTGGAATTGTAACGAAGAGATTTACAAGATCATGCAGAGAAACGTCATAGTCCAACAATGGAGGATAAAACCAAATGAGGAAAGGTTAGACCTCTCGATAAAAGAACAACTGATAAAACCTCCAAACCAAAACCGCAATATGTTTCTCATCCGGACTCCGTTTTCTATGATCTTGGGCTTGTTAGAAGATACTCACAAGCTCTACAAGATTATGGATATACACATCATAGTCCATCATGTGAGGAGGAGAACACAAAAGGAGAGTTTGACCTCTCTATAAAAGACGAACCGGTAAAACCTCCAACATGAAAAACATCACAAGATATTCAAATGAAATCCGTTTTTGATATACTAGAGCTTGGTATGGAGATGAACACAAGCTCTAAATTCCCACATGGATAAAAGCTAAATAAGAACCAAGAAAGATGATATGCCAAATATGCAAATGTTTGAGCTCTCCACAAAGATGCGTTTCAGTTACTCACTTGAGAGCCCCTCTTGATAGTACGCCATCTATCCTATAACCCGGTCTCCCACTAACACCATGAGACCGGTAAAATAGAAACCCTATCAAGATCATACCTTTGCCTTGCGCTTTACACTTGAGCTAGATGATGACGATCTGACTCCCTCAAGTTGGAACACCTTTCTTGATTGTGCTTGGTAGCACATGCTTGATGAAGACTTATCCAAATACTCCCCCATACACCATTATGGGAGAGCCTTGCTAAGCCCCGTCTTCATGAATCCACTTGCACTTTATCTTCTTCTCTTGATATAGATAATGGCTTGGGGATAAACATGAATGTTCACTCAATCTTCTTTTCCATGCCATGCTTGCAATAAGCTCAACTCTACACATGACCATTCTTCATATAAACCCTTGAATAGAGCATTGATCATTATGTAATATTCTAGAGTCCAACACATGAACTCCAATCTTTTCCTATGGACAAGATCTACAAGAATATCTCAATGCAAACATTAGTCCACAAGGATTGTCATTAATTACCAAAACCACGCATGGGGCAACACATGCACTTTCAGGTAAGGGCGACACCGATGGCATGGCATTGCCGCTGCGCCCCTTACTACGGCCGTGCCCTCGTCCATGGCCGCGACCGCTGCTGGTACCTCTCGCCATGGATTTGGACGGAGTGGATCTGGCGAAGTTTGAAAAATGGGATGCGATGGACTGGGGCTTCAAAGAGACCGCTGCTGGCACCTCTCGCCATTTATACTCGTGGGTCTGCTCCGCCCACCTCCCCATCTGCCCTTTCGCTAGCCTCCACGTGTCAACATTTTCAACGGTTGGAAAATTCTATCCGTTACCATAGAGGCATATATTGGAAACGGACAATTTTATTAACCTTTGCCAATATAATATGTGACAGAGGTTAGATAGGCTCCGTTGCCAATGTGGGCGGGCCAGCCGTGAGCAGGTCAGGCTTGTACGCATCGGCCGCGCGAAAAGCGCGATTCTCCGTCGCCTAACTCGTGCCGTTTCCATAGAGGGGTATCCGATGTGTCGTTCTGTAGTAGTGGTCATGTCCTAGTTATGAATAGTTTTCTCGTTGATTTTGACCCTTTACGTAAAAAAAGTAAATGTATAAAATTTTATGTGTATTAGTTTCAAGGGAAATGATAAACATGAATTTTAACCCATTTTGGAAAAAAAAATCTCCACAAAATGGACTATCTTTCAAGCCATACGAAAATGGCCATTCCCATAGCCATGGCATAGTTCATGATAATATGACCATATTTAGCACAAAGGTACATCTTGCATTGATAAGTAATAGTGCCAAAAAGAGCTTCAACTTCTTTCATAAAATGATTATTTATTTTAGCAAACTTATTTAAGTAGGTTATGCCATAAAAATCTCAGAACAAATGATCCATCACCACCTAGTTTTGTTTTATAGAACTAAGGATGAGTACGAATTTTCCGATTTTGTTAATTTTGAGTATTTGTCTCCTAAACACCTCCCAACGCTAATTTTAATTGGGAAAGCGCCAGCTTCAACATTGAAGTCATTTAAAACCAAATTACTAAACTTCACACCATTGTTACTCTTGAAATCGTCCAAATTAAAGTTTTTTGTGCTTTATCTCGTCATTCTTCTGAACATTATTCTATTGTGGCAGTCAACCATATTTTTTCAACTTAGGAGTTTAATTTGGACAAATAAAATGATATCATAAATGTGCTATCTTTTAAATTCTATCAAATTAAATGAAGCGAGTTCTAGCAGTAATCTTTTTTGGGTAGCGGGAAAAAAAATCCGCCAAATAGTAGTTTTTTTTTGGAGTGAAATCCCCCAAGAAATGGGCCGGCCCACTCAGATCCGATTTCGTGCTCGTGATGATCAACCAGTCTCGTTCTGAAACCCTAGCCTTTCCCATGGCGGCGGCGATTCTTGTTCCACGGCGGCTGTCCCGGAAAATGATCGGGAGGCGGATGAGCGGCTGTTGAAGAAGCAGAAGCATGGGCAGGAGCAGCCGCGGACGGCGGAGGAGAAGAGGGGGATCAATCCTCTCGACCCGAGGTACAGCGAGTACGACCCCAAACAGAGGGAATACGTATACACCCGCTACTTCTTCAACCCCAACATCGATCTCGACTTGGAGTGTAAGTTCTTGTCCATACCGACTCTCCTGCTGGTCGTTGTTGATTAGGCATGACAACCGTGGATACAGCTATGATGCGATTTCTTATACTGTACTGTAACTGTTATCAAGTTCTTCTCTGTGTTGATGCACTGGGATGAGTGTTCTGGAATTGGAAAAGAAATCGAGTTGTACTTACTCATTGTCTCATTGGCTGCGCAAACCATTAGGGATCGCTTAATCTTGCACATAAACACCAGTTAATTCGACTATGCACTGCACTTTTTAGGTTGATTCGGCAACTTGCTCAAAAAAATATTGCAGAGTTGAGGTACCTGGTGTCATAGTTGAGGTACCTAGTTGGCTCCGGCAGAAGGCCATTGGATTTAATGTTCTGTTACTCATGGTTAAACTGAATGCAGTATTGTTCTTCTAAATGGAGGGGACTAGCGCCAACCATCTCAGGTGAATTATTGGCATCACAAATGCAAATATATCTCGTTCTTCATGCCAAACATGTCTGCTTCAGCTTGTTATTTTTTATCTTTGCAGAATCCGTCAATAGCTTGGGCATGACAGAAATATGTGATGCCAACTCTGTTTCCTCTCAGTGAATTATCTCGACCCATCACCCTTTCTTTTTTCAGTCCATTTTGTATAGCTCAATTTTTTACTTATTTTCAGATTTAAGAAATTTTTCTATTTAGCGCCATTCAATAAATTAATAAACTAATGCACGAATAAGATAATATTCAATCTACATATTAAATTAGCATTACAACCAACAATTAATATGCAATCTAAGGTAAAACCAGTCCGTTTCTTTCTATGGCAGAAAAGCCTTTTCCATTTATTTCGAATAAAACATGAACATCACAAACACTGATTTTCATCAAGTTTCATATACTACTCATTTGTAATCAGCAAGTATTTTTTGTTTTAGGAACGAATCGTCACAAGTAGCACAAGTAGTCTTTTCTCCAGCACAGCTCCATCCATGGTTTTCGAGTCGTGACTCAAGCAAGTCGCCAACCGCCCACGACTCGGCGATTAATCGCTCCAAGTCGGCGATTAGTCGCTCCAAGTCGGCGATTAGTCGCGAGTCGCCGCGGTTTTGAGAAAACGACTCGGCGATTAGTCGGCGACTCAAAAACCATGGCTCCATCCACAAGATATTTCACCGAAGCTATCAACCATGTTTCAAATTGAAAAGAATACAAAAATTGATAAACTAAGCTTTTCATTATCCATACACAAATTACAGAGTAGAACCTCACACATTTAAACTGAAATAAACACAAACTAATGCCTAGTTCTTCTTAGAGATCCAAAGGCATTGACCATACCACAAACACATCATTAACTAAAACGAAACTTGCATCTCTCTGATAGAACCCTAGTGCATCTCCTAGCTGACACTAATAAGAGAAAATCACACACACATAAGAACTGCAAAATACATCTCCAAACATCAACAAGCTAGTACCTTTTCCTCTCAACCTAAATAGAAATCTTCTTATTCGGCTTCTCGGACCGCCCTTCTTCTTGCATCTCACCGACCACAACGCCTAGAAGAGGCGGATGTAGGCAAGGAGCGGCTCTGGGTCGTACTCCGCCCTTGGGTACACCACAATGAAGCCAAGAACAGCTCCATCGACTAGGTACACGCGACGGTCCAGCAGCGCCGCATCACGCTCGGTGTTGAGGATGGCAAAGAGGCAGTTGCCAGTCCCCCACAGAAGGGTGAACGGCGGGTGCCCTTGGTAGCCATACCTCAAGAACCTATGAGCAACGCGGACAACGTAGCGGGTGGGTGGTGCAGTGCTCAGGATGCGAACGATGGTGGTGTGGTGCGCGCCGATGCGGTTGGGAAGGTGGAGGTCTTGGTGGCCTACCATAGTTGCTAAATAGCTTTGCTTGCGAGCTTGGATCTAGCCTATTGCAGAGAGAAGAGAGATGAGACAGAGGAGTGAATTACTACTGCTTGGTGGTTCTGCTAGAGAGCGCAGCCACCGGGTCTTTTTATAGGAAGATGCGAGGGGATGCCAACTGTTTTAGAGATTAATTCTTGGATGCAGAATCTGTCACCAAGCAGTAGTACTTCACTCCTCTGCCTCAGCTCTTTTCTCCCTGCAATAGGCTAGATCCAAGCTCGCAAGCAGAGCTCTTTAGCAACTATGGCAGGCCACCAAGACCTCCACCTCCACCTCCCCAACCGCATCGGCGCGCACCACACCACCAGCATTCGCATCCTGAGCACTGCACCACCCACCCGCTACGTTGTTCGCGCTGCTGATAGGTTCTTGAGTTATGGCTACCAGGGGCACCGACCGTTCACCCTTTTGTTGGGGGCTGGTAACTGCCTCTTTGCCATCCTCAACACCGAGCGTGACGCGGCGCTGCTGGACCGCCGCGTGTACCTAGTCGATGGAGCTGTTCTTGGCTTCATTGCGGTGTACCCAGGGGCGGAGTACGGCCCAGAGCCGCTCCCTGCCTACATCCGCCTCTTCTAGGCGTTGTGGTCGGTGAGATGCAAGAAGAAGAAGGACGGTCCGAGAAGCCAAAGAAGAAGATTTCTATTTAGGTAGGGAGGAAAAAGTACTAGTTTGTTGATGTTTGGAGATGTATTTTGCAGTTCTTATGTGTGTGTGTGTGATTTTCTCTTATTAGTGGCAGCTAGGAGATGCACTAGGGTTCTATCCAAGAGATGCAAGTTTCATTTTAGTTAATGATGTGTTCGTGGTATGGTCAATGCCTTTGGATCTCTAAGAAGAACTAGGCATTAGTTTGTGTTTATTTCAGTTTAAGTGTGTGAGATTCTACTCTGTAATTTGTGGCATAAATTATGGATAATTAAAAGCTTAGTTTATCAAATTTTGTGTTCTTTTGGATTTGAAACATGCTTGATAGCTTCGGTGAAATATCTTGTGGATGGAGCTGTGCTTGAGAAAAGACTACTTGTGCTACTTGTGACGATTCATTCCTAAAACAAATAATACTTGCTGATTACAAATGAGTAGTATGTGAAACTTGATGAGAATCAGTACTTGTGATGTTCATGTTTTGTTCGAAAAAATGGAAGAGGCTTTTCAGTCATAGAAAGAAACATACTGGTTTTACCTTATATTGCATATTAATTGTTGGTTGTAATGCTAATTTAATATGTAGATTTCATATTATCTTATCGTGCATGAGTTTGTTAATTTATTGAATGGCGCTAAATAGAAAAACTTCTTAAATATGAAGATAAGTAAAAATTGAGCTATACAAAATGTACTGAAAAAAGAAAGGGCACTGGAGTTAAGGATTGATCCCCCTCTTCCCATGGCGGGCGGCGATTCTTTTTCCACGGCGACTCTCCCGGAAAATGATCGGGAGGCGGATGAGCGGCTGTTGATGAAGGAGGAGCAGCCGCAGACGGCGGAGGAGAAGAGGGGGATCAATCCTCTCGACCCAAGGTACAGGGAGTACGACCCCAAAAAGAGGGAATACGTATACACCCGCTACTTCTTCGACCCCGACATCGATCTCGACTTGGAGTGTAAGTTCTTGTCCCTACTGACTCTGCTGCTGGTCGTTGTTGATTCGGCATGTCACCCGTGGAATGAGTATTCTTGAATGAGTGTTCTTGAATTGGATAAGAAACCGAGTTGCACTTTCTCATTGGCTCCGCAAAACATTAGGGCTCGCTTAAGATTGCACATAAACACCAGTTAATTCGACTATGCACTGCACTTTTTAGGTTGATTCGGCAACTTGCTCAAAAGAATATTGCATAGTTGAGGTACCTGGTGTCATATGTAAAGATATCCATGCCCTGGTGTTTGGTACAACTAGGGTCAAGTTTAGTGGTGCAAAGTACACTTCACTGTAAAATGCCGCTAGCTTTCTCAGCTATGATGACTTTTTACCAGTTCATCCAGCATTCAGTTCATTCTTGAGATTTGCATGCCTAGTAAATAGTTGCTGGAAAGAAAAGTTAACCACTCCTTTCAATGTGCAATTGAACCATGCAGGCTATTAAAATTCATCTTATGCCATTCAATTTATACCTTTTCTAGACTGAGAACTGACTTTGAAGGTTCCATATATAGGATTGTTTCTCTTGGTAATGGATCCATCCATTTTACGTCTGTTATTATTCATGTATTTGAAATGAGTGTTGGTCTCTTTTGACAGCCCCTGCTTGTCTAATGCGCCATACTGACAAAAAATTCAGAGCGGGGTTACCATTGCCTAACTCGGCAAATGTGCTCTCGGTCAAGATTGTGTCCTCTGACTATGACTACCCACTTAATGTTTATGGACGGACCATCAATCCATCATACAGTTCTCATATTTATTGCTGCGGAAATTATGCAGGACCATTGTTCGTTCGATGATGTTTATAAAATAGGTTCCTTCGTTATGAATAATCCCCATTAAGGTTTTGTATGTTATATATACTTATTAAACAGTCAACTTGATAGACGGTTATTTATGTTTGCTGTGCTGATATATGTTTACTGTATGTTGATTTTAACTTCAACCAACACATAAGTTTGTTCCCATTTAGCCAATAATGTTAGGTGGCCTGCGATTTACCAACACGTGCTTCGGTTTTTTCTGTACCACAAGCTGTGTTAGTCTATGAAGCACCGATACGGCCAGACGGATACGGCGATACGGGATACGGCAATTTCAGAAAACAGCAATACGGCGATACGACAAGTATCTCTACTATATAATACGAGTAAAGGTGATGGTTGGCGGCGGTACGTCAAGATAGAACAGGCAAAAACGTATCTGAAGGCACGCCCGCACTTCCAAAAATCTGGGTTGGTAAAATTATGCATGTAACTCCTACGATCGTACGTAGGTCGCCTCGCACACGCTCCATCGCGATGTGGCCCATCATAGCCATGAGGCAGGCCCAGCCAATCGAGTTGGGACAGCGCCCTCATGATCGAACCCGCTCACTCTGATCCTATCGATAATTCTCAAAAAAAAAAAAACTCTGATCCTATCGATTTGTGAGCGTAGACCGTATCCTACCCGAATAGTGCCTAGGACTCCATCAGTCCACCGTCATCAAGTTGAAGGCGCAGGCAAAGACGGAGACGTACGTCGGCAAGCTCATGGTGATTGCCAAGACCAAGGGCGGGGCGGTACTCCTCTTGCCACGGGAAGTCGATTCTCTGCTCTGCTTGTCTGTTCATGGAAGAGGATGAAGAGGGAACATATCTGCTTGCCAACATGAGTACCAGCAGGAAGCCATCAGCGGTGCTAGCTTTCGACGTCGACCAATCTCCACCATTGCACTACCGTCGGGCAAGCACGTCCCGTCATGGCTGATGGAGATACGGAGCCGCATTTGAGTTTGCATGCGGGACGGCGGCAAGCAAAACGTCCTGGTCTGGGCCCTCACGCCTGCCGGCTCCGGTAACCAGTAGGAGTCTGTTTACGTCCTCGCCGACCAGTGAAGCTTATAGGCTCTGTGGAACAGAGCTTTACACGGCGCTTGGACTTCAGCGGCGTTTTGTTCGACAGCTCAATCGCCTGCATGTACAGTCTTCGGGAAGTGTTTGAAGCTATTTGAAGCATTCGTTTCTTTGCTAGGAATCCGTACATATATAATGGTTAGCCAAATGTCTAGGTGGTGGTATCACGAGAACTAAACGGGGTTGAATATCTTGATGCAGTACAGATGTTAGTTTCAGAGATTACACACTTTCAGTTTTACGTGAGCGCTGAGTCGCTGAGCTAGAGCGTGCAGGTCAAAACTAGCTAAACAATCTGTCACCGTGATGCTATTTTTCCTGTACATCTTCCAAGATGATTTCTGTGGTTGAGTGTACAATCTTGGAAATATGCTAATTATGCTTGCGCTTTTGTCCACATAAGTTGAGCCACACAATTGCAGCTGAAATTGGAAACAGTCGCAGTTGTGATTGCAAGAAAATGCTAGGTTTTTCATCGGCGAAGGATTACAAAGGTTAATTCTTGATGAGATGCTTGACATGACATGCAAAATTAATTTTATGTGTATCATGGGTAACGCCGTCAAAAAATTGTGTTGCTCCGTGGCAACGCACGGGCATTTAGCTAGTATAAATAAAAATAATAAAATGCCATGTAATAAAGATAGAATAATTGAATGTATGAGATGAGATCCAAATACTACCCCATCTGTTTCCTTTTCAGGTCCACAATGACTGAATGATCATCAATTTCCACGATCCTCGTGTTACTTGCAAAATAGATCATATGCTGGCATTAGAATTTGAGATAGACGTAACACATAAGCATGATAAATTGAGAAACGCTGAAGAAATTGGCTTGTAGTTTGCTTACCTAATGATATTTTGCATTGACAATACCAGCCTCAGCCTCTGCATTATAAGACTAATGTGTGCAGATGCCATGCGGGAATGTCACTCCCTAGCCAGCCCCAGCAATCAAAGCATCAACACGCATTGCACAACCCAGAAGGAAGCAGCAAGGAAGCAATCACGCACGCCTAGCAGTTCAGAACAGTAGCACAGACGCCAAGCAGATCAGCAAGCAAGCACCAAGCAGCCAAGCACGGAGCAGCAGCGCCATGAGGAAGATGGGAGCAAGCAGGGCGGAAGCAGTTACCTTGCTGCTGGCGACGGACGGCAGCGGAGGCGAGTCCAGGTGGCGGAGAGGGGCGAATCTAGGTGGAGGTGATGTGAATCCGGGCGGCGGCGGCACGATTCCGGGCGCCGGCGACGAGATTCTGGCCGGCGGCGCGTGCGACTCCAGGCGGCGGCAGCGGAGGCGAGTCCAGGCGGCGGAGAGGGGCGAATCTAGGCGGAGGTGATTTGAATCCGGGCGGCGGCGGCACGATTCCGGGCGCCGGCGACGAGATTCTGGCCGGCGGCACGTGCGACTCCAGGCGGCAGCGGACGGGCGCTCGATCCACTTTCCTGCCAACAGAGAGAATAGAGAGAGAGCTCGCTGGGGGTTAGGGTTAGTGGTGTGCGTCAGCTCAGACTGGGCTCTTCCCGTGTCCCGCCGCCGTATCGCCGCCGTCCCCGCCGCGTATCGCCATTTTTTTCTTTATTTTTAAATCGGAAAAAGGGGACACGACAGGGATACGTGTATCGGTGACGTTCGGTACGCGGATACGCCGGACTTTGACGTATCGGTGCTTCATTGGTGTTAGGTGTTAATAAAAGCCATGCAAACGTGATATGCACCTGAAAGTATTCCCCTATATATAAAAGTACATCAGATTCACCCTCCAAACCGGCCTCCACGTCGCCCAAATAACATCGGCCGTTCGATCGACCAAACCAACGATCAAGATCTCTTTAAGAATCGTGCACATTGTAGCACGGGGATTTCTACCAATCACAGCTCACGCACGATTTTTGGCGCGGTCGATTTTACGAAAAAGAACCCGAAACTTCCAAAAAACGAACCCGCAGTCCACGTTTCAGCACTCGGAAGGACCTATCCACAATTCCACAGAAACACATGGACTTTTCTGTAAAAATATCCGCAGACTTCTTCTTCTCCTCTCTCTCGCGAACGGCGCGGAGGTCACCGTCGACACCGCCGTGCTTCGCTGCTGCTCCGCCGTTCCCCGCTCAAATCGAAGCCCATAGGCCGCTCCGCCGTCGTCGCCTCCACATCCTCCCCGAGCGCCGCCTGCCGCGATGAACAAACCACACCGGGATCTCCGCCGTCGTGCCGCTGCCCCTCCGCCGCGTTTGGTGGTCACCGGCGATGCTCCGGTGGCCAATCTGTGGCGGCGCCGCCGCCTGCACGTACCCCACGCTCAGCCGCGTTCGATCTGCCCACCCGCGCAACCTGGGACGCCCTGCTGCGGCTCCGGCGAAGTCAACGCCGCCGCGGCGGTGGCAGACCTAACCAGCCGGAGAATGACGTCATCGCTGACGTCATTCACGGTCCCACCTGCCAGAATTTTAACATATTTCAAACATTTAAAAAAAACCTGCCCTATGGGACCCACGTGACAGAAATTTCATAACTACAAGAAAAATACCAAAATCATCCAAATTACAATTTAACATAACAATTATAAAAAATATTAAAATTAAAAAAAAATCATATCTTCAAACTACACTTCGAAATAATACAAATAATATATCAACAACTAAAAAAAATAAAAAATTTATATATTCCAATCTATAATTCATAATAACAATTACAAAAAATACTAAAATTCAAAAAATTCATACCTTCATAACTACAATTCAAAATAATAAAAACAACATGTCACAATTTTCTAAATTTTGCAAATTATCAAACTTTCCACACAAAAAACATTCCAACATTCGAAAAAAAAACTCCCAACCTACAATTCAAAATAACAAATTTTAAAAAAGTGTTAAAACTCAAAAAAAAAAAAAATTATACCCTCCGAACTACAAATCAAAAATAGCACAAACAATATACCAACAATTACAAAAAAATGCTAAAACTCACAACAACAAAAAAAAAACATATCTTCCAAATTACAATTCAAAAATAACAATTATTGAAAAATGCTAGAAACTTCCAACCTACGATTCAAAATAACAATTATTAAAAAAATGTTAAAACTCAAAAAAAATTTATACCCTACAAACTACAAATCAAAAATAGCACAAACAATATACACGAGTGCAACGCTTAGCCGCGCCAAATTTCTAACTGTATCTTACGCAAACTTTATGCATTACCTATTCACATATTTTGCAAAGAAAAAAGAAACATAACTTTATCGGTATGAAATCCATGCAATAATGAAGTTAGACCTACACGAGTGCAACGCTTAGCCGCGCCAAATTCATTTCCTCTAATGACGGACTGATTTTAAATTGAGTTAAATAAATGCTCATAAAATGTATTCCTTCCGACTATACAGTTAAATTAAGTATTTAAGTCGAAATACAAATGTGTTGTATGAATCCAAATAGGTTACCATTTATATATGATATAACTGAACTCTCACCACGACAGGTGGGCTTAGTTTATCTTTAAAATTCCCACAAAATGATTGCTACTACAAAATCAACACCTCTAAATCTACCCATTATAAAAAATAAAACAAATATTAAAATAAAAACAAAAATAAATGCTACCTATTTACGACATAACGCAAACATGTTTTCATATTCCAATTCCATGAATATTTGTAGGAACTACAAATTCAATTTCCCCTAAATATAGAATAAATTTAAAAAGTGCTCACATAATATATTCCCTCTGATTATTGTGTTAAATAAAAAAATTATGACAACATGGAACCATATTTCATCAATTCAATTTATTTAACATATTTAAAGATAACAAAACTTAACTCTCTCTAGCTATGTAGCTAAATTTTAAATACTTTATTACATGAATATCTAGAGAAAATACAAATTAATTTCCTCTGCTTATGAATTAAACTTAAATTGAATCTAATAAATGCTCATAAAATGTAATTCCTCCGATTATGGAGTTCAATTAGTTCCAAATGAATACAATAAGTTCCAACGGATTTCAGCATTACACAAACTTCTTTCAATTTCACTACTTTTTAAACCTACACAATTTCTAAATATACACGTTCCCAAATTTAGATTTCATTTACTCCACAAGCGCGGCATGCCGCGCTCATTTCCCTAGTATTTGCTGATAGTTGCCTCATTGAAACACAAGCAAAGGAACCCTAAAGCACTGGTTCCAAACATAGGTAAATCCAAAAGACACCAGCAACTTATCTGTCTGTACTTATTTTGCAGGATAATTCGTTGATTTTGACTGGCCCGAAGAGAGGACTCTTGCTATGTGATTCGATATTCTTTGAAATAGATCTCAAGGTTAAGGATGTGCATGGTAGGGTAGGGTGGTCGAGGATGAAAGATTTAGCAAAGGCTTATTGGAGTTGGATGGCATCATAAGACAGACATCAATTGTCAAACATGGGGTTGAAAACTACAGACTTGTCAGCATGCGCAGCACATTGGATTTAAGCTACGCATTTGTTAGGAATGCAGTGGAGGGCACTGTTGAGATCAGGATCCTTGAGGGACCCGTTGATTTCCATGGGAAGATCATCGCTTCCACTACCAGTGTTCCGTGTGACATTGTCCTACATGATAGCAAAGTGAATGGCTTGCTTACTGCTGGTAATAATCGAGTCATGCAAACAGCGCGCCGCATAGTAGTTGTATCTGTAGATGAGATGCTCCTGGTGACTGTTGCTCCTGAAGGTGGTGATGAATTCCCTGGACACACTGTTGAATTTACTCCACAGCTCAACAGTTATGATGAGGAGAACATCGTCTGTGGTAACTATAAGATGCAAGTCAAGGTCACTTGGTCCATTTCAATATAATTCCTGGTTTACTAGTTGTGGTATGTCAGGTTTTTGATCCTTTTATGGTAACAATTAATGTATTATCATACAATTATCAGAACAGGTGTTGGTATTGACATAAGAATCCTCGCAATGCACCTAGATTACCAAATGAAAGCATGAGGCTTGTTACGGTAGCAGTTACTTGCGTGGCCTTTTCCTTCTTTGCTGGACTTCCAATACATTGCTGTAACTGAGCATAACAAAGGTATGTCAATTATTCTTATCAAGGTAACTGTACTAATTCCATTGGTCAAAATGAATAGGATAAATTATGCATGTGTAATCTCAAGGCTTCACTTTACCTAACTTTCCTTTCATGTTTAGTCATAGAAAACAGAATCTCAAGGCTGGCAACCCAAGCTTTACTTGTAATAATGCCTGGACTTCTGAAAGAAATGCAAGGGAAAAACAGCTCCGCACCAAGTTCAGATACTACATTGAAGGTTTGTTGTATTACCTATTTACTTTTCAAGGTCATTAGAATGTCCCCAGACCCTAGTTCTGATCGGATGGTAGCTGAAGCTGACATTGGGTAGAACTCACCTGTTCGACAATTTTCTTGTTTCTGCTGCTGTTACTGTCAGTTTTCTTAGTACTTTGCTCCATGTTCGTATGTGCACTGACCTATTCCTGTAATGGCTGTATGGAAAAATTCTGCAGATGTTAATGGTGTCATCACAACAGTTTCAGATCCCTGATTGATAATTTCTTTGCCTTGTGTTTCCAGGGCATTCTTATCTTTGTTGCAGTATTTATTCCCTCATCTCTTATTGATGTTGAGGCTCTAGCTTTAGAGAATGACTTAACCCCAGGATAGCAAGACACTGTGAATCTTATCTGTGATTGATATCTACTACCTCTGCAACAATATTCGCTAACTCTAGAACACAGTTTGAAGATCTAACTTCTGCGCCAACACTCACCAAATACAAGCTCTTCTAACCCCGGCAAGTGTAGCTCGTCAATGCAAGCAAAATTTTGAGTGGCCAGGGACAATCTAGTTACACGTGGATGCACTTCGTTGCCCAACGGCCTTTTTCCGTGCAGACTTGGGACAGAATTATATATCATTCACATCTGTGCCTCGACCTGCGGTTGTAATGACTGATGATCTTGAAAGACCGAGGAAATGAACTGATTTTCAGTAATCTTTGCATCAGTAATTAACAGCTGCAGCAGCTGAATTCGCTTAATGGCAATGCTGAACAACGTTATTAGTCTGTAGCACTTCTTTTTTCCCTGTTGCTGTACTGCCGTTTGTTTCTGTATCAGCTATGTACTAGTGTAGTATGTACACCTACTGCCTTTAATAGAATGGAAATCAACGTGCAGAAAAAATCTGTATATGTTTTCTTTATAGATCAGAGAACATGAATCTCTCTTTTTATTTACAGTCTGTATGTGAGTGTCCAAGCTGAACTCAAGAAACATTGCAAAAGCAGCAAAGAGATAACAGCCGAGGTCCATTCAAAGCCACCGGAGAAATCAACCATGCTCAACAAAACGATTGCTCGAGGCCTCGAGTACAACATAAAACTTGTGTCGCTTGCATTTTGATGTGACTAATGAAATCATACTCTTGGATTTGGGAATCATATATGAAAAGAATGTGGAGCTTCTCCACTGAATTATTCATCTTGACAACAGCTTAGACATAAAAATTTGACAAGGAATAAAGTCTGAGCACAAACAGTTTTTCTTTCTTTCTTTAAACCCAATGAGTAGTTACAGTGCTGGCGCAGTTCATCGACGGATGAACTCGTAAATACAACACCAATCAAAAGAATGATACATTTAGCACAATTCTATAGTACAACTGATGCTATGCAATGCCATAATTGTTTCCTGGCGTCTATCAGGTCGATGTGTAGCAAGTTCATACAAATAGACACATGTCGCTCTTCGTGAGGAGGCAACGAGCCCCAAGCATCCGACATGGAAGAGTTGCCCCACCCCGGCCACGCGGCGAGGTCGTCACCCTCGAGCTAGCAACTGCAAGCCCCGGCGGCGATCACGTTCCTTCCCTTCGCTGGACGTTCAGCGCCGTCATTGTCGTCGTCGTCAGGTTCGCCTTCAGCGCCACAATGTTCCGGCAATTGCAGCTTCATGCCGGCGTGGGCCGTGTGGCCGTGACACCTGAGCCACGGCTCCGCCACCTTACCCTCCAGCTCGGCGCGCATCCACGCCATGAAATTCGGTGTGCAGTCCTCCGGGCGGAGGATGCCAACGTTTGGTCGGTGGCCGCTCCGAGTCCGAGTCCAAACTCCTAATCGGAGTTCAGTTCGGAGTCGGCGAGCGTCGGGTCAATATAATGATCACGGATCACAGGAGCGTTGTCGCACAAACGAAGTGAACGACAGGAGAAGAAACCGGTCAGACGATCGAGAGATACCGCGCCCCAGCATGGCCACGATTCCGCAGGAGTCGCGCAATCCCTGGGTCACCGAGCTACGTGATTGGGAGACGTTCAGACCCCCTACCCCCGTCCCCGACCTCCTGATCGCCATAACCCACATCTTACTCGTGGACCCGGCGAGTGCCGCCGGCAAGGGTGTCGTGCACGCCTGCATTAAGATAGGCACGCTTAGGTACACGCTTGCGGCGCTGTCGGCGGAGAGCCCCTCCGCGGAGCTGCCGGAGCCGTTCGTCCTGGACCAGGAGTTTACCCTGTATGTGCCGGGAGGCTACTGCCGGCCATGCGACGAGTTAGTCATCCAGGTTGTGGGCGAGCATCACCGCAGGAGCTCCCTGATTTCAGAGGACGATGATGAGCACAGCGACGACGGGGATGGCAAATACAGCACGGAGGAGGAGATGGAGGAGAAGGAGGACGACAGCGATGCCGAGCGTGTACCTAAGCCTGCCGATCTTGATGCAGGCGCGCACGACACCCTTGCCGGCGGCACTTGCCGGGTCCACGAGGAAGATGTGGGTGATGGCGATCACGAGGTCGGGGACGATGACGACGACATCGATGACGAGGACGACGAATACAACACAGAGGAGGAGGAGGAGGACGACAGCGATGCCGAGGATGACGAATACAGCACCGAGGAGGAGCAGGAGGAGGAGGAGGAGGAGAGCCACGGCGAGGTCAACGGACAAGCGGCCATGGCAAGAAGCGCTGGCCACGACTCGATGCTACAAGGCAGGGATATTATTCCCCATGGGCAGTTCGTTGGATGGACGGAGCCGCGGTTCGCCTCGGCCGGGAGCACGGCCGGCTTCATGCGAGTCGCCGTGCGGAGCCAAGCAGAGGGAGACGACTGCGACGAGCAGATGATCTCCGTGTTCTACCGCTGCACTCACTTTTCGGCCGCGTCAAACGGAGGCGTGCGGGAGAGCGCAAACAGCACGACAGTGTGCCAGCTGATCCGGTTCGTCGTCCCACCCGGCGGCGACACGGCGAGGTCGCTGAAGTGGGTCGGCTGGTCTCTGGCCGCGCTGGTATACCCGGGCCGCTTCCACAAGCGGCTCCAGAGGCTATGGTCTAGCTTGATCGCCGACGTGAGCGTGCCGACACCTGCCGCGCGCGTCGAGTTACTCGTCGATTTTGGCATCCTCCGGACGGTGGATCGAACATCGGAGCGCATGGAGCGCATGCGCGCCACGCTGGACGGAATGTTGGGGAAGGATTTCCACCCGGAGCGCCATCTGGAGCTCCGCCTACCGGAGCCGCCGCATTGCGGGGCAACAGGGGAGGATTGCTCCGTTTGCTGGGAGCCGCTCGAAGGCGACGACCTTGTCGTGTGGCCAGGGTGCTCTAAGCCGCACGTATTCCACGGCGCGTGCGTAGAGCTCGTGCTACAGATAGACGACAAGTGCCCGATGTGCAGAAACTTGTGGTGCATCGAGTCCAAATCCCTAAACATCCAGAAGGAGGACGGGGCCAGAGAGAGCAGCGTCGGCGGCAAAGTCAAAAGCGTTAGGCAAGCCGTAGCTAGGACGTTCTTTAGAATTTTTCAGTTCGTTCGTAACTTTGTATCGTATCATTGAGAATCACGATGTATTCATGAATCCACGTATGGTTATGGGCCATCCAATCCCTACCTTGCATGTTGCATCGTGCAATGAGCCGCAACGCTTCGCTCCTGACCTAGCCGCCAGAGATGGCGATCAGGAGGCGACTGTTTTCCGGCCAATCTCCACCACGGAACGTGCTGGTCCCCTCTCTCTCCGCCTGCTGCTCCGGCGGTGGGAGGGAGAGGGGATCCGGTTTCCTCCGCTCTGTAGTTAGGTTTTGGTTTTGCATGTCGTGGTGTGCCGTTGGGGTGGTGGGAGCGGCTCCCGGACGAATAAATCTGCCTCAGCTCCACTCCCACACCGGCGGTATCCTTCATGGCAGCGTCTCGGAGTTGATGGCATCGTGTGTTTGTCGATCTTTCGGATTGGCGAACTTATGGTTCATGGATGGTGTCGGCGAGGCGGCGGCGGCGACCCCATCAGGTGTGTCTCTCCTTCTGCTCTGTCCCCGTTGCTGCGGCGTTCTCTCCGACGTCATGGTGGAGCAGGAAGGATGTGTCGTCCAGGAGTACGCGCAGACGGTTGTCTGCGCATGTGATGGCTGGAAGATGGTGTATCTTGTGTTGGGTTTGTGGATGGAGGCTCACAGTTCTGACTTGCTTCTTCGACGTCCTAGTCGTGCGGGGTGTCAGTTCTGAAGTTCGATGGCGTGTCCAGGGATATGTTGTCCCGGTCTGATTTGTTCAACGTCAATGGTTTTGCTTCTGTCAAACTATTTTGGAGGTCCGTAAACCTGATGGTCAGCGATGGAGCCGTGTCGAGTTCGGGCGAAGAGGTGATCTGTCTCGCTTCACTTTGGTGTCTACTTTGGTGGTGCTGAAAGATAAGGACATGTGATGATTTGTCACATAGGTTTATCCTATCTTTACAGATCTATAAGATCGGTGTGTACGTACTTTGTATCTTGTTCTTTATTCATCAATGAGTACCTTGCAAAAAAAAAGTTGCATCGTGCAATGCGTAGGCATTGGTGATCCAGCATTCCAGCTTCACTTGCGATTTTTCCGCTCAGGTGTGAGACAGTTTGTTTTTTGTTTTTAAAATCTAGTTAGACTATGCTGAGGTAATACTTTTGCAGCCTATAAGAGCAACTCTTGCAGATCCCGCATAACACCTTACCGTAGAAGCGGGTTGGGATCACGGTATGCCACGGCAGCCGTCCGGTCAGATCCCACAAGCTCATATCCTAAATGCTATTTTTGCGGGATGGCACACGACTTTTTGTTCTAACCGATGCCGCAAATGCCGGAAGCGTATACGTTTTTTTCTCTAATTTCAATGTGATTATGAACGACATTCCCTAAATGATCTATGGATTTAGCACCAATATAAATCAAACTAATTAATGTTTTAACAACACACAATACAACAATAATCTAAATTACAATAATAGTCAAATTACAACAATTAAGCAAACAACTAATGGTCCCAAATGCAAAGAATATGTTCTCATCACGACGGAAGGGAAACATGCCACGCGAGATCTAAAAGAGGAGGGAATGACGCAACGGGTGTCGGGGGACTCTCTCGGCGATGCAAATAAATTTAGGGACGGCTTGAATTGATGATTGTAGGTGGTGACGTGACCTCGTTCTGAAATTTGACTCGCGCCAAGAGTTTTTCCCTTTTCAGGAACGCTAAAATTTGGGGCTTGCACTTATGATATGAGGCACACTGAGCCAAATTTGAGGCTTACCACAAAAGCTTTTACATGACAGGGCAATTTTGTGGTATCTGGTCGAGTTATTTTTCTGCTGAAACCTGAAAATAGGGGTTATTGTGCGATTTGCTTCTTTGCGGGATCTGCTATATTTTATCTAATGCTAATTCGATGTCTGGACCGGGGCGTACCAACACGACGTCTCTAAAAGTTTTGGGCCCCGGAGCAAAATGCAATGCTTAACACTAAACTTTTTAATAAATTTATAATTAAGCGTGCTTTCACTTAAATATTTGACTTCAATATGTATTATGTGCTATCTCATACACATATTAGGCTTATCCGTGTCACGCCCCGAGACCCGGCCCGAAGAATGACAGCCGCCACGCGCCTATAGACCCGAAAGTCTATACACGCGCAAGGCGTAGAGAAGCAGGATAAATCAGACAGTGGATTTCAAGAAGATCATTTATTAATTTTACATGATTCCTTTACAAGATTAAAATGATTCTTTAGTCGTTTCCCACCCACTGGTCCAGCCTACTCCTCGGATGACATCGTCTTCCGCTGCAAACTCTGATAACATAACAAAAACAGGAGAATCAAGGGTGAGTACGATAAATCATACTTAGCAAACAATTCATACCCTTTCATATACTTTGTAAAATACACTAGGTTTTCGAAAAGACAAGAAAATCGTTGTGTGGTTAAGTTATTAGTCAGGTTAAAAACGCATGGTGCACACATGAAAGTGAGTTTCCCTACCGGGAATCACAGGGATGAATATTCACGCTTTTACACTCTTAAGAGGGATACTCCGACATCGACAGCCTCGACCAGCACCACACAGGCGCCAGAACGAGCAGAACCCTTTTACCCGCTCAGACACCGGACACCTTGACCTACTTGTGTCGATCGCTCCTACGGATCCATTATCGACACTTTCCATTCAAGGGCCGCCCCTCGCGGAGAACTCAGACAGTCCCGTACCTGTACTGTGACCGGTACAATACGATCACCTTCGTAACACCAAGTTTTGCTTTACGAAAACATTGCGTATTATTTCCATTTCAAATATACGTGCTAAGCCCGATTCGTACCGGTGGCTCCTACGGATCCGTCACCGTAACGACACCAGCGCAGTAGCCCCGTATATCAACGCATAACTCGTACCACTCAGCGTATCACGCATATTCAATCAAAGCATACTTCACAAAAATATACAAGAGGTACGAAGAGCTTGCCTCAGTTGGCTATGTCGTAGCCATCAAATAGAACTCCGACGTATACTCCAGCAACTAGCTAAGATAGGCTATCGGCCTATGATCTTGTACTCCAGCACCATAGCCGGAAGAGCACCATCCGAACTCGGAACTCTCCCCACTCGCCGGCGCCTAGCTTCTGGTCCTGGCTCGTATCGGCATACGAGCTCATACCCCAGTACTGTACGTAGCACCAAGAATCCCATCGGCCGCCGTCGGCCCTGCTGCTCTCTCATCGCCGTGGTAGAATCACCACCATCGCCAGTACCGGCGTCGCCTCACCAGCGTCTGACTCTCACTCTAGCTAGTCATCTGTGGTTCACTCTGATCAGCCGATCGGCCGGTGCGGGAACTGCAGCGGAGCTGCTCTATTTATAGGATTTGATCCGTGTGTGAGCGACTAGCTAAAATATCTAGGCCCGCCGCTTACCAGCTAAATATCTAGACCATGCGGTGCTTACCTCCTAAGGAAACTAGTTGACCTGCTACGTGTTCTCCGTGGACTGGCGGAGTCTTGCATGGCCTGGCTCTCATGGCCTGCCAACAACGCATGTGACCCGGCCCACGCTTGGGAAATACCTGCCGACTACCGAGCACTACTAGCTTCTACTGCTACACTAGTTCAAAGCACGGGTACTTTCTGAGTACATGCATGATCGAATGCATAGATGCATGCACGTACAAGGTAGCTCCACTAATTTCATTGCATGCACAGATTAACATCCAATTTACAAAAACAACATATTAGCAAAATTAAAACGATCCAAAGCTAATTCTATTTAATCAATTTAATTAATCCAGCCAAAAAATCCGGGTTATCACATCCGTCATCAAGATAATTGAAAAAGGTCAAACCTGGATCAAATTTGGGGTGGAATATAAACAAAAAGAGCATGTAGGGACTGTAAGATGCCAAGAATGATCAAATGGACTTCATGGTATGGGACAATGTTTGTGAAACGTTTAAAAAAATAACCGAACGTTTCCAACATTTCTCCATACCATACTTTACAACCGACATTTAGATTATCACGTGTTTATTATGACCAAAACGACGTACTAAAGCGAGCGTCCGTATTTATGGCTGGATTTAAAACTCGATACTCGCGAGTCAAATGAGTAGTTCGTAATTCGACTCGGTTTGACTCGAACTAGTTGCTAAACGAGCCGAGCCGAGTATTCATTTTTTATGGTAACGAGTTCGAGATAAACGAGCCGAGTTTACCAACTACTCATTTATGGTAACGAGCCGAGTTTACCGACTACTCATTTTTTATGGTAACGAGTTCAAGATAAACGAGCCGAGCCGAGTTTTCATTTGTTATGGTAACGAGTTCGAACTAGTTGTTAAACGAGGTCTGGTGCTCCCTCCTCCGGTGAGCTGCACCAGACCTCCTACAGTCCCTCCCAACCTCGTGAAAGTTGGAAATCCCACACAAGAACCGAAGTCAGGTCCAACTTGCCGTTGGTCGTGATGAATTGTTCATCAAAGGAGCGCGCCACCGAAAGGGCTAGGAGTTCAGTTCTTGCAAGCTATTTGTGCTTTAACCTGCGTCCTAGCGATTTTGTCTCAGTCCTCTGGTTTGCCTTCATTTTTCCGGGCAACGGTGTGAGATGCACATGAGACACTCATTAATTTGGTAACTAATCTTCTCAATGCTACATATGTATTTTTAGATAACAGGAACAAAAAGTTGCAGTGATTTTCTGAACATTGCATATATAGCAATTATTTTTGTATGATGGCTCAGTATCATATAGGTTAGTGCTCCTCTTGGAACACAATTAAATGGAAATCATTACCAAAGCATGTGCAGCATAACTGTTAGCGTACGATAATATATTCCAAAAGCATGCTCTGACTTCTTGAAACTATAGTTGTATTAGTATCATGTGAGTCACCTTTTTGGGCTTGACTCCATTGTCTTCTGGTTTGAAGTCTGTGTTTGTGTTACCATCAATTGTTTTGGTTGGATCAACATATTTTGTCCAAAAAAAATTGCAGATTAATTTTTTCTCTGCTATCTCTTAGCAAATGTCTTTTCTGGTAGCGCTCATTTTACAGTCTATATTTGATATGGTTGTACATCGGCTTCTTGTAGATACTTGGCATGTCCAGAAAATGAGGTTTGCAAGTTTAAGGAACTCAATTTCAGGAAAGCCTAGGATGTGTTACCTTCTTGGCTAAGTGTGATCCCATTAAAATCTTGGCATTGCGGCACTTCCATAGATTCCAATGGGCACAAATTATAGAGGACAGAACTTTTGAAAGAGGCTTTCTATTCCACAGGTCCCGAAATCTGCTGCAACAGTCGACATCACATGACACCATTATCTCAAGGTAAGCTTCATAAAAATATTATCCCCATGATATATATGGTTTTGAAAAAGATTGTGAAGCTCCGATCCATATATTGGATTTGGACAGATTTTAATTATGTAATCTTGCCAATATGGGGAGCATGTATATATTCACAGCTCCTCCCTGTTAAATTTGGGCACCGTTCATGAGCGCTGGCTTCATTTCCCACGCCATGAGCTTTGCCACCTTGATGTCTGCTTTGACGTTGTTGAACACATGTAGATGAGTGTTCTTGCCAGTGGCAAGCGACGGGTAGACCCAAGAGAGGATGCACGTCCTACTTCCGCCCCAAAGCTCCCGACCACCGACCGGTCTATCTAGAAGAGATAAAATATGAGTGCTTCCCATGTGTGCTTCTACTTTATTTGGTTTATATTCTATAAGTGTCAGGCAGGAAATGAAAGATACCATAGGCAATCCTTTTACAAGTTAGAAGTGCTAAAAAAAGAAGGCATGAACGACATGGCAATGGAGGAGTTTAGTGCAAGCAGGGGGCATCCCCCCCCCCCCCCACCCCCTCTATCCGGGAATTTGCCGAAACTAACCTCCACACTTAGAGGGAGCCATGTCTCGGACCAGAAAAATTATGTCCAGTGAGAGATATATTTGGCAAATTGTCCTCCTCCTTTTTGTCCCCTTCTTCTTTATTTCTCTCGGCAACTTGACCTTGCCTGACTAAGCAAAACCCACCTGGTGTGAAATGTAACCCTTTTTCTCCTGCTTAACAAGAAAAGCCAGTGTCCAGCTGGATCTTTTAGAAAAGAAATTTAGGCTTGCATGGCTGATCAAGCAATAACATCAAGATTTATCGGAGCCGGACATCATTGTTCCAAGTGGGTTTCAGCACAAATTAAAAATTTGAACTCTCTAGGGGTGGACAAGAGATATGACTCTGTGAGCCTCTGAGCGGGGCTTGAACACATGAGTTTGAAAAGCCAAATTTCAACTCTTTGGATGAAAAATTGAAGTGGAGCTTCCTAAAGTCGAACTAGGATACTGCACCTGGTCTTTGCAAAGTCTAAATCAGGATTATTACAGAGCTGCAGTGTTAAGAAACTCATTAATTATGGACCACTCCTAGATATGTAAAATCGGTATAGGATGATGCAGATGCTGGTATAGAATGTTAACCTTTGTTCCGACGGTTCCAGATGTGCAATCGGCATTTAGGACTATCCAATGTCAGGGGTAGACTTTTTTATCAGTAGTCGAAACGAGGAAGTTATCATTTGCTTAACTTATGTGTGTGTATATATGACACATTCTATGACTCGAGGTCTTCGTATGATCTAAGTTGTGGATCGGCCGGATTGGACATTTTTCAATCGCTTCTGTTACGGGATAGTCATAAAGAGTTACTCGAGTCTACTCGTGAAGCAACCTGCGTGACATACTCGGTCAAGATGGAATTTGTCACTCCGACTCGGAGATATATTCTCTGTGTCCACTCGTGACTTGACTGGAATGCATGGCCACGCGACTGGACTAAGGGGTTAGTCGAGGGGTTGAATGAAGAACACGAGTAGAGTAGAGAGTCAAGCTATTATTTTAAGAGAGGACAGTGCAAGATCTAACCTATAGCTCTAATAAGGTACATCGTGATGGCCATATGGACATTGGATACAAAATTCATGGATAATTTTATTTCAATTGGGAGTTGGCGCGCTTTTTTAGAACCCGCTACTGACTATCGGCTTTAAACCGGCTGTACATGAGGGCGAGTCGGTCAAATGAGTTTCTTGACTCGGAATCATGGATGGGGATCATATGAGTACCTGGCTCCTTGTTCCATTGAAAGTATACCCGCCACGCACCCCAGTGGGTCGGCCCAGTAACTTACTTCCTCATGTTTCAGTTTCTTGGGGTTTATTACTTGGTTTAGAACCAAAATATTTTAGCGCATGGAAAACAAATATTACCACCATTTGTCTTCTTCCTCAGTTTTAGAAAAAAGAAAAAAGATGGGCCCACCTCTTTCTCAAATATCTCAAAAAAACTAAACTTTTAGATATATCTTTAATTTTTAAAACTGCAATATTTATCAGAGCCAAACAGTGCAAAGCTAAAAAAAAAACACGTAGCCACGGAGAAATACATGCAATTTCTTTTGCTCGTACATGGAAGCATAGACCGACTTAAACTATGGATACTAGGAGTCTAGGACCGACTCGATCCGTATGGAAAATAACCACCACACATTGGTTAATTCCAACACAAATCACTTCTTGTCGAGTACAACTCGTAATAGGCAAGACCCCGGAGGCCTAAGCACAAAGCAAACGAGTTCTCTGGTTCACGAGCAAGACAGGAGAAGACGTCGAGATAGAATAGCGCAAGTTGCAACTCGGGCGGTCGATCGATCAAGCATGGCCATGGCCATGGCAATGGACGATGAGCTCTTCGAAGACGACTGCTGGGCCTTGCAGCTCCAGAGAGGTAAGGGGATTACACTGATCCCGACGGAGGACGAGCCCTTCGTTGTCACCGACGTCTTCCTCGTCGACCCCGAGAGCGCCGCCGGCCAGGGCGTCGTGTCCGTCTGGGTCGAGATGGGCACGCAGAAAATCTCCCTCGCGGAGCTGTCGTCCGAGGTTACGGACGTGGAGCTGGAGACCCCGGTGGTGCTGGATGAGGAGTTTCGCTTGTACGTGGAGCGCTCCGACGCCGACGCAGACACGGAAGAGGATGCGCTGGTCGTCCAGTTCGAGGGTTACATCGATGTGCCCTATGACGAGGAGTCCGAGGAGGAAGATGAGGAGGACGAGGGTTTCATCCATGTGCCGTGTGCGGACACGGACGAGGAGTCGGAGGAGGACGACGACGAGGCCGCGAGTTCGAAGGATGGCGACGAAAGTATTGACGAGGACTATGAGAAAGTTGAGAAGAGTGACGCCGAGATCGACGGTGACGTGGCGACCAACCCCGGCGGCAACGCTAAGGACGTTTGACATATTACAACTAGAACATTATTAGCTTTATTCCTGGTTTTCTTATATATGTCAGCTTTTTCAGATTGTTGATGTAATCATGCTTTCGTATGACACTATGGATGAACTGCGCGTTGTTAAGTTTATATTATCGGAAGATATTGCAGTGTCTAATCGCCTATAATTAGTAATCGGTCAGTTAATTTAATCAAAAGAGAGATTGTTGCTACCCCCAGGGATCGATCAGTATGTGCTCCGGTGGTTGAAGACATCAAAAATCTGTTGCAAGTTTTTAATTCTGTTTCTGTTATTCATGTTAAGAGAGACCTCAATGTTGTTGCACATTGTTTAGCGCATTCGTGTGAACTTAAGCCTAGGCTTGTGTGGCGTGGTGTGTCTCCGGATTGTATCCGTGAGACAATCTGTTTCGAATCCTTATTTGTTGATCAATAAAGCTCTGTGTTAAAAAAAAAAAAGAGAGATTGTCTGCTCGGTTTTATAGTCATCTATGTTCTTGTGTTTTATTGTTGGTGGTTGTCCAAGAGTATTCCTGGGGATGCCGGCATGCTACTAGTGTATTGGCCTTTTTTTTGTTTTTCCTTTTCTGAATCGCTTAGTCAGTTGCACACGTACTGCTACTAGTGTTGGAGTCATGGACTCTTTGCACTATTAATTGTGTTTTTCAACCTGTTTTCCCACTACGGCACACGGCCAAACAACAGTCATCCTTGCCAGGTCAGCACCAAAGACCCATGTGTATCTAGACTTGTGCGAAGCGAGAAAAAAAGCTCGCAATGTATGAAGTGTAGCAAAGGACCACAAAACTTGCGACGCGCTGGTGAGAATACATGGTGCACACGACATCCAAACATCCAATAAACCCCTAGCATCCAGTAAAGACCACCACCACTTGCACAAACATTAGGTTGGTCATGTGAGAAAAAGAACTCGACGAAGAAACAACACCATCACTCCGTCTCTTGCCAGCCCTGCAACATGTTAAATATGATGGTAGAACACAACAAAACAATCACGAGGAGTTAGAACACATCGAGATTTGAAGCGGCACCAACAGGAGCTCTTATTTTTTTTAGATAAAGAGTATATATTAATATCGTGAAGATACCAATTACACCCAGCTTCTGCAACAACGCATTGTCCTAGCGACAACACGGATGCA
The DNA here is from genome assembly GCA_947311845.1 of Poa pratensis. Taxonomy (NCBI): domain Eukaryota; kingdom Viridiplantae; phylum Streptophyta; class Magnoliopsida; order Poales; family Poaceae; genus Poa; species Poa pratensis. The sequence continues at coordinate 37,994,406 of CAMZMU010000068.1, forward strand.
CACATCCCAAAATAAGAAGAAGAATTACAAAAAAAAAGTCCCGCTACAGTGATCTATTCCTTGTAGCAGCAGGCCTAACACCACCAAAAACAACACCAGAAGTACAGCTTCTCCAAAAGCGGCGCCTCCAAAAAGGAACAGTGCTATAGCGCCGTCGCCGCCCTGATCATAGATCATAGGTTTTCACCCTGAGGAAAATCCACACTCGCAAAAGCAATGCCTTCAACAAGGTCATTGCTAGGCACAACCAATTAAGGCCAGAGCTTGAGTTTTCACCCTGAAAGTTTGGACTCTGAACTTCTCCTGTGATGTCGCCCCCACTTGCCGTTGCCGCTGTTCCAAGTTACAAATTACCAAGCAAATTCCTCATCGCCACCAGGAATAGAACTACCATTACTAGTCTTCAAATCTAGGCCTCCATGTCGTTCTCCGCACTCTGACTTCACCGGGATACAGAAAGGCATGTCCCCAATGGCAACAGACTGCAGAGCTTCGCGACGTTTTCTCCGAAACCAAACGGTCAGAAAAAACATGGCTGCGCGCGACCGAATCCCACCCGATCCGACAATCTCCAGGCATGATTTCCCAATGGAGTTCGCCGACGGAGCCTTCCGGAACTCGACAATCCGGCCAGATCGAAGAAACAAGTGTCATGCAGATCTTCTTCTTGGCGCTTGCAGAACCCTAGGACCGCCACCATTATTCAGCAATAACCAGACAGCCCCCACGCCGCCGGTCGGAGCAACAAAGGAGGCGGCCGCAGAAGCTACCCCGAAATCCATCCAAGGCAGCTGGCCGACAGATCGGGCCTTCGCGCCGCCGGGAGGTCCTCATGTAGCCTTGCAATCGCCGCCAACTCGCCGCCCCGGCTAGGAACCACGGCCACCGCCGCCACCCTTCTGGAACTGCTGCATGCCGCCGAAGGAACTGGCCAAGATGGCAGTTCCACAGCCACCGCCGCCGCTTGCCGCTGCACGGCCAGGAAGCCACCCTGGCCGCCGTGCGCAACGCCCATCCCGAGCCGCCCCAGTCGCGCCGGGGGCCGCCGCCACAACCTCCTGCCCTAAGCGCCCTTGGCGCCGGGCGCCGCCGCCTCCACGGCCATGGCCGGCGGCAGGGATCGCTGGTCGAGAGGAGGGGGATGGCGGCGCTGGGATAACTCCCCCTGGCGGCGCCCTGGGGTGGCGGCGCGAGGGGGTCAGGGAGGTTAGGTCGAGCTGTAGGAGATTTTGATATATTAAGTTAGTTGTTGCATTGGTTCCTAAAGGACTTGTATATAGATCTCATTTGGCGTGGCCCACTAACATATACGATATATTTTATCTCAAATTTCATATTCCCTCTCTTCCGACTTATACTAGTTGAATTTGGCGTGCCGTCACGGCACGCCCTTGTTTTTTTTTGTGTAGTATATTTTTTTTGTTAACTAAAATGTTAGCTAAATTGGTATGTTGGAACACGTTTTTATTCTGTCATGAATAGGTAGCATTTTTTTTATGCATTTCGGATATATTAGTTCACATTTTTGTTTTTTTTGAGCATGTTGGTATATCTAAAATCGAAATGGTTGGAAAATGTTTCTATTTTTTTTATCAGTTGTTAGTTGTTTTTTTGAGCATTTGCGTTATATTTTGTGTAACATCGGAATATTAAGCAGTTGGAAATGTCTGAAAAATGCTGGTATGTTGACTTAAATAGTTCACATTTATTTTTTTGTGAGCATGTATATATATTGTAATAATTTCTTTGTTTTTTTATTTGCAGTATATATATTGTAAAGGAAGTTGGTAGTTCTAATTTGTATAATGTAGTTAGGTGGAATTCATCTTGGAAGCAATCTATAATTAGAGTAGACGTGTTTGTATTTTCTGGAAATATTCATATGAACAATTATTTTTTTTAAATGTAACTACATAATTAGAGGGGTGTAAGTTATATTACTTGCGAATATGTTAGGCAAATTTGAATGGTTAAATATGGTTTTATTTTGCCATTATTTTCATACGAACCACCATCATTAGAGAGAATATATTATGGTTATGTCTAAATATTATGTTTCTATTTCAACGTAAATATGTGATTTAGCTCGTTGGTAGAGGAAATATTTTGTGTTAACATCTATTAAATTGAATCCATCTTTAGAGGAAACCAATTTTTGATTTCTTTAAATGTGAATGGAGTGAAGCATTATTTGAATTTTACCACATAATTAGAGAGAATTAAGTTCAAGTTGAACATTTATTAAATTGAACTGCATAATTGAAGGAAGTTTAGTAATATTAGTTGTAAATATTAACTTAGTTGAGTTGGTATGATATGCCTGTGTTTTGTGTTAAATATTTAATTGAACTCATTAATTGGAGGGAATAAATTGTTTGAGCACTTATTAATTTCAATTTAAAATCAAGCCATAATTAGAGGAAATGCTCAACTATGCTTCTATTTTCCCGTAAGTACGTAATTAGTGGGAATGCACATTTTTTGGATTTGATTCTATAATTAGGGAAAGTTTTTTTATATTGCATCCAAATATTGACCAAATTGGAATGTTCAAATATGTTTGGATTTTACTATAAGTAGTTAGTATTTTTTCTGAGCATTTTTTATATAGTTTTTTTAAAAAAATATAAAAATATATAGCAAGTTGGAATGTTCAAACATATTTGTGTTGTGTTATGAATGTTTAAATGTAATTAGAGAAAATGCATTCGAGTTATCTGAAAATTGTTGAAGCTGTATTTCAGAAGGTACGAAAATTTTTCGGGGAAAAAAAACCCAGAGGAAATGTGGTGAATTTTATTTTTTTGGAAATGTCCACATTTTCAAGTCGTAGTGGTTACGGAATCAGGAGACTTGAAAGTCATATGACACTATGAAAATATTGATATTTGTAATTTGAGTTGGAATGGTGAAATATGATTGCTTTTATCATAAAATTGTGCACATGTAGGGCAATTTGAATCGTTCGAATTTATTTGTCTTTTGTGGAAAATAGGTGATCTTTTTTTTCCTCTACTATTTTCATATATTTTTTATATTTTTGGCGATGGGTATTTATAGATTTTTTTCTCTGTTGGTTCTACTCTTTTATTACTGAAATTGAAAGAAGCTTGCAGGTAAAAATTGATTAGCTTGTTGAAATTGTTGAAGTTGGGGTGTTTCTAAGATTAGAATAATTTGCGTTTGTAAAATGAGTAGGTTCCAAAGATATTAAGGATTGTGGAATATGTAAGTATGATTTTTTTTTGTCCGGCACAAATAATCAGCATTTATTGTTGTGAGGGTATATATGAAAATATTTTCATGCTTTGGAAATTGTTCCAAAGAGGAACTGCGGTAGGGTTTTCATTAAATATTCTTCAATTTAAAATGTTAAAATGTTGTGTTTTATGACGTAAATAATTACTATTTGTTTTGTCGGAGCATTTTGTTGTGTTCTTTCATTATTTCCAGATGGGATTTTGTAGAGATACATCCATTGGCATGAAATGTAATAAAATTGAATGCATCAAATTAGAGGAAGTCAATTTTGATTGTATAAATTCATTTACTGGTATTCTTAATTGTTTTTTTTTCAAAGATTCTTCTTGATTTGAAAGGAGACTTATGGGATACATATATTGTAAATTGATGTAAATGTGTAGGATATTAAATTTCCAAGATTTGCAATAATTTTGGCAATGTTCCACAGTATTTGGAATGGCTATTTTGTTGCTTATAAAAAAAACAGAAAACAAAAATAAGTTACTCTGAATTAATTTATAGTTGTATTAGAGAATATCGAAATACGTAGCAAATTGAAATATTCAAGTACGTTCGTATGGTAATACGAATTTTTAAATGTAATTGGAGAAAATGTGTTTAAATTGTATCCGAACGGTACTCGTTTTTTTTTTGCGAAAATGGTAGGGTATCTTCGAATAGTTAGTAAATTTAAATGCTTGGTTATGTTTATGTGGTAGCATTACTAATTGTTTTTTTGCTTCGTAATTAGGAGGTGTGCATTATATGAGCATTTAGTTAAGCGAATATATAATTTGCGTAATTGCATATGTATTTTATATTTTAATGGCGCGTATGTGGGGCTGAAAATAAAATTTCGAAATGGTGGTATTTAAAAATTGCAGAGAGATGAAAGTTTTTGAAATGCAAAGAAAGTCTGTGTTTGAAAATTGCTCGGATTTTTGAAAATTCAATATTGAAGATTTTATTTATGTAAGTTGTATAAATATGTTGATTTTAACTTTTTAAAATTGAATATTGAAGTTTCTTTTTTTTTTGTTTACGAAAGTTTCTGAAATGTTGATTTTAACTTGTTAAAAGTTCGAAGGATTTCATTTGGTCTGATTTAAATTTGTATCTTTAAATTGCAGAAGTTTTCGGAAATAAATTAAAAAAAAAAGAAATAAAAGTTTTTGGAAAAGGAAAATAGAACAGGAAGGGGAAAAAAAGGGCCGAATGGGCCGCAGAGGAGCCAGCCCAGCCCAGCAACGGATCCATCTGCGTAGCCCAGGCCCGTGAGACTGACAGGTGGGGCCGTGCTGGCTCCCATATGACGTCAGCAGAGCGCGGCGGCGGGCGGGCCGGCGCGGCCGAGCTCGCGCTCGCGCGCGGCGGCGCAAGCGAGCGAGGCCGTGACCGCGCGGATCCGGTGGCGCGCGTCGAGGCAAGCCCAACGGGCGGCGCGGCGGACCATTTGGTCGCCGGGCTCGCCGGCGGCGACCAATCCGCGGCGGCGGATGGCGCGACGACGCCGACGACGATTCTGGCGGCTGTGAAGCGTCCTGGCACGCGAATCGTGGCTAGGATGGAGAGGAGAATGCGGTGGAGCCGGGAGCGTGCTTGGATTTGGCCGTGGAGGAGTGCAGCGTCGGCGGCGGCGTGGCGACCTCCGCGTCTCGCGGAGAAGAGAGAGGGAGGGGGGTGGGTCTGGACGCTTTTGCGGAAAAGCCCTTCTATTTTGTTATAATTTCATGTTGGTCCTTCTCCTCGTAAAATTGTGGACTGCGGGTTTAATTTTGCGTTTTGCGAGGGTTATTTTTTTAAAACCGTCACGGACGTGTCCTCTGGACCGCCCGATCGCTGACGGACGGCTCGGATCTACTGTTGAACACCGTTTCAATTCTACAGTGCGCACTGTAGAATCTACAGTGCAGGCGCGCGGAGAGGGCGCCGTTTTTCTCAAGTTTTATATAGTGAGTAATGCAATGCATGTATCTCTAGATTTACTATTTTACCAGTATAATATGAATTGCATTATACAAAAGTCATACCGTTGAAAACAGATCATCTGAGTTTATAATGAACTTGTCGCTGCAAACCCACGTGATAGCCGCTCCAGGTCGCAGCGATTTGTGCTAAACACATAGACCATTGTCTTATTATGCAAGCTAGCGAAGACTAGACATTAATTTATTATAGAGCTCTTTTACGGTGCTTGGAAAACTACCATAGGTAGTTTTCGGTAGCTCTCGACCTAAATAATTTTAGCCGTTAGATTTGACTCTATCCCCACTAAATTATATCAACCGTTAAATTATAATTTTAGCCGGGAGGTTGGGTACTTTCGGGTGCCCGACCTTCTTCCATCTGCTGCTGCGCGGCGGTGACGGGGAGGTTGGGTACTTGGGTACTTCCTGGTGCCACGCGCCCTCCCACACATCAACCTGGACACCGGGGCCGTGGGCGTCATCGACACCATTACCCTCGCTCCCGGCTTGGCCTCCCTCGTCTCTACCAATGTGCTTGCCGACGTCGTCGTCTGCGTCGACCCTCTATTGTTTGTGCCTGCAGATTGTGACTCGTCCCCGGTGGTTGTTGCTCCTTCACCGCCCGCTGCAAGGTCCTGACCCGACGCGCCCCACGTCCCTGGCGAGAGCGCGCGAGCAAGCGCAAGCGCACCCAAGACGCCGTTGTCGCCCGTGTTCCAGCGGCGCCTCCACGTACTAGTGCTCGGCTGTGCGCGAAGGGCGGGGTCCTGTTCGAGAGTGTGATGGATCGTGCTGTGCGGATCAAGACGGTGTCTCGTCCTCCACGCCGACCGTCGCTTCCCCGTTCCGTGCAGAGGAGCTGCTGGCCATGGCGAGTGCGTGCCAGCTGCCGTATGACGAGTTGACGACATGCGCCGTCTGGAGCGTGCAGTCAGGGTGCCGGAGGGTGCCCCATGATGCGTCCACACCACTGCCGGGCCGCCGCCGCAATTTTGCCCCTGGTGCTGCTTTGACTTGTTCGTCTGCACGCCCGTCCGCGGCTTCGTCCTCCGATCGTGTTGCTCAGAGTAGTGATCGTGGCTCCAGTAGTGCTAGTGAGCCCCGTAGCCCTGAGTTTGCTGTGTATTATCTCTGTATTTTGCGTGCGTTCTTTATGTTCCTGTTAGCTGTAGCTTGGTTTCAGTGTCCGTGGCTTCTGTGTTTGTACTGCTGGTGTGCTCATGTTTCCCAAGTAGATAAACCGTCTCAAGCAGCTCCTCCTTGCGTCCTAGAACACGCGTGGACTGAACGACCCCGTCAAATGCTCCGACGTGAAGATGAACCTCGCCGCCCAGCCCTTGCACCTGATTTGCGTTCAACAAACAAAGCTTGACCTTGTGCCCCCGACCAAAGCCGCCTCCTTCTTGCTCCCTGGATTCTCGACGTTCTCCGTGCTCCCCGCCATTGGAGCGGCAGGCGACATCTTCACTGCGTGGGAAGAGCGGGGATGGAGGCCCCGATAGACCCTCACCGCCGCGTCACCGGCAAGGGCTCCGCCGCGTCGCCGATTACCTCCAAATGTTCTGCCTCGTGAGAGAGTGAGAAGAGCGGGGCATGCATGGAGGCCCCGGTCTGAGGATGGAGATAATGACCGTGGGGTCATTGACACAAAATTACGCAAATAACCTTTTACGTTTTATTAGAAATAAAAACTATTTGGTAGTTTCGGGTAGTTTCAGGTTCTTTTAATCTGGTAGTTTCAGGTAGCTCTAATTTTATCACCGTTGTATTAGAGCGAATGGACGGTTGCCAATATTACCAAGTACTATAAAACTTGTATAAAATATATAGTCATTATTAGCATTAAATACTTGGAATTTCCAGACCTCGAATGCATCTATATAAACATTGTGAAAATTAACACTGCATCGCACTATCACAGCATACAAAAGAAAATTACTCCTCTTGTGTAGAGGGAAGGAAGGTCTCGACATGGAAATCTTCAAGAGGAACACAGTCGCTCTATTTTTGTCGACTCTCATTGTGATGGCTACTGTTCTCTCCTCTTGTGATGCAAACAATGAGGTCAGGTTCTGTTCATTCTGTTTTTCTCGAGCAATGTAATGAATACACGTTATGTAATGTTGAGCTCTCCATAAGAAAAAAGTCTATATATTGCAGTATAATGAAGATGGTGATACCACAAAATTGGCCTGACAAAGTCTGTTGGTTTTGTGCAGCTACAGACAGATGCTCTCCCACTACTAGCATGCTATGGGTTTAACTTTCCTAACTGTAGCGATAAGGCATGCAAGGAATTCTGTGAAAACGCCCCGAAAGCCTACTGCATCGTTACTCAAGTGTGTTGCTGCACTGTCAGCAAATACCACTAAAATGATAGAGAAACACACACCCCATGCATAATCCAATGCATGCATGTATTGGATAATATATATGTGCTAGCTACAGTACAGTACATCAGAATAATCCTTGGTATTTTCTTTCTAATCTACAAGTGATCTAAGTTTGTTGCTTCTGCAGTACTAAATTTTGCTGAGATGCTCATGGATTTGCTCTAATATCTACCTAGATATGACCTATGCTCTTATGGTTATATAAAAAAAAAGATCCAAAGAACCACATAGACACACATCCATCTGATCGAGGATACCGTGCATGCAGTATAGGTGAAAAAATATGTATATGAGAAAAACACTGGACATCACAACATTAATAATTACAGATAATATACATTTCTTTCACGGGAGCAACACAGTGAATTATAAACACCGAACCGTGAAGGAAAAAAACAAATAGGAATATCGATCAAGTAGCGGGAAACAACAGTACTAAAACAAAGATGTCATCCATTAACCCTCTCACAGGAGTAGCCAGCTTAGGTACACTGAAGCAAGTGCCATGACGTGATAACCGTTTTCACTAAAAAAAAAATGAAAGCAATCGGTACGTACTCGCAATACTTAAGAATGACATGAACATATAGAAATTATTAGGCATGGTAGAGAGGAAAAATATCACAACTCCAAAATACAGATAATTAAGCGACGGCGCACGACCAATCATGGTCGAGATTAGTTAAAAGGAAAGCAATGGTTACGATTACGTACGCTTGGAGATTCAAGAGACAAAAAGGTACTACTGCAGTACCATCCAGGTCCGATTCCTAATAGGCATCTGTCAACGACCGCCTGAGAATCCGTTTGATCGGGCGTTTAGTCGGGCCATCGTGGGACGTAAACCAGTCGAATTAGTTGTAAAACGATTCGTTTTCAGAGTACAAGTCGGAGTCGGCAAGTCCCCGATCAATTTATAAGCAAAGGAAGCAGTACGTTGATGATGTACAAAGCAAGCGCTCGATCGGGTCACGTTCACAGGAGGAGATTACCACAACAGCTGCGAACGTGTGTGCTCGGAGATTTTGATCAAGCATGGCAGTGGATCAGCAGCAGCAGCGGTTCCGCGGAATCCGCCTGGCCATGATAGCCAAGACCGGGGGCGTCGTGCACAGGCTAACCCAGAGGGCCGGCGAGCCCATCTGGGTCGACGAGGTCTCCCTCGTCCATCCGCCCGTCGCCGGCCAGGGTGCCGTGGACGCCTGCGTCGAGATCGGCACGCGGGACCTCGTACTGGCGACGCTGTCGGCCGAGGCACCCCACGCGGCGCTGGAGACGCCGGTGTTGCTGGACGAGGAGTTCTGCTTCTACGTGACGCCGCATGGAGGCATTGACTCTGACTCTGACTCTGACTCTGACTCTGACGTCGAGGTCGACAGCGACACGGACACTGACACCGAGGACGGGGTCGCCGTCTACTTCTCGTGTGTTGCGCTTACTCCATCGTCTCCGGACACGGAGGAAGAGGAGGAGGACGAAGAGGCCGTCAGTTCTGAGGATGACGATGACGAGAAGAACCACGAGGAGGAGAGTGAGGGTAATGACACAGAGGACGACGACGACGTGATGAGTTCCGAATGCGAAGACACGGCTAGCAGCGACGAGGAGGTGGAGAGTAAAGATGGCGATGACAAAATCTACGAGGATGATGAGGAGAGTGGTGACGATGTCGACAAAATCAGGGAGAGCAGCGCCGGCGACAACCCCAAAGACGGTCAGAACTTCAGACTGGTTGCAGCAAGAACATTCGTAGGTTTATTCTTGTTTAATTATATCATAGCTTTCTTCAGATTGCTGATGTAATAATGATTTCGTCTATGGATGAACTGCCCATTTTCATGTAAATTTGATTCAAAGGTGACTAATCAGTCAGTTAATTTAATCAAAAGCGGAATTGTATGATCGGCTGTGCAGTATGTTCTTATGTTTTCTTGTTGGTGGCTGTGTATATCACACTTGTGTTTAGTGTTCCGCCTTTGTCAGAAATTAGACGAATCGAGTTTCTCGCCCCCCAGAAAACAGGAGATTTTAAGGAAAATGAAATTGGAATAAAAAATTAGAAATCCAGTATTGCATCAAATGAAAGGAAGGCGTAGCTCTTTTTAAGGAAAAATCACGAGAGTGGTGTTCTGTATTGCATTTTTAACTTTCCAAAAATCCAGTAAAAAAATCACAGATGTAGATAGTATTAATATGTTCTACATGTATGCAAATTTGCAGCTCTAAATTTGTTGTATTTAGACCGGATAAAAATGACAAATGGGTGGATATGGATGGTGAACAGTACACAGTTTTAGAAATTTGAAAATTTGCCAGTTTTGTCTTTTTTGTGTAGCCAAGAATAATATGAATTTTAGATTGAAAATTGGCACACTCACAAGTCTTGAAATTATCTACACTAGCAAACGGCCCGTCTGTTGCAACGGGATATAAAAAATTTATAAAATGAAAAATGATGTGACTCGTAGTTTAACCCAAAATAATAATTAATTTTTTTTGGCTTGATAAAACACAGAGACAAAAACACCACCGAGCTTTTCCATGCACAATGTAGAAAATCAAATATGCTCACTTTTCTATGAAACGATCTGGATGTAGCAGAAAAGGAAACAAATCAGATGGGAAACATATTCCATTAAGAATCTATTGAAATCGGGAGAACATGGAAAATCCATGGACATTTGTACCGATTTAAAAAAAACAGGCATGACCCTTTTCCACGTTCACTTGATCATCGGTGGGAGCAGACCGGCAGCGGACGACGAGCACAGGGGTAAAATCGGAAAAGTGAAAAACGCACCAACACCTGCTCAAGCAAAATATATAGTAGAGATAAAGGATTTTTCTTTAGGAATTTTTTATACTAAAAAATGCCGATTTTAATTTTTTTTAAACGAGCTAGGTTCCTTTGTTCGTAGAGTTTGGTTGCGTGTTCGAATCCCCGCGATGGCATGCTTTATGATTCGGCTGTGGGCGAGTCGGATGGTACGGCTCGCCAAGAGCAATCCATAGGGGACCCCTTCTTCGTCCCCTACGTAGAAGGTAATTTTGATCCAACGATGATGCAGGTTCGCATCTGACGGCTTTCAAGGGGTCGGATACGTGCGTTGCATCGTCGTCTGAACGACGCCTAGCTCGTTAAGGACACCTAGCTCCGACTCCGAGTCGAATGCCAAATCCCAATCAGTATCTCTCAAGGACGATCAGAATCAGTTTGGTTCACGAGTGCGAATCACCTCTTTCATGTGTACAACTCGGAATCGGCAAGGGCCCCCAACCAATATAAGAACACAAGACCCCCGGAGGCCTATGCACAAAGCAAACGAGTTCTGGTTCACGAGCAAGACAGGAGAATAAGTCGAGACAGTCAGACAGAATAGTGCAATTGCAAGTTTGCAACTCGGGCGATCAAGCATGGCCATGGCCATGGGTGAGCAGCTGTTCGTCGAAGACGGCAGCTGGGCCAGGCAGCTCCAGAGAGGCAATGAGCTTACACTAATCCCGTTGGAGGACGAGCCCTTCGTGGTCAGCCACGTCTTCCTCGTCGACCCGGAGAGCGCCGCCGGCCAGGGCGTCGTGGCCGCCTGGGTCGAGATGGGCACCCGGAAGATCATGCTCGCGGAGCTGTCGTCGGAGATTACGGACGTGAAGCTGGAGAACCCGGTGTTGCTAAACGAGGAGTTTTGCTTGCACGTGGCGGCGCGCCCGGGAGACGACGCCGACGCCGACTCGGACGAGGATGCGCTCGTCGTCCAGTTCGAGGGTTTCATGCTTGTGCCATATCCCGACACGGAGGAGGAGTCGGATGAGGAAGATGAGGATGAAGAGGCCGTGAGTTCGGAGGATGACGATGACAAGATCGGCGAGGAGTATGAGGTGGTTGAGGAAAGTGACGGCGTGGTCGACCGAGACGTGGCCAGGGAGAGCAGCGCCGGCGACAACCCGAAAGACGTTCAGAACTTCAGACAGGTTGCAGCAAGAACATTCTTAGGTTTATTCTTGTTTACTTATATCATAGCTTTATTCAGATTGCTGATGTAAAAATGATTCGTCTATCGATGAACTGCCCATTTTCATGTAAATTTGATTCAAAGGGAAATTGTATCTTCGGATGTGCAATATGTTCTTATGTTACGGACTTATGGTCTGTAGGATTTGGTCAGATTTTACATTATGGAAGAGAACTCTGAAGTTCAGACATCCCGCTCCGACAGTGTTTTATATTTGTACAGAATCAAGGTTATCCGATACCAAACACTAAATTCCGGGCACTGGTTTTCAGCCAGAAAATGCTTTCACGAATAAGCAGACGAATTTTAGTGGGACTGCTTGTTTGGCCCTATAAATGATTGTGAAGCCGGCCAGGCCAAAAATAATAATTAATTGATTAGCAGCGCTTGGGATATTTTAAAATTACTAACAATCATTTTTGTCATCATACTAAAAAAAAGGTCTTCTTCCCACTTCCAGTTCTTCATTTCTCGGACGATAGGGCAAATGTTTATGTGGATTGTACTCCATCCATTCGAACGACTAGGCCATATAAGAGCATCTCCATCAGTACCACCAACGATCCCCTAAAGGTCAAGTGGGGTGCCGGACAGCTAAATCAGCAACAGCAGCACCCCAAGTATCCGATCCGACCCATTTCCTATTCGGCACCCCCCGAGCGGGTCTCCAAACTTGGGGGCAGTCTGGGGGTGTCAGACATCATCCAGACACATGCACCCTCGGACAGACGGGCCTGACTTGTAATCCGCACACCGGTAACGTTGGCTGTAATGGCATATGAGCCTTCCCGTCTTCCCACACACCGCTGCCAGGTCAGTGTGGCGGGAAGTGTCTCGTGTTTACTACGCCTTACCGTCCCACCGCCCACTCGTCGGTTCCCGCCCCCGCTACCATTTCGTGCTGCTCCACGCCTCACTTTCTTGCCTAGCCCACTTGCTATAAGAAGCCCTGTCGTGCAACCGCTTCGACTCTTCCTCTCCCATCTCGCTTTCAACAATGCCACGCTACCTAGCCACCTCCTGGGCCTCCATTACCCAGGCCACGCGCTGCCATTTCCTGACGAGCAACCCAACTCCTCCTCGGTCGTTTGATGATGAGCACAACGAGGAGTGCGAGGAGGTGGAGCCGATGGAGGAGCATATAGATGAGGAAGATGAGGGCAAGGTGGGGACACAACCGGAGGACAAGGTCCAACCACGGTGGACGAAGAAATATGCTGCATAAAACTTCTTTGTCACCATGCACGAGGACGAGGTGCACCGCCAGCTGAGGCGGCCACCATAGAGGCGAATGTCGCGGTGGAGGCGTGCGCCATGGAGCTATCCCCCAAGAGCGCGGCAGCGCAGGAGCCTGCCCGCTCCTTCATGGAAGCAGAGCGCATGCCCACGAGCAGCTGGACCCGTCCCCAGAGGGCTACGATTTGCGAGGCTGCCCTTTTCGACGTGACGGGCACTCACCGCTGCCGGGTGGAGGACTCGTTTTGTCGGGTAGACGAAGCAGCGAAGCTGGTGAGGGGACATGGGGAGGCCGAGGTGATGGAGAGGGATGAGTTTGGGGTGGCAATGGAGAGAGAGGGAGGCGTACGAGGCGGCGGAGGAGAAACAATATCAGTGCATAGCGCAGAGTGTGGGCCAACAGCCGAGGCGAGTGTGCGCGAGTGCACAACAGCGGCGGAGTTGCACCGATTGCGGTGCAAGCCAGGGGGAGAGGCGCTGGCTGGCGCGTGTGGGTTGCAATAAGTCTGGCTCCCCCGCTTTCGTCGAGCCAGGGGTGGACAACGACGAGGCTGGCCTCTCCCACGTCATCGTCCCGGTCCCGGCGGCCAACGACGATGAGGCTAACCTTACCAAGCCACCTCCTCCTAGACCCCGACATCTAGATTAGTTTATTTTAAATTTAGTTGTAGTTTAAATTTTGTTGTAATGTATCAAATTTCAATAATAATTGTGTCTTTGGCTCAAAAATATAAGAATGTTCGGCAAATTTCAATATTTGGTTTTGGACCGGACAACCGCTTTGGGGTGTGCCGGACATAATTCCGAAGGTGCCGACGGAGATTCTCTAAATTTAGTCAAAAGTCAACAACATCTAAATTTGACCAGTATTATAGAAAAATTTATGTAACATTAATATTATAGATGTTGATACTTTCTTCTATATATTTGGTCAAACTTATTATTGTTTAACATATGTGTAAGTTTATACGGCTTATTCGCTCAGAAGAAGGTAGTACATCATTTAGTGATAATGTACAACATTTAACATTTGAGCGAATAAGCCGTATATATTTACTAAAATGTTTGAGCGAACGATCTCGTGCGCTGCAACGGGAACAACCGTGTCAAAGATTTAATTTTAGGATTATCGTGCTCGTCCAGCGTCATTGAATTTTTTTTTGCACGAAACTTAGGAGCTTTATTACTTAACAATCAACCTCTTACAATCAGCCAACAAGCTGTCAACTAGAAAGTCTGGGCTAACATCTAGCCAACTATCCTCTGAAGCATACAAGTACGCCTCACACAAATGTGTGCAGGACTATTATTAAAACGACTAACATGCTGACCTGAAAAGGAAACAAAAGTAGAAGACAACTCCTCAACTTCTTGAAGAATAGGCGCGGCAACTGAACGACAATCACCTCGCGATGTCCAGAGGTTAACAACCTCTAAGCAATCCGTTTCAATGACCACATGCGAGAAACCACGCAGCTGGGCAAAAACAGCAGCTTCTCGCACCGCCAACAATTCTGATATGAACGGATCAGTAACACCATGCAGTGGTTTACACCATGCACCTAATACCTCCAGGTGAGATCTAGCAATTCCACCCGCACCTCCAGTGCATGTGTCCATCGCAATTGCACCATCGGTATTTATTTTGACCCAACCCGGATCAGGCGGCCTCCAAGATCGACCTTCCTGCAGTTTGCCCTTGCAAGCTGGTAATTCCAGGAGTGCTAGTGTCTCCCGTCCATACTTCACCGCATGAGCTGGATCATACGACTCATTGTCATGTATCCATTTGTTACGTGAGCTCCAAATTGCATGCATTATAGAAATCACTTTGCATCTATATATCCTCCGTACCAAACAGATCAGACACCAAAATGTCTTGTGCCCAAGTCAAAGGGTGCAGCCTTGGTAAATTAATATCAAGACTCTCTCTTGCTGCCTTCCAGAACAGCTGAGCATGAGAACATGTGATCATGGCGTGCATCATGTTTTCATCCATTGCCAAACGTTTGGGCGGGCGCACACCCACGGGGGCAGATGTCTCGGGAATCTATGCCTTTCTCTATCTGATTACGTTCATCATATTCTTCATATATTCATGATCGATTCATGTATGGATAAACTGCGATTGTACTTGATTTGGAGATAGTATTATTGTAACGAATCATATGTGTTCAGTCGAAGGGGAATTCATATGTTCGCTTATGCTGTTGTGTCTACTTCTTTTTCAGCCTATCCCCAACCAACACATGTTGAGCGATATGCCGAAAGGGTATACTCACCACGTTGGCAAATACCCAGCCTAACAGGGTGGCCCAAGAGTGGTAAAGCCTTCCGGCTTTACCGGGCGGCCCAGTTGGCTGAAGCGCAAGGAAAGACCAAAGTCGGCTTAGTGAATACCAAGACGAAGGTCTGGTGATGTTCGCCTTATGGACTATGGAGCAAGCTAGGTTACAGGTCATGTTAATCTCTAGTTCTACTTAACTAGATCGGTTAGTAAGAGAAGTCATGGCGTCTATATAAGCCGGTCTCCTGGAAGACTTAGAGCTATGCTTTACAACATCCATTGTAACATGTGTAACCATATTCTACATAGTGAATTATAGCAGCACGTAGGATCTCGTCGCTGTTGTGAGGTCCGAAGCTAGGTAAAACCCTATGTGCAATCCCGTCATTGGAGCCTACCACGATCTTCCCCACCTTCTACACGTGGCGCATGACACCCTACTTTAGTCTTGCGTTACCAATGCCTCGACAACTGCTTTGGTGTATTATGTCGAGAGATCGTTGGCACAACTATTGCGATCACCACCCGACGTCGTCTTGTTGCACCTCCCTCATCAAATCTCGACATCTGTCGGTCCATAGTCACCCCCAGGCATCGCTTGCAGGTCCACTACTATTACCTCATCATAATCGTGGGATCACCCTACCCCCGCCCGCTCCCCTCCCCCCACCCCACCCCACCCGTTGAGAGAAACTCGAGTGTACGTACAACCATCACATTGAATATATCGTGAGGAAGGTAGTTGTGGAAAACATGGAACATGATAGACACCAGGATTACACAGGTGCTACCCCTCTCATGGTGGAGGTAAAAATCTACTCCTACTTGTGTAGATTGCACATCTGCATTACAGTGTTACAAATGGGTGCTAACTCGTGAGGGTTTTTGTGTGACTCCAGAACCTGTCAAAAACTCTGCTAATGTCGTGTCCACTAGCAATCGCAACTACCGGTTAAATCACGTTTCAAAGACAAAACAATATGAGGACAACAAAAATTGTGTACCCAAAATTGTTTAAATAATAAAACATAACATTATATTAGTTAGGCTAGCTACAGTGTGGTCAAGTCGGATAATTCAAGTCGTCAATATTCACGCAAGTGCACATGCTATCTGTGTGTGGAGTACATTACTTTGTGTGTTTGTTGCAATTTACCTTATGATACGTCTCAAACGTATCTATAATTTTTGATGTTCCATGATGTTATTATAACAATTGCTACATGTTTTATTTACACTTTATATCATTTTTATGCATTTTCTAGGACTAACCAAGTAACAAGATGACAGAGTGCCAGTTCATGTTTTCTGCTGTTTTTTGTTTCAGAATATCTATTGAGGAAATATTCTCGGAATTGGACGAAACAAAAGGCACCGTCAATATTTCACCGACACGTTCACGAAGACCAAAGGGCAGTCGGAGAGGAGCCAGGGGGCCGCCATGCCAGGGCTGGGCGTGGCCCCACTGCCAGCCGCGCCGGGGGTGGCGTGGGCCCCTCGGAAGCTTCCATACGCCGCCCTTTTGCCTATATATTCCCGATACCCTGAAAACCCTAAAGCACCTGATCATATTCCACGAAAAGTTTCGCTGCCGCCGTCGTCGTCAACCCTAGATCTGGAGGGTTCTGAAGCTCTTCCCGGCACCCTGTCGGAGGGGAGATCATCACCGGAGGGCTGTACATTGCCATGCCTGCCTCCGGAGTGATGCGTGAGTAGTTCATCCTTGGACTACGGGTCCATAGCAGCAGCTAGATGGTTGTCTCTCCACCATGTGCCTCCATGTTTTTAGATCTTGTGAGCTGCCTAATATGATCAAGATCATCTTTATCTAAGGCTGCATGTTGTGTTTTCTGGGATCCGATGAATATTGGTACTATGAGCAAGTTGTTTATCTATCTCCATGTTTATGTTGTTTATGATCTTGCATGCTCTTCGTTGCTAGTAGATGCTTTGGCCAAGTAGATGCCTGTGACTCCAAGAGGGAGTATTTATGCTAGATAGTGGGTTCATGTCTCCAGAAATCTGGGTCAGTGACAAAAAGGTCTAAGTTTGTGGATGTGTTGTTACTACTAGGGGTAAAACAATGATGCAGTGTCTACGTGTCATTTGCGTTGTTTACATTACACACTTTACTTAATACAATAATCTGTTGTGTTTGCAACTTAATACTGGAAGGGGTGCGGATGCTAACCTGAATGTGGATTATTTAGGCATAGATGCATGTTGGATAGCGGTCTATGTACTTTGTTGTAATGCCCAATTAAATCTCATAATGAACATCTTGTCATATATTGCATTGTCATGCACTCTCTATTTGTCAATTGCCCAGCTGCAATTTCTTCACCCAACATGTTAGTTATCTTTATTGGAGAGACACCACTAGTGAACTGTGGACCCCGGTCCAATTTTCCTCATACTATTAAACACCTACTGCAATCATCTGTTCTTTGTTACTTCCTGCAATCTCTACTGTTTTCCACACAATACGTTTAACCCTTTGTTTTCAGCAAGACCGGAGAGATTGACAACATCTCTGTTTCGTTGGGGCAAAATAGTTTGGTTGTGTTGTGTGCAGGTTCCACGTTGGTGATCGATTAACGGCGCCACCAACAACTTCTGAGGAGCCTCCGTGTCTTGCTGGTTCGATAACCTTGGTCATATTTGAAGGGAAAACTGCTGCTGTCCTACATCATACCTTCCTCTTGGGGTCTCCCAACGAACATGCGTATCATGGGCATCAAGACTATTTTCTGGCGCCGTTGCCGGGGATACTGAGATCTTCAGATAGGGGAGTCTCACACTTCCAGTCTTTTTACTTTGTTTTTGGCTTGCTTTTTTATTTTGTTTTGTTTTATTTGCTGTTAAAATCAAAAACACAAAAAAATTAGATTCCAGCATCTAGTTTATTTTTTGAGTTGTTATTTTGCTTGTTTTAGTTTTGCTAAAATGAGTAATCCTGAGAATACTGAGTGGTGTGATTTTAACAACATTGAGTTCATAAGCACACCTATCCTTAAGCCTGAATTTACTATGAAAAAGATACAAGTAGGCAGTGGATCTATTATTAGGAGAAATAATATTGAGCAATTCCTTAATTTTGTGAAAGATATAATGACTTTGAAAATAAATCTCTTGCTGAATTTGCTCATAATTATAAAATTGCTAGCTATAGCATCTCTAGTTCGCATGCTAGAAGTTAGATTTGTGCATTTACACCCGATAATACAACAAATGTTCCTTACACTTCATGATATGGAAGATGGTGAAAATAAGAACTTTGTGTTAGAAACTCTGCATAGAGAATTTGGTGATGTTGTTAAGGAGGCTAGGAAAATATTTGCTAAATATAAAATGCTTGATTTTTACAATGATGTTATAAGCACTATTGAATCTATAGAAAATGATAAAGTTAAGTATTCTAAAGACTCTGATTATAAAGGTGAAATAAAAGTGCCAATCCCTTTTAAACTAATAGCAATGCAAGAGGCTTTAGAAAAGAATTTTGGTTGGATTGTGCCTGAAAATCTTTTTAATGAGGAGAGTGTGCCTAAAAACAATAAGAAAGGGGATTTGAAACTTGCATAGATGGTATACATTGCATTGTTGAGAAAACTTTTGAGCTTTCATTGGATGTTTCTGGTCTTGACAATACTTGATGCATTTTTCATGCCTAGCTAAAAGGCATTAAAGAAAAGCGCTTATGGGAGGCAACCCATTGTTTTTACTTTCAGTTTTCTTTTTGTTTTTTTTAGTCAAGGAGTTTTGTCTACTTCTGTAGCAACTCATTTGTATCTTTTATTTGCTTTTTGTTGTGCCAAGGAAAGTCACTTATGACAAGATGGTACCTATTTTCGGAACAGCTCCAGAAACAATCTCTGGACGTCACCGTTTAATTCGGTATAAATCAGAAAAAAATCGTATTGATCTGAATTTTTTTTGCGTGTTCCTGACGTTTGGACGCAACTTTCATACGACTAGAGTTTTTTGATTTACGCGACGTAAGTGCTCGAAAAAATCATCTTTACGGACTGTTCTGGTTTTGACTGATTCTGTCTTTGTTTTGCATTCTCTATTTTACAAGTGTTGAGTGAGTTTCTTTTATGGTGGAAGAGCCTCACTTAAGATTAGTAACAGTAGCTAATGTTTGAAAATATTTGCTTATGAATTGTGTCCTTGCAAGAACTTTGAAGTATTTATTTTGATGCACTAACCTGCTAATGAGAAAGATGTTTAAGTTTTGGAGTGAAGGAAGTTTTCAAGTGTTAAGAGAGGAGGATGATATTACAAGATCAAGAAGAGTGAAGAGTTAAGCTTGGGGAGGCTCCCATGGATCTCCCAGCATATTTCAAGAAGACTCAAGCATCTAAGCTTGGGATGCGGGCATCCCCTTCTTCATCAACAAACTATCAGGTCATCTCTAGTGAGACTATATTTTTATTTCTTCACATCTTATGTACTTTCCTTGGAGCGTCAGTGTGTTTTTGTTTTCAGTTTGTTTTGTTTTGTTTTGCTGCTCTATACTTGTTGGATCCTAGCATTCTTGTTTGGGAGAGAGACACGCTCCGCTTTTTCATTAGAATACTCTTGTGCTTCACTTATACTTGTTGAGTATTCCTGTCTAGCTGCTGCTATTACTTCTAGCTCTCAGTTTTCATGTATATCTTGTTAGAGCTATTAGTTTCTTTTGAAGAAAGTACTCTCTTTCTTCACTTATATTTGTTTGGAGAGTTGTCAAATAAGTTGATTGGTGTTGGTTGGACCAGAAAATGCTGCATGTGGTAGTGGTATAAAATGCTTACATGAATCTTGTAGATCTTTGTCTTGAGTAATTTGATACTTGTCAATTGTTTTGAGTTACCAAGTAAGTAATGTTTAAACTTGTGCGTCATCTAAGTAATGGCAATTAGTGAAAAACTACTGTAAAGCTTGTTGTTATAATGATTTTCTTTGTATCATTGGTAGTTCGAAGAAGTCTAGATAATTTTTAAGTGAAAGCTTTGGGTTAACAAGGAAGACAATGTAGAGTCTTATGGTTTTTCAGCCATATGTTTTATGTACATTCTTGGTGTACCGGTTGATAGTTGGTGTTTGCTTAAAAATAACTTTGCTAGCCTAAACTCTGTACTAAGCGGGAATGCTGCTTGTGCATCAAAACCTTGAGCCAAAATCCATGCCATCTGTGTCCACCATAATTACCTATTATGTGGTGTTCTCACCACTCAAGTAAATTTTCTCGTGTGCTACCTTTTAACTACTCAAAACTGTTACATTTCCCTTTTTGTGTCACTACTTGTAAGCTCATGGAGATGTGGTAGTCGGTCTTTATTTCGCTTGTTGATCAGACTTTACACACCTAGACTAGTGGCATATACATCCGCTTATCCAATAAATTTGCAAAAAGAGCTGGCAACGGGGTGCCCAGTCCCAATTAATTACAACTTTAACCAATAATTCTCTTCACATCTTTTTGCCCCTGAGAAATCAGTCAAGCAAAGTTCACAAGTGTGTAAACAAAAGAGAAGAGGATGATCTGCCCGCTGGTAGAAATAACGTCCTTCATGGGAGCCGCTCTTGTAAAGTCTGGTTAACTTGTGACTTAGCGTATTGCCTATTTGCTGTTTCGTTGACTACTTGCATACACCTCTCAAATAATATTTTATGCTCTCTATATGCCTTCGGGAACTAAAAAGGTCTAGCACATGATTTAATCCATGCTTCCCTCTGTGAAAGGCCTTTCTTTTACTTTATTGTTGAGTCAGTTTTCCTACTTCTTTCTGTCTACTTAAGCAAACACCAGTGTCAACCTCAGTATAACAGTTTTTACATAAGAGATGTGTTTGATTGATTATATTCTTTGCCTTGACATTATCCGTGTGATAAATATGTTGAAGTTGAAGCAAATGCTGAAGCTAAATCTTCCTCTGTGTTGATTCAAACACTTTCATTTAGAACTTGTTGCTTCATGAGCTAACTTTTATGCAAGATTATTATAGCTCCAATATCTCCAAGGCACTATCCATTAAAGTTTGCACTTGTGTGATTCATTTTGTTTACTCCTTGTTTACTTGTTAGCAAACTATAGACCATTGGCTTGGATCACTTCATTCAGCTCATGTGCATTACATTATTATTTGATCAAGATTGTGTTGGTAGCATGTCACTTCAAAAATTATGTCGTTTTATCGTTTACCTACTCGAGGACGAGTAGGAACTAAGCATGGGGATGCTTGATACGTCTCAAACGTATCTATAATTTTTGATGTTCCATGTTGTTATTATAACAATTGCAACATGTTTTATTTACACTTTATATCATTTTTATGCATATTCTAGGACTAACCAAGTAACAAGATGACAGAGTGTCAGTTCATGTTTTCTGCTGTTTTTTGTTTCAGAATATCTATTGAGGAAATATTCTCGGAATTGGACGAAACAAAAGGCACCGTCAATATTTCACCGACACGTTCACGAAGACCAAAGGGCAGTCGGAGAGGAGCCAGGGGCCGCCACGCCAGGGCTGGGCGTGGCCCCACTGCCAGCCGCGCCGGGGGTGGCGTGGGCCCCTCGGAAGCTTCCAGACACCGCCCTTTCGCCTATATATTCCCGATACCCTGAAAACCCTAAAGCACCCGATCATATTCCACGAAAAGTTTCGCTGCCGCCGTCGTCGTCAACCCTAGATCTGGAGGGTTCTGAAGCTCTTCCCGGCACCCTGTCCGAGGGGAGATCATCACCAGAGGGCTGTACATTGCCATGCCTGCCTCCGGAGTGATGCGTGAGTAGTTCATCCTTGGACTACGGGTCCATAGCAGTAGCTAGATGGTTGTCTCTCCACCTTGTGCCTCCATGTTTAGATCTTGTGAGCTGCCTAACATGATCAAGATCATCTTTATGTAATGCTACATGTTGTGTTTGCTGGGATCCGATGAATATTGATACTATGAGCAAGTTGTTTATCTATCTACATGTTTATGTTGTTTATGATCTTGCATGCTCTCCGTTGCTAATAGATGCTTTGGCCAAGTAGATGCTTCTGACTCCAAGAGGGAGTATTTATGCTAGATAGTGGGTTCATGTCTCCCGAAATCTGGGCCAGTGACAGAAAGTTCTAAGGTTGTGGATGTGCTGTTGCTACTAGGGGTAAAACAATGATGCAGTGTCTACGTGTCATTTGCGTTGTTTACATTACACACTTTACTTAATGCAATAATCTGTTGTGTTTGCAACTTAATACTGGAAGGGGTGCGGATGCTAACCTGAAGGTGGATTATTTAGGCATAGATGCATGCTGGATAGCTGTAGTGACCCAGCACACCACTGCATGTTGTAGTGTATATGTCGTTGACATAATACTCACAAAAGGACCATTCCGTAAATATTACATCCTTCAGAGTAGTACAATAGAAACATAGTCGGTCCAAGGTAACACTATAGGATTACAACACTATTCAATACAAAATCTCGAGAACCTCATTTACAAACAGAAGTAGGTCTCGTGCAAAGGAAACTCCCAAAAGACTCAAGTCGAAGCGCTAAGCTGGATACCAGCTCTACTTCTAACTCCTAATCCACTACTGCTGTTGTCACAGTACTATCTATCCATCTGGAATCTCCGTGTCTAGAGTTGTGCTCCACCATCCAATTATAGTCGTCTTGTCCATAGGCATTGTTGTCGACGTGTCCACCGTTGCACTGTTGTCGCCACGCATCCGTTGGCAAAGTAGAGGTTGACTCCTTCAGGCCCACCAGGTTGATTTGACTCCTTGTCGACGATCTTACCAACATCGCTATGGATTCCTATCCTTCCTCTGCTATCTCCAATAATCTAAGCATGGGTCAACGGAGGAAAGAGTGAGCAACACGAGCGTTACTCAGCAAGTTCATATAACAGGAATAAGGTGTTTTATGCACCAACTACCATCCATACAAAAAGGTCATGGATGAACATGCATATCTTTGTAAAACATTTTTAGGAAAAGATTCATTTTATCTTCAGAAAACTATGCCCGTCATCCATTCACAGGTGCTAGGGCTTCATAGAGTCACCTTTCCTGCAGCGTTCGCAGCTCCTTCCCGGAACAGGGAGTAACATGTCACAATTTTTTACACTCTGCAGAGATGCGTTACTTTACCCATAAGAGATCAACGCCTTGTTGCACAACTGGGCGATTCTTTCCCGTCCACACTTCCTTTGGTGTGGGGCCCAGTCGGTGATCCAAGCCATTCGCCGTGCTTCTCCAACAACCCCGCATGCCCACCCTTTTGTAGGTCTGTCCTCCCCTATATCTGATGGTAGACCGATCCGGACCCAAAGTCCTCCCCTATACCATACAGATAGACCGTTCCAGACAACCCCTACAATCCATCATAGACCCCAGAAACCGTGGGAATTAAAGGATCCCACCCATGTGCATGTAGTCCCGCAAGATCTACAGCCTACGGAACTGGCAGTCCGTTGACATGCGAAAGGGAAAAGGTCATAGATGACTTTCCTGTCCCATTCCAAGTCTCATGGTTAACGCTTCATTTACGGCGCAAGAACGCTGACGGCATTGGTTATTAAGTCCTAGATAATACTTTCCCGTGCAAATGGAACCTCCACCAATCACATCATACCATGGTTCCATCTGCCAGCCAACAATATATATATAGCAATTCACATCGTTCAAAAATAGGTTTTACTTTTTCATGCAATGATAAACCATAGTATTTTGCATTTACTTTGATAAACATAATCAAGTAGGACATGAGCAAGAGTGAACTTGCCTTGGATAGATATAGCAGTTCAAACCCTTCGGGGTTCTAGGGTTTCCGGTAAAACACCGAGTTCTGAAAAATAGCAAAGTAATCCCGATAAGGACTACCGAAAACTCTGGTAAGATGCTATTATGAATAGTAATGAAATGCATCGCAAAATACCCTCAATCAGATCCAAGCTTCACTAGGTAAGCTTCATTTTAAAATGATACTTCGATGACATCGTATTAACTTGACTTAAGTTTGTTTCATCACCTTTAGGTGATGTTTTTGGTGTACTCAAGAAAACCAAAAAATAAAACAGCAAATAAAAACATGGGTTATCTCCCATAAGTGCTTTTCTTTAATGCCTTTGAGCTATGCATGAAGAGATGCATCAAGTATTGCCAAAAATGTTGAAATCCTCCACTCTTTCGGTGGGATCCTCTTTCTTAATTGGGAAGAAAAACTTTCGGTTGATAGGTGCAACAAACTTCATGAACCCATATTTTTAAATTGATAAATCCCCCATTACTCTTCAAATAAGATCTTCCCAAAACTATATTACTAGGAGATTTTGTAAGGATCATAAAAGTTGTAGGTATATTTTTATTTTGCATAGTAATCTCAACATTAATGACCCTTACACTTTTTATAATAGTGCCATCAGCATGAAAATGAAAAACAGGATAATCAACCATACCATCAATTTTTAACAAGTCAAACACTATCTTAGGCATGATGGACATTGTGGAACCAAGATCACAATAGGCACGAGATTTCTCACTACCAATGCTTATTTCAATAAAGGGTTCCCAATCATTTTTTAACTCAACATGAGGTGGTTCCTTAATGTGGTGGTCTAAGGTTAAGTCCTTGAGTGACTCTACTATTTTATCAAGCCTAGTAAGCACACCTGTCTTATCCTCTTGAGGAAATTGAGCAAGTCCATTCAAAATTTTATAGGCTTTTTTCTGTATCATGTTCATAGAAAGTCTCCCCCACCATAGTATCTAGAGCATTTTGGTATAAAGGTAGCAAGCCAAAGTAGAAACGTTTAATAAGAATGTCTAAGTCCATTTTAAGTTGCATCTTCCTATGCAGTTCTAACATCCTTTCCCAAGCTCCTTTAAAAGTTTCTCCACTCTCCTGTCCAAACCCAATAATTTCTCCTAAAGGGGAAACGGTAATGAAAGGACTGGAGCTAGACATGGTAACAAGCAAGTAACAACCGAAATAGTAAACTAGATGTAGAAATTTAATTAATTTTTTTTGGGTTTTTGATTTTTAACAAGAAGCAAAACAAAAATAAAACAAGACAAAAAACAAAGTAAAGAGATTGGAACTGAGAGACTCCCCTTTCCAATAGCCTCCAAGTACCTGGCAACGGCGCCAGAAAACAGCTTGATGGATACGTGTTGGCGAACCCCAAGAGGAAGGTTATGATGTAGACAGCAGAAGTTTTCCCTTGAGAAATCTACCCAAGGTTATCAATCCAGTAGGACTTGATGATCTATCGGAAGGTTGTTGATGTTGACTCCCCCTGGCGCTAGGGAGCTTGCACCAACGTGGAATCTGCACAGACACAAACCAGAACTTTGCCCAACACGAAACAGAGAGGTTGTCATTCTCTCCGGTCTTGCAGAAACAAAGAGTTAAACATATGGTGTGGAAAACAGCAGGAAAAACAGCAAGTAACAGGAAACAGATGATTGCAGCAGGTTGTGTAAACAGTATGAGGAAATTGGACCAGGGTCCACAGTTCACTAGTGGTGTCTCTCTCAGAACAGATAACTAGCATGTTGGGTAAACAAATTACAGCTGGGCAATTGACAAATAGAGAGGGCATAACAATGCAATACATGCCAAGATGTCTACTATGATATCTAGTTGGGCATTACAACAAAGTACATAGACCGTTATTCCAACATCATCTATGCCTAAATAATCCACCTTCAAGGCAGCATCCGCATCCCATTCAGTATTAAGTTGCTAACAACCGATTATTGCATGAAGTAAAGTGTGTAATGTAATCAATACAAGTGCCTTTGGACACTGCACCAATGTTTTATCCCTAGTAGCAACATCACATCTACCATCTTAGACCTTTCTGTCGCTGATCCAGATATCTAGAGACTGAACCCACTATCGAGCATAAATTCCCCTCTTGGAGTCACAAACATCTACTTGGCCAAAGCATCTACTAGCAACGGAGAGCATGCAAGGTCGAGAGCACATAGATAAACAACTTGAATAAACATGGTATCAATATTCATCGGATCCCAGCAAACACAACATCTAGCATTACAATAAGATGATCTTGATCATGTTAGGCAGCTCACAAGATCTAAACATGGAGGCACAAGGTAGAGAGACAACCATCTAGCTAGTGCTATGGACCCGTAGTCCAGGGGTGGACTACTCACGCATCACTCCGGAGGCAGGCATGGTGATGTAGAGCCCTCCGGTGATGATCTCCCCTCCGGCAGGGTGCCGGGAAGAGCTTCAGAACTCCTCCTATCTGAGATTGACGATGACGGCCGCGACGGAACTTTTCGTGGAATATGATCGACCGTAATAGGGTTTTCGCGTCGCGGAGAATATATAGGCGAAGAGGCGGCGTCGGTGGCCGAGGGGGGCCACCACGCCATAGGAGGGCGCGGGCCCACCCTGGGCCGCGCCCTAGTATGGCGTGGCCCCCTGGTGGGTCTGCTCCGACTCTCCTTTGGACTCCGTGATCTCCTCGTCCAATTCCGAGAATATTTCCTTAATAGATTTTCTAAACCAAAAACAGCAGAAAACAGGGAACTATCACTGTGGCATCTTGTTAATAGTTTAGTCCCAGAAAATGCATAAAAATGATATAAAGTGTAACCAAAACATGTAGCAATTGATATAATAACAGCATGAAACATCAAAAATTATAGATACGTTTGAGACGTATCATCGTGGTCAACTCGACCGAGCCACACTCTAACCTGCCCCTTCGTCTCTCTATCTCTCCCGAGCCCGTCTGGCGATTCCCTTCCGCCCCGCCGTCGCCGAGCGATTCCGGCCGACTCCGGTGGACTCCGCCGCCGTGCTGTGGCGCAGTCGACGCGCCGGTCGACGTTCTATCACCTCCTCCCCTTCGATCTGTTTTTCTCCGCCTGGCGCGGCCGTGTGCGACCCAATCCTGAGCCAAGGGTTACGGTGATGGCGCGGCTCCGCCGTGTTTGTGCTGCTCCGGTGCTCCGCCATGGCTGGGTGCAAGGTTGTGACACCTGTGCCGCCGTGGTGTTGTTGGTGTGATGCGCTTCTCCCCGTGGCCCTTCTCCTCTGGCCACACGGGCACTGCCCCGTTGCCGTGGAGCTACGGCCATGGGCGTAAGGTATGATCTCCTCTTCTCTCCTCTCTCTTCTTCTTCTTCTCTGTCCTGGCCTTCGTGCCATGCTCTGCGATGTGATCTGCTAGTAATGATTTAGGTTTCCTATTGCTAGGTGTGATGCTGCTATGCTGCTCCCGTGATGAACACTGGATGATAATCTGTTGCCCCTGAAGCATTTACCGGAATTGGTCTAGCGAAAAGCTATGGCTGTGATGTTAGTTACTTGTGCTGTCACTTGCTCAATCCAATTATCTGCCAAAGGCAGTGTAGCAAGTGTGTGCTACTCTGAACTATTAAGTTCAGAGATGTGCCTTTGTTATGTGCTCTAATTGTGCCCTGTTATAGTGTTATTCATTCGTTTGAGCTAAATTATTTAACTTAGCTTGCTGTGATGCCTCAATTGAGTTACGCAGAAGCATTTTGATGATTTTGGCTTAAGCAAATTGATCTATACTGCTCAGTGGTGCTTTTAGTGCCTGATTGTGCTTGTGGTGCATCTCCCTTTGTGGGTTATGTGCCCAGCAACATGGACTGGATGTGTACTTCAAAAGATGTGGATTCAAGCATTATTAGCTTGTAAGCCTTTGCTAGCTTGTAAGCATTATTATCATGTGTCCTGTCCCTAAGGCTTTCGGATGGTTGATCTTATCCTCCTCTTGGTTATTTTTTTTGCTGCCAAGTGGATTTAGGCCAGTGAGGTTGTTCTGAGGCTAAACTTGATAATTAAGAACAGATACTACACTTTGTTCCTTAATTACACTCAAGGATGTGATTAGCAATGCATTACATTGCTAAACTGAGAGTAATACTAATCACTAACCCCTCTTTGTTTTATATTTTAGTTTCCTATTTGTTTTGCAAGAAAACAATGTTGGACTTGAGATCAAATGAAGAGGAAGAAGATACAAGACCTTGTAGTTTAGAATTTAATTGTAAATTTTCCTTTTTGCAATTCAATTTGTTGTAATAATTTTGTAATGACAATGTATTATTGTACTCTATCAATAAAGTTATTTATTTTTCTTTCTTGAATTCTTTGATTTGTAATATGTATTGCATGGATTTGAAATTATTCAAACAACTATGAATTTATTTATTTAGTTATTTCTTCTATACTTTATTGTTTTAATTTTAATTACTTGATAAATTAAATTTATTTGAATATTCAAATTGAATTCAAAATTCCCACTACAAGTAAATTATCTAGAGGTCATGTCGAAATTTACTACATTCACCTAAAATGAACTAAACCTAATTCAAGAGGATGAATGAACTCCGATCACTCCAGGGTTTTTAGCTTGCGAAAAATTTGTTCGTTTTTTTCAAATGCATCCATGCAGATTCACAAATTCCTATTTCTACCCTTCGTTAGTTCCTAAACACTGGGATATTACAATAGCGGTCTATGTACTTTGTTGTAATGCCCAATTAAATCTCATAATGAACATCTTGTCATATATTGCATTGTCATGCACTCTCTATTTGTCAATTGCCCAGCTGTAATTTGTTCACCCAGCATGTTAGTTATCTTTATTGGAGAGACACTACCACTAGTGAACTGTGGAGCCCGGTCCAATTTTCCTCATACTGTTAAACACCTACTGCAATCATCTGTTTTTTTTTACTTCCTGCAATCTCTACTGTTTTCCACACAATACGTTTAACCCTTTGTTTTCAGCAAGACCGGAGAGATAGATAACCTCTCTGTTTCGTTGGGGCAAAATAGTTTGGTTGTGTTGTGAGCAGGTTCCACGTTGGTGATCGAGTAACGGCGCCACCAACAACCTTCTGAGGAGCCTCCGTGTCCTGCTGGTTCGTTAACTTGATCATATTTCCTCACAAGAGAAATTCTACCTTATAAGTTGGATCCAACCTCTTTGCCTTAGCAATCTGGGACTAAAGTCCCACATGCATTCCACCACTAGTATTCAGGCCGCGTATTCCTGAAATTAATTTAGGCCAAAGGCGGAAGGTAGTGTTGCCACTAAGCCTGGTAAAAAGAGAGTAGTCTTGGACTGTACTAGTAGTAGTGGCGAAGGGTTTTTTTAGGTCAGCCGAACTAATAAAATGATGTAAAGACAAAAACAGTGCTTGAGACATTATTAACGCTATATATGATTCGTAATCACTGAATACAATATTAGTATAAACATATTTAATTATAAGCAAAACCTATAAACATATTAATGTAAGTGTCGCAACAGTGGAACATGGGGTTCCCCTTTTGCTGCCAAAGTGGGTCCATCACCTGGGCCCACCGTGAAGATGGACAAGGCTAGGAGTCAAGATGGAAGATGAACCACCCCATCTTCCACCCTGAAGATCGTCAAGTTCGACATCGACGCACGGCTAAGGACTAGGTGGCCTTCCGGGGTCACCTATTCCCCGGGATTTAAGACGGACAACTCTCGGGTCAGGGTACCCGGCAGGCGGCCGGGCTTCCCTTCGGGGTTCTCCATCCGTACTGATGAAGAGGATAAGATCGTCAGCTTGTGCGGAAGCTGGTAGAAGACTTGGACTCCAAGACGAAGGACGGAGCCTTGGGCCTGGTCGGTGGGGGTGTCAGTCCACCCTCCCCACCTTTCCCAAAGGTTGATAGCGACAACTCGAGGACGCGCTTGGAGGAGAATGAGCCACGTCGCCTCCACGCGCCTAGGAGGGGTTTTCTCCCGCCAAAACCCCTCACGCCCCTCGCGTGCCCTTGTGGCATCCCCTTTCTCTATAAAAGGAGGACCAAGGCACCGAGGTAAGGGAGGGACTCAGAAGCAAGTCAAGCTAGAGCAAAGCAAGACTAGAGTAGGGTTTGGAGGAGAAAGAGAGGTGATCTCTCAAGGGCAGGATCTGCTCTTCTTCTACCTCCGGCCGGTACACTGCCGGGTTCACCCGTATAACACCCTTGTAAACAACTCCATGATAAACCAATCAATCCAGACATGCAGTAGTAGGGCTGTTAGCCGCCGGGCGGCCTGAACCTGGGTAAATCTCTGTGTCTTTGTGCTTGCTTGTCCACCACCGCCATAGAAGAAGCTTGGCGAACACCTTCCGGGTGAAGACGTTTTCAGCCTCCTTCGCGCCCCGTGCCGAACCTAAAAAGGGGGTATCCTTTACCCCCGGTGTCCTTCTTCCGAGACACGACAGTAAGATCTCTATTGTTTTGAAAATCTTTCATAATTTTCTAAATACTTTGAATATCTATTGCTTGATTTACCACATCATGAAGTTCTCA
Organism: Poa pratensis; assembly: GCA_947311845.1. Taxonomy (NCBI): domain Eukaryota; kingdom Viridiplantae; phylum Streptophyta; class Magnoliopsida; order Poales; family Poaceae; genus Poa; species Poa pratensis. Next base: position 38,024,872 of record CAMZMU010000068.1, read on the forward strand.
AAAAGTCATCACACACATCTTTTTTCATAACTCGGTCTTGATTATTTTTCTTCCTTAGAAGTCCTTTTAATATGTTTTCATCACCATCGTTAAAAGTAATGCCCACTCAATGAGACGATAAACCACGAAAAACATGATACACCTTTCAAATATAAAAAACAATTGCTAAGATCTTTGGATGCCACATGCATTGATAGATGCTTCGTTCACCTTTCAGAAAAAATCACTAAGATGTTCAACTCTTTCTCTGTGTAATTTGACACCTCTGAAGAGGGGCTACGAACCATTATTTTTCCAATTGACCAAACCTGTTCTCACATCATTAAGCCTTCCTTTAATACTTAGGAGTTAGGACATGTTTGTAGTCATTTTTTGTTAGATGAGAATTAACTATTGAATAGAAAGAGTTGATTTTCGATTATACTAGATCTAGTACTTATATTTTTGTTCGAAATCGATTTGCGCACTGTTTAGTAAAACATACATAATTTTCGTATATGAAATCCCATTTTTCATTTACGGCCACTCAGATTATGTGTTCGAAAAAAACATGTCGCGTGCTTCTGACCGACTAGCTTGATGTCTAGGCAAAAGTACATCAGGTTTCACGTAGACATCACATAGTACGTGTTTGCTAGATTGATGTCTAGGCAAGCACACATCAAGCATGCAGAAGCTCCGGCGGATGTCAAACACGTCGTCGTCGATTGCCCCGAAGAGCGTCCTCCGGGCTTGGCGTCGTGTTCGTGTTCGTTTTGTTTTGTTTGTTTGCTTTTCTTTTCCGAGAGTGGAGACGGACGCTCTAGCGAATGGGCCCAGCCAGCGATCCGTGCGCTCTTATTGGCCCGCCGGACAATAGTACACGACCAGGCCCACAGATGCCTAGTAGGAATCGGACTATGCTAAAAAAAATAGGAACCGGATTAATCTGTGTGACCTGGCGAGGACTAATCCGAGTCGGAGAGTCCCTAGTCAAGGGTCGGCCGAGGTCTAGTCCCCAGGTGAATATAAGCAAGTCGGTGCAGCTGATAGCGCAAAGCAAAACAAAGGTGCCCTACTCTCTTTCAGCAACGTAACGGAGCGATAACCCTAGAGCAAATCTGCCGAGGATGCACATGCAGGAGCACGGATGGTCGTTGCGTCTCAAGAGTGACCAGGGGATCAGGTTGCGTCTCAATTTATATTAAACTTTTATACTTCTTTACAACTTAATTTAATTCTCCAACAATCCTAACGTGTATAATTACTTATTTGGCATGGTTAACCATGTAGCGACTTTGTTGAGTGTAGCTATAGCTTTTGTTGTACAATGCTAATGTATGTTGCTGCAAAATATATTTACATTGTGTTAAATTTGAAATCGATTTGCAACACAAATTCCTCATTGAATTATTTTTTGGTAATGGATAAAATATATAATGTGGAATTCTAGAATATCATACTAAAGATCTTTAAAGGGTCATAAAAAAATCTTAATATTGGTTCTAGCATGTGATTACGTAACATCTAGAATATAAATTGAATCGTTGACAGTGACACTAATACTTTTACCGCTACTTTTTTTGTCACATGTCTCAAGCAAAATAACTTACATTCTGTAATAAGTTGACAACATGTGCATGCTCTGTACTTTGTGTAAGGACCCCTCAGATTTACCAGTCCGAGGTGCCCACGTTATGTAAACAGATCACGATCCCAATGACCAGTGCATCGCGATCACATAACTAACATGGTATACAGAGTTACATCATCCAACTCGATTAGTACAAGACTTACATAAATGGTGGTCACACGACCAAGCCTGCAACCATCGTCACGCAGGACGGAATTAACTACGATATAGCGGAAGCTTTCGGCTAGCGTCGGTCCTCGTTACAACTGGACGCATTCCCACAGAGCAGTTGACCGGTGACACTTAGTTGGCGTAGTCGTCGGCGTACTCCTCATCTTCGGCGAAGGTCTTCTCGTTGAAAATCTGGACATTGGAATATCCAGGGACACAGCCATGATTACAATTACGTACTCGCAAGACCACCACCAGGGTTAAGTTTTCATGGTAATGCAATAAAAGCGTTTTCGAAAACTGGGATAGCTGCTATATATGACTATAGGGCTTAATTTTCGCAAACGATGCTTTTAGACATAGATAATATAACATCTCTATATCTTTGTTTGAAAAAGGCACTTGGAGATATAATTCTCCTTCTTTAGGGAATGGCAGAAACCATTTCCACATTTGAAAACATTTTTGTAAAACTTTTTCAAAACACTAGGATAGGGATACCCCTTTTTTCCTTTCCGGGTTCCGACTGGTTGACTCCCGAGACCAACCATCTTCTCCCAAAATCCGTACCTCCCAGGTACCTCCTTGATTCTTCTTTTAGTTCAAAACAGAAAACAACTTTTCTTCTTTCACCAGTCGTCCAGTGTGGCCTTTGCAACCGTCCATGACCGCGGACACGGCTATTCGAATAGATTTACACTCTGTAGACGTGGTACACTTTCACCACAAGATTCGGATGGTCTGCCGTGGATCAACCACGGACTGTACAGAGACAGCATGCACACATCAGACGGCCGATCCTAACTTCCACTATGTCAGTGCTAGTATAAGAATATCCTCCTCGAGTGGGTTTGTTCTCCCCGGCACCGAGTGAGCTAGCCGTATCGATCCGGTTTCCCCTAGCCTCACACCGCCATGACAGGAGACCCACCGTTACTTCCCGGTGGCACACGAAGTCCACACTTTGTATGCTCATTCCCTTGCAGCATTCGGTTCCGGGGACTCTAACCCGTTCTAGCCAATTGAGGAGTATTCGAATACTAACATCAACAAGCTTCCGCTAAGCCTCGTGCCCATTTTGAGGTAATGTGGTTGTACGGGTTAATTGTTCGGGCGGCAGCAGGGACTTCGTAAACAAACCTCCATCTCCGACTGCTCCCAGCAGCTCGGGTTTTCGCAAACTCACCGAATGCTCCCAGCACTTCAGGTTTTCACAAAATTCTCCATTTGCTCCCAGCAACATGGGTTTTATAAAACACTGTCTCGCCGATCGCTCCCAGCGACTCGGGTTTTCTTTCAAAAACATTTCATCAAATCCAGGCTCCCATCCTATAGTTTTGAGATAAGATTATAAGGATATACTCCTAGAGAACATAATTTTCTTGATAGCGCCTTCAGTAGAAGGCTTCTCAAGTGAAGACTAATTTTTTTATAACACCTATTATATTCTAGTAGATATCTTTGGCCAAACAACATTTTGTAAAATAGTTTTTGGGTGGCAAGAAGGCCATGAAAGAAATAAAGCATGCATTATTTTATTTTTGAAAACAAAACATGCTTGTAGAAATAATAGGATTTCATTAGAGTGGTGAGGTGGCTTGCCTGGCTCGGCAATATGTCCTTGGTCTTGATCTTGAAATTCCTCAGGTTCACTCCTCACTTCCGGTTCCTTCCCGATCGTATCTAACGTCGTAAACAGGAAAAGGAACAACACTCAGAATACAGGAAAATGCCACAAGGACATAACAAACAACAAGCATTGCACAAATCACTAAGCTAACAATCAACAGCAAGCAATTCACTTAGTTAAACAACAACAAGCAACAAGTTCATTTAGCTAAGACAAGCAACAAACACACCTAAGAAAGTATACAGAACAACCCCAATAGTTAAAAAGGTGGTTTTAACTAAACCCTAAAGCAAAACTCCACTTAGGGTGGTTAGGTCACTTAACAAGGGCGGTTACCATAGTTTAGGAAATACTTCAGACAAAAGTATCTCTTTAGTTTTCAGTAAATACTTCAGACAAAAGTTAAGTTACTAATTATTTTCTATTATTAAATTATTCCACCAAGTTAAGATAGAGACATTAACAAACTACTCATGCTAGTATTAACTTAAAGACTACCAAGTTTAACTAACAAGGCAAACATATTAAATCACACAAACATGTTTGGCAACTACAACACAATTTATTATTTAACTACAAATAGGGTTAAGGTGATAATTAGACAACCTTTTTGGATCACCTTCAAATTGTAAAACTAAGCATCACTAATAAACTTAAAACAACCAGTAGCTAAGAAGGACTTTATTAGTAAGGTTTACTTTATTTCATTAATCAAGTAATTAAGCAAACAAGCATGATTAATTTATTTTACTTCCTTAGGCACTAATAGCATTTTACAATTAACTTCATTTTGTTTTTACTTAAGCACTAACAGTACTAACATATTAAGGACAACATTAGGTAGTGATATACAGTACCTAATCAATTCACAATCAACAAAAGTAACAATTTCATAAATGACAAAAATTTATTTTATCATTTTTAATAGGCAGAAAACACCATTTTTAGATTTTATTGAGTCTAGGGTGTTCTGCTCAGCCAAATTTTATGAAAAGATAGATTTAGGTTCTTTGCATGAATTAGAAACTACTGCAATTGGATTTAGTCCAATATCTTATTCACTGAAAATTAATTAAATGCTAAAAACCCTACTGGTCCAAACTTCAAACACAAGACATTTCAAAACTAAGCATCACAAACACATGAGGTTAATTTATACAGAAATCTACACTCACAGGCTTTTCAAAACAATTGGATTCATAAAATTTGCATTCATAAAACTCTAGATATTAAGGATTTAGTGAAAAAGTAACGTTTTACAAGATTAAATCTAGCACATAAAGAAAAACATATTTTTGGAAACGTCCAGTTCCACATGGTTAAGAAAACACATAGGAGTGCTAAAAAATTTAAATCACTCAATTTTCATGTCTAGATCTACCAGAAACGAATTAAAGCTGCACTGCATAACTAACAGGAAAATAAACAGAACAAAGATTTTTCTGAAAAAAAACAACTAAAGGGCCGGATCCCTAGCTGGGCCAAGCCTCGCGAGCTGGGCCGGCCTGCTCCGGTGCACACATAAGTGAAGGGGTAAGCTACCCCAGGATCAAGATCTAAAGGCCAGGATTAGATCTAGGGTGCTCAATGAGAACCGTTGATTTGCAGATCAACGACAGCTGTTCATCTTCTACCTAGCAACGTCCAGGACATGGGGAAAAGAGGGAAAACGACATGGGCTGCAGGTTGCTCACCGAGGGCTCGAGGGGGAGAGATGATATGGTCGGGGAATGGCGCGGAGAGTCAGGTAAGGCTGCGGGAGGGCTTGGGGTGGCCTTCAAACCTGCATGCACGCGAGGGCTCCTCGCCGGCCCCGAGGTTCTCCTTCTCCGGTCGAAGATGGAGGAGCTGCTCCGCTGGACCGAAAAGGAAAAAGAAGAGGGGTCCGTGTTAGAACTCGCAGAGGAGGTGACAGAGAGCCAAAAATGGCAGGGAAAGGTGGAGAGGAGCACTGGCAAACGTCGTTCTCTCCGGCGGCTACCGAAGAGAAACTCGCGGGCTCCCGGGCAGCAGAGAGCAAGAGCTCGGGCTCGGCTTCGAGAGGGAGGAGAGAGGGTGTGTGTGCGGCGTTTGGGAGTGAGGGTGAGCAAGGGGCAGGGCACGAGCTCGGGTTTTGGACAGGGAGCTCTTTTCTTAGGGTTTCGGGTGTGGGGTGAGAGAGAGCGAGGAGGGGCACGTCCATTGGCTCTGGAGGGTGGTGAAGGAGTGGGAAGGGGTGTGCTGGTCGGGGAGAGACGTGGCTTGGCCAGTGGGACAAGGGGGAGTGATCTCCCATTGGTCAATTTGGAAAAAGGAGAGGAGTGAGTGGGCAATGGTGAGTTGGGGTGGTTGACATGTGGGCCAGGGTCGGGTTGGTGCTGCTCTGCTCACATGTGACAGAGGGAGTGGTTGGGGAGAGAGATGGAGAGGGTCTTAACAGGTTTTAGGTGCTTAAAGAAAATTGCACAGGGTTAATTTGATGCTATGTTCATCACTACACATTAAGAAACCAGGGGCTTAATTAGGGCTAAAAAGAATTCTCCAAGCAAGGACAGGTGATGGAGAAGAGAGGTGTGCAAGTGTATGGTCCAGAGGGGTGATGATTTGCTTAGGGAGAGAAATGCAAAAGTGAATAAAATAACAGTTTTCAGAAAATTTAGACAAAGTGATAGAAAAATTGTAAGTCCTGAAATGCTGTTATTGTGGTAGCATCAAAACCATCATGGATTCAATGTTTCTTAAGCTCAAAAGGCCCACTAAAAGCTTTGGGGTGTGAGAAATGGTGCCAAGGATGAATGTTGTCCTGATTCATTGGCACAAATATCAATATGTCGAAGAAACACGGAGGTGACAAAATGGTATTAGATACTGGAGCAATTGGTCACCTTAATAAGAAGCACTAAAAACAAGCAAGGATTAGGGATCAAACATTTTAGTAAATTTTTGAGAGGGCTATATAAGGAAAGTAGAGGGGATGTAGGTGATGCTAGAAGTTTTGTATTTCCAAAAAGATCAAAAGAAACACAAATGGTGAGGCTCTAGAAATGCTAAAAGTTAACGTGATCTAAGATAGATATGCACTATTTAATAATTAATTGTTTTAGAAATGTTTTAACTCAAACAACCTAAAAAGAGGTAAACAAGTTACAAGCATGCAAAAACATCAAACAAGACTCCATGATTCCAATTCAAGCAATAAACCTTAACTTGATACCAACAAAACCACATGCCACTCACAGAAATACACACTCAAGACAGATAAAATAAGCACAAGTCAAAAAGTTCAAACATACAAACAATTGAATAAATAACCAAACATATTTGTGAGGTGGTGACAAACATGATCATGGCAAGGTTTTTGGTAGAAAGAGAATTAAACCACTTCTTAGTAATATTTTCCCAAGAAATAGAAATTTAGAGTTTTTAAATAAGGGTTGAAAATACAAGCAACACCTTAACTTAAAGATATATTAGGACTTATTATATAGTCCTCCATGGTTTAAAAACGAGTAAATTTGAAAGTACTTTTATTCTCTCAAAGGATAGATTTTTGGGTAGATGCTAAAATCAAAACATCAGGGTAAATGGAGTTTGTTAAAAATTATGAGAGGAGAAGATATATGGACCATTTTTACTTGTCAAAACATTAATCTCAAAGGTCATATCATAACCAGGTTGAGTTCCAAGCTTGATATTTAAAGAGGTCATGACACAAACCCATACCACAACTTGACAAACCAAACAAACATGAGTAAATCACATCTAGTAACAAGACATTTCAAAAAGTTTTTGTTGCCCCTAAATTTTAGGTCTCGGACAACTAAGTTTTTCCCGGTTCCAAAATTTGGGTCGTTACACTTTGTATTGAAATAACATCACTAATATTGATCACTAAAAGACATAAAATGGTGTGGATTCTACTATTTCTGCATGCATACCCTTTAACCCATTGATTTGGTTGTCTTCGTTGTGCTTAGTATCTCTAGTATATAAGCAGAGTAGAAAAGGAGACGTGGGGAGACGAAGTCAACGGAAGTGGAGATGAAAAGGAGGAAGAAGGAGACGCGTCTAATAGTGCCCTGAACATAGAAATTCCGTTGCCCGTTGGAGTTTTATTGTGAATTTGATCTCAGTCGAACGCCTCTCACAAAATATAAGCACGGAACAGACATTACTTCTATAAAGCTCCGAACTCTACCCGCCATTTGCCCCCATTTGCCCCTCCTGATCATTTCAGTGCGTTGGATTGGCTTTGAACAGGGTAAAAAGCCCCCGTGTTTCACTTGTCACCGTTGGATGCTGTCATTTCTTTTGTCACTTCTCTCCCGTGGGGCACAGGCGATGACAGGTGGGGCTGGCCGTGCAAAGGACCCGCAAATCAGTGGGCAAGAAATGATCACCCTCGTCTGGCTCGTTTTCCCTGCACCCGCAGCGGGACAAAACTCAGGCCCAGGGTGAAACCCTAGCCAATCCCGCTCGCTCTCCTCCTCCAGTCTCCTCCCTCTCAGCCGCCTCTCTCGTCCCTGATCTTGCTCCATCTCTCCTTCCCTCTACTCTCCCATCGTTCTCCTGGCTCCTCCTCCCGTCCGTTCCTCCTCCCCGGCCGCCACCTCTCCTCCCCACGCCCGCCGCCGGCCCTCCCTGCGCGGCAAGCGAACGGAGCCTGACGGGACGGCCATCCCGTCCGGCGGGTGGTAGGAGGCGCTGCAGGAGCTTGTCCCGGAGGAAGGCGACGATGCGGACGGAGGCGGACGTGGCGGCCGTGGTGCCAGGCTGTAGGAGGCGCCGCTGGAGCTCGTCCCGGAGAAGAGCGGCAACGCGTGGCTGGCGGAGGCACGCGAGTGGAGTCCCGGTGCTGCCGCAGCACGCTGCCTCGAGAAGGTTGTCCACCGCAACCTAGGCTCGAGATATTGGATGTGCAGAGCGAGCTCCATGGCCAACTGAGGGAGGAAGACGGTGGCTGGGTCAGTTTGGTGGCGATGATGTTGGATCTGGAGCTGGGAGGCCCGCCTGTCTTCTTTCACCTTTTATTCCATGCGCTGCTCGCACTGCCGTGACGCCCTCCTCGTCTGCCACTCCACCGTCACCACCAGGCTTAGCAGGAAAAGGCTGAGAAGGTCGACCTGCAGCGGCCACACACGGTGGAAGGTGAGTTTGTGGCCCTGCGCGCGTCTTCTCGGTCAAAGCCTGAGATGGCAACGACGTGAGGGTCTGTCATAGCCATGGCTTCGCCTATTCCTAGCTTGTTGGCATGTATATGTTGCTTAATCTCGTGTCCTGTTTTGCTTCCTTTGACTCTTTTAGTTTGTTCATCAGGTTTGGCTAAGAGCAACCAGATGGCGAGGAGCATACCTGTGCTTTATCGACCTGTCCGGTTTCTAGAGCTGCAGGTCGGTCTATGAAGTGACTAGTGAGTACCAATGGTAGCGTTGTCAATTTTTCAGAGAGATTAATTTCATATATGTTTTACTGAATAATGCTGCATATGGTCCATTGGTCTAGTGATGGCCGGCAACATGGATAGATGAGACAAGTTCGACCAGCCAAAGCAGCACGATGACACCTTCGACCTTCGTAAACTCATGACTTGGGTGAAAACGAAAAATAGCAGTAAGTCCTTAATTACGAGCAAAAAATTGATCTCATGTTTTGTTACTTGTTTGCTTATGAATTTTTGTTTTGGTGTGCTTCAGTTTGCTTGTTTCGGTATGGGTGATTTCGATCTCGATGAACTACTATGATCAATGCTATAGATCAGGATTCAACCTGCATGTGTTGCTGGTAATGTCAATGTTTCATCTGATGTATCATTACTGTAAGAATACTATTTCAGTCTGGGTTCATGTTCATATTTAGTATAAGATTGTAATGTTGTATGTGCCAATGGCGTTCTCATGATTAATCCATGACAACGGTCTACAGAAGTTTTTGTGCTTCATGATGTGTTTTAATAGAAGTTCCTTGTAAATATTTTCGAGTTGATTAGCTCGCTCCCTTTTGCTCAGATCGGAAATTCTAGAAATAAAATATCTGAAGCATCCAGAAGCATTCCATCAAATATCTGATCTTGTACTAGCTGCCCTATTTTAACCAACAAGGCTTGATTATTATACCTCAACAAACATTCATAAATAGGAAATTGTTATTTGGTCATCTTATATTATTTATTATCTTTTATTTACTTCCTAAATGTAGCATAGATCAGCATTACAGGCTCGACAAAGATTTCTCGAGATAACATTTAATGGTACAGCCGTACAACCATGTTTGATGTAACTTCACTTCAAGTATGTTAGGTGATGATGCCTATAGACTGTTTCTCCAGCTGATGTTGCTTCATATTGAGTGGTTGTGATCTGCATGATCCAGTTTGAAATTTGAGCCAATATATGAGCTTTTCTTCATATTGAGTGATGATGCCTATACAATGTTTTTTGATTAATCTCTTGACGGAAAATGGTGTTTTAACTTTGTTTGAACTGTTGATGCCAAGATTTGACTTAGCTATCCACAATATTTGTCTAATTATGTGTATGGTTCGAATTGGGAGTTCGTGTGTGTGCTCTGTTTGTTTTGATTACAACATGATGTTTGTTATGCACGGTTTCTTGGTTATGCACCTCCTTAGCTAATGTTTTAGCTTTTTCGCTACTTATGACTAGCCTTCAAATGTTTATGTACTGCATATTTTGCATTCCCTTGTAACCCTACCTTCGGTTTTTTGTCAGATGCATGTTCTGCCGCTGATGATTTGGGTGTATAGAAGATTCTTACACCGGTGGTGATAGGAGGCAGAATTAGTGGTTAGTGTTCATAGTGTCCATGGCTACTGCAGGTATATACACCCTTCACACTTGTTTTTTCCATTTTGTTTTCTCTTGTATTCTTTTATTTCCACACAATATGCCCTGTTTTTACTCCTCGTTACCCTACAAATATTCCACATTTATTTGTTTTTATATAATTATGCGTCTCCTCTCTTCAGGCTGCAAGCAAGGATGCGCAATGGGGTCGAGGGTCTCATATACGCTGACATGGTAAACTTAGATTTCTTTTAGATGCTTTAGATAGGTTCTAAATGTTAATCAAGCTGATAATAGATGAATCTTATTTCTAGGTTAGAGATTGCGATATGCCACAGAGCTAGGAAATTATGCAGAGTACAGTGAAGCTACCAAAGAGGAGGAGGTTTTGCAGTACGCTAGAGTAGCTTTGGATGTAAGCGACTTTGAATCTTATAGCTCACTGTTTCAGCATATTCATTTCCTCTGTTCTGAATGCCATTTTGATACTGTGTAGTGTGTCATCGCCGACCATAGAAATATTCCACGTACACTATTTTTTCTCAAATTATATCTTCTATCTTCAGGTTGTGGCCAAGGAGGCACTATAGATGTTCGATCTGCAGGAGGTGATTGGCTTACTGGTGTGCTCGTTTCTTTTATTTTCAACCTTGTTATCGTCTCTCTGTTCTTTCCTGCTCCATGGAGATCGTCCCCGCTGGATTTGAATTCTTATCCCCGTTCAGGTATCGTGCTTATTCCTATTGTTTGTCTTCATTTCATTGTCCATGTGCTTTCTGGTTCATTACCGGCACTTCTTTGTGGCTTCTGCTGTAATTCACATTTGTTTTATGTACATTTAGCTCAGATGCCTACGGCTCATAGATCAATGGTAGGCACTGATTTCACTTACTTAGTGACTGAACGTCAAAAGTCTGTAGATATTTAGTTGCATTGTATTGAACTTGGTTTCATCTTTCTTTTGCACAAACTGTAAGCCTGAATAACGCGACTCAAAATGATGCTTCTTCTGAAGTCCAAGAGTAAGTCTTATTACAAAGCCACAGTTAGACTAGGATTGCACTAGATCATCGATGCCTATTTATTTCCTGAGCAAACTAGGAGCACTGGAGGTGGTTCTTTGTCTTGTACAAGCGAAAAATCCTTTCGACTCATGATTTGAGCTATTAGGTTCTGCTTCTTGCTCACATTCGAGTCCTGATAATAATTAGCCCCCTCCTCACAATCCACAAGTTACAGTTTACATTTCTATTGTACGTCTGATTGTAGTATTTGCTTGTGTATATTTTCTCTCCATCTTATAGTGCAGTTCTGGGTCTCCATCTTGCGGCAATGGATTAGTCGATTTTAGATTAAAATTGAATGATTGCAGAACCCAATCTAAATATGGTCATATTTGTCCAGGATTAGTTGATTCGTTAGTATATTTGTCACACGATTAGTTGAAGTGAGAAAGTTGTTCAGGTCCGGATTGTTTCTATACTGTTTGTGACAATCCATCAAGAATAAAAACTTGGTTAATTTCTGATTTATCTTGTTGATGTTGCAGTGAAGGCATGTGGGTGGTGAGCTAATTGACCATGCTAGCGGCAAGCCTGGGTCATGAGCTTGAAGTGCTTTCTCCTTGCAACTAGCATCGGGTCTGGTTGGAGAAACACAACGAAATGAGCAACCCGACATTGCCACTGTTATTGCCGTAATTTCTGCCTCGCCCTCTCTATTTTTTTCATGGCCATAATGTTTTGGTAAAAGAGGACTGCCAGATGTGCCTTTACTGTTTGTGTTCATGTCTCAATGGAGGAACAACATTTGTGTTGGAAAGTTAAATCCCACCTGATGGAGAAAGTTTCAGAAAAAACACCTCATCCCTGACTCCACGATGAGATCCAGCGGTGGCATCTGGCCATGTCGGCGAGCTACAAGGCGTGGGGAGTGCAAGCAAGCATATGTGGTGGAAAGAAAGGTGTGTCAGGTCATTTCAGTCTATATTTTTTTCTATCTGTACATTTCATGATGTGGCAATTAGCAAAATAAACTTTGAAGTTTGATTATTTATATGCAATTTCAGTTAAATAAATTCAATGACAATTTGTGGCTGTAGCAATAAATTTAGAATTAAGCTGAGTCTAACGATGGATAATTTACCTGATGGTTTAATTTTACAAAATAGACCTTACATGGGTCTTTCTTATTGTTCACACTTTTGTAGATTGTTCTTTGGTGGACGATGCAATGGTAAGAATAATATCAGTATATGGTTCATGGGATTGTTAAAAATGACATAGTATTGGCTTTATATTAAACAATCGAATGTTGTATTTTGTCAGATCTTTGGTACTTAAAAATCACAGCCCAAATGATCAGACATGAGGAACAAATTATCTTTTTTTGTTTCTTACTGGGTCAGATGAAGCAACAGATGTTTTGCTGGCAATTAATGACATGAGGAACAAATTATCCTTTTTGGTTTCTTACTGGGTCACATGAAGCAACAGATGCTTTGCTGGAATTAATGCCATATCACAATGATTTTTCTTATTTTGGAGCTGATTTGATGTGTTATTCTTGAACAATTTGGGACTGATCCTCGCAGGCTCTAGCTGTGAAGTAGAAAACTTTCCAGGCTTGTGGCATCAAAACTAAATCCATATAGTTTCTGAAAATAACATAGCTCTGATCATATCACACCTCATAGAGTTATATTTTTTCCTAACTAATGTCAGAACGTATGCAGGTTAAGCTCGGCCGCAGAAATTAGTATGGGACTGGTGCAGCATAGGGTGGCCCCTGTGGTGTCTTAACTACAGTCCAGGTACATCTTCCTTGCTTTATCTAATTGTGATTGTCAAATGGTGGTTTGGGCATCACGAGTAGTGCCTGCCTATAGAAGTTTTCCAAGTTTTCTTTCTTATAGCTCAGTACAATATTTTTCATCCTGATTTTACTTTCCATTTTCTGATGGCATAAGTATTCTCTAATCCGAGAATAGTTTCATTGCTGCAATGAGCTGACTTCCCATTCTGCCAACTGTTTTTAATTGCAGCACTACTACCTGTTTCTTGGTGCTGTTTCAGAGTGCCCAGCCCACCTGTCGGGACAAAGCGTGCAGCCAGCGGCTCTAGCGACGTCGGCTGATAGTGAGCTGGGAGCGCGACACACCTGTCGGGACAGGCTGCCTCAGTGATGGTATGACCGCGGGTGTATGTATAAGCAACCAATTCCAGAGTAATACCAAGTATGTAACGTGTCTAGGTTAATTCTCTGTCAAAGGTTGTCTTTTCCATATTATATGCAAATGCGTTGCTAGCTTCTATATAGTTATATTGCTATTTTCCGCTCTTGTCAGTGCCATCATGGGAGTCGTTCTCTGCTGGTGTAGGAAAGTACCCTGATACATGTGCCCTCTCTGTGGTCTATAATGCACCCTGTTGGTCTCTCTAACTTATCATAACATGATGTTTCTTTTGTCTTTGAGGTGGTTTTGCTGAAAGCTAATCGGTATTATTGGTAGCTTCTAGTCTGGTTTAGTACTTTGGGTTGCTGCAGAACTACAAAGCAGAGATGTCTATATGGCAGCACATCTTCAGTTTTTGTAAGCTTGCTTCAGCAGCGTCTCACTTATGAACATATGAACTCCATTCTAGGATCCTTGTTTTTTTATTATAGGATATGTTTTCTTTCAGCAAGCAGCATTAACCTCATGCATGATGCATGTGCTGCTATACTGATCTACCAAAAAAAAGGAATTTCAGCCTGTCATCGATGTGTGCATTTATATTTCTGAAGAAATAATTAAGTTTATATTGCTCATAGCTTTGGTTCGGTTGTATTGTGCATTTATAGTACCATGTTGCTTTTTTCGAATCCCTTGTTTTCTTATGTAGATGTGCATCTTGTTGACTATGTACATATTCATTTCATTATACAATCTTTGAGAATGATTGTTTACTCATTAACCTAGAAATAATGGTCAAGCAAAAATTCAAATAAATCTTATCTGTCTTTGTAGGTATTCTTCTCCTGGATCCGTTGCTGCTTTTCGTTTGAAGGGCTACTGTGAGTAAAAGTATGTAGGTACGTGGCTGCCATGTTATTTATTTGAGCATCCAAATAAATCTTAATACTGCTTTTAACCTTTAAAAAAATACTTGATAATACAATACACGGTCATTTCAGTTTAACCATATAATAGCACTTACAAGTTGCCGATGTTTTTTGTAATTCTAGACGAGGCAAATGTATATATGACTACCATCGGGGTCCCTGTTCCGTTAATTGATACCCAATGGAGTAGGAAAAATGCCATTATGCTGGGTGCTGGGGCCGTGGATAGCACATATATTCATTGTTTGTCTGCATCAGATGTCAAGCATAATAACATGGTAATTTTGTGTCTCTATCTGTATCGAGATGTCTTTCTCGCATTTTTGGTGTGTTCTTCCATCAGTCATGTAATATCCCTTGGTACTCTTCTTGATATGTGCCCTATATATTTTTGTAGAGAATTCCGAAGGCCATTTCTGAAGCTTTGAACCCAGGGTCTTCTGGTGATGCATTTCTATCGATGCATGGGGGTGTTAATCGAAGCTGAATACGCCATCTTTACTAGGAGGACAAGATTCACATCTGGCTGGGATTTTTGTCACATCAAACCAGCTTAGGGCTGGCATGGTCATGTTTATTCTTTTTAAGAGGAAGGCAGACCAGAGTTTGCATGGTGTTCCATGTACTGTAGGGTTATTTCCTAAGGATTCAATTTGTTTTAAGTTGGTTAATAATCTACTTAAGTACTGCAATTTGAGTACCCTCTCCTATTCAAGTAATCTCCACTGTCATGGAACATCCAGCGAATCTTGCACCATCATTAATGGTTATGTGTGCATAACCCTGGAGCTTCGGATGAGAACACACTTTAATTTATATCTTTTATCATTTATCGTGTTGTATGGGTTTGTATATGGTGTAAGTTAAATTAATTCATGTAAGATTAACTATTTCTCACCAACAAATAAAACGTGTGGCAGCAATGTAGTAGTTGCATCCGGCAGTTGCGCAGTAGTTGGAATCTGGAATCTCCTGCTCTCTTTGTTTCACATTTACAAGAAGTGGATTGTTACGTGACTTCATTTTGGTTAGCATTTGTGTGGAGTTCTAGGTTATTCTGTTTACCGTCACTAGTGTATATACACAACCCATGTTTCAAAAAATTGTTAATTGCAGTCCGTAACTACAGCTTGCACAACAAGAAGTAATTAAATGCATTGACTGTACTTTTGTGATTTATTATGTCACTGAAAGTAGTTTTGGATTTGTATCTTACTAGGTAATGCCCTCTGTTGCTTTGGTGATTTATTCATTTGTGCAGCCTTTGCTGACGAAAGGGCTTCAGAAGCTGCCTGTACCTTTCTTCCATTTTCTTTCCCATAGATGGTATAGCCGGTAGCTAGATACAGATCATTTTTATTAGCAACTTTGTAAACTATTGTCTATGAGTGTCTCTCTAGGATATTAATCTTATACATACATTCAGCATGATTTTCGTTCATGTATACCTTTTTGGGTCATATTAAAATGGTTCTTAGCTTATTGCATTATCAGGATTTAACTTACTATTATTTAAAGAGACAAATGAATGAATGAACAGGCATGAACTTTGCTCCTTTTTAACAGATCGTAGAGTATCTTGAGCAGAGAATTTATCCACGCCCAAAGTGATCTCATGCATCTATAGGAAAGTTGCTGGTTTTGTGGTGGGAATTTCTGAATTTTGAGGGGCATTTGGTGCTCAAATGAGGTTCTTGCAATAGTAGTCCTGTAAATGATTAATTTCTTTGCATTAGATGTTATTTTGATCATAAATAATTGTTTCACATGCATTAGACGTTATTTTGATCTTTTTTCTTTGAATCCAAGTTACTATGTAGACAGAACAGAACCTACTGTTGTCAGAGGCACTAATCTATGTTATAGTGTAGATTCACCAATTTAAATCCGCTTTTTATTTATTGTTGTTCCATACGAACAGCTTCAGCATTTTCCGATTAATATCCATATAAATCTGAGCTAAATGAACACAGAAAAATGAATTACTTTTCACCGGTTTACAATTCATTATTTTGTTTCTTCGTATTTGTATAAACTGTGTGATGAAACGGATCTCGATTTCGTATTTGCGCAGGTGCCACAACAGATTTTCAGAGCATCCATACAAAACCAAGCTAAATGAACGCAAAAAATAATATTTACTTTTCACCGTTTACAGTTCATTTTATTTATGTTTTTTATCTTATTGGTCTATAAGACGTTTTCTTGAAACTGGTCCCGCTTTCAGCACTTGAGTCGGTGGCACAACGGTTACTATACATATGTGACCGAGTTTAGTAAGTGCAAAGAAAAATGGTTGAGTTATTTCTTCGGGTTCTATTTTTTTAATTGATATAAAACATCAAAACTAAATGCAAGTTGAACATCATATGGCTTATAAATATATCCCACTAACTTAAAAATATAATTTGTAGATACAAAGTACCACATACCTCTATGTGTGCTACAAGAATATTAACCGCCGAGCTCCTACTTTGCACAAAACAAGTCGACCAAGAAAACTTGATGGCGCCATCTATTTTTAAAATATGTGCCATATTAAATTGAAAATGAGAGCTAATTACCTTTACCAAAAACAGGTTAAGTTCAATCAAATGATACCTGCCTATGTCTAAACTTTGTTGACGTATGCCTGCTTATTTGATACCTGCCTATGTCTAAACTTTGATACCTGCCTATGTCTAAACTTTGTCGACGCATGCCTGCTTATTTACATAGTGCAAGTGCAACGTTCAAATTTCACTGTTTCTGAAACTGTCAATTCAAACATGGAAATGAAACGATTCTATCTGTTTAGGTACATGCTTCATACAGAGTATGGGTTTCTATATGGTACAAGTTAAATGAATACAAATAAATTACTTTTCACCAACAAATAAAACATGTGTTAATAATGTGGTAGTTGCATCCGACAGTTGCGCAGTCTGTTATTAGATCAAGAGAATGGTTCCGGTGCATGTCTGCATTATATCGAACCCGTAGAGTCACACCGTTTCAAATTTCCACTGTTAATTCATACATGGAAATAAATTTAGGTCCAAAACTTTCAAAATCAAATGATGTTGAAATAGTATGGTAGTTGCATCCGGCGGTTGCGCAGTCGCGCAACGGGTCATCTAGTAAGGAAACCATAATTAAGTTGCCATTGCGCTTGGAGATTCAAGAGACAAAAAAAGTACGACAGTGCTGTCCGTCCGAGTAATCGGGTTGTGCTAAGCACGACTGAATCCGTTTGATCGGGCCGAGCTATCTGAAGCGACTTTGTTGTATAACGATTTCTCTGAGAGTAGAAGTCGGAGTAGGCAAGTCCCCGATCAATATAACCAAAGGACCCCGGTCTGGTTCACGAGGAAAACAAGAACAGCTACGTGCTCGCGCGAGGAGTCGAGGATCAAGATCAAGCTAGCATGGCCACGCATCAACCCCGAAGCTGGGGATACGGCTGGGGCGTGTCTCTCGAACCCGGCTATGGGCAATGGTTAACCACGAGCGCCGACGAGCGCTACCGTACGTCTAACACACGTCTTCCTCGACGACCCCTCGAGCGCCGTCGGACAGGGCACCGTGGACGCCTACGTCCAGATCGGGCAGCTGAACCTACTGATCGCGTCGCTTTCGACGGAGAGGCCCTGGGTGGACCTGGGGCCTGCCGTGTATCTTGACGAGTATTTTGCTCTTTACGTGGTGGCGCCGCAGGGAGGCGATTCCGACGCCGATGACTGCGCCAACAGCGACGCGGACACGGACAGGGACACGGACTCTGACACTGACTCCGACTCGGATGCCGATACCATCGTGGTCAACTTCCATGGTATCCTGCTTGCTCCACCGCCTTCGTGTGGGCAGGAGGAGAGCGACGACACGGACACGGACGATGACGAGGATGCCATGAGTTCCGACTATGATAGCATGGCTGACGAGGTGTGCGGGCTTCAGCTCGGCGCGGACGTCGAGGGAGCATCTGACACGGCTAGCAGCGGCGATGACGATGAAGAGAGCGATGGCAAGGTGGGCGCGCACGCGGTTACAGCCAGCAGCAACATGCCACGGTGGTCCCTTGGAGGGCGGACGCACGTACCGCCGGTTGCACCTGGGGCATTCTCGGGAATATTATTTGCGTTTGTCTTTCTGATGACGTTCCTCATATTGGTCATGTATTCATAATCAATTCATTCCTCTATGGATATGTTGGTATCCTTCTCACGTGGGCTGTGAGGAGATGACCTTATGAAACCTTTTAGGCGGCCCAAGCTGGTGCAGAAGCCCACTACCCATTAGGGTTATGACCAATGGTCATTTTGGACTTTGCACATGATGGATGGGGGATGTTAACCCTCCCAGCCAGCCACCACCAAGAGGTGTGACGAAAATCCAGAATAGCCTCTATTGGAGAAGAAAACCAAGAGAGAAGGGAAGTGGAAGAAGTTGAAGGAAAAAGCTTAGATCAAATACGGGCTCTGCCCGCAAGGTTGTGAAGTCAAGATCCACTACCTTGTCTCCTTCAAGCTGTGATTCCACCATCTTTGGTGAGATTGTTCCAATCCTTAGATTTTGTGTCCCAAATCTTGTTGTAAGAGATCCCCTAGTGCTCTCTAGGGAAGAACCTGTTGTATCCCGCTCCGATAATAGTAGAAGAGATTTGGGTGGATTCGGCCCGTGGTTTTTCCTCTCATGTTGAGAGGTTTTCCACGTAAAAGGACTGGTGTCTCTGTGTGTTGATTTCTGCTGCTGTTCTGATAGTTCTCTACATACCATAGACACTGTCTAGGGTTTGGTGCGAGCTTCTCTCCTGAGGACAGACACTGTCTATGGTTAGGTGAAAGCTAGAAGTGTCCTGTCTGCTCCATGTATGCTTGATGCATGTTTCCATCCGACACGAGCAATGATCCGGAGTTAGTTCATTAGTGGTGCTAAAGTTTACTTTTATTCTGCTGCGTATTTTCAGATCACGTTAAGAGTGTGCTAATCTCTATTTAGATCACGTTAAAAGTGTGCTAATCTCCATTAGTGGTATCAGAGCTTAAGGTTCTGCTCAGAGGTTGCTGCTCACAATGGCTTTGGAAGAAGGCGCCGCTACAAGTGGCATGATAAAGCTTGATTCTTCCAATTTCTCATTATGGAAGCCCATGATGAAAGACATCATTTACTGTAAGGATTTGTATGAGCCAATTGTGAAAGATAAGATACCGACCGGTGATAACCCACAAGTATAGGAGATCGCGTGTAGCCTTTTCGATAAGTAAGAGTGTCGAACCCAACGAGGAGCTAAAGGTAGGATAAGTATTCTCTCAAGTTCTATCAACCACTGATACAACTCTACGCACACTAAACGTTTACTTTATCTAGAAATAATACTAGACTACAATACGGGTATGAGAGATAGCTTTGCGAGATAATAAATACAAGAAAGTAAATGTTAGTGCTGCAGCAATAAATACACTAAGTAACCATATACTAACAGTACCATGAGTGTGGAAAAGTGGTGGTAATTGTGGTGGCTTTGTCCAAGATTAATTAGTGAAGGTACTTGGTTCATTGTCTTCGATGCAGTTTTCTATGTGGGAGAGGCTAAATATACATGCACTCCACTACTTGGGATTACAAGTACTATATGATTGGATTGTTAGAAAGCATCCGCAAATACTAACAATGCATTAAGGTTTCCCCAACCATAGCCTTAAGTTCAAGGTCCTCTTACTCCCATACGTGCAACTAATCGGTTCGCGTTCTCAGGTTTCTGTCACTCCGGCAGAACTTCCCCCGCTTCGTTACAAATACTACCAACCCTAGGGTGTTTGATCCATGCGCGCACAATATAATGGACACCAAAGGACAGCACCATATAGACATACAACTCTAATGAACCTCATGCATTCAATTAAGCAATCAAAAGACAAATAAACTACGGAAACATGATGTAAATCATAGGATAAATATTATAGCATCAAACACCATGTTTACATAGGACGGTACAGAGGTTTGTGGGAGGATGAACCACTGAATACAAGGAGGAGATGGTGATGGAGATGGCGGTGAAGACGGCGGAGA
Source organism: Poa pratensis (assembly GCA_947311845.1). Taxonomy (NCBI): domain Eukaryota; kingdom Viridiplantae; phylum Streptophyta; class Magnoliopsida; order Poales; family Poaceae; genus Poa; species Poa pratensis. The sequence goes on from CAMZMU010000068.1 coordinate 38,045,219, forward strand.
GGGGCAGCGCGGCGGCGCAGGGCGGCGGCGGCGCCGGCGGTGCGGGGAACTCCTTTCCCCGCCGCCGGCAAGCTTGGGGAGCGCCGCCCCTTAGCCTCCCTCCTTCATGGCTTCTTGGGAGCCCTCCCCCATGGAGATGGGATCCATGGGGGAGGCAAAAACGTGGCTTTTGGTGGCTGAAATTCGTGGGTGGAGGAGTCCTCCACGAATTAGGTTTCCTCCCTTTATATATCTTCTCGGATTTCCGTCACCCCCTTTTAGGGTTCCACCAAAACGGGCCTACAGGCCGCGTCCGAACTCCGATTGGGCTGATCTCGGGCTTAAAATCTTCGTATGGAAAATTGTGACAACTTTCGTAACAGCCAGGTCTCCATTAACGTCATCTTCGAGGGTCAAACTGGCAATCTTCGTAAAAAGTTCTCAGACAGATTTCAGGAAAGTCCCAATTCGACTCCAACAAGGTTTCCTCTTGTATTCTTGATAATTTCTACACATCAAAGAGTAAAACAAGAACATTGTGCACTTTTGCAACTATTAGTAGGTTAGTCCAAATAAATAATAAACTTAATATAAAACAAGTGCTAAAAGCATAAAAATGGCATGAAACAATCAAAAATTATAGATACGTTTTGGACGTATCAACATCCCCAAGCTTAATTCCTGCTCGTCCTCGAGTAGGTAAATGATAACAAAATAATTTTTGATTGTAAATGCTATGATCAGGTCTTTAACAATTGCATGATGTATGGATAATAAAACTTAGCAATCATGTTTCCTAATGAAAAGTATCAACGAACTAAGAGCTTATAACATGAAATTTATAAACATCAACAAGATTGTAATGACCATAATAAAGCATGATAGAGTGGTATCTCGCTTGCCCTTAATTGTGGAGCAAAACATAAATGCCAAGGCACCTCTGAAGTTCAAGTGAAGACTAGATATAGAGATATCAAAGATAAAAGCATCATGGTTATACCTCAATTAATCGTATTCTGGGACAAGCACATTACACTAAGAACGACAGCTATGCTCTCGAAGAAGTGCTCAAAGAAAGGATGGTGACTCAACATAAAAATAAAAGATTGGCCCTTCGCAGAGGGAAGCAGGGATTAACACGTGCTAGAGCTTTTTGTTTTAAAAACAGAGGTAAAAATGTTTTGAGAGGTGTTTGTTAATTGTCAACGAATGGTAGCGGGTGAGAACAGTATTCTACCTGTCAAACGGACTTTTAAGAGCGGCTCCCATGAAGGACGTTATTTCTACCAGCAAGGCAGATCATCCCTCTTTCTCTTTGGTTTACACACATTCAGGTATTTCACTGTTTGTCATTGCTTACTGATGAATCAGGGCAAAAGTGTGAAGAGAATTAATTGGTTAAAGTTGTAATTAATTGGGACTGGGCACCCCGTTGCCAGCTCTTTTTGCAAGTTATTGGATAAGCGGATGTATATGCCACTAGTCCAGGTGTAAAAGTCCATTTGACAAATAGAATAAAGAATAACCACACTAATTCCTCATGAGCTAGTAAACATTGACACAAAAAGAGAAATATTTTGAAGGTTTTAAAGGTAGCACATGCAAATTTACTTGGAATGGCTTGAAATACCATGCATAGGAATTTTTTGGTGGACTCTTTGGGATAACTTGGTTTTAAGGATTTGGATGCACGAGCAGCATTCCCGCTCAGTACAAGTGAAGGCTAGCAATAGACTGGGAAGCGACAACCACGAGAGCGATAACGGTCATAATCATGCTTGCGACAAAATAAAATTAACGGAGGCATAAAAACGATACTAAAACTCTGAGGCAAAATAGATCATCAAGGCTTAATTGACTTTTATTTTTCAGTCATAACATGTGTGAGCATGTGCCAAGTCGATTCAAGTGAATTATTCAGAGGAGGATACCACAATACCATACCATCTTATGAACAGGACAATGCATGTTGATATCAAAATAACATAATATGCACTATTAGCTAGTTGAGACTAACCATAAGAAAACATAAACTACTAAACAGTATTATTCACACATCATTTTTAAGTTTCAACAAGTAATCCATTAACCAAGTAAACATTGAAAACAGAGGATAAATAAAATATGTGACGATCCACTTATTAATGTAACTGGTGTTTGATGCTAAGATAAATAGATAATAAAATACAGCCGCTTCAAGTTTAGTTAAGTTCCTATGTTGCTCAAAAAACAAAGTTTAAAGGTTTGCAAACCGTGGGGTTATTGATGAAGAGGGATGCGGGGACATCCCCAAGCTTATGACTTTGGTAATTCTTCAATATTCCATAGTTTGGTGTTCCTTCATTCTCTGTGAAAAAACTTCAACACAAAAACTTTCCCATTCTTTTCTGCGGTTAGACATTAGTACAATAGATAATATTTCCCAAGTGCTACTATTAAACCAAATAAAATTTTGTTTTTAAGTTACAGAAAGGTTGCTTAAATGGCCAACTTATAAATGAAAGGTAAGAACCATTAAAAATCAAATGAAAACGAAAAGAGGCCACTCTTGCAACAAAAGTCAGAATCTGTCCAGAAAAACAGCAGCTGGAAAACGCAATTTTTAGGTGCACTTAAACATGCCCGAAATTTTAGCCAATTTTTGTACATGCAGAGGATTAGGTGCTACAACATCAGTAATTTTTCGTGATTTTTAGAGCTTCCAGTAAAATATGAAAAATCGCGCAATAAGCAGTAGATACCGAAAACAGAAAATCACTTTTTACATATGTATCAACTAAGCTAAATGGATAAAACTTGGTACTTTATTTTTGATAAACTAAGAAACCAGAGGCTAAGCAAGACCTAAACATGCTAGCTACAGCAAGGAAAACTCTAAATAAAAATCAAAAGTAAAACCCAAATAAAATTAAAATAAAGAACCAAACAAAGAAGCAAAACAAAAGAAAATATTTTTGTTATTTTGAATTTATAAGTGAAAGTAAAGAAGCAATCGAAACCAAATAAGGAGCCTAATAAAACTAAAGAAGGTAAAACCAAGACATATAAAAGCAATTATAATACAAGTTAAGACAATACATATCATGTGGACGGGTAATATAGAGTATGAACGAGACAACCTCATGTTAGTTGATGAATAGGGGGATGACTCGGGCATCCCCAAGCTTAGATGATTGTATCTTCTTGAATATGTTCTTGGGATGCACCTACACATCCCCAAGCTTGAGCTCTTGCGTCTTCTTATTCATCTCATATCACCATATTGATTAGATCTTATAAGCTACATCCACATAAAACTTCACAAAACTCATTAGTAGGGTTAGTACTCATTAAATAAAATCCACTCATGTTCAAGCATTGACAAGTTTTATAATTTTTACTCAACATTAGCCACTGTATATACTAAGGTGTTCATGATTTCCGTTGTCCGTCGAAAAACTAATGAAACTAACAACACCAAGTACAATATTGAATAAACAAAGAAATCTGTCAAAACTGAACAGTCCGTAAAGATGGCATTCAACGAGATAGTTAAGTAGCTCAAATCGAAAAACTTTAGTCTAATGAAAGAAAGATAATAATCTCAGGTTTATGCACAAAAATTTTCAAGTCAAAATACTATTCTGAGATTTATCACGATTTTATTTACAGAGAAGCACAAAATCTGTCTAAACAGAACAGTCAGTAAAGATCGAATTTTTCGACCTATCTACGTACCTTAAATCAGAAAAAGTTAGTCTAATGAAAGAAAGCTAATAAGCATCACTTTGCACTCAAGAAATTTCAGATCAAGATCACGTTCTGGTGATTTTAAACATTTAATACGGTGGAGCACAGAAAATCTGTTTCTGGACAGCAAAGTAAAACTATCAACTTTCAATTAACTAAAGACTATAATTAGCATTTTATTTTTATGTACAGAGGTATATACACAATATTTACAATATTTACATGTTTTTAATGAAAAGCTTCCATGGAAAGATTTGTTTTGGTTTCATAGGCATGAACACAAGTGTTCAAGGTCGACCCCCATTTAACCATTACTCATCTTTCCAATCACTTTTCTTTTTGAAAACGTTTTTAGATAACAACTACACCTAATTTTTTTTGTAATTCGCATTCCCTATCCATAGTAAGATAAAGAACAACTTAATACTGAAAATAAAAACTACTTAGAGATAAAGCAAACAAGTGCACACAAGAACATTAACCTACGCTATGGCTCCCCGGCAACGGCGCCAGAAAAGGTCTTGATAACCCACAAGTATAGGGGATCGCGTGTAGCCTTTTCGATAAGTAAGAGTGTCGAACCCAACGAGGAGCTAAAGGTAGGATAAGTATTCTCTCAAGTTCTATCAACCACTGATACAACTCTACGCACACTAAACGTTTGCATTATCTAGAAATAAAACTACTAGCAATACGGGTATGAGAGTAGTTTTGCAAGATAATAAATACAAGAAAGTAAATGTTAGTGCTGCAGCAATAAAATACACTAAGTAACCATATACTAACAGTACCATGAGTGTGGAAAAGTGGTGGTAATTGTGGTGGCTTTGTCCAAGATTAATTAGTGAAGGTACTTGGTTCATTGTCTTCGATGCAGTTTTCTATGTGGGAGAGGCTAAATATACATGCACTCCACTACTTGGGATTACAAGTACTATATGATTGGATTGTTAGAAAGCATCCGCAAATACTAACAATGCATTAAGGTTTCCCCAACCATAGCCTTAAGTTCAAGGTCCTCTTACTCCCATACGTGCAACTAATCGGTTCGCGTTCTCAGGTTTCTGTCACTCCGGCAGAACTTCCCCCGCTTCGTTACAAATACTACCAACCCTAGGGTGTTTGATCCATGCGCGCACAATATAATGGACACCAAAGGACAGCACCATATAGACATACAACTCTAATGAACCTCATGCATTCAATTAAGCAATCAAAAGACAAATAAACTACGGAAACATGATGTAAATCATAGGATAAATATTATAGCATCAAACACCATGTTTACATAGGACGGTACAGAGGTTTGTGGGAGGATGAACCACTGAATACAAGGAGGAGATGGTGATGGAGATGGCGGTGAAGACGGCGGAGAGGGGCAGCGCGGCGGCGCAGGGCGGCGGCGCCGGCGGTGCGGGGAACTCCTTTCCCCGCCGCCGGCAAGCTTGGGGAGCGCCGCCCCTTAGCCTCCCTCCTTCATGGCTTCTTGGGAGCCCTCCCCCATGGAGATGGGATCCATGGGGGAGGCAAAAACGTGGCTTTTGGTGGCTGAAATTCGTGGGTGGAGGAGTCCTCCACGAATTAGGTTTCCTCCCTTTATATATCTTCTCGGATTTCCGTCACCCCTTTTAGGGTTCCACCAAAACGGGCCTACAGGCCGCGTCCGAACTCCGATTGGGCTGATCTCGGGCTTAAAATCTTCGTATGGAAAATTGTGACAACTTTCGTAACAGCCAGGTCTCCATAAACGTCATCTTCGAGGGTCAAACTGGCAATCTTCGTAAAAAGTTCTCAGACAGATTTCAGGAAAGTCCCAATTCGACTCCAACAAGGTTTCCTCTTGTATTCTTGATAATTTCTACACATCAAAGAGTAAAACAAGAACATTGTGCACTTTTGCAACTATTAGTAGGTTAGTCCAAATAAATAATAAACTTAATATAAAACAAGTGCTAAAAGCATAAAAATGGCATGAAACAATCAAAAATTATAGATACGTTTTGGACGTATCAACCGGTGTCACGGATGAAGATTGGAGAGTGTTGAACAGAAAGGCAGTAGGTATGATTCGATTGTACATCAACCACAATATATTCCACCATGTTGCAAATGACACAAATGCGTATGAGAAGTGGCAGAAGTTGGAGTCAATGTATGAGTGGAAGACAGCTATGAACAAGGCCTCGGTTACAAGAGACTTGCAAAACTTGAGTACCGAGATGGCAGCAGTGTGATTGAACACTTGAATGTTTTCCAGTGCCATATAAACCAACTTTTAGCTATGAAGATCAACTTCGAGGATGAGGTGCAAGCATTGTTGCTGCCGAGTTCCATGCCCGACAGTTGGAACACACTTGTTGTGTCCATTAGCAATTCAGCTCCGGATGGGAAGCTGACTTTGGAGATGGTGAAGAATAGCATGCTGAATGAAGAAGCCAGAAAGAAGGAAAAAGGCGAGGCCTCCTCTTCTGATGCGTATGTGGCTGAATCCCATGGGAAGAATGATAACCGTGGACGTGGCCATGCCAGATTTCAGCAAGCCAAAGATAAATCCAGGGGGAGATCAAAGTCAAAACAGAGAAAAGGAATTACTTGCTTTTACTGTGACAAGCCGAACCACATAAAGAGTGAATGTAGGAAATACAAGAAAGATCTTGCTGAGGGAAAGGTTGTAAACAAGAACGAGCAAAAGGCAGAGAATGGTGTCGCCAATATTGCAGTATGTGAATAAGGTGAAGACTATCTAGTCATTGAAGATGAAGAATGCTATAGTGCCGTTCGTGATGATGCCATGAGTTGGGTTGTGGATTCAGGTGCGTCCTTCCACATTACATCACACAAGGAGTATTTCTCGTCCTACACCAGCGGTGTTACCGGCCAAGTGAGGATGGGAAACAGCGGTTCGTCAACCATTGTTGGCAAGGGCACTATATGCATTGAGACCTCCACAGGTTGCAGTTTGGTGCTCGATGATGTGAGGCATGTTCCCGATATTTGGCTGAATCTGTTGTTAGTGGGAAAGCTTGATGACATTCGCCATGACAGTTATTTTGGTGATGGAAAATGGAAACTCACCAAAGGCTCTTTGATTGTGGCTCGAGGAAGTAAGCAAGATAATCTCTATGTGACTAAAACCAAGCTATGCAATGAGATGCTGAACGTCGCCGAGAATGACACTTCGGCTGAGTTGTGGCACAAGAGGCTTGGGCATATGAGTGAGAAGGGCATGCACGCTCTTGCTCACAAGGAGTACCTCCCTGAGTTGAAAGGTACACTAGTAGGAAAAGGCCTTTTAGTGGCGCACCAAAAAGCCTTTCTGTGGCGCATGGTGGGTGCGCCACTAAATTCTCGCCACAAAAATATTATTTCTGTGGCGCACGGCCCATGCGCCATAGAAAAGTGCAAGATTCTGTGGCGCACCCCCAAGTGCATGCGCCACAGAAATATTTCTGTGGCGCACCCCACTACCATGCGCCACAAAAGTTTTTTTGAATTTCAAAAAAAGGCGGCCAGATCTAGATCTAGATCTAGATCTAGATCTGGCCGCCGGAATTTCAAAATTTTGCCGGAATTTGCCCGGAGCTCGTCGGAGGCCATGGTGCTCGTGGCCATGGCCGTAGGTGGCTTGGTCAGTGGTGGGTGGAGGATGGGGGACACCGGAGGTGGTGGAGGAGAGTCGCCGGAGTTGGTGGAGGAGGAGGAGGTCGCCGGAGTTGGTGGAGGAGGAGGAGAAGGTCACCGGAGTTGGAGGAGGAGGAGGAGGAGGAGGAGAAGGTCGCCGGAGTTGGTGGAGGAGGAGGTCGCCGGAGTTGGTGGAGGAGGAGGAGAAGGTCGCCGGAGTTGGTGGAGGAGGAGGTCGCCGGAGTTGAGTTGAAGTAGAGGTAGAGGAGAGAAGGGGAGAGGAGAAGTGGAGAAGAAGGGAGAGGAGAAGTGGAGGAGAAGTGGAGAAGTGAAAGGAGAGGAGAAAGAAGAGGAAGAAGAGAAAAGGGCGCCGGCGGCGGGATTCAAATTTCGAATCCCGCCCAAGAATTCTGTGGCACACCCACCACCGTGCGCCACAGAATTTTTTTTTCAATTTTTTTTTATTTTCTTGATTTTGTAGAAAAAATCTTCCTTTTGAAATAACTTTTTACTCTTTTGGAATTTGCCGATTCTGAGAAAACTTCACCGGGTAAATCGAGCTCCTTTTTTCTCGCGATTTTTTTGGTATATTAAATTTATTTTTTCGACGTCGTATGCAAAAGTTATGGCCGTGTCAATTTTTTTCGTTTTTTGCAAAAAAAAGGTCAAAATTCATATTTCAAAATTTCTACACCAACTAGACACTCAAACCTAACTACATGTCAAAGGATTTTATTTTTTGAATTTTTTATCATTTTCTTTTCTTGTTTGCAAAACTGAAAAGGAGATCCACTGGGGGGGTAGGCATGCGTGAGAGGAAAAAAATAATTCTGTGGTGCACCCACCTCCATGCGCCACAGAAATGTCATGTGCTCCATGCGCCACAAAAAATCACATTTCTGTGGCGCACCAGGCCATGTGCGCCACAGAAAGTCACATTTCTGTGGCGCACCTTGCCATGTGCGCCATAAATCGCACATGGCAAGGTGCGCCACAGAAATGTGACTTTCTGTGGCGCACCAGGACAGGTGTGCCACAGAATTTTATTTTTGTGGCGCATGGCTACTTGGTGCGTCACAAAAGTGATCCACAGAAAGGCAGTTTCCTACTAGTGGTATAACCTTGAAACCCTGTGAACATTGTTTTGCTGGAAAACAACATAGGGTTGCATTTCGTACACATCCGCCACGACGTGCGGAGAATGTTATTGATATTGTGCATACTGATGTTTGCTCCATGACCGAAAAATCACTCGGTGGAGCATTATACTTTGTGACATTCATTGATGACCACTCCAGACAAATATTTCTCTATGTGTTGAGAAACAAGTGGCAGGTGCTCGGCGTCTTCAAGGAATTCCATGCCAAAGTTGAGAGAGAAACTGACAGGAAATTGAAGTGCGTCAGATCAGACAATGGTGGTGAATACAGAGGTCCTTTTGAAAGGTATTGCAGAAAGTACGGTATCAGGCTTGAGAAGACTCCACCAAAGACACCTCAGCTCAATGGACTTGCAGAGAGGATGAACAGGACTCTCACGGAGAGGGTCACAGCTATGCTCTCACATGCAAAGTTACCTAATTCGTTTTGGGCTGAAGCTTTGATTCATGCTATGCATATACTAAACCTGTCCCCCTCAGTTCCTCTTGCAGGTGATATTCCTCAGAGAGTTTGGTCAGGGAAGGATGTATCATACAAGAATCTGAAGGTCTTTGGGTGCAAGGCATTTGTGCACATCCCGAGGGATGAGAGAGCCAAGCTTGATAGCAAGACAAAGCAGTGCATCTATCTCAACAGTCCAACCGATGAGTTTGGATATAGATTGTGGGATCCAGTCAAGAAGAAGACTGTGCGCAGCCGAGATGTGGTGTTCATTGAAGATGAAACAATCAAAGATATTGGTAAACCGGAGAAGCCGAAGACTACCACACCTCAGGTTGTCCTAGATCCAGTGAACCCTCCCCTAGTCCATGACAATCATGGGGGAGATGATGATGATGTTGAAGATGGTGATGTGACTAATCAAGGCAGTACAAGTCAAGGACATGAACAGCCATCAGATCATGATGATGAGAGTCACGGTGATGATAATCCACCAGATTCCCCACCACCACCAGAGCAGCAGTTGAGAAGAACTGGGAGAGATCAGAAACCTTCCAGCAAGTATCCTCCAAATCAATATGTGTTGATGACTGATGCGGGTGAGCCCTCATGTTATGAGGAAGCACTGTCTGACGAGCACAAGAATGAATGGTCAGAAGCCATGCAGGACGAGATGAAATCCCTGTATGAGAATGACACCTTCGATTTGGTGTCTCTGCCAAAGGGAAAGAAAGCACTCAAGAACAAGTGGGTGTACAGAGTGAAGACTGAAGAAAATAGCTCACATCCAAGATATAAGGCTAGATTGGTTGTGAAAGGTTTTAGTCAGAAGAAGGGAATTGACTTCGATGAAATATTCTCTCCAGTGGTCTAGATGTCTTCGATCCGAGTTGTGCTTGGCATGGCCGCCTCCATGGACTTGGAGATTGAACAACTTGATGTGAAGACAGCATTCTTGCATGGTGACCTAGAGGAGGAGATATACATGGAGCAGCCAGAAGGATTCATGGTTGCAGGCAAGGAGCACCAAGTGTGCATATTGAAGAAGAGCTTGTATGGCTTGAAGCAAGCTCCTCGGCAGTGGTACAAGAAGTTCGAGTCATTCATGACTGAGCTTGGATACCGTAAAGCACAACCTGATCATTGTGTGTTTACAAAGAGGTACGCCGAGGGTGACTTCATTATTCTCTTGCTATATGTCGATGACATGCTGATTGTTGGAAATAGCACAAAGAGGATTGCTCTTCTCAAGAAGGCATTGAGTAAATCATTTGCCATGAAGGATTTAGGACCAGCTAAACAAATACTTGGCATGAAGATCTCCCGTGATAGATCAAAGAAGCTGCTTTGGCTCTCACAGGAAAGATACATTGAGAAGGTACTTGAAAGGTTCAATATGAAAGACGCAAAGTCTGTTACCTCTCCACTTGCAGGCCATCACAAACTGAATTCAGAACAATGTCCTGTCAGCAAGAAGGAGAAAGATGAGATGAGTAGAGTACCATACCAATCTGCTGTGGGCAGTTTGATGTATGCCATGATGTGCACTAGGCCAGATATTGCCTATGCAGTTGGAGTTGTTAGCCGGTTCATGACAAATCCAGGTGAAGCTCACTGGAATGCAGTGAAGTGGATTCTCAGGTATCTCAAAGGTACTTCTAGATCGTGCTTATACTTTGGAAGCGGTGATCCTGTATTGAAGCCTATACAGATGCAGATTATGCTGGTGATGCAGATTCTAGGAAGTCTACTTTTGGTTACCTGATGACTTATGCAGGGGGAGCAGTGTCATGGCAATCAAGATTGCAGAAATGTGTGTCCCTGTCAACCACAGATGTTGAGTACATTGCAGCGGTTGATGCTTGCAAGGAAGTGCTTTGGATGAAGAACTTCTTGCAGGAGCTGGGAATGAAGCAAGAGAAATATGGTCTGTTCTGTGATAGTCAGAGTGCTATCTACCTTGCCAAGAATTCAAGTTTGCACTCTCGAACCAAGCACATTGATGTGAGATATCATTGGATTCGAGATGTTGTGAATTCCAAGATGGTGCATCTTGAGAAGATCCATACCGACAAGAATGGTTCGGATATGATGACCAAGACATTGCCAAGTGAGAAGCTACTTGTATGCTGCAAGGTAGCAGGCATGGCGATGCTCCCCACATGAGTTGGAGGGGAGATTTGTTGGGTATCCTCCTCATGTGGGATGTGAGGAGATGACCTTATGAAGCCTTTTAGGCGGCCCAAGCTGGTGCAGAAGCCCACTACCCATTAGGGTTATGACCAAGGGTCATTTTGGACTTTGCACATGATGGATGGGGGATGTTAACCCTCCAGCCAGCCACCACCAAGAGGTGTGACGAAAATCCAGGATAGCCTCCATTGAAGAAGAAAACCAAGAGAGAAGGGAAGAGGAAGAAGTTGAAGGAAGAAGCTTAAATCAAGCACGGGCTCTGCCCACAAGGTTGTGAAGTCAAGATCCACTACCTTGTCTCCTTCAAGTTGTGATTCCACCATCTTTGGTGAGATTGTTCCATTCACTAGATCTTGTGCCCCAAATCTTGTTGTAAGAGATCCCCTAGTGCTCTCTAGGGAAGAACCTGTTGTATCCCGCTCTGATAATAGTGGAAGAGATTTGGGTGGCTTCGGCCCGTGGTTTTTCCTCTCATGTTGAGAGGTTTTCCACGTAAAAGGACTGATGTCTCTGTGTGTTGATTTCTGCTGCTGTTTTGCTGTTCTGAGAGTTCTCTACATACCATAGACACTGTCTACGATTTGGTGCGAGCTTCTCTCCTGAGGACAGACACTGTCTATGGTTAGGTGAAAGCTAGAAGTGTCATGTCTGCTCCATGTATGCTTGATGCATGTTTCCATCCGACACGAGCAACGATCCGGAGTTAGTACATTAGTGGTGCTGAAGTTTACTTTTATTCCGCTGCGTATTTTCAGATCACGTTAAGAGTGTGTTAATCTCCATTAAGTGTTAATTGGTCGAACCAGTTTTCCCAACAGGATAAACTGGGTCGTCGTCGATTATACTACTCACTCTGTTCAGTAATGTAAAATGTTTCGGCAAGTTAATTTGGAGAACACATGTGTTTCAAACAAAGGGCCGGGAATTTGTATTTTCGGGTGCGTTTCTTGTTTGTCTATATAGATGCACCAACAGTTCGGTGAGCGATCCTGTTGTCGACAGGAATAGCTGCATTGATTTGGTCCATCTGGAAGACCAGAAATGGAGCCTGTTTCGATGGAGTCTATCCACAGGATCCCTCTGTAGTTATATCTCAGACAGCTCACTTTATCTCTTTCTGGGCCGATTTGCAGAAACCAAATCTTCAAACCTCCAACGCAGAGGAGCAAGAATGCTAACTCTGGTGGCGGCTGATTTTTTCCATAGGAGGCAGGGATGGGGGCCGTTGGTGCTCCACATCGCAGATGCCTGACAAAACATAAAAATAGAGCAGTTGGAAGAAGAAAACTCTGGAGTTGGTGCCTACTCTGTCAGTGGTGTTAGAGATAGTTTCAGTAGTGTTAAGTAAAAACTCTGTCTCTCGGTTTATGTTCAGAAGTTTGTTATGCTTTATTGTAAGGTTCTTTTAGGTTATGCTGGTAGGTTTTGGAGGTTTAGTCTCTCTTGTGCTGGTGGTTGTGCATGTTGCACGCTGGCAAAGGGTCTTTGTGGTTGTCTACCGACTGGTGAAGCTCGGGGCACGAACCTATATATTTCAGAACTCTGTATTATCAGTTTCAATAAAATGAAATTGGGAGCGGGGCTCCTTTCGGTCTACAAAAAACAGTTCGGCGAGCTCTAGTGATCACGCGAGAGAACGGGTTCAGTGACATTGTTCTAGTGTCGGACTGCCTGTCGCTGATCAAAAAGATCCTTTCCCAGGAGAGAGATCGTTCATTGGTGGGTCCGGTGGTGAGTGATATCAAGAAACTCGCGGAGGACTTCTCAACCTGTATCTTCAAGCATTCTAGCAGGAAAGTTAATGTCGTAGCTCATCTTTTAGCCCGTAGTAGTGTGCTTTCAATTTGTAATCTCTCGTTTGATGTTGTGCCAGAGTATATCCGGCAAGAACTCTGTAATGATGTGCCTTAATCAATAAAGTCGCGAATTGTATAAAAAAAGTTGAACTTTCAGATACGGACCCCCATTCTCATTCCCATATCAGATCATCATATACTTTTTTTTCAGACTCAGATCATCATATACTAACGTATCATACTCACCACCATATACCAAATATCGTCATGGGTCACAATCTTACAACACACGCGCAACAGGTACTTTTTTTAGAACCATGCAGGAGCGCTGCATGTATTATATAAGAGAGAAAAGAAAGCCGAAAGAAACGGCCGAAGTCATACAGAGACGCGCAACAGGTACTTGTGCCGTATGTACACGATACAACACCCTAGAGTAAATAGTAGGGCAAAGGAGTCCATGAAAAGCGTTTTCCACTGCAGGAACAGCGCATTCTTGCGGCCAGTCGGCCACCAACATCTGATTTGTCGGCGTCGATCAATCACCCAGAGAAACAGAGCAACTATCTCGATGGTCCCTCAAGAATGCGCTATGTCAAAAGTCGAAAAGCACATTGAGAAACAAGAAAGATATATCCATGTGTGACACTAATCATACTAAATTGGTCTTTTTTCTCTCCCCCGCAATTGCTTTTTGTCTTTTTTGAACATGGGTGGGTAACTCTATACGCTTTTAGGAGGAGAGCCTCGCGTGTCAATTTTGCATTTTTTTCCTTTTTGTGAAACTAATCATGCTAAATTTGTCCTTTTTTGTTTCTCAATGTGTATTTTTATTTTGGACTTAATTTTATTTAACGGTGTAGACATATTTCTTGTGAAAATTTACAATTTTTCTCAATGAGATCGGATCTTCCTCTCTTCCTTTGCATTTTCTCTTTCTCTTCATGTTGATGATCGTAGCTCAGAGCCTGGGCTAGCGTTTTAAGCTCACGAATCTTCCTTAGAACCTCCTGATCTTCCCCTTCCTGTATTTGATCGTGCTACTGCTGCTAGAGTGGATCTGCTATGAGACCTTAGTGCTGTTTTACTCTTGATTGCAACCTATTTGTGTTTATGCGTGAAAGACTCCGAAGTAGTCACTATGTTCTTGTTTACTGTTGTTTGGATAGGAATCATCTAAAACTGTGATCCTTGTTCGTTTGAGTTCTTGATCTTAACCTCAAGGTTGTTTAGTTGCAGCTCTAGAGATTTCTTCTAAGTCAAAAGCTTTAATCCCTGTGGAGAACACAATTACTTGACCTGTCTTCTTGCTTCATCAGAGGTGAGTGAGATTTAGCTAATTCTCAAGCGACTAAGAATTAGCAAATCCAAAAAATTATAGTATAAAAGAAACGATATTTGATGCATGAAATGGAAAAATTCTTGAAAACATGGAAGATTTGATTAGCCACAAGCTAATCTAAATTTAATTAATACAAAATGTTCATATATTTAACCGCTAAAAATTGATGATGTGCAAAATTGTATGGCTAAAAGAATTTATAAGAGGAATAGCTTGCATGTGTGGATGAATATCCACAATAAATATGGAATAACATGAATAAATGAATGTCTCGAATAGTGAATAATGTGGTGATGACATAGATAAATGAATGACTCAAATAGTGAGTGATGTGGCCACCTTGTATGTAGAGATAAACTAATTTAAGGCATGTTAGTGGGGTTTTGTGTCATAAGAAGTATAGATAGGCTGCAATGTGTCGTATCAAGACGTCGCTCAAGCGGCATCGTGGAGACAACAGACTCGACAAGGGGTGTGACCGCTCTGTGGCGCAAGGACCCCGGAGCAGCGGCTCCGAACAAGGCATCATCAGCGTCCCCTGCATCGAGGATGACTAGCCAGGGAGGACTCCTTGTGGCTATATCTGGGTGTGGCGGATCATGTGATCTATCTCCAGCGTTGATGGCAGTGTTTTATGCGGGAGAACCGCAGCCCTTCGGGGTCGACGGATAGGAAGTCAGGGCGGCCAGATGATGGCAGTGGCATCGACATTGTAGTTAGTGGCGAACTAGCCGGCTGCGGGTTCAAGGTGGTGTGGCTGCCGGTGAAAACCTCGCCAGCTTCGGTCATTGCGGAAGATGGCGTCGCATTTGCGTCATCAACTTGTCAAAGGCATCACTGCTGCATCTCTCGTCTTCCTGTATGTGCTTCTCCTTGGGACACCCTAGATCTGGGTCTCCCGGATCGGACGTTACGGTGCGGGGCGCCGTTCTCCCTCCCCCGGGCATCGATTTTGGAGGAGGTGCTGCCTGGAGGGGTTTTCAGGTCGAGAGGCGCCGTGTTCCGCGTTGAAGACAACTAGTCTCGGCGGCATGGCGCAATAAGGGTCTTAAAGGCAGACGTGTTATGGATGGAAACGCACGGGGCGGTGGCGTCAACAGCAGGCCTGGCAAGGTCATTGCATTGCATTAATCCATGTCATGAAGATGGGTTCACGGAAGACGTCGGCGGCAACTTCTGTAGTGTGCACATTCCTCCAGTATCTCACTGGCAGTGCACGCTGAGGGTCTGCTGGACCGGTACTTCGGTTTTAAATGATGTGTGCATGGAAGGCGAGTGGGCGTCGGAAAACCCCCTTTCCCCTCTGCCTCCCGTGTCGCTCCTCTGGGGCGACACCGGGGGCCTCCCAAACCCTAGCCCGCCGCCGGCCACCTTCCTCTCTCTCCCTCACCTCGCCGCCACCAGAGACAGCCGCCGGGCAAGCTCGTCGGCTCGCCGAGGATGGTGGCGGCGCGGATCTCGCCGCTCCCCGCGTGGAGGGCTTCGAAAGCCGAGGTGGTGGCCTCGGGTGGTGTGGCGGCGCTGGCTCTGCGGCGAGCAGCATGCGCGTCATGCTGGTCCATCTCCCTGGCTGTGTGGGCGGCGTGGAGATGGTGGGCGTTGGCCATGGTGCGGCGCCGCGCCGGTGGTTCCGTGGACCAGATCTGAAGATGGCGTCTTGCTCTCGTGCGTCCCACCTACCGGAGCTGATGTCTGGTGGCCTCCGGCCGCCGGATCTGCTGCGGGCTATGGTGCTGGAGGTGGGAGTTGAGGTACGGAGAAATCCTTGGCTGGCCTGCCAGCCGCGACGGTGGCGACGCATGTGGGCGCCGTCCTCCTCCTTGGAGGCGCTGTCGAGGTACCTTCATCCCCCTCCCGCCCCCATCTCGTTACCCGGGTGAAAACCAAATCCCTGATTGGGCGGCAGCGGCGCTATGGCGTCGTCCCCTTGCTGAAGGTGCCGCCTTGGGTGAATTGGGGGTGTGGGTTTGTAGAGCAGTAATCCAGCGCCGAAGTCCGAACCTTGCTGGCGTCCGAGCCCTGGGTTTGCTCCCTGCTTCTTGTTTTGGTTGCATCTGTTCGCTCTTGGTGCCCGCGCTCGCCGGAGGATCGTTGCCCTCGTACCTGGGCAGGGAGAGGAAGGGTCCTCTCCCCCGCTTGGAGCGCGGTCGCGAGGCGGCAGGAGCACGGTGCTCTTCTTTGCAGGTGGTTCTCAAACTCAGTTGCCGTTGCAGTTCTTCGTCGACGCATCTTCTCTTCGCCGGCCTCGTCCAGCAGCTTTTCTCTTTGTGGGTGGATCCGTGGATGGCGACAAGACAAGGTGAGCTAGGTGCAGCGAGCGGCCGGGCTCTGTTTCAGGTGAGGGATGGCCGGGTTCCTGACCCACTCTATGCTCAGGGTGAGCTTCTCCACTGTCGGCGGTACGGCGCCCTTCGAGCCAGGGCGAGGGGGCAGGGGTCCCTCTCCGGCCATGGAAGAGTGTGGTTAGGCAATGGTGTTTTCCTCCTGGTGTAGACGGCGTCGACCATTGTGCTGTTTTCGACCTCAACCTCCTTCGTCGCTCCCTGGTGCTTCGTTCATGATAGAGGCATCGATGTCTACAGCTGGGCTTTGTCATGTTTATGCTTCTGTTTGTTGTAGTCTCTTTGTGTGCAAGCTGTTTAACAGCATCTATGTAACAAAACCTGCCGTTGGGGCTTTATTAATTTAAAGCTGGGCACTTTGTGCCTTGTATCTAAAAAAAATGATGTGTGCATGTCAGAGGTTTGGGAAAATGGCCCTGATCATGGCCATGCCCATCATCAATCTTATTCTTGTAGGTGTAGCGACACTTGTCGTGAGAAGGTGGTCTTGGCATGACGAATGTCTTATTTTGTAAGTCTTTGTTGTATAATTTAATTAAAAATATATATGCATTATTTTGATACTTAACCTCCATGTCGAGAAAAAACTGAGCATGTACTTATCCATCGGTCTATTTTGTCCTATACTGTGTGTACTTTTGGTTTCGCTGCTCTGAGTCTAAATCCTCCGGCCGGCGTGGAAGGAATAGGGTGGCCCGGCGTGCAGGGAGTAGGCCGTGGAGGTCCGATTCCTAATAGGCATGTACCTTATCCAGGTCCGATTCCTAATACGCATGTGTCAAGTATCAACGACGGTTTGAGAATCCGTTTGACCAGGCGAACCAGTCCGAGTCGGAGCCCTGTCCCGATCAATATAAGCAAAGGAAGCACCATACATTGATGATCTACAAAGCAATCTGGGTCTCTTTCACGACGAGCACAAGAACAAGGCACGAAACGATAACCCTAGAGCAAATCTGCCCGAGGATGGACATGGTCGAGCACGGCTGGTCGTTGCGGCTGAAAAGTGACCAGGGGATCAGGGTTGCCCCGGGGTCCAAGGCGTCCAGCGAGACCCTCTGTGTCACCGACGTCTTCCTCGTCGACCCGGAGAGGGCCGCCGGCCATGGCGTCCTGGCCGCTTGCCTCGAGATCGGCACGCTGAGCCTCGTGCTCGCGGAGCTGTCGTCGGAGAATCCCCGCGAGGTGCTGCAGACCCCGGTGGTGCTGGACGAGGAGTTTTGCTTTTACATGATGTGGGAGGGAGGCGACGCCGACGCCGACGCGGTCCTCGTCCAGTTCCAAGGTTACGCTCGGCCGTCACCCAACATAAAGGAGGAGGACGACGAAGAGGATGGCGGTGACAGGATCGACGAGGAGGACGGCGAAGGCCAAGAAGAGGATGGCGAAGATGCGACAGGTTCCGACTACGATGAGGACGAGGGGATGTCCTTTGGAGGGCCGGCGCCGCCAGGGTTCGCCTTCGGCGCGGAACACTCTGGACAGGTTGCAGCACCTGAAGCATCAGTCTTGCGAATCTTTGTGATTGTCTATGTGATGGCGATGGTCGCACTGTTCGTGTGTGTTTTCTTCTTCGGTGGATGAACTGGCCCGTGTTTTCATGATGCTATTAATTGTAACAAAATCATTGTGTTCAGTCGAAAGGGAAATTGTATGTTCGGTTATGCAGTTCCTTTTTTTTCTCGCTCGTTGGTGAATAGCATAGCAGCTGTGTGCATCAACAGCTGACGTCTTGAACTTTCAGATATTGTGTTCAATTCCCAAATCAGATCCTTGTAAATCCTACAATACACACAATCTGCACACCACCATAAACCAAATGTCATATGAGCTCACACATCACAAGTTCACAACACATGCACAAGTACTACTAGTGCCATATGCACCTGTCAGTACTACTGTACCAATGTAAACTGCATCACAAACTCCTACGGCGATATACTGCACTGATGGATCACCCGGAGCAACAGAACCACCGTCCCGCGCCGCCACCGCCGCGCCGTTCGGCAGGACCATCCCAGCGGGACGACTCGGCCGCACCTTCACCAGTCTCTCGGCTGCCAATTACAAACGCATCACATGCACGCGGCTGTTCAGTCAAGCAGCTGATCCATCGATCGATCGACGATGTTACAGAAATTAAGTGAGCAGGGAACCAGAAGTCCAGAAGTGTGTCAGTACTCAGTGCTTACCCAGCTCGTAGAAGAGCTCGCCGACGTTCTGCGCCGTCTTGGCCGACGTCTCCACGAAGAAGAGGCCGTTTCGTTCCGCGTACTCCAACGCTTCCTGCAGTCAGAAGCAAACAGAGATGATGGATTTGACAGATGGAGCATTGAGGCTCTGAATTTTCACTTCTCTTTCCTGCAGAAATGTTGGGAACTCGTGCATGTACCTGTGTCCCGACCTTCCTCTTCTCTTCTAAATCAACCTTGTTGCCCACCAACGCCATCACCAAATGTGGATTACCTTCTTGGACATGCACAAGTTCTTAGCACTGAAATCCAGTTGTGTAAGGTGCTAGACTACTCTCACAAGGATTGGAACACTGATTTGGGATCGAATCACAGGAATTAGGGTTCCTTAGCTCACCTCCCAACCACCCCCGAGCTGATTCAGATACATACGGCACTATCGTCCGGTTCTTCCGTTCGATATTCGCTAACTTGCAAGAAAGGGAAACTAGATGCTTAAGTAGACACGGCGCAGCCTGGGATCACGTGCTCCAGGTGTTGGCGTCCAGCAGCTGGGACGGCCTCCTCATCCTCTTGGGCCTGGCGTCTGCGAGTCCTGGGCCTTGGGCCGGTGGCGCCGTGTCGGTGTTGCAGACGGGCGAGGTAGGGTCACTGACAATTCCCCCCCCCCCCCCCCCCCCCCCCGAATCCTGCTTGGGGAGGAAACAGCTGGCGCAGCTGCTCCAGGTCTTCCCATGTCGTGTCGCCGTCCGTTTCGCCACTCCACTGCACCAGGACCTGAGGGAAGGAGCGAAGACCTTGTTGACGCACTCGGCGCTGAAGAACTTGGACCGGAACTTTGAAGACGTCGTCAGGTGCAGGCAGGGACGCCGAAACTTGCGGACGAGGGCCGATGCAGGGCTTGAGTTGCGAGACGTGGAACACGGGGTGCACTCTGCTCGCCGGCGGCAAGTCCAGCTTGTACGCCACCATGCCGATGCGTTCCACGACGCGGAAGGGCCCGAAGAACTTGAAGGTCAACTTGTGGTTTGCACGCCGTGCAACGGACTTCTAAATGTATGGCTGAAGGCGCAAGAACACCTCGTCTCCCACGGCGAACTCGCGCTCGGTGCGATGCTTGTCTACCTGGTGCTTCATGCGCTGCTGCATGCGAGCCAGATGTTGACGCACAGATGCAAGCACCACCGGCCGTTCCTGCAACCATTCTTGCACATCGACAGAAGCAATCTTATCGGAAGCAGAGATACCAAAGTACCTGGGTTGGTGACCATAGAGGAGCTCGAAAGGAGATTTGCCAAGCGAAGCATGCCAATTCGTGTTGTACCAATGCTCACACAGAGACAACCATTTGACCCAATGGTGTGGGTGCGAACTGATGAAGCATCGCAAGTAACAATCAATGGACTGGTTCTCGCGCTTTGTTTGCCCATCACTTTCAGGGTGATTTGCAGTGTTGAGCTTCAGCTGAGTGCCAGTTGCACGAAACACTGACTGCCAGAAATGACTAGTGAAGACAGGATCACGGTCAGACACCAAAGCCTCAGGCATGCTGTGGAGCTTGAAGATGTTATCGACGAACAGCTCAGCAACTTTAGTGGCAGTGTATGGGTGACGCAGCGGCAGAAAATGCGCATACTTTGTCAGCTTATCAACTACCACCAAGATGCATGCAGTTGAAACCACGCGACGGCGGCAGGCCATCGATGAAGTCCATGGTGGCCACCTCCCATGGCGCTGACGGAATCGGCAATGGCTGCAGTAATCTAGCTGGCGGCAAGCGTTCCGGCTTAGCCTGTTGGCAGACATGGCAAGCACGCACATACTCCTTGATCATCTGCTTCATAGCTGGCCAACTGAACAGCGAAATCATGCGACGGTATGTTACCGGGAACCCAGAATGGCCGCCTTGTGGACTGTCATGAAACGCAACAATGATTTGTTGTTTCAGAGCAGGATCTGCACCAACCCAAATGCGGTTCTTGTAACGGAGTATGCCTTGGTGCAGGGTAAATCCACTGACAGCAGAGGAATCCACCGCGAGCTGCTGCAGGATGTGCTGAGCATGCTCATCATTCTCATAACTGTTGATCACCGAGGTCAACCAAGCAAGTTGCACTGTAGACATTGCAAAGATTGCCGAGCTAGTAGGTGGCTTCCTGGATAAAGCATCAGCGGCGCCATTTTGTATACCCTTCTTGTACTGTATCGTGTAATGTAGTCCCATAAGCTTCGTCAGAGCTTTCTGCTGCCACTCAGTATGCAAGCGCTGATCAGCTAGATGCGTCAAGCTCTTGTGATCAGTACGGATCAAGAACTCACGCAACTGTAAGTAGGGACGCCATTGCTGGATGGCAAGAAGAATGGCCAGGTACTCTCATAAACTGACAATCCGCGGTTGCGCGGGCCTAGTGCACGGGTCACATAAGCAATGGGGTGACCTCTTTGCGACAACACTGCGCCAATTCCCACATCACATGTGTCAGTATCAATAACAAACTGCTGGGTGAAATCCGGCAAGGCTAAGACAGGAGCAGATATCAATGCTTGCTTCAATACTTGGAAAGCAGTTTCAGCTTCAGGAGTCCAAGTAAAAATCGCTCCCTTCTTCAACAAATCAGTCAAGGGTCACGCTATGATTGCATAGTACTCAATGAACTTGCGGTAATATCCAGTGACTCCCAGTATACCACGCAGATCCTTCAGATTCAGTGGCCTAGGCCAATTAGCTATTGTCTCAATCTTGGATTTATCTGTGGCGACACCCTCCGCAGAAACCACATGCCCCAAATAAGCCACACTCTGCTGTGCAAAAGCACACTTCGAGAGCTTGACACGCCACTGGTCCTTGTGCAAGATTTCAAGCACTTGTCACAGATGCTGGAGGTGCTCCTCATAGGACTTGCTATAGATCAGGATATCGTCAAAGAAAACAAGGGCGAACTTGTGCAGCACCGGTGCTAATGTAGCATTCATGGCGTGCTGGAACGTCGCCGGTGCCCCTGTGAGACCAAATGCCATTACCTTGAACTCATAGTGCCCATTGTGTGTCTGAAATGTTGTCTTGTGCTCCTCATCTGCGCCAGACGAATCTGATGGTAACCTGCCTTGAGGTCGAGCTTCGAAAACCATTTGGCACCAGCAAGCTCATCGAGCAATTCATCTATCACCGGCAGTGGGTACTTGCCTTTGACTGTCAAGGCATTCAATGGTCGATAGTCAAATACAAGGCACCAAGCACGCTCTTCCTTCTTGACCAAGAGAACAGGTGCTCCAAAAGCACTGTGCTCGAGCCACTCTTTTATCTAACGTTCAATTTCATCCTTCAGTTCTGGGGCTACACGGTATGGCCTGATAGAGACAGGACGGGCACCAGGAATCAGCGGTATGTGGTGATCGAACTGCCTGCGCGGTGGCAAACCCTTGGGAGCTTCAAAAACAGATGCAAATTCAGACAAGACCACCTGAACTTCTGGTGCAACAACTGTTTCCACCTTGTCAAATTATTGCATGAACTGTAATTCGACCAAGGCATGAGTACAGTGGCGAGGCTCATCACCATGTAAAACCACTTGTCGACCTTCATAGTGGCAAGCAATCCACCCTTGCTCCCAATGTGTGAGCATCGGGTTGTACTTGCCCAACCAGTCCAGTCCAACAATGCCATCATAACTGCCAAGTTCCAGGACACGAAAAGTATCAGTAAATGTAGCACCATCAGCAGTCCATTCGAGAGGAGGAAAACAGTCAGTGCCATGCAGGAAGGAGCCGCCAGCAACTTGCACCGTTACAGGAGAGGCCAATGGAACTGATCCTGTCAGCAATTGTGCTCGATTTTTGTCAATGAAGCAAGAAGAACTACCCGAGTCCACCAAAAACAGGAACTGCTGCCCTTGCACTTGTACTTGCAACTGCATCGTGCGAGGAGCTGGTTTACCAGGCTCTAGAGCTGCTGCCGAGAGCACCATCATATTGATCTGTGCAGATTGCTCAGAGACGGGCGAGTCACAGTCTGTGTCATCAGAAAGTTGCATGAAATCCACCATTTCCTGAACCACATGTAAGGAGATTGTGGGACTGCACTGATGCTCTTTGCTATATTTTTCTCCACAGGTAAAACATAAACCCTTTGCCCTTCTGTACTCCTTCAAGCTGTTCCACTTATCACGGCTGGTTGCACGCTGCTGTTCTGCAGAACGCTTCTCTTCCACCGACTTAGAAATCCATTTGGATGGAGGCGATGGCAGCTGAGACGGTGGTGAAAAGGAGGAGGCTTGGCATGCACCGGAGACAGGGGACTGCTATTGAGTGGCATTTCTCCATCACCAAGCTCCTCATACAACAGGGCCAGAGTATAAGCAGTTTCCAAAATGGCTGGCTGCTGAATTGCAACTAAGACATGAACATCTGGCTTTAACCCATCAAGGAAACGGGTGGTATAATGCACCTGATCAGGGTGAGGCTCATACGCTGCAATTTGATCCACGAGCTGCGAGAACCTCTGAACATAATCATCGACAGTTGTCTCCTGAAAAATATGAAACAGCCTTCTGACCAAAATCTGGTGCTGGTTACGACTGAATCTAGCCAGAACTGCAGTGGAAAATTCAGACCACGGAGAATCAGGTGACTGCTGCAAGTATGATTCCAACCAAGTTGCGGCCGCGCCCACGAACAAGGAATATGCATAGGAGGTCCACAAATTAGCCGGCGTCTGCCATCGCTTGAAGTACTCCTCGCACCGGATTTGCCATAGTTTCGGGTTGGCACCATCAAATTGCGGTAGTGGAGCATGGTAACCAGGAGACAAGTGATCAGTAGATTGCTGTGGTGGCGCACGCGGATCTATCTGAAGAGAAGGAAATCGGCCGAAATTGTTACCTCCGACCGGAGGAGACTGGTTAGCACCATGAGACATCCCCCGGTGCTGTTGCGGTGTGCCGTGCCATGAAGGGCTGTTGACGCCGCCATCCAGATCGCGCTGGAGCGACGACGACGCGCGGTCTGCCGTAGCGCCCGGATCCGGCCGTGGCAGACGCGCTGCGAGCGCTGAGATCTCCGAGCTCAACGACTCCTTGGCCGTGCGCAGATCGGTACCGATCGAGGTCTTGACGCCTCCAGATCCGTCTGCACGGAGTGGATCTGCTTGTCCGTGTCGCGGACGAACTGCCGCACCGCCTCGACGGTGTCCTTCTTGTAGTCGACGAACCGCTTGTCGTACTCCTCCGCCGTGGTCGAGCGTAGAAGCTCGTAGATCGAGCGAGCCTCCAGCGTGAGATTTTCCATAACCTCCGAGCGAACGCGAGACGAAAAACGGGTGGGGTA
The DNA here is from genome assembly GCA_947311845.1 of Poa pratensis. Lineage (NCBI taxonomy): Eukaryota > Viridiplantae > Streptophyta > Magnoliopsida > Poales > Poaceae > Poa > Poa pratensis. Next base: position 38,069,336 of record CAMZMU010000068.1, read on the forward strand.
CAAGTGGTTGGGGATCTCCAGAACGGCTCTGAATACCAGATGTAAGGTGCTAGACTACTCTCACAAGGATTGGAACACTGATTTGGGATCGAGTCACAGGAATTAGGGTTCCTTAGCTCACCTCCCAACCACCCCCAAGCTAATTCAGATACATACGGCACTACCGTCCGGTTCTTCCGTTCGATATTTGCTAACTTGCAAGAAAGGGAAACTAGATGCTTAAGTAGACACGGCGCAGCCTGGGATCCTCTTGGGCCTGGCGTCTGCGAGTCCTGGGCCTTGGGCCGATGGCGCCGTGTCGGTGTTGCAGACGGGCGAGGTAGGGTCGCTGACAAGTTGAATTACGGGAGGGCCGGATGACAGTTTCAGAGACGAAAAGCAGAGTGTGTTCTTGGATCCAAACCGAACCAGTACGACGAGATGGAAGTACAGAAACGTAATGTGTGCTTGGCTTCTTTCTTACCTTGTCTCTGGAGCTCATCCACCCACATCTTTGCTCGGATGTAAGAATCCTGACGCCCAAGCGAAAATATCGAACAAATTAACGATTGAACTGAAATATTTTGTTTCGCAACAGGAACCACTAACGGCAGAGAAGAGAACATGTCACTCACCGTGCTCGTGATGTCGTAGACGATGGCGGCGGCAGCGGCCCCGCGGTAGTACATGGGGGCGAGGCTGTGGTACCGCTCCTGGCCGGCGGTGTCCCAGATGTCGAACCTGACGGTGTTGTCCGCCTCGCCGGCGCGGCCGCTGACCGGCAGCGCCTGCGAGAAGAAGGCCGCCCCGATGGTCGACTCCTGGCACTCGTAGTACAGCCCCTTGGCGAACCGGACGACGATGCTTGTCTTCCCGGCGCCCAGGTCCCCCAGGAGCACCTGCCATAAGCCATGCGTGCATGCTAACTCGATCAGTTTCACCATGGAAAACACACGTAAACGTAAAGTAGAAAACCTGCATGAGTGTGCGACGTACCTACCATCTTGGCCTGGATAACACTGCTCGGAGTCGGAGCCATCATGGATATGGCGATGCCCGGCGTCGTCGCGGCCGGCCGCTCAGGTCGATGGTCACCAAGTCGGTTGGCTCTTTGGGAGAGACGAGAGAAGCAATTCGTGTTTACGGCGAAGAAGACCGGTTGTTGTAAGCTTGTACTCCTAGCTTCACCGGCATCCGGCGATGCAATGCTGGTAGATTCAGTTTCTGGACCGTTAGGTACACGTCCATGTGGCGTGTCTTTTTTGGTTTTTTTTTTTAGACTAAACGGGCTCGCCCGTCGATTTCATATAAAGAAACCGCCAGGTCTCTAACAAATACCAGCAAGTGCTGGCAAAAAAAGGAGGAGAGCAGCAATTTGCAACCCACAGACAAGAGAGCGACAACCCCGCTCTCAAATGGGATACATCAGCCAAACTCAAAACAAAGTACATATATAGATAGCAGCATCAAAACGTAATCCTTGCTGTCGAAGGCGCCCACCCATGAGCTCTGGACAAAGCTTCTCTGATCACCTTCTTCAGCGTCTCCACACCGTCCTCAAGTCTTCTTTTGCTTCGAGGTTTCTGCAGCATTGCCCACATGTTAAGCAAATTACAGAGTCTAAAAATAACAGCGGCAGGATCATCAGGGAACTTCTTGTTAAAGCAAGCGTCGTTCCTAGTTTTCCATATCGTCCAGACTACTGCGGAACCCCCACACATCACCAGTTTTCTCAGGTCTGGAGGGAAAGAGATCAGCCACGCCCCAGTCAGATCATCTACACTGTCAGGAGGCCTCCCCAGATCGAAAGCACAAACTACCACTTGCCAGACCATCTTAGCCAGGCTACATCGAAACAGAAGATGATCTACTGTCTCTTCCCTGCAGCAGAAATGGCATTGTTCATTGCCGGTCCATCCTCTTTTCAGCAGGTTATCTTTCGTCAGTATGCTGTTTTTCGACAAGAGCCATAGGAATACTTTAATTTTTAGTGGAATCTTTAGATTCCACATAAATTTCTGCGGAAATACCCCTGTAGCTCTCAAAGTAAGATAGAGGCTTTTCACCTGGAACTTTCCAGTAGTGCCTATGTTCCATTTTACTCTATCTGTCTCATCATTTAACTGAATCGAATCAGTTAAAATTCTAAGTTGAGCAAGTTGGGCCGCTGTCTCGCCCCAGAGCGTTCGTCGAAATCTCAGAGAATGTATTCCATCATTTTTCACTGTCGCCAGTGTCACATTTTTGGAGAAGGCTAAGTTGTACAGTCTTGGGAATTGAAATGCCAAAGGGGCATTATTCACAAACTTGTCTTTCCAGAACAGCGTTCTCTCTCCGTTATTCACCACTCTGCTGGAGTACTGCTGGAAGGTTCGATTAACCTCCAAAAGGCACTGCCAGAAGTGCGAGGTACCTGTACCCACAAGATCCTGTGCAAGAACCTTATTTTTAAGGTACTTATTCCTCAACATTTGCTGCCAAGTTCCATCTGTATTCTCCAGTTTCCACAGCCACTTGCACAGAAGGCTTTTATTCATTGTGTCAAGATCTAGCACACCAAGACCGCCACTTTCTTTGGGAATACATACCGTATCCCAATTCACCAAATGGTATTTCTTTTTCCCCTCTTCTTCATTCCAGATCATTCTCTTTCTGCAAATATCCCATTTCTTCAATACTCCTTTAGGAGGTTTCAAAAAGGACAACATATACAAGGGGATACTCGACAGACAGGCATTCACCAAAGTTAGCCTGTCTCCCGCCGAAAGTATTCTCCCTTTCCATCCCGCCAGCTTTTTAACAAATTTTTCATCAATCGGTCCCCACTGAGACCTAGCTAATCTCTTCTCGTCAACAGGCATCCCTAAATATTTCATAGGTAACGCCGCAGTGGGGCAGGTGAAAATCTCACTGTACTTATCTGCTCTGTCAGTTGCTGCTCCTAAGCAGTACACTTCACTTTTGTGAAAATTTATCTTAAGGCCAGACATTTGTTCAAAAGCTGCCAAGATAAATTTCACGTTCCTTGCATTCTCCAGATCATCTTCTAGAAGCAAGATCGTGTCATCAGCATATTGAAGTAATGCCAAACCACCTTCAATCAGGTCCGGAACTAAACCTCTGATTATTCCTTGCGTCATCGCTTGTTTGATCATCATGGCCAATCCGTCCCCAACTATATCAAATAATAGTGGAGATAACGGATCGCCTTGTCTTACCCCAGCATAAGTAGGGAAATAAGGGCCAATCTTATCATTAACTCTGATTGCCACCCTACCTCCTCTAACCGACTTCATTACCCAATCTGAAAACAAAGATCCCAGACCTTTTGCCTGCATCATCTGGTACAGAAAGGTCCAGTTGACCTTATCGTAGGCTTTCTCGAAATCTATCTTGAAAAGCACTCCCGAAAGCTTCCTGTGATGTATCTCATGTATTGTTTCATGCAACAAGACAATACCTTCCATGATAAAACGATCTTTGATAAAGGCTGTCTGAGTATCAGATATAATCTTATGTATAACCGTCCCTAATCTATTTGCTAAAATTTTTGTTAGTATTTTATAACTAACATTTAGCAAACAAATAGGTCTGTACTGCTGTATCATATTAGCATCTGGCACTTTTGGAATGAGAGTAATGACTCCATGATTGAGTCTCTCTAACTTCAAAGTCCCTTTATGAAAAGCATCCAACATCTCCTTTAAATCCATTTTAATACTATCCCAAAACTGTTGATAAAATTCCGCAGGCAAACCATCCGGACCAGCTGCTTTATTGTGTTTAAGACTGAAGACCACTTCCTTTATTTCTTCAAGATCAAAATCCCTTGTAAGGAAAACTCTGTCTTCCTCATCCAATTGTGCCTCATTCATATTCTCTAATCTCAGAGAAGTGAGGGTTGAGGGACCAAAAAGTTTTTTGTAGAACTCTGTGGTGTGAGAGATAAGGTTATCATCTCCAAGCACCTCATGTCCGTTATAAATCAGTACCGAGATCTTACTCTTCTTTTTCCTGCCACAGGCCTTTAGGTGAAAATATTTAGTATTTCCATCTCCTTCTTTTAAATCTCTCTCTTTTGCTCTCTGCCTCCATTTTAGCTCTTCATCTCTCATCAGCTTCTTCAAGTCCTTCTGCATATTCACCTGTAACTCTCTTTCCTGGACAGACAGAGAAACGGTCTCGCCTTTTTTATCCAGTTTATCCAGTTGGAGCAGAAGTTTTCTTTTTTCCTTTTTGTATACCCCTTCCACATTGATGTGCCAGCCTTTCACATTTCTCCTGAGTCTTCTAGATTTTTCCTGCCACTTGTCTAAATCATGCTTGTGAAAAGTAAGAGCACCCCAACTGTTTCTAACAAGCTCATCAAAACCCTCTCGCTCCCTCCAGCAAATCTCGTATCGAAACAGATTGCAGTGAGGCGGAGGCTTTCCACACGATAACAACAGCGGAACATGATCAGAGATATCTCTGTTCATACCTTCCACTATTGCCAGGGGATACGCCAAATCCCACTCCGGAGACACAAGAATCCTATCGAGTTTCTCATAGGTGGGATCTGGTAAATTATTGGCCCACGTATACAGTCTTCCCAGGAGTTTTAATTCTTTCAATCCATTCATATCAATGATGGAATTAAAAATGTGACTCCATTTGGGAAGTATACAAGGTTTATTCTTCTCACATGTCTTGCGAATGATATTGAAATCACCCCCAAAAATACAGGCTCCTTTAACTCTGTTGCATAAGTTAGCAAACTCAACCAAAAAACTTTCTTTATTTTCCACCTGAGCCGGACCATATACTGTCACCAGATGCCACTGTAATTTGGAATGTTTATCCATAAGTAGCATCCGAATAAAATGATCACCACATTCCGCCTCAATAAGATCAAACAAATCGAGATCTGCCCCTAAAAGGATGCCTCCCGATCTGCCATTTGGCGCTACCCACTGCCAGGTAAAATTCCTATTACCAGCAATTTTCTGAAACCATTGAGAAGTATAAGTGCTTTTGATGGTCTCACTGAGCCCAATGAAGCAAATACCCTCCTCTTTAAACAGATCCTGAAGGAACTTTTGCTTATTAGGGAGTTCCACACCCCTAATATTTGCAAAAACACCTATCATAATATCTTTGGGGGACCTCCCCGTTTTTTCAAGAGCTCAACCCTAAACACAGGGGAGCACCTTTTGAGAATTTTTCCTGGGGTCTTGTCTAACTGAACCCTGTCTGGGTTAGTATGTAAGACACCCACTTCCTCATCTTCATCATCAGAAGCCAGTTCAGCAGTTTCCTCTGTCACCTGGGTGAACAGATCCTTGCTACTAGGCTCTTTCATGCTTTTATTTTTCTTACTTTCCTCATAAAAGTCCTTCCTAGATTGTTCTAAATTTTGAATAACAGCTACCAACTTTTCTACTCCATTATCATTTTTATTATCATGAATACCTAATTTGTTCGCAATATCTATCAAGGAACTAGCCTCTGCATTAAGAACAGTGGGGCAAGCATCAACAGAAGTGTTACCTGTAATGTCGTTTTTCATTGCAGTTCTTTGCATTGCCAACTCAGTTCTATCCACATCTTCATTCTTCTGCAATCTGGGACATCTTCTCGGTTCCACAACTGTATCTCCCGCCTTTCCTTTCTTCTTGTTTACCTTCGAAATCCCGGTAAGTTCAGCAACTTTTGAAGCAAAGGAGTCCTGAGAGTCAGGAAGCTCCTCCCCTTTGTCATCTCCTTCATTCTGTTTGCTGGTATAGTTTTCCTGACTGTCTTCATAGTCCACCAATTCTTCATCAGCCTCCTCTTCCTGTGCATCTTTTTCACTCATTATAGCATCCTCTGTCCTTTTCTCTTTAGTAACACCCTTAATAGCCTCAACACCAATTCCAATTCCTCCACCAGCCTTAGCATCACGAGATTTCTCTTCCACTTGCTTTGCTTTGTTTTTATCAGCTTGTTGTTGTGGGTCAGTTAACTTCGCAGTATCAGCTGCAGAAACTTCCCCCGAACAGCACTCAGCAGTAATACCTCCATCCTTTTTCTTCAGGCTATCACCAACACTTTTCCCATCATCAGCCTTGTGCTTTTTGGAAGCTCTCTCCTCTCCACCATTCACATCATCTCCTTTGCCATTCTTTTCCTTGTCAACATCCTCACTGAAGTTCCAGCTTGGGAATTCATCAATATTGCCAGGCTCAATCACTTTTTCTATTGAGAATTTAATCTCATAGACCCATGGTTTGACAACAAACTCCTTTATCATAGGGAAGCTTTTGATGCTCCTGACTTCAACCTGAAATCTCACCACACCTAGGTCCGCCAGAATTTGCATGTCCACATCATCTACTGCACCAATAAGTGAACCGACCTCACAAATTCCTCTGTATTGCTTCATTTCCTTTGGAACCCCCTCAGCCCTAGCCCAAACAGTGTGAAGCCTAGCTTTGGGTATCACATCATCTTCCACCTTCAGAACTTTAATGTATGCTTGAGTACCTCGTAGCTTGAATTCCTCAAAGTTAACCAGGCTGTCGAGTTTCTCTGTATTGGGGAATTGCACTATGAAGTCCACACCTCGTTCTACTACCTTCCACGTCCAGTTCCACTGAAATTGAGCCATAAGTCCACCATACAGTTGCTGAGTATCCAGCTTTCCATTTACTACTCGGATCAAACCGAGAGTGGAAGCTTTATCTGCTTTGTGATCCAATCTTGCATGCTGAGCCACAAAGAAACCTAAGCTTGGGTCAGCAAGTCCTACCGCTGGCATTACAGGCTTCGTTTGCGAGGGCCACACACATCTCTTTGTGATATGCGTTTCCTTTTCACATACAAGACAGGAAACCTTGATCTCACATTCCTTAGAGTTATGTCCTGCGACATCACACTTGTAGCACACTATTTGCTTCTCACCCAAATTGCTACTAGCACCAGATCCAGTATTAGCTGATACCTGACGAGATCCTGCCACTCCAGTAGCCTGCACCGGATCTGCCATCGGTTGAGTCTTTTTCGGCTGGTACTGCAGTCTCGGAGGTGAGCTGCGATACTGATTGCCCTTCCTCAGACCATCATGCGAGTTAGCCCCTCTCCTTTGGTCCAGATTCTTCTGTCTATCTACTTCCCTTCTCCTATCTCCATCCTGCGGATATCTCCTCCTGTCATCCATCTTCCTCCTATTCTTCTTGGATCTCTTCTTCTCTGTGACTTTGGTTTTCTTCTCAATCGCCGGTGAGAGCAGGACTTCTTTGTACGACCTCTTCTCTTGTTGTTTGTCAGCCGCCGCCACCACTCCAACCTTATCTGTATGCAAAGGAAACGTCTGCCCTAGACTACCCGATAGGATATCATCCGAAGTCCTCTCCTGGGCTCCATTTCCTACCAGAGTTGGGCTCAGAAGTCCATTGGGCCGCGGACTCTGTATATCTCTTTCGTTTCCTTCAACCTTATCCGATTGGCGCTCTCTGAATTTTGGTTTCCAATCCATAACATTCCCATCAACCTGCGCAGGTGATCTTCGCAACCACCAATTTGAACAAATCACCGAGTCTATTCGTTTCCTCCCTCTATAACTCTCCTGTGGTATCAAAACCACCGGATCAATTAGAGGAAACAAACGATCTCCAACAGTCACTTCGTGTCCTGGAAATTGAACTCGAGATCCGACCTCAACTGCTTCATCACGCAATCGGCATCTAGCATCAACCAGTAATCCAACATCATCCAGTAACACCAAACGCTGTGCTCTCACTCTCAACAGCATTTCTCCAAAATAGATTTTACTCTGTTCCTGCCCGTAAGAGATTGTAAAGCTTACTGACCATCTCCATGGCGGCGGTTCCAGCGCCCTTGCTCCGGCGTCGGGCTCGCATCCACCAGCACCGAGATGCCGTCTTCCGCTGTCCTCGCCTGGATCTCTGATAGGGTTGCCGCCGCCATCACCTCTCGGATCGGTGTTGGCGGAACTACTCCGAGCGGATCCAGATGGGGGCGCATCTGTATTAACTGCTTCTCTGGCCGCACTCCCCATCTGGGATACGGCACCCATGACGAGCTCGGAGGTTGGGGACGGCTCGGAGCGTTCAACGCCGGCAACGCCATCACGCGCCGCACCGCTGACTACCCCCTCTCCGCCCGCCGCATCTCCGCCCGCCGCGCCTCCGCCTGCCTCTCCGCAACCCATGGAATCCGACGCAGAGCTCGACCTGCTTCCTCGAGAGTCCACTCCGTCTCCTCCTCTCGATTCCTTCGGTCCATGCCCCAGGATCGACGAGGATTCCCCGGTGTAGCGAACCCTCGATCCGCCATGGTTTTGTGAACCGCTCACGCGCGGAACAGGAGGCGGCAAAGGACACCCCACAGTTCCCCCATGAGGAGGCAGAGCATCCGTCAGCGTTGCGCCACGCGGGGCTCCCTCGGAGGTCGCGCCATGGCGGCGCGGGCCCTCGGTCGCCCGCTCCGGGAACAGCCAACGGAGCGCCATGGCGGTTTACCTCGTCGTGTGTGCTGCCTGTTGCTACCTCCTTTGTGTGCGTGTCTTTTTTGGTAATTCGTATACAATGCTCGGGAGCTCCTATTCAGTGCTCTTAGCACCGGTTCGCATGGTTTCGCCCACTGCCACGCGTTTCTAGGCCTGGCCCATTAGCTGGGTTCGATTTTTTTATATGAGTAAATTTGTGAAATCAAACAAAGATCCCATATTTTAAAAATGTCATATTATTTTTAGAAAATCATGAATTTATAAAAATGGTTCATGCCTTCGAAAACGGTTCATAAATTTGAAAATGGTTCGTGAATTTTAATTTCGTGAATTAAAAAAGTTCATTAATTTAAAATATGGTACACAAAGAAAAAATGTTCAAGATTTCGAAATTGGTTCATGAATTTGACAATGGTTCATCAATTTAAATTTCTAGAATTTCAAAAGTTCATGAATTTAAAAAATAGTTCATGAATTTGAAAAAATGTTCATGAACCATTTTCAAAATCTGAACTTTTTAAAATATGAACATTTTTCAAAATCATGAACCATTTTCAAAATCTGAACATTTTTTATTTTAACATTTTTCAAAATCTGGAAATTTTAAAAAACACAAAAATAGAAAAAACGAAGCGAAAAACCGAAACAGAAAAAAATAGCAGAAAAAACGATGGCTAAACCGGCCAGGAATAGATATATGGGCCGGCCCAACAAGAGCGACGCGAGGACTGAGTTTTGTGGGCGAGAAGCTGCTAACCATTGCAGCGGGCGTAGAATAGGATTTGCCACATTGCTCATAGAGTCGCCTACGGAGCCGACGCCTACCCCCAGACTAATGGGCTAGCCCACCATTGACAGCGCCAATGACAATTAAAGCATTGCCGCCATAATGCCGTTGAGGCGAGGCCGGGACCTCGTCGGAGAAGAAGACGATGATGCTCGTCACCGGCGGAGGTAACACCAAAACTCGATGATGGGTTGGGTACGGGTGGCAAGCTTGCGCACACGACGAGGCTTAGCCGGAGGCGGAGGCGGGGTTTAGAAGGAAGTGGGGGCGGCTCAAGCAGGGCGGGGCGCAGAGGCGACACGGTAGTATCGTCGAGCGCAGAGGGTGGGGCAGGAGCAGGCGGTTGCGGCCGGTGGTGGTGGGGGAGTCGATGTCAAGAGCTGTGCAATCCCTATTCAGCGGAGCGATGCATACAGCCTGATGCAGCCAGTAGGCCAGTGGTGGTTAGCGAGCGATGCATACAGCCGGTGGTGGTTAGCGAAGCGATGCATGCAGCCAGTAGGCCGACGCACTATGGTCGAGATGGCTGTGAAGATCTCATCGGACACGAGGAAGATGAAAAGCCAGCGACTGGGACGACCTCACCGGAGAGGGGTATGTTGTGGCTGGCCACATCGTCAGCAGCGAGGCGAGGCATGGATCTCATTGGATATAGGGATGACGTGGCTGGCCGCGTCCTTGTTGACAGAGGTGAGGAAGAAACTCAACTTGGGGTGGGGGATTGCATATGGGGAGGTTAGAGGGAGGGCGGGGTGGCGCCTTGAGAAGGGCGGGGCGGCTCCTTGTGAAGGGCGGGGCTGATTTTTTTCCCACATCAGTCAACTGACGCTGAGCATTGGACTTATTTCTACTATTTAATCCCAATGTTATGGTCCAAGAGACGACATCTACGAAAAATCATAGTGCACCTCTGACTTATTTGGAAGATCTTTATGCATCTTTCAATTTATTGTGAGATCTGGTTGTTCTTGGTTGTTGTTTTTTCTCTCTTGTGTTTTGGTCAATTAATCAATAAATTCAGATTGTTAACTCACAAAAACAAATGAAAAGAGTTATTTTAACATTGACCATGTAATGCAATTTTTAGATAAATCATGATTACTAATCCTGAATAAATTAATTAGACCATGCCAATCTCTACAAATTCAAAGTATGACCTCTAATTGATCACCGTCCTTTGAGTCAACAATAGGTGAGCTTTAGATTTCCATATTGGATTTCTTATCTTTTTTAGTGGACACTATCCTCTTCTCAACTACAAGGCACACAATTATTTGAGCAGAATAATATAGCTATTTTTTCTTTTCTAAAACAATCTTGTCTTTGTTACACTAAAATCATACATTAAACACACATCACAACCACTCATTTATCAACAAAAATAGAATGATAACAATTGTATGTTTGAAGGATATACACTAAAATAAATATAATTTATATTAAACTTCTATACTTCTTTACAATTTAATTTATATTGCTATTATCTTAATGTCTATATTTATTTAGTTTGCATGGTTAACCATGCTATGTTGTAAAATACCCCTCCGTTGATTTTTCCAGTCAAGCTTGGATATATTTGACCAATTTTAAAAAAAAATCATCAACATTTAAACTACTAAATTAATAAATATGGGAACAAATTTCATGATTAATATGATGGTATTGATTACGTATTGTACATGTTAATATTTATTCTAACAACTTGGTCAAAATCACGTTTGAATTTTGAGAAAACTAATACACCTTATAGTAATGCACGAAGGCAGTATAATTTATAGTTTGTTTGTGAAATATATTTTAATGTATATACCTGCAAAATATATTTGCAATGTGTCAAATTTATAATTAATTTGTAACCCGATTCCTCGCGGAAATATTTATGACAACTGATAAAATATATAGTGTGGATTTTATGTGTGCTTTTTGTGTTTAAATACTTTCAAGTATCATGATGGAGATCTCAAAAGTCTACAATGAAACAAAAAAAACTAATATCTTAACATGATTTTCCAGTGTATGATTATGTAGCTTGTAGAGTATAAAGTTAACCAATGACAATGTTGTGTGGTCAAATGTCTCAAGGAAAATAAAGTGGATTCAATAAAAGTTGGCACCATGTAGTGACTTTGTACTTTTTATTGAAAATAACATCACTGATATAATTATCACTACCAAACATAAAAATGGCGTGGATTCTGTAGCCTTCAACTACTGGGTTTTATATTGAGCGAGCATGTCATCTTTTGACGCACATCGCGACATATTGCCAACCATGGGATCTGCTTAAGTAACGATGAAATGAGGACTAGTCGAGGAGCTGCATGCCACCTCTTTGTTGGCAACGTAATAAGCTACAAAATGACGTTGTAATAAACTTGCTTCTTGGTGCTTCTTCTATGCCATGTGATACATCTTCGAGGGTGTATTCTAGAAAGAAGGGCGAGATGCAACATGGTAGTTCCATATTGCATTCGTATCGGCGCGGCTCGCTTACCATGCCATATCAGGTCCTTAACTATCTGACTTGGTTGTCTTCATTGTGCTTAGTATCTACTATGTGGTACAATTGCTTCTCCGCCAGTTCTACATAACACGTGGACGCGGCCCCAAACAGGGGTCGACGCTTCAACCAATCTAGCAAGAACATTGTGCCAGTTGGCAATGCAAACTAGTGGTCATGATTTTCCTATAGAAACACATTTGTTGCCGTCGTCCACAACCAGCTGCCGTTGTGGACAGGCCCGGGAGGAGAAGGAGATGTGCGTGGCTAGGCATACCCAGGTCGCCATGATTTCAACGACTATCGAGTCCACAAATGTCACACACGTTGTTGTAGCCGGAGAAGACCGTTGTCTTTTGTTTTTGAAAAAAATCCGTTTGTTATCACACTAATATCATATCTTGAAGTAAATTCACAACAACCCATTTATAAATGTATGTTGCAAGGTTATACACTAAATTATATATAATGTATATTAAACTTTAATACTTCTTTACAACTTATTTTAATTCTGCTACAATCTGAACGTGTATAATTACTTAGTTGGCCTGCATGGCTAACCATGTAGCGACGTTGCTATAGTTTTTTGTTAGAGAATTCGAATGTGAACTTCGTGTGCGTGTGTATGTGTGTGTGATTTTTATGAGTTTTTGTATATTTGTATTGCGCCTTTTTGTTTTATTTATACTTTTTGTCGGCAAGACCGGGCATGCATGATCTGTTATGGATTATACTAATTTATAGTCAAACCATAAGGAAAGAACTATAATCATAATTTTGAGTTGGTAACCAGCAAAATGTCAACCGCACCTAATACACCCTCTGTCCACAATTACCCTGCGTCTTGGGACTGGTCAAAGTCAAACTTTGTAAACTTTGACTAATCATTCAGAAAACAATATCAACATTTATAATATAAAATGTATAGTATACGAAAAAAATATTTTGTGAAGATTTCAATAATATTTTTTTTGGTATTTTATATATTGATATTTTTTCATACATACTTGGTCAAAGTTTATAAAGTTTGACTTTGACTAATCCCAAAACGCGCAGAGTAATTGGGGACGGAGGGAGTATTTTATTAGGACGAGGGACATAACTGAAAGTGCATGCAGAAATGTTTTGGCCAGCTCCCGCGTCGATCCTATGCAGCAGCCCTGGTACATGGCTCGATTGGCACTGCCAATTGGCAACGCAAACTTGTGATGAGGAGCGGTCGTGCGTTCCTATGCAATTCACCGTCGCTGTCGTCCTCCACGACCAGTTAGCTGCCGCTGAGCCTAGGCCTCAGGACGAGAAGGCGCGTGCCTACATGCCGCCATGATTTCGACTTTCTGGAGCTTTTTTCTGATGGCGTCATCGCTTCCCGCTGGCATCCTCCTACCCGTTGCCGCATGGCGTGTGCTCGATGATGGAACTGACTCGCCGGCGAGCCGATCCCCCTCTGGCAGCCTTGCAACGCGGGAGGAAAAGCCTCGATAAGTGCCCCTCCCGACCGTTGGGAAACTTTCCCCGTGTCGTTGTCCAAAAGAACCTGAGTGAGCTGACACTTGTGCCATGAACTCTTCTTCTCCTTGATCCATCTGATCTGCATGCGGTGTTAATATCTACTCCCTCCGTTTTATAATATAAGATGTTTTAAGTGTTGCAAATTGTATTTCCCGCGTTCTGCCCGGCCGGCCCGTTGTGTTCGTAGTTACGTACGTGTTCCCGACTTAACTGCAAGATTAACAAGGAAAATGGTTGCCATTTGTCAGCCGCTAGCTAGCTAGGCCCGTTCGTGTATTTTTCGAACGATCCAGCTCGATGAGGACGGCAGCAAACAGAACAGGACCAGCAGGTACGTACACAGCTATTGATCGAAAGCGTGATATATCGATGGAAGAGAGCATATGTCGGGGACGAGGCAAGCAGCGAGCTGTCCGTGGGCGTTCTTCGCTGCCGGCCATGGTCATGGAGACCATGATGACCACCGACCTCGCGGCGCGTGGAAGTTCCACGGGTGCTAATCACTCGCTTATGTCATGCGCAACTGCCTCTTAAGCGTACGACAAGCTGGGGGTCAAACCTGCTGATAATCTTAAATGGAGTACTTGAATTTTGAAGGTATTTTAATGCTACAATCATACTAGTGCCTAGGATTAGGAACATAGATTCAGTTGTGCAAAGGAACATGTTGGAATGTCGGACCCGTTGACCTACGCATTATCTGGAAGGACGACGGGGGTGCCAATGTGCCATCGTGCCTCCAAGCAAAGACATTACTTTGTTGCAAATATTCGGACCGGTAAACAGAAACCACTGAAAACATGTTTATTGTTTCTATCTTTTCGTAACATACAAATTACTATTTTTGATTTTTTTTAAAATAAAAAGATCACTGAGCTCGGGAGACAAGGAATTTTCGTTAATTCACGATAAATTGTTTTCTTAAATATTACTCAATTTGCTGGGACTTACGAGTAGATCCTTGCCCACGATAAATCATTCTATTATGGCCTGTATTAGGAGTTTCCCTGAGGTTGGTAAAACAAAATGGTGGCCACCCCAGCTATTGGGCAAGGTGTGAGATAATGACGACTAGAATGTGTAAGATGGAGAGAAGAAAAGGCTAGACACCCTACTATTTATACATTTTTGACACGCTATGTCGACCTAACATGCATGTTGGTCCTATCCATCAAAACGGACGAAATGCTAATGTAGAGTAAAAACCAGATTCAAAGTGTTATAAATGGATACCCCGGTAGAATTTTCAGTAAATAGAGTAATATGTGACACACCAGCACAACAGAGATAAGAAGTGAAACCCGCTTACAAATGTTGACACGTAACACGCACCACGTGGGCCGCGATACGCCTTTTATCATTTGATAGTGTCAAATCAATGTGTTCTAAATTATATAATCAGTATTATAATTCTCATAAAATCCAGTAAAAGTTGTGCCATAAACAAAGCTCAACGTTCGTTCCATTAATATCACACAATTATACAAAGTACACATCTCTCTTTACCGAACGTGAGCATTCCCCTAAAAAATATCCGATAACGAACAGATCCCCCGGCTGTCCCGCAACGGGCCAATACACCGCCAAGGCCAGCCGCCAGGGCTCCGAAAATTCGAAAATCCCCACCGGCCGCCAGTGTCATGGATCACACTTTTCGCAGCGAGCTTTATCCCCCGGCCGGTTCGTTACGATCCTCCCCGTCCCACTCCAATCCTCTCCACTATCCACCTCCACTTCCTCCAACCGCCTCCCCCTCTCTCTCTCGTAGCTTCCTCCTCCGACCACGACGGGGACGTGGGATGCGTTGATGCTGGCGTCGGGAGCGGCGGCCGCTGTTTGTACGCGGGGAAAACGATCGCCATTTGTCAGCGGCTAGCTAGCTCGGCCCGTTCGTTTCTCTTTCAGACGAACCAGCTGAGGACGGCAGCAAGAAGAATAGGACCAGCACATACACAGCTTTTGCCTCTTGATCGAAAGCGTGATCGATGGAAGAGGGCATATGTCGGGGACGAAGGCTAGCAGCGAGCTGTCCGTGAGCATTCTTCCTGGCGCCCACTTCAGTAGTAATCACGAAACGGCCGGCAGGACATGGCCATGCATGGAGAGCATGATGACGACCGACCTCGCGGCGCGTGGAACCACGAGTGCTAATGACTCGCTTTTTAAGTGTGTACCGAAGCTGTGGTAATACCTGCTGATAATCTTATAATAGTTTTAAGGGATTTTAATAGTTTGACTGGAGATTTCTGACACATGATATCCACGGATCTTTAAAAAATTAAACACTCATGATTGCAAGTTTCTAAAAATCTGAAAAGAATCATGCAAGTTGTTAATCATAAATCTCACAAACTTGAAATACTTTAAATTCTAAGCTACAAAAAATGACAAATTCGCGAACCTGAGTATACACACTTCAAATTTTTCCAAACATACAAGATTTTGTCATTTTTGTTCGCTTTGGGATTTTACATGCTTGTAGAATGGTTCATTGACTACATCCATGCTTTTTTTTCAGAATTTTTTGAAATTGTAAATATATTTTTAGTATTTGAAAAAATATAGGAAGAGCACCGAACTCCGGAGGCAAAATGACTTTCCTATTATTAGTACTATTATAGTATCCAGGAAAAGAGATTCTGTTGTGTTGGAACATGCTAGAATGTCTGGACTAGTCGACCTACGTATTACTATGTGTCGTCGTGCCTCGAACGAAAGACGTAACTTTATTGCAAATCTTTGGAGTGGTCAGAAGCTGAAAACATGTTTATTGTTTTGGACAATTTAGGGACATGCATGTATCCAAAAGATTTCTAACCGTAAATTTCACCTTCCAGTTTCTAAAAATTGACCGCAGGCCTTGCTGAAAATAAGTACTATCTAGATGTATTAGTTTTCTGCAAAGTCAAACTTCACTATCTCTGACCAAGATTTTAGGGAAACCTATCAACATCCAAAACACCAAGAAAATAATATACACATAATGGCGCCTACATCAGTACTCATATGGTCATGGAGAACATGATGACGACCGATCTCGCGGTGCGTGGAACCACTCGTGCTAATAACTCGCTTATGGCATGCGCAGGTGCCTCCTAATTAAGCGTACCAGATGCTGTGGGTAATGAAACATGTTGATGATGCTATATTAGAAACTATGGATACCGTTATTATTTATAGCCATACAAGGGTTTTGGTCATTATAGCCGTCTGAGGGTTATCTTCAAAATAATAATTATTATTATTATTGTGGCTCTAGTTGTTCATACATTAGAAACAACGGGTCAGAGCCGGTTTCTGTAGGCTTTGTGCGAAAACCGGCTCTCATGTTAGGTTTTGTACCGGTGTATCTTATCATAAAAAGAGCCACTTACTGCAACACTCTTCTCTTGCAGTTCCAATGAGTTGATGTACACATAGTTCGTTGCCCTCAACCTGCGAGATTGAATCATCGTATGGTGGTGCCTCCATTGTTGAAGGTGGTGGTTAAATTTTTGGGGAATTATCGATGTTGTAAAAGTGGATGTTGTAAAAATGTGTTTCTAAATGTTATTATATACTCCTACGTAAAATGTTGCATGATTCCTGGTCTTAGCTACAAAGAGATTTCTCCAATGCTACAAGCGTGTTTCTGGTATGTCGCATGCTTTGGACACATATGTTGGATTTGGATGTGTTGACTTTTTTGCTACAGACGGTGATATGTTTTATCTCTTTTTGTTGCAGCTAAATTGTGATTTTATACGCACATACAAATGGTTGCACTTAAGGGATTTTAATTGTGGCGATCGGACACGCCAGCTTCACAACTTAGGTGCATCTGACTATTGGATAGCTGATTGATTTCTACCCAAATCAGTCGGCTAACGCTGACCGTTGGACTTATTTGTACTATTTAGTGCCAATGACGTCTACGGAAAATTAATAGTGCATCCTCCTACATATTTGGACGATCTTATGCATCTTTCAGTTTATTGTGAGATTTGTTTACTCTTGTTTGGTTATTTTTTCCTCATGTGTTTTGGTCGATAAATTCAAATTGTTAATTCACAACACTGAATTTCTTTTTTTAACATTGACCATGTAATGCAATTGAGATGATGCAAGTAAACCTTAATAAATTAATTAGACTATTTCAATCTTTCGAGATTCTAACCATGACCTCTGATTAATAATTGTTCTTTGAGTCAACAGTTGGTGTGCCCCTCCTGGTCTGCTTATACAATTTAGTTTATCTTCTCTGCATTTAATAACGAAATAAATAATAGATCATCTAAATAATTAGCGATACATGTACTTATTTAGTTTTTCCCGCATTGCTTTTCTTGACATTTTTCTATTTGGCTATCCCCCTCAAATCTCCAGGTACTTATTTATTGCAGCAAAAAAAAGATGATTATCTCTTGCTTTTCTAAAAGAATATAGTCTTTGTTGCATTAAATTCACACTTTGAACCCAAATCGGAGGCACTCATTCATCAACAAAAATAGAATGACAACAAGTTTGTGTTGCAAGGATATACACTAAAATAATTTATATTAAACTTTCATACTTCTTCACTACATAATTTTGATCAGCTATGATTTTAATGTCTACATTTATTTAGTTGGCACGGCTAAGCATGTAACGATGTTGCTAAATATCTTTTTTGTGTACAATTTACAATTTAATGTATATAATTACAAAATATATTTTCATTGTGTTAAAATTAAAATCAATTTGTAAAAGAATTGATTCATCATTGAGTTATTTCTTGATACCTGATAAAATATATACCGTGTGTGTGTGTGTGTGTGTGTGTGTGTGTGTGTGTGTGTGTGTGTGTGTGTGTGTGTGTGTGTGTGTGTGTGTGTGTGTGTGTGTGTGTGTGTGTGTGTGTGTGTGTGTGTGTGTGTGTGTGTGTGTGTGTGTGTGTGTGTGTGTGTGTGTGTTAAAATATACTCAAATGTCAAGGTACAGATCACTGAAGTGTATGATCAAACAACAAATTAATATCTTAACACGGAATTCTAGTGTAATGATCAGGTAACTTCTATAGTAGGAATTGAACAATAATTGACATGGATTTTTGCTACATTTTGTGGTCAAATGTGTCAAGAAAAATAAAGTGAATTCAATAATATGTTGACAACATGCGCATGCTATGTACTTTGTATTGAAAAGAACATCACTTGCAATCATCACCAATGTATAAAAATGTTGTGTATTCTACTAATTATGCATACATACCCTTTAATTATAATTTAGTTTTCTTCATTGTGCATAGTATCTCTAGCATTGCTGGTCCAGCCCAACATTTGCCCAAGTCTAAATCTACCTAACATATTTGCCCTATATAATGTTTTTTTGCGAGGAACTTCTAATCTATTCATCAGCTGCCAAGGCGGTACACAGAAATATAGAAGCAACAAAATTACATCCAGATCCGTAGACCACCTAGCGATGACTACAAGCACTAGAGCGAGCCGAAGGTGCGTCGATGTCATCACGCCTCCATCACCAGAGCCGAGCAAACATTGTTGTAGTAGACACTCGGGAAGTCGTCGTGCTAAGGTCCCACAGGACCAGCCCACCAGAACAGCAACCGTCGCCGATGAAGAGAAGTATAGATCAGAAAGATCCAATTTGTAGACACACAAACGAAGACGAACGATGATCGGATCCAAACGGATCCACGGAACACAACCACCGACCGAATCCCACAAGATCCGCCGGAGACACACCTCCACACGCCCTCCGACGATGCCCTATACAATGTTAACATAGTGTAAAATCCGGTTCACAGTTTTTGATAAAATATTCCGTCAGAATTTTCACTAAATAGGATAATATATGACACACATGTAAAACCAAGATGTAAAAAGTTGGAATCACTCGAAAACAATGCAGATAGGACCGGGCACCACGCTACACACATCTCTTCACCGACCTTGAACATCCCCTCAAAAAATTCCGATAACGAAAAGATCCCGGCCGTTCCGCAACGGGCCAAAGCCAGCCGCCCGAAAATTCAAAACATCCAGTTCATTACTTTCCGCAGCCGCGAGCTTTATTCCCCTGGCCCGGCCGGTTCGTTACGATCCTCCCCGTCCCAATCCAATCCCCGCCGCCGCTTCCCCATCGTACGGTCCGCGACGGCCGGAAACCCCGGGCCGCCACCTGGAACCTTCTCCCATCCCGCAAGGCTGCTGCAGGCCTGCAGCGCAGAGCAACAGCTTTCGTCGAGTTTCCCGTTTCTCTCCACTACCTCCACCACTTCCTCCAACCGCGGAACCGCCTCCCATCTCTCTCGCGTAGCTTCTCCTCCGGCGGCGGCGGCGGCGGGGACGCGGGATGCGTTGATGCTGGCGTCGGGAGCGGCGCGTGCTGGTTGAGGAGGAGCGGCGGGGGAGCGGAGGGGGAGGAGAAGGCCGGGGGAGCGGAGCGGAGGAGGAGGAGGAAGATGTTCGACAGCCTGATCAACACCAAGTTCTACACCCGCAGGTACGCGATTGGCCGCCGCTCCTTCTTCTCCGCTACTAGTACTGCCAGTTTCGTCCGGATTCGTCGGGTTGGACTTCGATCGAGCGAGCTCGGTTCAGTTGGGCGGCGGGATTGGATGGGATGGGGCAGTTTATTTTCGACTTCAGATGCTGCGTCAATTTTGGTTTCCGCCCCCGAGTCCTCGGCGATTCGGCCGCGTTTCTCCGCTTATTTTTACCGCGTATAATGAATGAACAATGGATTGGGTTAACCTGTTGGTTGCTGAACGATGGATGGATTTGCAGCAAGCACGCGTTCAAATGCATCCGGACGCGGCTGGTCGTCATACGCCGGAAGAAGCAGGCCATGATCCGCTTCCTCAAGAAGGACGTCGCCGAGCTCCTCTCCAACGGCCACGACACGCACGCCTTTGGACGGGTACCTAAGCTTCCCCTTTTATTTCTTCTGGGTACAGCTCTTCCTTGCCTTGCCCTGCATATATCTCTCAACTGCGTTGCTCTGCTCGCACAACGCAAATGGTTCTGGTTTGGTGCCGAACGACTGGGGAAAACTGCGCTCTGTTACCCTTTATCCGCAGGCAAAGTTGGCAAAAGTTTTACTGATTGGTCTTATCCATTTTACTAGAGTGAAAAACAATCTGTGGATGTGGCTGTGCCTGTGATGACTGAATTGCTAATGTCGTTTCATGACTCTGCTTATCTCCCACTCTGGAATGCAGATGGATGGGCTGATAATCGAGATGAACCATGCCTTTTGTTACGACATGATTGAGGAGTACTGTGATTTCATCAAGGAACAGCTGAACAGCCTGCAGAAACTGAGGTATATTCGGTTATTCTGTTCCCTTGGTTTTGTATGTTTGGCACAAAAGACTCGGAAATGAGGTTCCCTTGTTTCTCTGTGCTCAACGGAAAGCAAAGTTTGTTAATGGCCAACTGTGTTATGCATGCACCCCAAGCCTTTTAGTGGGACCAACTGGAATCGATTCAGCAGGACAGTAGTATCCAAAATGTTGGACGGTCTAGTTTTGCTTGGATAACATCTCTGCCTTTGCATCAAGAGAGAAGCACACATCCAGTTGATGATCTAGTTTAGTCTAAACAAAATCATTCCTGCTTGTATCATTGGTTGGTGAATATAAAATAGTAATAGACACTTAACCATTATTGGTTTCTCTATGATTGTTTAGGATAGAATCGGCGTTGCAGTAGCTTTTAAGTCCAAAATATGTATCTCTGGTTCTTTCAATGTTCTGTAGTGTTATCACAAGCAAATATTTTTGCTTGGAACTTCAGTTAGTGGATATGACCATTGATAGTATCTTAGGGGTGCAAGCAAATAGGTAATTTAATTACCTTTATGGTACAATATCATGACATTCATGCTCTTTTGCGTCGACAGGGAATGTCCCCCGGGGTCCAGGGAGGCCGTGTCAACCCTCATTTTTGCTGCTGCTCGGTTTCCAGACTTGCCTGAACTGTGCGATCTAAGGCATATATTCACAGGCACATATGGTTCTCTTGAGACATTTGTAAGCCTCGAGGTGCGTGAGATGCCTCACAGATTTATTGTCTGCGTCATAGTGTTCTGCTTAACCTGATTAACAGTCCTTGTACCTGCAGTTTGTTCGGAAACTTGACACTGAATTATTCACAAATGAGGAGAAGTTTCAAGTAATGCAAAGTGTTGCTGAAGAGTTCTCCGTTGGTTTTGATAAAAAGGCATTGGAAATCGAGTTATGGGCTGCACTGGAGACTAAAGATGTATGTTTACATGAACTTGTGTAAACGAATTTACTGCTCGAACAATGATTATTTTTAATACTACCTCCGATCCATATTAGTGGGCACAACTTTGTCATATATGTATCTAGTCTAAATACTTAACTAGATACATATGAATTTAGACAAAGCTATGCCCACTAATATGGATCGGAGGGAGTATATATAAAGCAACATACATGTGTCGTTAACTTGGCATCATGGATTTTTTATTTCAGGATTTTCTTGAAAATGATGGAGTGAAAAAGGTTGAACTGGGAATGCCTTTGCTCATCAAGCAGAAGGATAACAGTGAACATCCAGTGGAAAGAAAATCTGAAGCTACACCTGCAGGACACAAGAAGAAACTGGAAGCAGGATCAAAACCAAAAGATGTTCAGGCTGCTCAGGCTGTTGCTGACCTTGGTCGATTAAACGATAATACCGGAAGGAAGAATTCTGATATCTCTCATGCTAAGGAAGAATTGGAGAAATCAGTATCTCCTTTGGACATGAGAGGGAACACTCAAAAAGATGGTAATACTGGAAGGCTGCATGCTGACAAACCTGATGGTAAACAACATTTGAGAAATCAGTATCTCCTTTTGACACTAAAAGTGGGGAGGCTCAAAAGCAAGCTCAGAAATTGAAGAAGAAAGAAGCCCGACCTTCTGAAAAAGAGCTGATGGAAGCCGTGGAGCTGGATATCGATGGTCTGCCAAAACATGGATCTGGTTCAGTGAAATTTTCTGAGACAGAAAGGAACAAGATAGTTCCACCAATCAAGCCGAAAGAAGCTGAGAAAGAACATGGTGTGGAAAAAGAGAATTACAAGGGACTTGGTTACGAGCACCGATCACCCATGCCTGACCGTCCTGATTATAACAGGAGACATGCAAACTTAGGGTGCAAAACTCCTGGCCTACAGAAGCTAGGACCTAGTTCACTAAATCCTTCGAGTGGTAAAACTGCAAACAGGCCCCCTCCTTATGCCAAGCCAAATGCAGCGAAGGTCAATAATTGTGATGAAAAAGAAGAGAGCAACAGTTTCTTGCGTGGTAGACCACGGCAGTTAGAGGATCTGGGACGGACGGTGCAACATGGACAGATCACGCCACTGAGGGCAGCTAATATGGGGCCTCATTATGTCAATCCCAAATCTTGCATGCAGCCTGTAACTGATGATTCTGCAAAACCAACTGGCAGCTACTTCAAGAAGCACAATCTGACTGAACAAACAGATCGTCCCACTGAAAAATATGTGCTTCGGCCTGTTTCTGTTAGAAGGAAGAAGCCACCAGCACCTGTTGATGCTTATGATGAGGCACCTGAAAAGGTCACAAGCCAAACAACTAGCAGTCACAGAAGACCACCCAGCAAGCACAAGGGTGCTAGTGATGGCTATGATGAGAACAGTAATGGTGTTGGTGGCATTGGTAATGGCAGGAATGTTGAGAGAACTCCTAGTAGTCGACCAGGTCACTCAGGAAGGAGAAACAGAGCTTTGTACATGGATGACTACGATGGATGCAGGCAGCAGCCTCAAGCTGGCGAGGATGAAAGTGCTATTGATTTTGGGAATATCTTACCTCGGACTACAAACGGGCATCATCGACTCAACAGCAGGAACACTAATGTGCATGGCGAAGATCTTGATGAGGAGGAAAGGATGATGGACAAGCTCCTGATGCATTATAGCAAGAAAGGTTTACATGGATGAAACCAAGACAACAGCAGGAACCAGCAGAACTGCTAACTATGATGGAGCACAAGAATGTCAGAAAAACAGTTCTTTGCACCCTCCAGAAAGAGCAGTCTCGCTACCGCCGGAATCCGTCAGCACGGGTGAAGCTGTCCAGGTTCCTGCTCGGTCCACCTCACTACATTCGAACTGTCCTGGGAGTGTGCGCGTCCACCCTAAAATGCCGGACTTTGATGAACTGGCTGCCCGGGTCATTGCTCTAAGGAATGCTTGAGGAGGCTGCAGAAAGATGACATTTGGCCCGTTTAAGTGTGTAACACTTTCTGAACCAGAGCTTTCTGACAGTTTCTTCGTTGCAAGTCACAGCTTAAGCAATCGCTCTGAATTCTGAGTCCGAAGAGATGATATGTGCATGTATTTTCCTTTTCTTTACAACACTGGTATACTTCTTGCTTTCCCTTTTCAGTTTTCACTGGTGGTGCTCGTCTGGACAGGGAATTAGTACAGGGATTAACAGGATACATGTGATAGGATATATGTTTGTTTAGATAGCATTTGTTTTGATTCATACACTGTAGTTCCAGAATTTTCCATTGCTCCGTGTAGTAGTTCAGAAACTTCGATTCATGTGTAAATTTTGTTGATGAAACCACAGAATTTTCTTCACCCCTATTTCTCCAAGTTTTCATGAGTATGGATCATTGTTTAAAATTTTCGTTTCGGATGTTCAGAAAATTTGATTCATGTGTAATCGTTTTTGGATGAAACCACAGAATTTTCTTCACTCCAGTTTCTCCAAGTTTTGATGAGCATGTACCATGGTTTATAATTTTCGTTTTGGCCACCACTAAAGTTTTTGAAATTTTTGTTTTCGATTCCGCAGAATAATTCACTTTAGTTCTACTGAAACCTGACGAAATTTTACATGAGTTTGAATTCAGGAATCAGCGCGTCACATAAATATACTTTTGTTTATTGCCAGTTCATAATTTCTCCATTCATTATGTCGAGATTGTCTGATCAACCTGGATAAGTCATGCCAGATTTAGCGAGTAGAGAGGCCAAGAGAGGCGTCTGCCACTGTTAACTACAAGAAACTTTCCTTGATGCAAAACCTGCAAACCTCAACGGCGCGCACACACAACTGACAATCTCCAATTGGAGTGAAGAACCACCCAGCTACATATCACAGTTCTGATGGTAAGTCTGCAGTCTGCACAGACTCTTATTAGTTGCATCCAAGCAGTCTCTTTAGACGGGACGGAAACAAGCACCTGGATCTGCGTCAGATCCTCCGTCAATACTACCGAGCTGCATCACGTCGCCGCCGGCCCCGGCACCGCCGTATCTCCCGCTCCCACCACTGCATGCCATGGCGTCGAGGTCCAACCCTGCCTTGAGCACCTCCATGACCCATCCGCGCTGCTGCAGGTGCGGAGCCTCCAGGTCGGCGGCGACGGTGGCAGCGTAAGGCAAGGGATCATCCTTTTCCACGCCGGTCTGCTGCCCACCGCGGCACGCGATGACGTCCTTGATCTTCTTGATGAAATTCTCCGTCGTCCAGCCTATGCCGACGAGCTGCTCGACGGCAAGGCCGTCAAGGTTCGGGCGGCGGCCGACAATGGCGTCGTGGAGGAGGAGCGTGGTCTCGCGCTGCCGGTTGTCGCGCTCCGCCTTGCGCAGCTGCTCCTGGACCTTCCTGGCGCGCTCCCGGACGTAGCCCTCCCCGTCCATATTCCTCCTGCGTTGGTCGGCCTCGGGCATGGACTTGAAGTGGTCAATGATGGACGTCGCCTCCGGGAGCGACGGCCACACGTGCGTCTGCGACTGCGACGACTCGCCGCCCTCGGGGAAGACGATGACGCACGCCTTGACGCCGCACAGGATTGACAGCTCGCTCGCCTTCTTGACCATGCCCATGTGCGCTTCTTGCAGGTCGATTTCCGGGTTGAGTCCTTCACGATGTGCTCCATGGTCACCTTCTTCTTCTTGCGAGACATGGACACCTTCTTGGGAGCCATGGACACTGATCGCTACAGGAAAGAAGGTTGCTAGATTTCGAAGTGAAAGGGCAGGGGGTGTTGCTAGATGAAAAGAAGGGGAATATACGGTGGTTCTTATAGAGTTATAGTACTGGAGTATCGGATGAACAGATTACAAGGATCAACGTGATTGGAAAATAATCATTCTGACAGATACGAGGATAACTTGAATTATTCTGACAGATTCGAGGATCACTTGAATTGGTTAATGCATGCTTACCTAGCGTGTCTTTTTCTAGCCTTAAAAACGCTGATAGGAATCGGACTACCGATCCTATCAACCTTTCCCGTCTGATGCAGCATATCGAATGATCAGTGATGCAAGTAAAAAAAAGATCAGTGATGGATCAACGATGGGAATGGGCTAGTTTGGCTCTTAACTGCTTTCTCAAAACAAAAACAAAAACTGCTTTCTCCAATCACGTCTGCATGTAAATATGTAATACTAACAAACAAATAAATGCGTTCAATTGTAAGAAACATACTTTATAGGTAGTAAATCCCGGAAATCAATCAAATATTATCTCATGCGCGGCAGAAGCTTTTTCACAAACCATGGAAAGCATTGTTTTTTTTGTGTCAATTTTTTTTTTTTTGAGGGGATGTCAATCTTTCCTAATCGATGGAAAACGTTCATGTATTTTCATGGGTGTAAGCATATGCGGCTCAGGCCTCAAGGCCTCACGGTGACACGAATTTTATTAGAGAGTAAATCATGCAAATATTGTCTCATGCTGTGGAATCTTTTTTATTCACTTTTTATTTCTTTAACGATAGAGGTTTTTCTTTTGGAATCAAGCAGGAGTGCTGCTTTTTCATTAAGTCAGAAAAGAGGTTCCCCGCAAAACAAAACAAAACAAAACAAAAAGTCGAGTTCAGTAATGCCTAGGCCGCCAAGCTTCTTTGGTCTGCACCAGGAATGGAGCTGGTATATACTTAAGTGTTTTTTTTAAGTAACCATTTATTCCATTAGACAAACCTATTACAGAGAGTACACAAATGATCACGAAATGACATAAACATGCTTGTCAAGCAAAATTGCACAAAAAACCCTGCAAGAAGTAGAATTACAATTCCACCCTTAAAGAATCTTGTGCCTCGCCGAACCGTCGCCCACCAACGTCCTCCGCCGCCACCATGGCAGCGCCGGAAAAAGAGGCGAGCAGGCGCCGAACCAAGATCTGGGAGAGCACCTTCGCATACATGGATCTTCCCCGTGGTCACCAGATCCCGACGCCATCAACTTCATCCGACGCAGTCGAAGAAGAGGAACGCCGCCGCCTGCCGTCATCCACGCACCCAACTGCATGACACCAAACACAACTGCTGCAGCCAATGCAACCGCCACCCACGAGAGTGCCGAACGCAAGACCCTAAGCTCACCAGATCCAGAGATCAGCGAGATGATCGGGCCATCTGCCCTTGACGCCGCCGGAAGGAGCAACACCGAGATGGAGGAAAAGCAGAGGCCAATTATTCTGACGCGACGCCGTCTCCTCCATAGAAGCATCGCCTCAAGGAAAAACTATGCCAACCCCCAACAACAGACCGGAGCCGAAGCGCCGTGATCCCCACATGTCCCATCGCTGGAGAGACGATGGTGGGAGCAGGACCGGCCGCTTGGCCAGTGTACTTGGGGGCAGATTGGATCTCCCGGCCGGAGCCTCCTTCCTCTGGCGGCTAGGGTTGGGAGAAAAGACTTAATCGAGATCCGGTATATAAGTGTTGGGTTCAACTGAACCCACCAAACTTCATCTATTCCTCACATAATTAGTCTTTTTAAAGTTTTTTATTAGTATTAAAAAAAGTTATCTATTAGTGAAAAAAATACACTATACTTAATAAAGATGACCCCACTGAAATTATGCTCTAGCTTCGCCTAATCACACCAGTTTTTCACCTCTCTAGCGGGTGTCCTCCGGAGGTCTGATTTCGATACTCATTCTCGCATGGGGAATAGGCACAGGGAGTTAGGGATTAACAGGGATGGTGATAGGATATGTTTGTTCGTTCGACCGATCCATCGATAGCATTTGTTTTGATTCGTGCACTATAGTTTCAGATTTTCCGTTGCTCGATGGGTTTGTTTTTAGATAAGGGGTTTCCCCCCGATTTCTATTAACAGAAACCATAGTAATCCCTCAGTTCCTAAATATAAAATATAAGATGTTTTAACAGAAAGCCAATGTATCTACATGTATTTAGAGTTCTAGACACGTTTTAATGTGTACGTTCACTCATTTCAGTCTAAATCTAGTCAACATATCAAATACTCCTACCTAAAACATTTCTATTTAGAAACGGAAGGAGTAATTCATTACAGCGAAAAATTAAATGCAAGGAAAAGTAAAAGCATTTTTTTTTCATTTTTCGCATGAAAACTGGAAGAAGAGAGGTATGCACTAACAGCACACACCCTCTAAAAGCAAAAAGGCTAGCCCCTCGTTACATCGTGAGAAAGCAGAAGCATCTCGAGTTCTCGACATCCACATCAGTTGCTCCATGTAATGGTTCACAAATCTTCATGTGTAAACATTGTTGATGAAGCCACGGAATTTTCTTCGCTCCTGTTTCTCCAAGCTTTCACGAGTATGTATCATGGTTTCGAATTTCGGTCCCGGAAACATTTTGGCCACAACTGTTTTCAGGTCGGCCAAACAACCAAATTTCACCAATATTCTACCGCAGTCCGACCAAATTTTCAGAGTTTGACCAAACTTTGAATTTGGATTAATCAGTGCGTCTCCGGAATATACTTTCGCTTATCGCTGGTTATGATTTATCCAGTATGTTGAGATTTTTAACGTCATCGGTAACCGGTAACATTTTGGCCACTGTTTTCAGGTCGGCAAACAACCAAAGTTCTACCGCAATCCGACCAAATTTTCAAAGTTTGACCAAAAATTGAATTTGGCTTAACCAATGCGTCACCGGAATATACTTTGGCTTATCGCTAGTTAATGATTTCTCCAGTACGTTTAGATTTTTAACGTCATCGGTAACCGGTAACTACTGTAGTTGCATTAATCTGGAAGAGAACTTCCTATGC
Organism: Poa pratensis; assembly: GCA_947311845.1. Taxonomy (NCBI): domain Eukaryota; kingdom Viridiplantae; phylum Streptophyta; class Magnoliopsida; order Poales; family Poaceae; genus Poa; species Poa pratensis. The sequence goes on from CAMZMU010000068.1 coordinate 38,097,638, forward strand.
TCTGAACCTGGAAGTCCTCGAGCTTAACGGTAGACACCACACACACACACTGAAATCCTCTACTTAGTTACTGGAGTAGATCACAACGGTAAGAATTGGAGTGGAGAATAGAACCACGCGGCCGGCTCGAGACCACAATGTATGAATTAGCCAACTAGCACATGCACCTCATGACGCCGACGACGAGACGCACAATGCAATCGTCGGCGCCGCGGCCGCCGTGGAGCAGGTCCTCCCTCACGAGCCGCTCCAGGCCCCGGTTCCTCAGGAGCGCGCCGGCGCGGTGCAGCGCTGTCGCCGCCGCCTCCGCCGCGCGTCCCGACACGAGCGCCGCCAAGAACCGTGCCACCGGCCTGAGGAACTGCGGCAGCAGAGACTGCAACGCACGCGGCATTGAACCAAACATGTCAACAAGACAGGGAACTAAACAATGTCATGAGGGTCGATCAGTACGTTCGTTGGGGCCTAAAGTACCATGGATTGATCAGGACGGCCGGCCGGGAGCTGTCAAAGGCTTTGGACGTTGCTCACTAACGACGCCGCAGCGCCGCCTGTCAAAGGCATTGGGCGCGGGGATGGCGACTGTTGGAGCAAAGCTGTTGTCTCTGTGTGCGTGTGTTGGAGGTTCTGGGGGACATGTGATCCATGGTTAGCTATATGGCTGCGGCAGCATGGCATCGATCGATGCGTCGCGACTGCGCAGGCAAGCGTGCGTGAGCCATGGGATCTCGAATCGCGGTAACGACGAAATCAGTTGGCGCCCTGCAGCGTGTGGCTGGTCGGCTGTCTGTCTGTGATCAGTACGCGCCACCCGCCGTGAAGATCCCAGCACCTCGCCGTCCATACGAGCCTATCTTGGCCGGCATCTAACTCTGCACCACGCCGCGCACGCACCATGCGCAGCCAGCCGTGGCTCTGTTGCTTCTGGTCCGCGTGGCACTCTCCTTTTCTCCTTTGCGCACCTGTATGCTTGTACGTGTAGTGCATGCTAATCTGCTACTGTCCTCTCTTCTTTGCAGTTCTGCTTTCTTGGCATCATGAAAGCTAGCAAGAGAGTTCAGATCAGTACAGGAAGGCACAGTACATGATTACAAACAAAGCGACTAAAATTCCACCTGTGATCACCACGAACAAGCAAAGGGAGAAAAAGCAATCAAGCGACAGGAATCCTTAAAAGAAAAGTAAGAAGCACACGTTAGCTATAGCATAGCAGGAATTAAATACTTGTATCACTCACCAGCACGCCAGGAACACAATTCTTGTGCTACCTTTTTCGCCTTGTTGAGGTCAGATATATATTCATGTTTTGTCGATCTGAGACGACAGAAGATCGCTGAACACATTGCGCCAATAATAAGGGAGATAAATAATCGAGAGGCGGGGCAATGCCGGGATGATGGACTTCTCACGCGCAGTGCTGTGGTGGGACGAGTGTCAGCTGCGCGTTCTGGTGCTCGGCAGCCTCTTCGTGGCGGTGTGCAGGTTTGCTCTTCCACCTTTAGTCAGACTCCTCATCTGGCTCGCCTACCTAGGCGGAGCTGCTCTGGCAATCTACGCCATGGCCACCCTCTTCAACCGCCACAACGGCCACCAGCAGCAGCAACATGGGAGCGGCCTGGAGGTGCTATGGGCACCTGTCCTCCTCATCCACCTCGGGGGCCAGCACATGATGTCCGCCTACAGCATCGAAGACAACAAGCTGTGGAGGCGGCACGCCCTCACCGTGGTGTCCCAGATCACGGTCGCTCTCTATGTCTTCTGCAAGTCCTGGTCTGGGGAGAAGCGGCTGCTACATGCCGCGATTTTGTTGTTCGTCGTTGGGATCATCCGAACCTGCGAGAAATCATGGGGTCTGAGAATTGCCATTGTGAGCAACATAGTCGCCGATTTCTCCATGTACACACGAAAGAAAGGAGGCTTCTTCGCACTCTGCTGCCATGCGATGTGTGATTACTCATTTTGCGGGGAAAACTTTGATAACGTATCTAGAGAAGAAGAAGAAGAAGAAGAAGAAGAAGAAGAAGAAGAAGAAGAAGAAGAAGAGAAAGACATGACGCTCGAACAATTTGTACAAGAAGTAAGAAAGAATCTGTCAGGGTTACGGGTACGGCCACTTGATCGAGAGCAAGCGGAAAGCTTGAGAAAAAGTTCGTCGGTAGAAGATAATATCTTCAAGCTACTGGTAGTCTGGTAGACATATCAACCCCATACTACGCATCAAAACCCTAGAACTTTTCATGGCCCTTGGTTTTTTTCATGCAAATAGTTTGTTGACAAGGATACTCCATGCTACACAAAGCTACCTACAATACTGAGTGGCGGCTCTGGTTGTTGTTTGCATTTCTGCCTTCCGTTCCTCACTCTAGGGTCTTTCATCCTCTTCTCCACAAACCACAAAAATCATGACTACAATGCAACATATGTCAAGGTAACCACAAAAATCTTACATCTTGTTCTCTTGTACCACGGTGCTGGATTTGCTATTGTTCCTCACCGGTCCATGCATCATGTTTATGGGCATACTAGGACAAGAGAAGGTTTCCCAGTCTAACCCATTGGCGGACGCAGCGGGTGGGCCGAGTGGGCCGTGGCCCACCCAGATTTTTGGAAAAAAATCGGACCCCCCAGATACCGAGCGACTGGCGACTTGGCGAGGAAGGACGAGTGGACGAGCCCAGCTGCCCAGGCCATGGCGACCGCGAGTAGGACGACCTAGGCTCACATCTGGTCATCTGCTGCTGGCCTTCTCCTGTTCTCCGCCGCCGCCGGCCGCCGGCAGCCGCCACCCCATCCCCTCCGCTGGCCTCCCCCGCGACCCCATCCCCTCTGCTTGAGCCAGCTGGAACCGTCGATCTGGCCTTCTCCGCCGCCGCCCCCGCCCTGCCCACCGTCGGCCCTCCGCCCTCGTCCAGTGTCCTGCTACTGCTGCTGGCCGCCTGGCCCTGCCCACCCTTGATCTGGCTGGTGCGGCGCCGTGCTGGGCTACTGGCTCTCTCAAGCCTCAAGGTGTGGATTAACACCGCAGTGACCAGTAATGCCGACCGCAGCGAACCATCATCGTTGTCCTTCTCCCCCGATGTTGGAATGGTAAGGCCCCGCTCCCCATCGTCTTTTTAATTCCCTTACCCATCCTCTTAATTTCTATTCTATTGGGTTCATTAATTTCTAGGGTTCCTGGTCTGGTTCTTAAATTATTTCTTGGGTTCTTGGTCTGGTGCAGAGATTTAATTCTAGGTCTTATTTGTCGACACAAATTAGCTCACATTGCTATCGGATCCCTGTTCTAGGATCTGAGCTCTCTCTCCTCTCTGAATTTAACTAAGGCATGATGAACAAGGGGGAAATATGCTAAGATAGCTTAAACCAGAGGGACAATTGAGCTTGCGCTAGATTGTGATCACATGCCAAGCTAGCTTAGACCAGAGACACTTGAGACTGCGCTAAATTATTGTTTGTAGCAGTTTATTAAAACTACCTGATGCATGCAATTAACAGCCTACATGTAAATAGATAGTATATGTTGTTCACTACAGGAATAACTCTATATGCCTACAGCCAAATGCCGTCGGCAAAGGCACAAATGCCGTCGGCACCGACGGCCTTTGCCGTCGTCTTTTGCTCCCTCGGCATACAAAGGAAAAACCATCGGCATATAATTGCCGTCGGCATATGGCACGTATGCCGACGGTTTTCTTTGGCTGTCGGCAATGCTTGGCCGTCGGCAAAAAAAAGTGCATCACGTCCGTCTGACGCCGTCTGAATCTACGCCGACGGCAAATGCCGTAGGCATACAGCGGCCACGTGGCACGATCTGGTGGCTACAAACGATAACTATGCCGACGGCCAAGCAGAGAAATGCCGTAGGCATATTTGATGACCAGAACCAAAAAAAAATCAATAAAAGGCTAATTACAAATACATGATTCAGCATTGGAAATCACACTGGATTACACTCAACAATGGTAATCCCCTATACAATTTAGTTTCAGCCACCAATTGCAATTGTTTCATCCACCTGTCAAAAGCAACAAAAAAATGTTCAAGAAACAGCTAAAATAGTAGCACTAAAGGCTCAACTACTTAAGTGACCTAGGCAATTCGAAGGCATGTAATTTCACAAGAAAAAATTGTCACAGTAGTAGTAATACTTGTAAATGGTTATATGTGTGGTACTGCTGCCTACATATGCAATGCTATTGCTGCCTATGAATGGTTATGTGGTGCTACTAGTATTCAGCCATTCAAATTTTAATATAAGAAAAAGGCAACACAGCAGGACCGGCAACACAGTAGTTGATGGTGGAGGGAGTGGATTTTCATTGAGCATGACATTACAATATGATGCAAACGGGAAAGTTGCGACGGCACCATAACATCGAGCATTATTCTACTTCCTAGATGCCAAGCAAATGAAATACAATTGTTACTCGAATTTTGTGTTGTACAAACAGACAAACATGATTCACTTGAGCATCCTATAGACAAATGATGCAGCAAACAATCTTGAAATTGTTCTATTTAGCCTTTCTCCAAGCCAACGACAACAACTAGCATTAAGAAGCAGCCTAAACAAGCATTGTGCCACTTAAACCTACACAAGCATGTTATGGGCTCGATGGCCGAAACACGGTACATCCACGGCGAGAAAAGAGAGGAACAAGAAACTTACACTTAACCCACAGATTTGAAAAAGAAATCCACCGCTGCCATGTGCCAACGGCCAACGCACGACGTGATGAAGCCGCCACCATCACACGAGAGCGATTGCCAGCAATTGCAAGTATTGCAAAAAAATATCCCCAAGCATGACATCATGTAGTCTCCCAACCTGCAGCACAACAGAACAGTCCATTAGTACACTGTCTATATACTCACATGATGACAGGAACTCCAATGCTGAGATTTTTTTTAAATGATTCAAGCACCCAGTCCATGGTTCCCAAGATGTCAGCCAAATATCTGACTGAAGCATATACATACACATAATAAACTCTACCAGGGAGGCATCCAGTTTATGGTTCACGAGATCATAGTCCATTCATGGTTCACAAGATGTCAAATCAATAAAATCATCACAATCCATTCATGGTTCACAAGATGTCAACTCAACACAAACTCGAGCTGTCACTCTAGATCATATTATTTGGCCCAAGTTAAGACACATTCTAGTTGTGATTTGACAAAGAAAATCTTAGATTCACTCGAGTTAATAATATAAGCACCAGTTATGGTGCTGGAGTAGAACCATGCTCTTCAACAAGGAAGAAGTGCTACCGGCATGGTGGTGGGCATGGGATGTTCCATTCACTTACCAGAACAGAATGGAGTATCAAGTACTTGCATTGTTAAAGCAGATTACAACCAACATATATATGCAGAAGCATACCAAGAAAGACGAAGGAGCAAATCAGACAACAGATACATCTAAGCTCAACATATATATGCAGAAGCATATCCAGTAGCGATTAATCGGTGAATCGGCCTATTAACTGGATTAATCGGTCGACCATTAATCGGTACATTAAACCAACATATTGCAAACATATCTATAGTTTTGTACGTATTATACCATACTCCCATGCTCCCAGCTATGTACGTGATATACTAAATGACAACCACACGTGTAAAATACTAAATGGCAGCCACTCCATGTCATCTGAATTTCTTGTTGAGATTTTGAGAACTTGCAGCGGTAGAAGCAGCCATAGACCCCTGCACACCAGGCAACAAAAATTAAGGACAGCTAGATCAAGCAACAACAATATTCAATGACACTAATGACAGCAAGTAGAACATCAAGCAGAGCAGCAGCAGCCAGATCAACAACTACCTATACCTAGTAGTGTAACTAGCAGCGAGCAGATCAATGGTTCACTGCTAGCTCGGACCGGAGCTGCTGCTCTGCCAGCAGATCAAGCGCAGCAAGCCAGCGCAAAATAAAAAAATTAGCAGATCGGGCCATCGTCCCTACAAAAAAAATTATCCTGCAGCTACGGCTGAGAGACATAGAGACCGAGAGGAGATGGTGTACCTTGCTAGCCGGTGAAGCCATGAAGGAGATGCTTGGGGATGCGACGGTCGGAGGCGGCCAGCTCGGATCGGAGCTGCTGCAGGTCAGGGCTGGAGAGGCGACGGGAAGCTGACGAGGGAAGAGGATGGGGAGACGCGGCTGGATCCCTAGCTGCTGGAGGTGGCGAGCGGTGGCCGGGGCCGGCGAGGAACGTCCAGCCGCCAGCAAGATCGATAGGGGATGGAGTAGTGCTACGGGATGGGTGCACGCCCGCACCGGCGAGCAAGCCGGCCACGCCGCGCCGCCCTTGTTCTGGCCGCCGTCGCCTTTCTCGTCATGGGAGCGGGATGAATGGGCAAGGGAGAGAAGAAATGAAAGTTTAGGGTTAGGGTTTGCTCGTTTTGTTCTGGCCAGAACAAATCGCAGCCGTTGATCCGCATCCGTCGGCTCTGAAGAAACAGAGCAGAAAATGGGCCGACGGCCGCGTTTCCTATGGGTCACGGCCCAGTTAAGGTTATGTGTGTAATTTTCTTTTTATTTATATTTTTCAAGTGCTAGAAATGACTTTTTTCGTGAAGAAAGACCAAAAAATATGGTGCAAAATGACACCCATCAATTATTCACACAATGTAGTCCATATTTGATGGATAATCCAGAAATATTAGGAATTTTCTCGGTTTCTACCAAATTTTGCCTATTTAAACGATTTTATGCCTATTTTCCAAAAGTAATTCAAATTTGAACTACAAGTATGTGATAAAGTATGTGATAGTTTGCTCTGAAACTTTGACAAAAATAATTTTATGTTACACAAGTAGTGGTCATGTCACAGAACCGTCGATAGTTTTGAATAATTCGACCCCTTTCAATGAATAGCCACGGCGGCCATTTTGACCGTTTTTTCAAAAAAATAAAAGAAAGTGAAAAATACTCAAAAAAAGTAATCCTTTGGCATGGAGTCCTTTTATGTGTACTAGTTGCTAGGGAAAATGATAAACTTGAGTTTTTACAAACTTTCCAAAAAAATATTTCACAAAAAGGTCTATCATCTATAAACATCTATAGGTTTCAACCCAAATGACCTAGCTATGATCATTCCCGTGGCATAGTTTGTGATAATGTGCCCATATTTGACACATAGCTGTATCTTGATATTACAAACAATGTTGCAGAACTGAGTTTTTTCAAATTACTTACATAAATATCATTTTCCTTTTTTTAAGTGTCAAAAATGACATTTTTTGTGAAGCAAGTACAAAAAATATGGTGAAAAATGGTACCCATCCAAATTTCTCACAATGTAGTCCATATTTGATGGATAATCCAGAAATATTAGGAATTTTCTCGGTTTCTACCAAATTTTGCCTATTTAAACGATTTTATGCCTATTTTCCAAAAGTAATTCAAATTTGAACTACAAGTGTGCGATAGTTTACTCTGAAAAATTGACAAAAATAATTTTAAGTTACACAAGTAGTGGTTATATCACAGAACCGTCGATAGTTTCGAATAATTCGACCCCTTTCAATGAATAGCCACGGCGGCCATTTTGACCGTTTTTTCAAAAAAAATAAAAGAAAGTGAAAAAATACTCAAAAAAAGTAATCCTTTGGCATGGAGTCCTTTTATGTGTACTAGTCGCTAGGGAAAATGATAAACTTGAGTTTTTACAAACTTTCCAAAAAAATACTTCACAAAAATGTCTATCATCTATAAACATCTATAGGTTTCAACCCAAATGACCTAGCTATGATCATTCCGTGGCATAGTTTGTGATAATGTGCCCATATTTGACACATAGCTGTATCTTGATATTACAAACAATGTTGCAGAACTGAGTTTTTTCAAATTACTTACATAAATATCATTTTCCTTTTTTTAAGTGTCAAAAATGACATTTTTTGTGAAGCAAGTACAAAAAATATGGTGAAAAATGGTACCCATCCAAATTTCTCACAATGTAGTCCATATTTGATGGATAATCCAGAAATATTAGGAATTTTCTCGGTTTCTACCAAATTTTGCCTATTTAAACGATTTTATGCCTATTTTCCAAAAGTAATTCAAATTTGAACTACAAGTGTGTGATAGTTTGCTCTGAAAAATTGACAAAAATAATTTTAAGTTACACAAGTAGTGGTTATATCACAGAACCGTCGATAGTTTCGAATAATTCGACCCCTTTCAATGAATAGCCACGGCGGCCATTTTGACCGTTTTTTCAAAAAAAATAAAAGAAAGTGAAAAAATACTCAAAAAAAGTAATCCTTTGGCATGGAGTCCTTTTATGTGTACTAGTCGCTAGGGAAAATGATAAACTTGAGTTTTTACAAACTTTCCAAAAAAATACTTCACAAAAATGTCTATCTTCTATAAACATCTATAGGTTTCAACCCAAATGACCTAGCTATGATCATTCCCGTGGCATAGTTTGTGATAATGTGCCCATATTTGACACATAGCTGTATCTTGATATTACAAACAATGTTGCAGAACTGAGTTTTTTCAAATTACTTACATAAATATCATTTTCCTTTTTTTAAGTGTCAAAAATGACATTTTTTGTGAAGCAAGTACAAAAAATATGGTGAAAAATGGTACCCATCCAAATTTCTCACAATGTAGTCCATATTTGATGGATAATCCAGAAATATTAGGAATTTTCTCGGTTTCTACCAAATTTTGCCTATTTAAACGATTTTATGCCTATTTTCCAAAAGTAATTCAAATTTGAACTACAAGTGTGCGATAGTTTGCTCTGAAAAATTGACAAAAATAATTTTAAGTTACACAAGTAGTGGTTATATCACAGAACCGTCGATAGTTTCGAATAATTCGACCCCTTTCAATGAATAGCCACGGCGGCCATTTTGACCGTTTTTTCAAAAAAATAAAAGAAAGTGAAAAAATACTCAAAAAAAGTAATCCTTTGGCATGGAGTCCTTTTATGTGTACTAGTCGCTAGGGAAAATGATAAACTTGAGTTTTTACAAACTTTCCAAAAAAATACTTCACAAAAATGTCTATCATCTATAAACATCTATAGGTTTCAACCCAAATGACCTAGCTATGATCATTCCCGTGGCATAGTTTGTGATAATGTGCCCATATTTGACACATAGCTGTATCTTGATATTACAAACAATGTTGCAGAACTGAGTTTTTTCAAATTACTTACATAAATATCATTTTCCTTTTTTTAAGTGTCAAAAATGACATTTTTTGTGAAGCAAGTACAAAAAATATGGTGAAAAATGGTACCCATCCAAATTTCTCACAAAATAGACCATATTTGATGGATAATCCAGAAATATTAGGAATTTTCCCGGTTTCTACCTAATTTTGCCTATTTAAACGACTGTATGCATATTTTCCAAAAGTAATTCAAATTTGAACTACAAGTGTGTGATAGTTTGCTCTGAAAAATTGACAAAAATAATTTTAAGTTACACAAGTAGTGGATACATCACAGAACCGTCGATAGTTGTGAATAATTCGACCCCTTTCAATGAATAGACATGGCGGCCATTTTGACCGTTTTTTCAAAAAAATAAAAGAAAGTGAAAAAATACTAAAAAAAAGTAATCCTTTGGCATGTAGTCTTTTTATGTGTACTAGTTGCTATGGAAAATGATAAACTTGAGTTTTTACAAACTTTCCAAAAAAATACTACACAAAAAGGTCCATATTTCACAAAAAACGTAGACATACAAACTCACAGATTATTTATTTGGGAAAAAAAGTTGTATGCCGACGGCCTAAATAAGGTGGCCGTCGGCGTATAGGTGGCGCCGTCAGCTTGGTAACGGATGCAGATTTGTATGCCGACGGCCAAACATATGCCTACGGCTTTTTTTAAAAGCCGTAGGCATACAACATAGTTGCCGACGGCCATACGTATGCCGACAGCTTTTCTAAAAGGCCGTAGGCATACAAAGTATATGCCGACGGCCAAACGTATGCCGACGGCTTTTATAAAGCCGTAGGCATACAACCATATATGCCGACGGCCCAGACAAAATGCCGTCGGCATACATTTAGCCGTAGGCAACTATCCGTTTTCCTGTAGTGGTTTGCTTTGCTACTAGATAGTATATATTGTGTAAATTGACAATTTTGTTGTATATTGTGTAAATTGATAACCACAATTTGCTATATATTGTGTAAATTGACAATTTGTTGTCTCCAACTAGGCAATAGCAAACTATTGATTGTATGTGTTATTTATTCAATTTGCTTCTAATTGTAGAATTCATCATGAAGAAGAGGAATAGCACTATTTTGCATTGGAATCACACAACTTTGAGAAATATGTATTAATCTACATTGTCATGAATCAATTTGTTGTTTATATTGTCATTTGCCAACTTTTTGTGGAGTGTGCCCACCCTCCAATTTGTTCCTGCGTCCGCCACTGGTCTAACCTCTTGTCATTCTGTGCTCGTAAGAAGCATCCCACTGTTATGATGATGCTTGCCACACTTGTCTGCTGCACAGACTATGTTAACATGCATTGTTATACAGAACACCTACCAACATCAACCTCACGCCAAGTTATGAATTTGGTCTATGGATATGTCAAGCATGATTGGGAAGGATACATCCATGACGCTGCCAGCTACAGGAGATTCAATAGCCGCAGGGGCCAGTGGGTTCTCACATGTCAACGTCATCTGAGGTGTGTTGGAAATAAGCACTACGTGTGGATCTGTGTACAACACTCCGAGTTGTATAGGATTTAGGTTTCCTAGTTCTACTAGGTTAGCTGATCTCAGGTGCTATATATTCACGTGTAAACAACCCTTGTAACCAGTTGTGAGATCGAGAGAAAGAAATAAAGAAAAGATACGAGGCGCGATACGCGGCTCTAGCAATCCTATCGATTCTCAGTGTTTACGTACGTAGGTGCTAGTACCACTAGTAGAGAACCCACTTCTAGTACCGGTTGTAGATGGCCTTTAGTACCGGTTGCACAACCGGTACTAAAGGGTCGGCACTAAAGGGGTAACCCTTTAGTACCGGTACCAAAATAAAACCGGTACTAAAGGGTCTCCACGTGGGCGCACAGGGGCGCGCGACCATGAGGATATTTAGTCCCGGTTTGTAATACAAACCGGGACTAAAGGTTCCTGCTTTTTTTGCATATAATTTCAGGGGGGTTTTGGTTTTTTTTCTTTTCGTTTATTTTTCGGGGTTTAGGGTTTCTGGTTTTTTCCTTTTCGCTCATTTTTCAGGGTTTCGGAGGAGATCGCGTATAAAGTACTCACTACACATATAAAGTAGTCATTATACACATACAAAGTACTCTCGTCACATATAAATTTAAGTACACCTAATTAATTACAATGGAGCCTGTTCCTTTGTAGCATCGACTGCAGGGGGTTCCCTTGTATCATCGACTGCAGGGGGTTCCCTTGTAGCATCGACTGCAGGGGGTGGAGGGGGTCTGTCGTCAAAGTAGAATTCACCGAGTTCATCTATGACATGCGTAAGTAAGAATCCCGCCAATTCCTCCGCAATAGCTTTTACGCGGTTGTGTGGTAGGAGGCGGTTCCGCTTGTTTGACATCTTTAAAAGAAGGAAATGAAATTAGCTATGATTTCCACTAAACACAATTGATGGTTGCAAAATAAAAGTTGTGTATGATGTTTACGCACCTCTCGATTTCTTACACTGTTGACTCTCTCATTGACCTTCGTGTGAATGTACTCGCAAACATAGTATCCACATAGTTCTGTCCCCTCTTGTTGTCGCAGACACCACTATATATACAAGAATATAATTTAATCAAATAATAATCAAGAGAATGATAACGGTATTAGAAAGATACATGTAGTAGTACTTACTTTGTTAGTCTTGAACACCAGCTTATCTGGCCATTCACCGCGTTCTTCCTCTTTGAACTTTCTGTAAACCCTGTCCGGAAAAGAAAATAAATTGAGTAGTTATTACTTATACTTTTGATATCAGGAAATGAACAAAAGAGGCTGATATAGTGCGATTGAAATTACCTCCTGAGCATTAGACGCACGCTTTTGTATTCATCTTGATCTATCCTTAATGAGTCCCAGACTTCAACTTCTCCTATCTCGAGTCTAATGATTAGCAGAATGTAGTGGAACCTGCGCACATTTATATACGAAGGTATTCAGAACTTATCGATTACACTTAATATCGGGGAAGCAAAATAGAATGTGGACAAGACGGTAAAACTCACCCGAAGTTGTAAGGAAAAAGTATTTCCTTTTTCGTACTTTGTCGCTTAAAAAACGTTAACAAAACGTCCTCTGTGTTCACGGGATTTTCTTCCACGGTCTTGACATGAACTTTATCCGGGTCAATGAAACCAATGTCCCAGATTCCTCCGAGTCTGCATTCACGTATCTTCATTCTGCATAATTAGCGTACACAAGAATTTTGTGAGGACAATTTCAAGCAATGAATAAGAGATTATAACTATAAATAATTAAATTACAGGAATAAATTACTTACAGACAATAGCAGCTGATGATAGATTTGTCGAGAGCACGTTGATTGTACATCTGAAAAAGTTCTCGGAACTCAACATGCACACAATATTCTCGGAAGTAGTGTTGTTCCTTAACCGCCGCCATGATAGAGAATCTCCCTTCTTTTACGGCGGTCATGTACCAGCCATTCAAATTCCATAACTGTGTTGTCAGCAGGCTCGGATTTTCCACCATAGGCAGCCCGAGTTCAAAATCAAATTGTGTGGCCTTCTCCGCCATGGGGTAACCTGCAACGCCAATGACAACTTCTCCATGCTCGATTTCCCGAGTTTCAGAAGGTACAACGAGCGGGGCGAGCGATTGTGCTTCTTGTTCTCCGAGCTGGGCAACTCCTTTCCCGCGCAATTTCTCTTGCTCATTCTGTGAGGAAAGTACCTTGTCAATACCTCGCTCGTAGTCTGTAATGGGCGAAGGTGGAGGGTCATATAGGTTGTCAACGGTGTGATCTTTTACCGCATTTGGTATAGTCTTCAGAAGTTCCTTTATGGGGTCAAGTCTTGCCTCGACTCTTTCCTTCTTTTTCTGCTCAAAAAAGGCTCTCGACCCTTCACGTAGGCTCTCAGATAATTCCTGCTGAGTCATCTCAGAAGGTAACTTCTCAGGAGCCTTGACTTCCTTGGGGTTCTCAGGAGCCCGCACACTTTTTCCACGTTTCTTAACAGGGGAGGACGACGGGAACAGCTTCCGCTTTGTCAATTTACTAGTGGGGGCATCAGTCGGCTGACGGGACAGCGCGGGAGATGGACTCGCGGCGGGCTCCCAATCTTCGTGGGGGGAGGCGGGTGGACTTTGATGTGGTGAATGTCTAACGGGAGGAGTCGGTGGCCTTGGCTCCGAGTCTGGAAACTTGATGTATTCCTTCTTCCATAGAACGATACCAAGCTCAACTTCTCCCAATGTCTTCTCGCCTTGAGCTCCAGGAATGGCAAGAAGTATTGCGCCGAATCCCGGCAGAACTTTCGTGACCCCGACACGAGCAAATCCAGTCGGAATCACACCAAAATGGAAGGTTTCTCCAGGTTGATGTCGTAAAGCATAGCCAGTCGCCACCGGACAAGTAATGTTCATCATCGGCGCATGTAACTCACAATTTGTCTTCTCCGTGATATCATCCACGGGGTAGTGAGCCGCCGATGGTTCAGCAACTGGTTCATCAACTGCAGGATCTTGTAGCTGCGTGGAACCCACGCTGCTTTTCCGCTGAGATGGGCCGGTATCGCCTGCAGAAGCTTCTATTCGCAGTTGAGATTCCCTGGTCTGGGTCATTGAGGCCAGTTGCCTCTGCACAGCCTGCACCGTGCGTTCTAATGCGGTAAACCTATCGGCCTCCTTCTTCTTACTTCTGCAATGTTTTCTATAAGTTGCAACGTCTTCCGGCCACCCTTCAAGAAAACCAACCCCGCCTCCTCTGCCTCGACATCGCCCCCAGCGTTCTTTATTCCCGAGGGCTTGTGAAAGCTCGTCGTCCTCTCTATCGGGAACATATTTTCCCTCCTTGACTAGTTCTATGACATCTTTTATTTTTCTGATGACTCTTCTAATTTTTCTCCGCCATTTTCCCTTTGCAACAATCAGGCCTGTTTTTGGGTGCAACACTGCCCCATGCGCGAACAACCAGAACTTGGACCTGTCGGGCCAGTCATCTGTCTGTGGACGGATTCCGTTTTTCCGCAGCTCGTCTTCATAGGCTTGCCACTTAGGCAAGGCAGTCTTGTAGCCACCGGAGCCCAAATGATGGAAATATTTCTTCTTCTTAGCATTCAACTTATTTCGGGTCGATCGGGCCACAGCGACGGCCGATTTCTTATACGCCACAAATTCAGCCCAGTCATCTTTTAGCTTCTCTAGATGTCCAGTGAAAACTATATCTTTGTTCCCATATTTTTTCCACAATGTGTTCTTCCAGTGGTTGAATTGCTGGGCCATCTTGCTAAGGGTCCACTCCTTGACTTTATCCTTCATCTTCTGTGGGAGATCTGCCGGTAGGCTGAATTTAGACAACATTGAGTCCCAAAGGATATCTTTTATTCTTTGCTCGAGAAATTTTGCGCCTATGTTGGCTTTCTTCGGCTCATTCCATTCTGTCACAGTGATCGGGACCTTGTCCCTTACAAAAACTCCACACTGACGTACATATTTAGTGTAGATTCCATCGGGTTTCTCCGGTTTGCCTTTGAAGGTAACTTCGTCGATCGACAACGTTGCACCGTCCGGGAGCTTTATCCCTTGGGCCGGGCCTCGTACGGGGATTGACGACTGAGATCCGGAGGGCTGAAAGAAAAATGTTTTGTTAATAAGTGCGATTATAAATCAATTAATGCATCTAGCTATAGTGATCAACAAGACTTAATATATATACCTTCTGCTTAGCTAGTGATCCAGACGGTTCTTCTTCGTCGTCGTCGTCGTCTCTGAAATTTTCTAACTCAAGTCCATCACCGGAGTCATTCAAGCATTTCGCGCTGAATTCTTCGGCGTCTTCTTCGTCGGACGAATCTTCTCCATCGGAATATTCTCCATCGGAATTGGGTCCGGCAGCGTTGTTATATATTATTTCTTGGAAACGGTCTTCTTCCTCCAAATCTCGGACGAAGGTGGGGGCATCGTCAGCCATAGCTCAATGTCACTGCATATTTTCAAACTTAGCTAAAATTTTGAAACTTAGCAATATTATGAAACTTAGGAAAATTGCTACACTAATAATTTTGAAACTTAGCAATATTATGAAACTTAGGAAAATTGCTACACTAATAATTTTGAAACTTAGCAATATTATGAAACTTGACAATATTTCTAATTTAGCTAAAATTTTGAAACTTAGCAATATTTGAAACTTAGCAATATTTCAAACTTGACAATATTTCTAACTTGACAATCTAATTTTGCAATCTAATTTTCATAGCTAAACTGACAATATTTTCTAACTTTGCTAAATTTGCTTCAATTTCAAATGGAGAAATAACTACTATGGAGAAATAACAAAAATAACAAAAATAAATACAACTACAATAGCTATTAAATTTTCATAGCAACTAATGGCTAAATAACAAAAAAATTACAACTACAATAGCTATATAATGCAACTATGGAGAAAAAAAAAGAGAATGCAAAATTAAATCTCTCACCTTGGGCGGCCGGCGGCGGTGGTGCTGTGTGGAGGAGACCCGGACGGCGGCGGCCTCGTGGCAGTGGCAGAGGGGCCGATGGACGGCGGCCTCGTGGCGGTGGCAGAGGCAGTGGGGCGGCGCCGGGGCAGTGGCAGAGAGGCAGTGGGCGGCGCCGGGGCAGTGGGCGGCGCAGTACGTGGCAGTGGCAGAGGGGCCGGGACGCGGCGGTGGGGTGGTTCCTCGCCGGAGAATCGCCGGGGCAGGGCTCGCCGGAGCGCGGCGGGGCTGGAGAGCGGCAGGGCTTCGCCGGCGGAGTCGCGTCGAGGAGCGCAGCGTCGAGGAGTCGAGAAAATGGGGATCGATTCGTCGAGCCCCAGTTAAAACTGCATTCAAACGACCTTTAGTCGCGGTTGGTATTACGAGCCGGGACTAAATACCCTTTTGTACCGGCTGTAAAACACAACCGGTGATAAAGGATCTTTAGTCCCGGCTGGTAACACGAGCCGCGACTAAAGGTGTGTTTTGGGCCGCGGCAAAATTTCGGGCGCGAAGCCCAACCCTATAGAACCAGTTGTAAATAACAACCGGTACTAATAGTCCTTTGTTTCTGTTTTTTCTATTTTGTTTCTGTTTTGTTTTTTCTATTTTGTTTCTGTTTTGTTTTTTCTATTTTGTTTCTGTTTTGTCACACCACCTCCAGTACCTCCGCAGAAATGTCAGAGCAAACCCAACCGCGACGAAGAGAGGAACAGAGGACAAAATCTAGAAAAGCCGGCCGCCATCTTCGCAACCGTGTGCTTTTGTTTATTTTTTCTTTCGATTTGTTTTTCTAGAAAAGCCCAACCCTGAGCATTTCTGCACGAATTTGGAGCGGGGTCCTATACGGAAACCCATCGCGGCATAACTTCGCCCCGAGCAAAGCGAGATGACTATCAGTGTGCAAAATTTCTTCAATCGGAACTACCCTACCATCTACCTTCAAATTGCTCGAAAGTCTGGCGAGATGCTCGGATGCGGAAATTAGCGTTTACATCTCTCTTCTGAGTTTTCATAACATAGTTACATAAAAGGTTTAATACACAGTATTACACATCAGCAACAACATCCCTATCTAGTGTTCACTTTTTGGTGGTGCGTCCCTTCTTCTGATTGCGTCGTAGCCATGGACAATCTTCATCATTTAACAGGATGCTCGGGTCAGTTTTCACTTTGAAGGGAATTTCAGGAAACTTATTGTAATCTTCTGACATGTCTGTCTTGTCCTCCACTCCCACGATGTTTCTTTTTCCTGAAAGAACTATGTGGCGCTTTGGCTCATTGTATGATGTACCGGCTTGCTTATCTTTTCTTTTTTTCGGTCTGGAAGACATGTCCTTCACATAGAAAACCTGAGCCACATCATTGGCTAGGACGAATGGCTCAGTTTTGTACGCAAGATTTTTGAGGTCCACTGTAGTCATTCCGTACCGCTTGTCTATCTGTACCCCGCATGACAGGTTAACCCATTTGCACTGAAACAAAGGGATCTTAAAAGAAGGTCCATAGTCAAGTTCCCATATCTGCTGTATGCAACCATAATATGTGTCCTTTGTTCCATCGTCGTTTGTTGCATCAAAGCGGACACCACTGTTTTGGTTAGTGCTCTTTTTGTCTTGGGTTTCCGTGTAAAATGTATTCCCATTTATCTCGTACCCTTGGAAAGTCAATATAGTCGAAGATGGTGTCATGGCCAACAAATATAGCTCGTGTCCAACAGTGTTGTCATTAATGAGATGTGTATGCAACCAACTGCCGAAAGTATCCTCGTGTTTTCCTTTAATCCAGAAGTCAGGCTTCTCGGGTATTTGAGCGTAAAATATCCATGTGTTCCACGATATACGGAGCCACCAATCTGGAATTTTGTAGAACTGTGTAGTGTGCTTGAGTGAAAGAATGCCCGTCCATACTTCTTGTTGCTTTCTTTCCTATCGTGCCTTTTCCACGCAGTCTCCCCTCATGGCGCGATTGAGGAACACCGATGGGGTTAAGATCTGGAAGAAAGTCAACACAGAACTCAATGACCTCCTCTGTTCCATAGCCCTTGGACATGCTTCCTTCAGGCCTAGCACGGTTATGAACGTATTTCTTTAATACTCCCATGAACCTCTCAAAGGGGAACATGTTGTGTAGAAATACAGGACCGAGAATGGAAATCTCTTCGACTAGGTGAACTATGAGGTGCGTCATAATATTGAAGAAGGCCGGTGGAAACACCAACTCAAAGCTGACAAGACATTGGACCACACCCGTCTGTAAACTTGGTAGAGTTGCTGGATCGATTACCTTCTGAGAAATTGCATTCAGGAATGCACATAGCTTCACAATGGGTACTCGAACGTTTTCCGGTAGAAGCCCCCTCAATGCAACCGGAAGTAATTGTGTCATAATCACGTGGCAGTCATGAGACTTCAGGTTTTGGAACTTTTTCTCTGCCATGTTTATTATTCCCTTTATATTCGACGAGTAGCCAGACGGGACCTTGATACTGCTAAGGACTTGGAAAAAGATCTCCTTCTCTGCTTTGGTAAGAGCGTAGCTGGAAGTACCTTCATACTTCTCTGAATTCAGGTTGTCTGTTCCGTGGTGCGTACTTTGCTGGTCCTGCCGTGCAGCCGCTGTATCTTTCGTCTTCCCATACACGCCTAAGAAGTTTAGCAGGTTCACGCAAAGATTTTTCGTCACGTGCATCACGTCGATTGCAGAGCGAACCTCTAGGATTTCCCAATAGGGTAAATCCCAAAATATAGATTTCTTTTTCCACAAGGGTACGCGCTTGTTTACGTCTTTCGGAACATTTAGACTGCCAGGACCCTTTCCAAATATTACTTCCAAATCCTTGACCATGCCATATACAACATCACCATCACGGCGTGTAGGCTTCGTCCGGTTATCTGCCAAACCTTTGAAGTGCTTGCCTCCGTTTCTTACGTGATGCCTGCCTGGAAGAAACTGACGATGCCCCATGTACACAATCTTCTTACCTATATATGCACTGTCAGTCTTATCTAAACAGTGCGTGCATGCTTTGTATCCCTTGTTCGACTGTCCTGAAATGTTACTAAGAGCAGGCCAATCATTGATGGTTACAAACAGCAACGCTCGTAGGGGAAACTCCTCTTGTTTGTACTCATCCCACACACGTACACCTTCGTCAGACCATAACTGTAAAAGTTCGTCAACTAATGGCCTCAGATACACATCAATGTCGTTGCCGGGTTGTTTCGGTCCTTGGATAAGCACTGGCATCATAATATACTTTTGTTTCATGCACAACCAAGGAGGAAGGTTATAGATACATAGAGTCACGGGCCAGGTGCTATGACTGCTGCTCTGCTCCCCAAACGGATTCAAGCCATCTGTACTTAGACCAAACCGTAAGTTCCTTGCGTCAGCTGCAAAATCCCCAAACGCACTGTCGATTTTTCTCCACTGAGACCCATCAGCGGGGTGTCTGAGCATCTCGTCTTCCTTACGGTCTTCTTTGTGCCATCGCAACAACTTGGCATGCTCTTTGTTTCGGAACAAACGTTTCAACCGTGGTATTATAGGAGCATACCACATCACCTTCGCGGGAACCCTCTTCCTGGGGCTCGGCTCGCCCTCAACATCACCTGGGTCATCTCGCGCGATCTTATACCGCAATGCACCGCATATCGGGCATGCATTCAAATTCTCGTACTTCTCGCCGCGGTAGAGGATGCAGTCATTGATGCATGCATGTATCTTTTGTACCTCTAATCCTAGAGGGCAGACAATCTTCTTTGCTTCGTACGTGTTGTGGGGCATTTCATTATTCCTCGGAAGATTCTTCTTAAATATTTGTAGCAACTCTTGAAATGCCTTGTCAGATATTCCATTCTTTGCCTTCCACTGCAGCAATTCCAGGGTGGTACCTAGCTTTTTCTGGCCATCTTCACAATTTGGGTACAACGGTTTTTTGTGATCCTCTAACATTTGCTCCAGCTTCGACCACTCGTTTTCAGTTACGCAGTTCATCTGTTCATCACGAATGACCTGACGAAGATCATCATCGTCGGACTGATCAACAATGACCTCATGCTCTTCCTCCATTGTAGTATCACCGTGTTCATCAGAGAACACGGGATAGTTGTCATCATCCTCTTCTTCAGGGTTTTCCATTATAACCCCTCTTTCTCCGTGCTTGGTCCAACAAAAATAATTGGGCATGAAGCCTTCTCGATACAAGTGGGAGTGTATTGTTCTTACGCTCGGGTAATTCCTGTTATTCCGACATTTATCACATGGACAAATCATAAAACCATTCTTCAGCTTGTTTAACTTAACCACATCGAGAAAACGATGCATGCCATCAATAAACTCGGGTAAGCGTCGATCACCGTACATCCATTCTCGGCTCATCTGCATTACATAAATACATCAAAAACCATTACACGAGCTAAATAAGAGATACGTGACCAAATTAATTAATACAAGTTCATCACATTAAAAACAAAGTAGAGTTGTGCTCAAATGTAATACATAGTTCTCACGAAACATACATCAATAGAACTAACATACAACTATCTAAAGAATTTAAATCCAACAACAAATGCGATCAGAATCGCAACCAATGTAACTATTGAACCAACAGCATAATGATACCAAGCCTCTTGACTAATGGCATATTTTCTAATCTTTTTAAGCTTCACGCGCATTGCATCCATCTTCCTCTCGTAACTAGCGACGACGTCGGCAAGCTCGAGCCCGTGAGCATCATCGATGTCGGCAATCTTCAAGCCCAATTCCATCTTCTCGTCTAGGCATTGGAGACGAAGATCTTCACTTATTTTCAATTTTGCTCTCAATTCGTCGTTTTCTTTTTTAAAATACTCGACAATAGGGTCGACCGCAAATTCCGGTTCAACTACCTCCTAAATAAAAATATATCTACGTTAAGTTGTCGGCATGATTGTTATAAACACGAAACAAAACAAATAGCTAAAAAGATATACCACATCCGAATCATAGACAGGACGAGGGCCGACGGGGACGGATATCAAAACCATGACACTATATATATATAAAAACATAAGAAAATTATACAATAAATAATTATGCATATAAATCATATAACTAACATTTTTTTATAAAAGATAAAAAAAGAGGCTCACCGAGGTGGTGTCGGCGACGGAGCGGCGCGGCAATCGACGGCGGTGAGGATCAGGTGACGGGAAGACACTACATAAAACCACAAATTATACTTCAATTTAAGCTCACAATGCATATAAAACAAATGAAATCCCTAACTTAGGCATTTCATCAAACACCTTGCAAGCACAACCTAAATCAAACTTGCTAAACTTGCACGAAAATGAGCTAAACTTGAAATGCCGGAAGAGAAGATGAAGAAGTTGCTAACCCTTGTATATGGTGCCACCAAACTTGACAAATGTTGGAGAAAAAATGGGTGACCTAGAGCTTGGGAGAGAGGAAAAATGGAGTTGGGGTCGAGTTGCTTCAAAATGGAGCTGGCCGGGCCGGGTGGAAGATATAGAGGACTTTTAGTCCCGGTTTGTAATACAAACCGGGACAACTCTGTCCCGGTTTGTATTACAAACCGGGACTAAAGGTCCTCGCCCAGAGGCACAGAAGATAAAAGATAAAAAGGAGGGAACTTTGTCCCGGTTTGTCATACAAACCGGGACTAATGCCCCATTTAGTACCGGGTTTTGTTGCAACCGGTACTAAAGAGCCGCACCAATGCCTCTGTTTCTACTAGTGTACGTGCGTGAGTCCAACGATCCGTGTCCAGCATACGTGAATAGCTACAAGCTGATCGATCCATTGAGGTGGCTTTTTGCTTGCTTAGCTTACTATACGTGCGCGCGTTGCCGGAGATCAACCGAGGAGCTTTGCTACGCGTCGTTGTGTCGCCGGAAAGTACACGGCAAATACGTCGCTAGATCGGGCCAAAGCTAACAAGGTGGAGCTTGAACATGTCATTCGATAGAAGCGTCCTTCTATGGCACATCGCCACATACCTCTGCTTTCACCACCAAAGCACAACCCCTCGTGGCCAAGAGCACGCTTCCGGAAGCAGAGCGATATCCAACTACATGGCTTACCCGCTCTCAATCCATCCAGAGTTGCTTATGCCTGGTACCAGGAACAACATCTTCATGCTTGCATGTGATGATGTCGAGATCATGGTGGGCTTGGGCGGGAAGTTTCCATGGGATGAAAGAGGACTTGCACAAGGAATTATAGCGAGAGCGCAACGACCCTTGCTAGGTGGTGCTAACACAATAGGAGCTCTAGTTCCCAATGCATGCAAGCTTGCTGAAGCATTGATGGACCTGAACAACGAAGTGGAGAGATGGGAGGTGGTCCAAGGGGTATGGGTGGAAATGTTATGCTACTCCGCCGGTAGGTGCAGGGGGTACATGCACGCCAAGAACATGAATGAAGGCATAGAGCTACTTTCGCATGTCTGGTTCCTCTTGTCATTTATGGGGATGGAGACATTTGACGATAGGTTTCAGAAGCTACATCTTCTAGAACCAGAGCAAGAGGGAGATGAAGAGGCGGTGATGATGAAGCAGGACCATCGGGGCCCTCGCGACCCCTAAGAACAAATTTTTTCACTTAGATTCATACTTTTCTATGCTAAAACATGTGTATTTTATGTTTTGGCCCCCAATTGTTGTCTTTTCTCCTTTGCCCCCTCTGATGACTTTTTCCTACTCGGCCGTGTATGTATTAGCCTAAGTTATTTCCGAGTCTTTACGTTGCGACGATGTCTCGATGGCGGGCTTTATTCCTAGTACTCCTAAGGCACATGCCTTTATGTATGACTTTGTTCCTCTTCTTCTTTTTTTTACTATATTTTCGATTTCTAATATGGTCAACTGACCACAGTCTCCATGTTGGTGAGTAAAAATGACATCCTAACACAAAATTATTATGCACATCTATACCAGTTTGCAACAAAACTATAATTACATCCATGTCTTGAAATGCAGGAAACATATGCTCTAACATAAGCCATAGTGAGTTGAGTTGTTGCTGGTTAGCGAATCACTTTAACGTACCACATGTAAAATGCGTAGCATGTGTAGTTCGCATGGCACTCCCCTACCTATTTTACTAGATAATTTTGTGCATAGGTGTGTGCACATAAACAGCTCTATCATTGTACACTATTAATTGGTATTGTCCTTGCCTCTTACGTTCTCCTTCTGGACAACATAAAAATTATACTCCCTCCATTCCTTTTTTATATGGTGTATTAGTTTTTGGAAGTAGATTCATCATGAAAAATATTTTTGTATTGTATTTACGTAGTTCTTGGGGTGTTGATAGTTTCTTTAATAAAATCTTGTTTAAAGATAGGGTTTAAGACAATTAACCGACAAGACCCGCAATGCAGACTATGCAGTCGTCGGCATGGCCGCCATGGAGCAGGTCGTCCCTGACGAGGCGCTTTCTTGGTTCCTCGGGAGCGCGCTGGCGCCATGCAGCACCGTCTCCGCCGTTGGCCCGCCACGAGCGCTACCGCCGGCCTCAGGAAGAAGAGCGGCAGCAGACACTGCACGCAACACGGCATGCATGGTACCAAACATGTCAAGAAGACAGGAACTGATCGATCAGTACTTGGCATCGTGGGCCTCACGTACCATATATGCTTGCTTGCTCGTACACATTGCTATCAGGTACGTACTGAGATGGCATCTGTCGGTGCAGTTCTTCTTCTTGGCCCTGATCAACGCCAGAAAGAGAATCGAAATGAGCACATGCTCAATGCCCAGGCAAGTGTTCGGCTTGGATTGCGGTTGCCAGCAAGCGAAGTATCGCGTTAGAGTGCGACATATTTTTTTACTACTCTGTAAGCGCTTTTTAGTGTGACTAGTTTTATCGGTGATCACCAAGAACAAGCAAGGGATACGTATAAGGTGAAAAGGGGTAATTAATCAAGGGACAGGAACCATTAATTATAATAAAATAATACAAAGAAATCAAGATGAACGTACGAACACCATCACGAGCATACCAGGAATACCAGCAGGAGCACGCAAGGAACACAACTTTTTTTTCTTATATTTATCCTCTTCTGGTTGAGGAGGGCCTGTCTTCTATTGATCGGAGACGACACAAGAGGAAAATTACAGAAGAAGGGAGAGAGAGGCAAGCTGGGGCATGGATTTCTCGGGCACTGTGCAGTGGTGGGACGAGTGGCAGCTGCGCGTTCTCGTGCTCGGCAGCCTCTTCGTCCAGTTCATGCTCTTCTTCTCCTCGGCGGCGCGCAGGTGTGCTCTTCCATCTTTGCTAAGACTCTTCATCTGGCTCGCCTACCTTGGCGGGGATGCTCTGCCGATCTACGCCCTGGCCACCCTCTTCAACCGCCACAATCAGAGGCACCAGCAGCAGCACCCTGAGAGCGGCCTGGAGGTGCTATGGACGCCTGTCCTCCTCATCCACCTCGGGGGCCAGCACATGATGACCGCCTACAGCATCGAAGACAACGAGTTATGGAGCCGGCACGCCATCACCGTGGTGTCCCAGGTCACGGTCTCCCTCTACGTCTTCTGCAAGTCCTGGACTGGGGAGAAGCGGTTGCTACAGGCCGCGATTTTGTTGTTCGTCGTTGGGATCATTAGATCCATCCAGAAGCCATATGCTCTTAGGAATGCGAGTGTCAGCAACATAGCCGCCTATTTCTCCCTGTCCACACGAAGGAAAGAAAGCTTTTTTTCAAGATGTTGCTTCGTGTTTTGCTGCGTACTTTTCTGCTTCCAATCCACAGTCGTAACTAGAGAAGAAGAAGAAGATGAAGAGAAAGACATGACGCTCGAAGAATTTATACAAGAAGCAAGCAAGACTCCGCAAGAGTTGGCCAGTGATCAGGAGCAAGCACTAAAGCTGGCACAAAGTCCGATGGAGCAAGCAAATGTCTTCAGGCTACTGGTAGACATATCCGCCCCATATTCTAGACGGATCAAAAGCCTACAACTTTGATGACCCTTGATTATTTACATGCAAATACGTTGTTGACAACTATGCTCCATCAGTCATTTTTGTTCCTCTATACAAAATTATCTCTAGTATCCAGTGGCCTTGGCTGTTGTTTCTATTTCTGCCTTCCGTTGCTGACACTAGTTTCTGTCATCCTCTTCTACACAAACCACAAAAATCATGGCTACAATGCAACAGATGTCAAGGTAACTTACATCTTGTTCTCTTGTACCGCAGTCCTGGATCTCCTGTTGTTCTTCACCGGTCCATGCATCGTGTTCATACAAGCGGAGAAGGTTTCCCAGTATAACCTCTTTTCATTTTGTGCTCGCAAGAAGCAGCCCACTATTCTGATGAAGCTTGCCGCACTCTTCTGCTGCAAAAACTATGTTAACATGCATTGTTATACAGAATACGTATCAACATCATCCTCACTCCAAGTTGAAAAGTTGGTTCATGGATATGTTAGGGATGGTTGGAAAGGATACATCCATGACACAGCCAGCTACATGAGATTCAATAGCCGCAGGGGCGAGTGGGCTCTGAGGCATCAATGTCATCTGGGGTGGAGCTTGAAGATGTCGTTTGATAGAAGTGTCCTTCTTTGGCACATCGCCACAGACCTCTGCTTTCACCACAAAAACACAACCCCTCATGGCCAAGAGTGCGCCACTCGAAGCAAAGTGATATCCAACTATATGGCTTACCTGCTCTCTATCCGTCCTGACATGCTTATGCCCGGCAGCAGGAACAACATCTTCATTGTTGCATGCGATGATGTCGAGCTCATGTTGGGACCGAGCAAGGAGTTACCACCGGATGAAAGAGGACTTGCACATGGTATTCTTGCAAGGGCAGGACAACCCTTGTTAGGTGGTGCCAGCATGATAGGAGCACTAGTTCCTAAGGCCTATGCCAATGCAAGGTTCTTAACACGGTTTCATAGACATTTTGCTTATGTGGCATATTAGTTAATGAAGAGAGAGTGTGAGGTTGTAGCTTAACTAAGATACAACCTTTGCACGTAGCCATAGGCAAAAAATGGCTCTAACCCAATCATATGCATGCATGAGCCCCAAAGCATTAAATGTAGATACAACAAATAGGAAACAATGCATTGTACTAGTTGTATCTTAAATATTTAATACTCCTATGATATCGTGCTAAGAGACGATGCATTGGCACAGGCCTAATGCATGCAAGCTTGCTAACGCATTGATGGAGTTGTGCGACGAAGGGCGGAGGTGGGAGGTGATCCAGGGGGTATGGGTCGAGATGCTATGCTACTCTGCCGGTAGGTGTAGGGGTTACATGCATGCCAAAAACATGAGTGAAGTTCCGGAGCTACTCTCTCGTGTATGGTTCCTTGTGTCATATATGGGGATGGAGACATTTGCCGACAGGTTTCAAAAGTCAGAGCCTTCTAAAACAAAGGAAGATGGAGATGGAGAAGAAGGCGGTGATGATGTTGAAGGCAGAGCTGTCGAGAGCAAGATTAATATACCAACCTAGGTTATTTTATGAATCTCTACTTTATTTGTAGATGATGTTTCGATGCTGGACATTCTTCCTAGTACTTCCAAGGCATATGCCTTATGTATGGCTTTGTTTTGTTTTACTAAGGATTTGTTTTCGATTATAATATGGTTTGTTGACCACCCTGTCCATGTTGGTGCATTACAATGATACAAATTTGAGCTTGATACAAATGGTCCTACATATCTACATTAGTTTTTTTTTGCACACATATCTACATTAGTTTGCAACAGGCCTATGATTAGGTTGTCATGTCTAAGAATACGGGAAACATATACTCCGACGTACGCAGTGACGGACGCTGAATCCGCGGAAACACGGAGCCCATTATTGAATTCGCGGGCCAACAGAGGCCCGGCCCAGGTTTTCCCAGCCACAAGACAAAGATTCCATTTTCCACCAACTCCCCCCATATTTACCCTTCTCTCCTCCTATCGTCCCCATTTCCTCTCGCCTTTCCCCTCCTCGTCGCGGCTCGAGCTAGGGTTTCTCGCCTCCCCACCACCTGCCCCATCAGCCATGTCGAAGCAAGGTTTGTCTTCCCGATTCCGCCCGATCTCCCCTCGATCTCGCCGTTGTTCGGCGCCGATCGATTTGACCCTTCGATATTTCTGACGTCTCGTTCGGTTTTGCAGGAGGGAAGGCCAAGCCGCTGAAGCAACCCAAGGCCACAGGGAAGGACTACGACGAGGTATGTTGTCGTCCTGCTCTGTCCGCTCATCCCGATTCGTCGCCCGGATTAGCGATTTGTCCGGCCCTGTGATTCCTCTAAAAAAAAATCTTGGTTTGGAGGTGTTTAGGTCACTTTTCGGCGGTGGCATTAGATCGATCCGTGTTTTGGTGGGTACCGTAGACGAATTGTTCGGGGAACAGGAATTTTGCGGAATTGCTATGTGTCTGAACCTGTTATGCTGCAGTAGAAGTTTTTTTTGTGAAAAAAAATTAGGGGTTCGTGAATGGTTGGTCTAACACTTTACTTGGAAGGGAATTTGCCGAATTGTTACTTATTGTACCGGTTATTCTGGATGAGAAGGTCACATAGCCTTTGAATTTTGTGGCGTTCGAAATTTTGAAGCGATTGTGTTTGCTAGCGAGTGAGCAATGTTATGCACTGCCGATTTTTTTGTCAGGACTTGCTGCCATTAGCTAACATCAACTTGCCCCCTCTGTAATTTTCGTGTCTTACACGCTCCAGTCTAAGGTTAATATGCTTAGTAAAATTTGAAGCAATACCTGGATTCTGTAGCTGAATCCTTAGCTTGTTCCTTTATGCCACTACCGTAATCTGTTTTTTGATAGTCAAGAAGTGTCTGGTTAGTTCACCTTTGAACCTGACTGTATTTGTCTATCTGGTTCTGTAGAAAGCTGTGTATTCATTTAGTTGTATGAGACTTGGGGTTTCTTGTTTAATTAGTTATAACTCAGTTTCAGTCGTCTTACTTGGTACTCCAACCATACTACCATTCTCTTAATACATAAGCGATAACAGCGTCATGGATTCCCAAGTATTGTGAGGTGAGAGGAGGGTGATCTGATTTTGGTATCATCCTTTTAAAGCAATGATTCTTTATTATAAAAACAATTCGTTATTCAATAGATGGATAAAATGATCTACTTCAGTGACCAGTTACAGTTGATAGGATGTTTACTTATCATTCTTTGTCCCCTCTCTGTTTGCAGAATGACCTTGCGTACCTCCAGAAGAAGAAAGATGAGGAAAAGGTGAGACCAGTAGTGGATTTATTTGTTTCTACTATGCTCGTCTTATAACACTTGTCACTGACATGAACTACATTGTTTTTCTTGACAAACAGGCACTGAAGGACCTGAAGGCTAAGGCAGGCCAGAAGGGTGCGCTGGGAGGATCTGGTCTCAAGAAGAGTGGGAAGAAATGAGTCTGCCTACCCCATCCGTAATGCCCAGAAAATGATAAACCATCTATCTATCTGTGTTGCGCTTCACTATCTGTGGTTGTAAGAAACTACCTTTCGAATATGTCGAGCATTAAGCACCGTCGCAGTCGGTTGCTGGAACCTATTGTGTTTCAGCCTATTCTGCTTATCTATGATACAGATGGTTCCCTAGCTAATAACATGATGAATTTGTGACTGAAAATCTCCCATGTATGTGCACCTGGTCGTCCTGGTTCTTTGTGTGCATCGAGGCATCACATTTTTTGTGATGAATGGTGATTGTTTGCCCTTATTGTGCTTCAATTTCATTAGTTGCTGTCACTTGGTAACTTGGTTGCTGATATGGCTTGTTCTGAATGATTTATTTCCATCTGTTTCTGAGTTAGCATGGGGCTAATCATCTGCGTCTACTATGTTATTTACTTGCATGCACTTTAGTAGCCCATCTCTGGAACAGACGAACAGGGTGCTTCCTTAAAATTGGAGCAATCTGTATTAGAGTTCAAATCTCCTTCAGAACATTTTTCTGATGTATGGTGGCTTTGCACTTGCTAAAGTTTGAATTTCAGGCTCAATGACTTGGTATCGTAGCTGTTCAGAATGGATGTTCAAAGTGTTGCTACAAAACCTAAGAGTAACTCATTACAGTTTTATCATGAAAAAATGTATTATGATATGTAAGGACGTCCACTCGTGTACCATAACTTTATAGATGAGACAATTTAATTACAAGAAGCTTGCACATGACACAAGGGTGTCAACTTAAACACCTCACACCCACAGTGAGCTAGCTAGTCGCTACAGGATTGCACTTAACACATCGCTACAGGATTGCACTTAACACCATTCACCCTGATCAACAATTTGAACTCGAAGAATAAACGAATCTACACTACAACAAGCTAGGAGGATGGCATACGTATTATCTATCGTCACCTTAGAAGCTATTTTATATATCACATTGCACAAACTAATTGGTCTAAACTGATCCATTTCCTCGGGGCTAGCCACTTTGGGAATCAATATAACAAATGAAAGGTTGTGCAACTTGGAGCCTATGTTTCAGAAGAAGTGCAAGAACAAAGTTGCCCATAGCACATTGTCTCTCCATATTAGTGGATTAAATCCCTGATTTCATTGACGAAAGAAAGAATTACATGATCCTATAGAGTGAAACGAAAACAGAAATGACAAGCCCATACAACACTTATTGATATATAGATGGACATTCCCATTCTTTTTCAGGGAAGGGCCGACATTAGTTTCTGCTAAACCGCATGTATGCGTGACAAGCACAAAAAGAGACATTGCAATCTCAAACCTTGGAACTCAACTCTGGAGCTATCGCGACGCATCAACTCTTTCTCCCATTGGCAGACCTGAGAAGCTCAGTTAGCACCAAAGGACAGCTAGCCTCGAGGTATTTATAACCATCTGTCGCCAAGACGGCATCAAGAACTGCAGGAGTGCTAACAATGAAGTGCACACACTTGGTCCTGAGCTGCGAACAACTGTGTTGCTGGGCTAAGGCCAGAGTTGTGGCTGCCGTCTCCACGGTGATGCCACGAGAGAGCTTGGCCTCGCACATCAGCTTGAGCCTGTCCACTCCATATCTGTCAGCAGCTACAAGCAGATGCTGAGCCATCACCGTGGAGGACGCCTCGTGCTGCTTTTCCAGTTCAGGAGGGAGTGTGTCGGTGTAGATGAAGTGGAGCATGGCCTTGAAGACCGCCGCCTCCATGTCCTCGATCTCCACGCGCTGCGAGCACTTGTCCTTCATCTCTCCAAATAACTGGGCCCTGAAAACGGGAGACCTCGCGGCGAGCACCATCTTGTGCGCGGCGAAGGACTCGCCGGACACGAGGAAGGTGACGTCTGCCCCCGTCTCGCTCTGCACGATCTCGCCGAGGTGCTGGTACAAGTTGGAGGATGGCACATGAATAGTCAAAGTATCCTCTGCTGGGATACGTGGTACTACAGGTAAGTCCTTGTATACCGTGATGGCGCACTGTGTAGTCAAACTGTCATCATCCTTGAGATAACCGTACTTTTGCAAATCATCTCGATGCATGAGATACAAATTATCCAAGAAGCATTGTTGGTTAGGATTACCCGTGAATCTTCATGACACACTCTTTTCTTCGGACATTGGTTGAACCTTCCCGGTCGGATCTACCAGCCGGCAGGCCAGGCTCGCTACCACGCTGGAATTGGATACGCGGGGTGTACTCAGAAGCTGGAACTTGAGGATCACCCATGGCCTCTCATTGGTAGGGATGTAAATGGATATGTTAATGGCGCCACTTAATCCCATATAAATGTGTTCACACTTTATTTTTTCAGGAAACAAAAAAAGTTTTGAACTGTAGACCGGAATAAATGGTACTATATGGCGCCATATATCTAACCAATTACATCCCTACTCATTGGGACTCGACGTCCACGAAGGATATATGCGGACTTCCCACTCGTGCTCATCGACGGTCCATATGGATGGGAAGTAGCTTTGACTAGTAGTGTTGATGGGAGCCTTGGTCGCGCTGAAGCCTTTGATCTTGAGCTGCTGCACCAGGCGCACGGAGTCGGCGACGTTTATGCAAGAACTTTCCATGGGATGTACAAGGAGTGTAAAAACTCACGTATTGGAATTTCTCGATGACCTCTTGGGTCACGATCGATCTATACTTATATGTGGGAGTAGAGCGATACAAGGCCGAGTCGGTCGGCATACCGATCCATATAGGTGTAGGAGTCCAACACAACAGGATTGCTATTCTAGATGCGCTTTTGTTTGTTTTCTTGTTGATCTCATATTCCGGTGTACACGCACATGTCCGTGTAGGTTTGTGATCAACACGTGACGGCCAACATTGTGGCGATGTACACAGCAGCCGCGATAAATCACCGACGCTTGAGAACTTGCCTGTGGCAAGATGGTTAGAAGGGTGGTTGTACCCCAACCCACCAGAGTTCAAACCCCAGGTTTGACGTTGGTGTTTCTCATTTAAGGCGGAATATTCTTCAGTGGGAGGCGACGTTCCCGTCGACAGCGAGGTACCCGCGGTGACTTCGTCAATCTCAAGACTCGACCCTCCGACTCGGTCTCTCAGAGGTGCTCATAGGGGTAGGGTGTGCGTGCTTGTACTCATAGGGATGAGTGTGTGCGCGTGTATATGAGCGTCTGAGTTGTACCGTGTTTCGCAAAAAAATCACCGACGCTCCGATGTACGCTCCGTTGCCGCCTTGGCGCGCTTGTCGTTAAGGTGAAGGCACAGATCTGGAGCAGAGTGGTTGGAGCGCTTGTCGCCGATCGGCAGTCAGGGACACACAGAGTTTACCTAGGTTCGATCCCTAGTGATGAGGTAAACACCTACTCTTGCTTTATATATTTGGATCTGATGGGGTGTATAATGGCGTGCGCACCAAAGCGTAATGGAGCTCCGGAGGCTATGGAATGTGATGAATCTGTCCTCTAGGGTTTCGCCTACTCGACCTTATATAGGGAGTCAACTAGGGTATATAGGGAATGACGGGTGACCTAGGCGGCGCTAGCTAACTCGCTACAAGTGCGGCTTCGGATTTGGAGAGCAGCTTGCCGCCTTCCCGATCCGGCCCACGGGGTTCCTCGGGGATCCGGTATCTTGGAAGATGTCCTCTGGGTGGGCTTTGGGCCACCCGATCTTGTGGTCCGACTCGTGGTTCTGGGCCTACCCGGTTGGGCATCCCCCATCATTAGCCCCCGAGTTCGTCAGGGACTCGTCTTCGGCTTGATCTTCGTCTTGAGAGTCACCGAGTCATGTCATAGAACGAACTCCTGAACAGAGAAGGAAAACAAAAAGTGGAGTGGCGAACTGAGGCGTCAGCGTCCGGTCTAACTCAAGTTTTGTTTGATGCCGGCTCGTGCCTGATGGGACGCCTTGCCGTGCCGGCTTGCCTCCATGCCGAGTTGGCTGACGCACCGGATGACATCACGACATCTTTGACCGCTTCTCCTGTAGTGTTTGTCCTTCTGACACGCCGAGTCGATTGACAAGACAACTCATCGCCTCGACTGCCTCCGCCTCGGGACAGAACAGGAGCAATTATGACGACCGGAGTCGCACGCGGTTGATCCAGCGGTCAGGATCTCTTCAAGTGAGAACGTGGCTTGATCGTGTTCGGAATTTTTGGCACACCGATGCGGTACCCCTGAGGCGAGTTTGGCGGCTCCACTTGATCGGCCGCTCGGACCAGTCGAGCCACTGGGCACGTTTGGGAGAGTCGTGTGGACGGCTCGCTGGATGAACTTCTGTTCCCGCTTGGTGTCGAGGCCGACGATGGTGTGGCCCATGAAGCCGGCAGTCGGGCATGCCTTGCTACTGGTCCTCATCGTCGTTCTTCGGGTTCGGGGCCTGCTTCTTCACATTGGTCTTGGCCTTGATGATCTCGGCCATCCAGCTGCAGTCGTCGGTGGTGTGGGCGGCGGGTTTGCCGGGCAGGCTGTGATACCTGCCGACATCGCCAGGATCTCCGTGGCGGTGAGTTTCTTCCTCGGGAAGTTCCCACGCTGGCTCTTGAAGCCGTCGCCCTTGCGCTTGTGGGCGTTGGAGTTCTTGGTGTTGGCCTTGCTCTTGTCCTTGCCACCTTTCTTGTTGTCGTCCTCCTCGTCGAAGTCATCCTTGGTGGCGTCGGACTCAGCGTACTTGTGGACGATGCCCAATAGCTGGCCCAACGTCATGTCGCCCTTGTGAGAGCGTCTCAACTTCTGCTTGAGCGACTCGAAAGTGGTTTTATCCTCGAGGTGAGAATGCCCCATGTCAATGCTGAGGTGTCTGCCGAGTTGATGAGGTCGGCAACTCGGCGATACCAATTTATAGTGGACTCGCCCTCCTTCTGGAAGCAGCGCTTGAGGTCCTCGACCGTAGTCGGGCGCTTGCACGTCCCTTCGAAGTTGGTGATGAATAGCTTCTTCAACTCGCTCAAGAGTTGACACTGTTTCGGGGCATGTTGTTCAGCCACATGTGCTTCGTCCCTTCCAGCATGAGGGTGAAGTAACGCGCACAGCAGAGCGAGGATGTGCTCTGGATGCTCATGGCAGCCAGTTAGTCCTACACCCAGGTTTCCGGGTTGAGGCTGGCGTTGTATTTTGGCGCCTCCTGTTACGATCCAGCTTGCTATTCCAGTAGTTTGGATACAAGATCTAGATGTACAACGGGATTTCAGGGTAATTTCATGGAGGAACCAACTACTTGCTATTACAATTGATCACCGAGTGCGGAGGCTGGTCTCATCTTCTTATCCTACTCTCCTCCTTTGCGTGTTCCTGTGAGCGGCGTCGCCAGGCTGGAGTGGGCCTCGGTGGTCTTGATGAGCTTCTTGCGTCCGGGCCTGGGCTGGGCCGTGACATGCCCCACCCCTTGAGAGCTGGCTTGACCCCAAGCCAGTGCATCAGGGAAGGCGAGCTGCAGCGAGGACAGATCCTCCCAGGTTGCCGTCGGCGGTGTAGCTCTGTCCCAGGCGATGTAGAGTTGCTGCTTGACAGAGCCGCCACGCTGGATTGATCGTGTTGCCAGAATTTCCAATGGCTGCACATCAACTGTAAAGGTAAGCATCAGGAGTGAATCATCAGGACTGACCTGTTGCTGCGGAGGGATATGCCGCTTGAGCTGGGACACATGAACTACATCATGGATGCGACTGGTAGCTGGAAGGGCAAGCTTGTATGCTACTGCGCCAATTCTCTTAGTGATTTGGTATGGCCCATAAAACTTGTATGCCAGTTTTTGAGTGCTGCGACGAGCAATTGATGTCTGCACATAAGGCTGAAGGCGCAGGTAAACCCAATCTCCTTCCTCAAAACTCCTCTCCATGCGATGCTTGTCTGCCTGACGTCGCATGCGCTCCTGAGCACGCAGGAGCTGTTGCTGCAGCAATTCCATGGTGGTCGCCCGTTCCTGCAACATCTTGTCCAGGTCTGACGTTTTGGCAGGTTCAGTTGGAACACCGAAATGTCGAGGGACATGGCCATAGAAGGTTTCAAATGGAGAGCGCTGAAGAGCAGAGTGGAAGGAAGTGTTATACCAGTACTCTGCCAGGGGAGGCCACTTTGCCCATTTAGTAGGTGTAGCATGTGCTGAACAACGGAGAAAGGATTCCAAGCACTGGTACAAACGTTCTGTCTGCCCATCCGTTTGTGGATGGTAAGCCGAGCTCATCATCAGCTGAGTGTCAGTCAGTTTGAAGAGTTCCTGCCACAGTGTGCTCGTGAAGATCTTGTCACGATCTGAAATGATACATTGAGGCAAGCCATGCGGTTTGTAGATACCATCCAAGAATGTTTGCGCCACTTGAGCAGCTGAGAAGGGGTGCTTGAGGGGTAAAAAATGCCCATACTTTGTGAGCTTGTCTATTACCACCAGTATCACATCGAAGCCAGAGGACCTGGGCAGTCCCTCTATGAAATCCAAACTGACCGTATGCCACGGAAATGGAGGAATTGGCAGGGGTTGAAGCAGTCCAGGCATTTTGGTGTGCTCTGTTTTAGCTTGCTGACAGACTGCACAGGACGCCACATACTGTGTCACACTTTGCTTCATTCCAGACCATGCAAACATGCGTTTCACTCTTTGATAAGTTACCAGCCCTCCAGAATGGCCTCCAATGCCACTTGCATGCAAAGCTTGGATGATATGCTGTTGTGCAAGACTATTCTTGCCCACCCAAATCCTACCATGAAAACGGATAATTCCTTGTTCCAAGGAAAAACCTCTGTCATTTACACCAGTGAGACTGAGTTCAGCCCAGAGTTTTTGTGTTTCCGGATCCTCATCATAGCCGGCTACTAAATTCTGTAGCCAAGTGGGTTTTGCTGCTGAGATTGCCAAGAAGTCAGCATCTGGCAACCGGCGTGAGAGTGCATCGGCTGCAGCATTGTTGATTCCTTTCTTATAGTGTATCTTGTAATTCAACCCCATGAGTTTCACAAAGGCCTTATGTTGAATGCCTGTAGTGATGCGTTGTTCGGTGAGGTGCAGCAAGCTTTTCTGGTCAGTGCGTATGAGAAACTCGTTCTGTTGGAGATATGGACGCCATTTGTCCACTGCCATGAGAATCGCAAAACATTCTTTCTCATATGTGGAGAGGGTCTGGTTCTTGGGGCAGAGGGCTTTGCTGAGGTAAGCGAGCGGGTGACCATCTTTCATCAGCATGGCACCGATGCCAGTTTGACATGCATCAGTCTCGACAATAAAAGGCCGAGTGAAATTTGGTACTGCTAGTACTGGCGCCTTACTGAGTGCTTTTTTCAATGTCTGAAATGCAGTTTCGGCTGCCGGAGTCCACTGGAATTGCACACCTTTCTTGAGAAATTCTGTAAGAGGGCGACAAATGATACCATACAGTTCAATGAACTTCCTGTAGTACCCGGTTAATCCCAGAATGCCCCGTAGTTCCTTCAAATTTCTCGGTGTTGGCCATTGAAGAACTGCCTTGATCTTCTCAGGATCCGTTGCCACTCCTTCACCACTGATGACATGCCCTAAGTATTCCAACTTAGATTGAGCGAACAGACACTTTGATCTCTTGATGAACAAGTTGTTTTCCTTCAGTATCACAAACACTTGCTGGAGCAACTGAAGGTGCTCTTCCAAAGTGGAAGTGTAGATCAAAATATCATCCATGAACACCAGGACCCCGTGTCACAGCAGTTTCTCGAAAATGTGATTCATCACTCCCTGAAAGGTTGCTGGTGCGCCCGTTAAACCAAATGGCATCACAAGGAATTCGTACAACCCATGGTGAGTGCGGAAGGCGGTCTTGTACTCGTCACCAGCCGCCATTCGAATCTGATGATACCCAGATGCAAGGTCCAATTTGCTGAACCACTTCGCTCCTGCCAGCTCGTCCAACAGTTCATCCACAACAGGCAGCGGGTGTTTGTTTTTCACCGTCAATGCATTCAGTTGTCGATAGTCCACGCAGAAACGCCAGGATCCGTCCTTCTTGTGCACAAGTAAAACTGGTGAAGCAAATGGGCTAGCACTCTTCCGGATTGTACCATGCTGCAACATATCTTGCACTTGTTTTTCAATCTCTGATTTCTGCTGTGGTGTATAACGATATGGACGCACATTTACTGGCTGAGCGCTGGGCACCAGTGGTACCTGATGATCACAAGCCCGTGGCGGTGGTAACTCAACAGGGTCACCAAATAGGGTATCAAATTCTGTCAAAAGTGTTTGCACTTCTATTGGTATGGTATGCATATCTTCAGCAGCGAGAGAGTTCAGTTCCTGCTCTTGATGGATCGGTTGCACTTGTATACATTCAGTCACAGCGCCTCTACGCAGTAACCCATGCAATTTTGCTGCTGACACTGGGCGACATTTCGGTTTGCCTCTTGAATTCCCTTGAGCTGCACTCTGCTATTGTTGTGAGTGAACTTCATCCACCACTTCTTCCAATGAACCCACATTGGGCTGTGTTCCTCTAGCCAGTCTGCTCCCAAAATAATGTCATAACAAGGTAGAGGAAGAACCTGGAAGTTTTGTACAAACGAATGTCCCTGACACATCCATGGTAACTGAGGTAGCATATGTGCACTGACAAGAGAAGCTCCATTGGCCGCCACGAACCGAGAAGGAGGTTTTTCGGTGAGTGGACGACCCAGTTTTTCTGCCAGCTCAGTGGTGATGAAGGAAGAATTTGCTCCAGAATCAACCAATATAAGCACATGTTGTTTATCCACCATGCCATGAAGACGCATGGTGCGGCGTTGCCGAGGTGTCTGTGGCGCTGTCAGAGGTGCAAGCAAACAGAGATCACTGTCATCAGAGCTGCTGTCGCCAGACTTACTGTCACTATCATCAGCATGAATCACTTCGAGAAGTTCTTCCATAATATGCAATGGAATCTGTGCTGACACTTGTGGATTTTACTCCATTTCTCACCGCAAGTGAAACAGAGCCCCTTGGCCTTGCAGTAAGCGTGAAGTGCTTCGAGCTTATCATCCCAGCGAGCTCCATCAAGCTTCTTCACTTCTTTAGTTCGATTGGAGGACTTGGGCTTCTCATGGAAGGACTTGTACTTGTCCTTGGTGGTATATTTGCTAGCAGAAGACACTTTATCCACGTCCAATTGAGTTTCCTGCAACATAGCCAACAAACTGGCAGCTTCTGTTTCCACAGGACAATGAAGAACAACTGCATCACGTATATCGGCACGCAGGCCAGCTAGGTAATGCTCAACAAAAAACACCTCACTAGCATAGGGTCTTCTAGCAGAATTTGGTGTTTCAGAGTGTTAAATTTAGTGGTGTACTCTGCAACTGAACTGGTTTGAGCTAACGCAAGCATCTGGCGCATGTAAAACGTGTGTTTACTTTTGCCCCAGCGTGCTATCACTGCCTCACGCATATCACTCCAGTGAACAAATTTTTGGCGTTTTTGTATGGTTTTGAGCCAAAGCGCAGCGTCACCGATCATGTTCAGCGCTGCGAATTTGACTTTCATGTGGGAGGACACTCTGTAAATCTCAAAGTATAATTCAGAATTATCTATCCAGATCTGGTAGTCATCCCATCGAACTTAGGAAAATCCATTTTGGGTGTGCTAACAAATGGACGGTGATATGAGTGGTGTTGTGAACGCTGTCCATCTAGGTCAGGATCACGGTCGAGCAGGTGGGGGGCAGTTCGGGATGTACCATTGTTCGGAGGAAGATCAGGGAGTCGTGAGACCCCCGAATCCTGCCCCCGTGTGTGTTGAGATTCGCCGCGCCCATTGGGCTGTTTGTCAAGGTCAACTCCGACGATGGTGGTCGTCGGTGTGACGGGCTCTCTGAGCCCGGCGCGCTTGGCCGCTGTGGCGTTCTCCTCGAGAAGCCTGAGGTGGGATGCGGTGTCCTCCGCGCGCACCTTGAGGAACGTCGTGTTCTTCGCGAGCTCGGACGTGTTGTCATTCACCGTCTGCATCCAGCCCGTGAGCATCTGCATCTTCTCGACCAGATCATCGAGCTTGGCATTGGTGGAGGTGTTCTGCTCCCCGACGGTGGCCATGGCGGTCGCGATCTGTGTCTCGACCACGCTCGGATTCTTCCGTGGCGCCAGATCGAAACTCGGAGACCGATCGAACTGAAAGATGGGAATTATGGCTGTGATCCGAAAATCACTACCAACCGCATACGGATTTACCAATCGAGCGTGTTCCAGAATCAGACGAGGCTCTTGATACCAATTGTTACGATCCAGCTTGCTATTCCAGTAGTTCGGATACAAGATCTAGATGTACAACAGGATTTCAGGGTAATTTCATGGAGGAACCAACTACTTGCTATTACAATTGATCACCGAGTGCGGAGGCTGGTCTCATCTTCTTATCCTACTCTCCTCCATTGCGTGTTCCTGTGAGCGGCGTTGCCAGGCTGGAGTGGGCCTCAGTGGTATTGATGAGCTTCTGCATCCGGGCCTGGACTGGGCCGTGACACCTCCCTTGGCCCCTTGAAGCTGCTCGGGAAATGCTCGCCGTGAATGGCGGGTCCGAAGCACTTGGGTCCAACGTTGGTGGCTCTAGGTTAATAGTGCCAGAAACAATTGCTTGTACGTCACACGTCAGTTGGGAACCCCAAGAGGAAGGTATGATGAGTGCAGCAGTAAGTTTTCCCTCAGTATGAAACCAAGGTTTAATCGGACCAGTAGGAAAACGAGGTTTGCTTCGAAGGTGTTGGTGGAGGAGTGTAGTGCGGCGCAACACCAGGGATTCCGGTGCCAACGTGGAACCTGCACAACACAATCAAACTACTTTGCCCCAACTTAACAGTGAGGTTGTCAATCTCACCGGCTTGCTGAAAACAAAGGGTTAAACGTATCGAATGGAAATGATGTTTGTTTGCATAAAACAGTAGAGAACAATGATTGCAGTAGATTGTATTTCAGATGTAAAAGAATGGACCGGGGTCCACAGTTCACTAGTGGTGTCTCTCCAATAAGATAACTAACATGCTGGGTAAACAAATTACAGCTGGGCAATTGACAATTGATAAGTGCATATAACATGCATGTGTGAGCTGTGGTGTCTACTATGAGATTCATTTGGGCATTACGACAAAGTACATAGACCGCTATCCAGCATGCATCTATGCCTAAATAGTCCACTTTCCGGTTAACATCCGTACCCCTTCCAGTATTAAGTTGCAAGCAACAGACAATTGCATTAAGTAATGTGCGTAATGTAAACAATACATTCATCCTTGAATAAAGCATTGCTGTTTTACCCCTAGTGGCAACAACACATCTACAACCTTAGAACTTGCTGTCACTATCCCAGGTTAAATAGAGGTTGAACCCAACTATCATGCATAAATACCCCCTCTTGGAGTTACAAGTATTCACGTGGCCAAGGCTTCAACAAGTAACGGAGAGCATGCAAGATCACAAATGACATAGACATGATAATATAATATTCAGCTCCACATAGGTATCAATATAAGTCAGATCCCAGCAAACACAACATGTAGCATTACAATAAGATGATCTTGATCATGATAGGCAGCTCACAAGATCTAAACATGATGGCACAAGTGGAGAAGACAACCATCTAGCTACTGCTATGGACCCATAGTCCAAGGATGAACTACTCACGCATCACTCCGGAGGCGGGCATGGCGATGTAGAGCCCTCCGGTGATGATTCCCCTCTCCGGCAGGGTGCCGGGAAGAGCTTCAGAACCCCCCGAGTTAGGGTTGACGACGGCGGCGGCAGCGAATATGTTCTGGATGAAAGGCTCGGTGTTTTAGGGTTTTCGCGTCTCGGGGAATAAATAGGCGAAGGGGCGATGTCGGCGGACCCCCGAGGGGCCCAAACCACCGGCGGCGCGGCTGGGCCCCCCGCGCCAGGTGGTTTGGCCACCTCGTGGCTCTTCGTCTCTCCTTCGGACTCCGTGTACGTGCTGGAAAAATAGGGACTGGCCTTTTGTTTCGTGCAATTCCGAGAATATTTCCAGAAGTAACTTTCTGAAACCAAAAACAGCAGAAAACAGGGAACTGGCACTGTGGCATCTTGTTAATAGGTTAGTCCCAGAAAATGCATAAAAGTGATACGAAGTGTATATAAAACATGTAGCAAATGGTATAATATAAGCATGGAACAGCAGAAATTATGGATACGTTGGAGACGTATCAAGCATCCCCAAGCTTAGTTCTACTCGTCCTCGAGTAGGTAAAACGATAACAACAAATAATTTCTGAGGAGACATGCTTTCACACAATCTTGATCAATATATTGCAAGGCTCATGTCATGAATGAAGTGACTCAAAGCAATGATCTATAGTTTGCTAACAAATAGATAAAGAGTAAACAATGAATCATATAAGCAAAAACTTTTCATGAATAGTACTTTCAAGACAAGTATCAAAAAGTTTTGCATAAGAGGTAACTCATAAAGCAATAGATTCAAAGTAAAAGGCATTGAAGCAACACAAAGGATGATTAAGTTTCAGCATTGCTTTCAACTTGTAACATGTATATCTCATGGATAGTTGTCAACATAAAGCAATATAACAAGTGCAATAAGTAAA
The DNA here is from genome assembly GCA_947311845.1 of Poa pratensis. Classification (NCBI taxonomy): domain Eukaryota; kingdom Viridiplantae; phylum Streptophyta; class Magnoliopsida; order Poales; family Poaceae; genus Poa; species Poa pratensis. The sequence continues at coordinate 38,138,295 of CAMZMU010000068.1, forward strand.
TATGTAAGAATCAATGCACACAAAGTTGACACAAGTGTTTGCTTCTAAGATAGAAAGGAGTAGGTAAACTGACTCAACATAAAGTAAAAGATAGGCCCTTCGCAGAGGGAAGCAGGGATTAAATCATGTGCTAGAGCTTTTTAAGTTTTCGAAAGCATATAGAGAGCACAAAATAAGTATTTGAGAGGTGTTTGTTGTTGTCAACGAATGGTAGTGGGCACTCTAACCCCCTTGTCAACCAGACTTTCAAAGAGCGGCTCCCATGAAGGACGTTATTTCTACCAGCAAGGTAGATCATCCCTCTTCTCTTTTGTTTACACATGTATTTTAGTTTCTTTATAGATGACACTCCTCCCAACCTTTTGCTTACACAAGCCATGGCTAACCGAATCCTCGGGTGCCTTCCAACATTCACATACCATGGAGGAGTGTCTATTGCAAAATTAAGTTGCTTACTGATAAATCAGGGCAAAACATGTGAAGAGAATTATTAATGAAAGTTGTAATTAATTGGGGCTGGGCACCCCGTTGCCAGCTCTTTTTGCAAATTATTGGATAAGCGGATGTATATGCCACTAGTCCATTGGTGAAAGTCTGTCAGAAGTAAATGACAAGATTGAAAGATAAAACACCACATACTTCCTCATGAGCTATAAAACATTGACACAAATAAGGAGTAATAAAGTTTTGAATAGTTTAAAGGTAGCACATGAAATATTTACTTGGAATGGCAGGAAATACCACATAGTAGGTAGGTATGGTGGACACAAATGGCATGGGTTTTGGCTCAAGTTTTGGATGCACGAGAAGCATTCCCTCTCAGTACAGAGTTTAGGCTAGCAAGGTTGTTTGAAGCAAACACAAGTATAAACCGGTACAGCAAGAATCACATAAAAACATATTGCAAGTATTATAAGACTCTACACTGTCTTCCTTGTTGCTCAAACATTTTACCAGAAAATATCTAGACCTTAGAGAGAACAAATATGCATCCCAAGTCTCAACAAGCTCTACGGTAGTTCTCCACTACTAGGCTTTAACTACATGATGCAAGAGCTTAAACATGATCTACTTGAGAGCTCAAAACAATTGCAAAGCATCAAATCAAAACAAGACAATGATCTACAAGAATGCATATGTCTTTTCCAATACCAACTACTACATGTAGCATTTTCTTTCTTCCAAACAAACACCAATAAATTTAAACATAAACTCTCCAAATGATAATATAATGCAGCAAGAGAGTATTTATAAACAAGTGCTAACAGCTCGAAGAGATGCATGAAAAACAGGAGCTAAAAGCACTGCAGTAGCTAGTTAAGAATACTCAACAAATATAAGTGAAGAACATGAGTATTCACATGAAAAAGCGGAGCGTGTCTCTCTCCCACACAAGGATTGCTAGGATCCGAATTTATTCAAACAAAAAAAAAATAAAAACACACAGACGCTCCAAGTAAAGCGCATAAGATGTGAAAGAATTAAAATATAGTTTCACTAGAGATGACCTGATAAGTTTGTTGATGAAGAAGGGGATGCCCAAGCTTAGACGCTTGAGTCTCTCTGAATATGGTTGGGATGAACCACGGGGGCATCCCCAAGCTTAGGCTTTTCACTCTTCTTGATCACATAATATCACCCTTCTCGCTTGATCCTTGAAAACTTCCTTCACACCAAACTCAAGACAGTTCTCATTAGAGGGTTAGTGCATAATCAAAAATTCTCATATTCTGTAATGATACAATCAATCCCAAAGCTTCTGGACATTAGCTACAGCCACCAATGCTTTGTGGAGCAAAGAAATCCACACAAACACAGTAAAAGAGCGAATGCAAAACAAAAGGCAGAATCTGTCAAAAACAGAACAGTCTGGAATGACGAATTTTTTCGAGGCACTTAAGTTGCTCAGATGGATCTGGCCTAAAATAATGAAAGTTGCGTACATATCTCAGGAATATGCGTGATTTTTCTCAGAATTTTTTGAATTTTCTACAGGGAGATAAGCTCAAATCCGTGACAGCTAAAAATCTGTCACTGCGCAGAAATCCAAATCTTGCATCAACTTTCAATATAGAACTTTACTTGGCACAACATTGCGATAAAATAAAGATACAAAGGAGTTGCTACAGAAGTAACAAAAATCCTTGACTCAAAGAAAACAAAAATAACAGCAAATAAAAACGATGGGTTGTCTCCCATAAGCGCTTTTCTTTAACGCCTTTCAGCTAGGCGCAGAAAGTGAAAATCAAGTGTTGTCAAGTGGCAAATCATTCAAATCATCAAAAGCCTTCCAACACACAGCTTGTAACAATGGGTATCTTAGATGTTCCTGGAGGTGTTTCATTACCTTTAACCGTACTAAAAGTTTTATCAATTTTAAGCTCATAATGAGTCTTTGGTTTTGGCACTTTAGGAACATACATAAACTTTTGCTCTCTACCCACATAAACTTTCTCCTTTTTAGACTTAAGAGAAGTAAAGGTTGAACTTAAGGTTTCAATAGCTTCCTCTAACTCATCAATTCTATGATTTTGGGTGTCATGGATATTATTATCCTCAAGAACAGTGATTCTTTCATTGATGGTGGCTATTGATTCATTAATCTTACCAATACAATCAAGAAAATTTGGAAAAAAATTCTCCATAGAGTCTAACTTATTTATAACATCTTCCAAGGTAATCTCAACTTTAATATCTTTAGTGGGTGGTGTTCCTACCAAACTTTCAATAATATTACAGGCTTCTAAAGCAGGAGTACCCAAGAAATTTCCACCTGTAAGAGTGTCTAGAACATACCTATACCAACTAGAGATACCAACATAAAAGTTCCTAAGGAGGATAGTGGTAGAGTGTTTCTTAGTACATCTATGATGAGCATCACTAATTCTATACCAAGCATCTTTCAAATTTTCACCTCCTAGTTGCCTAAAAGAACGAACTTCAACTTCAGGAGCATTCATTTTGAAAAACAAAATTAAACTGAATTAAACAAGTAACTAATTTTTTTGTGTTTTTGATAAAGAGAGCAAACAAAAAATAAAAATAAACTAAGCAAGACAAGTAACTAATTTTTTTGTGTTTTTGATATAGAGAAAGCAAACAAAACAAAATAAAAATAAACTAAGCAAGACAAATAACAAAGTAAAGAGATTGGGTGTGAGAGACTCCCCTTGCAGAAGCAATTCTGTTTTCCCCGGCAACGGCGCCAGAAAACGTTGTTGGTGGCTCTAGGTTAATAGTGCCAGAAACAATTGCTTGTACGTCACACGTCAGTTGGGAACCCCAAGAGGAAGGTATGATGAGTGCAGCAGTAAGTTTTCCCTCAGTATGAAACCAAGGTTTAATCGGACCAGTAGGAAAACGAGGTTTGCTTCGAAGGTGTTGGTGGAGGAGTGTAGTGCGGCGCAACACCAGGGATTCCGGTGCCAACGTGGAACCTGCACAGCACAATCAAACTACTTTGCCCCAACTTAACAGTGAGGTTGTCAATCTCACCGGCTTGCTGAAAACAAAGGGTTAAACGTATCGAATGGAAGATGATGTTTGTTTGCATAAAACAGTAGAGAACAATGATTGCAGTAGATTGTATTTCAGATGTAAAAGAATGGACCGGGGTCCACAGTTCACTAGTGGTGTCTCTCCAATAAGATAACTAACATGCTGGGTAAACAAATTACAGCTGGGCAATTGACAATTGATAAGTGCATATAACATGCATGTGTGAGCTGTGGTGTCTACTATGAGATTCATTTGGGCATTACGACAAAGTACATAGACCGCTATCCAGCATGCATCTATGCCTAAATAGTCCACTTTCCGGTTAACATCCGTACCCCTTCCAGTATTAAGTTGCAAGCAACAGACAATTGCATTAAGTAATGTGCGTAATGTAAACAATACATTCATCCTTGAATAAAGCATTGCTGTTTTACCCCTAGTGGCAACAACACATCTACAACCTTAGAACTTGCTGTCACTATCCCAGGTTAAATAGAGGTTGAACCCAACTATCATGCATAAATACCCCCTCTTGGAGTTACAAGTATTCACGTGGCCAAGGCTTCAACAAGTAACGGAGAGCATGCAAGATCACAAATGACATAGACATGATAATATAATATTCAGCTCCACATAGGTATCAATATAAGTCAGATCCCAGCAAACACAACATGTAGCATTACAATAAGATGATCTTGATCATGATAGGCAGCTCACAAGATCTAAACATGATGGCACAAGTGGAGAAGACAACCATCTAGCTACTGCTATGGACCCATAGTCCAAGGATGAACTACTCACGCATCACTCCGGAGGCGGGCATGGCGATGTAGAGCCCTCCGGTGATGATTCCCCTCTCCGGCAGGGTGCCGGGAAGAGCTTCAGGAACCCCCCGAGTTAGGGTTGACGACGGCGGCGGCAGCGAATATGTTCTGGATGAAAGGCTCGGTGTTTTAGGGTTTTCGCGTCTCGGGGAATAAATAGGCGAAGGGGCGATGTCGGCGGACCCCCGAGGGGCCCAAACCACCTGGCGCGGCTGGGGCCCACCGCGCCAGGTGTGTTTGGCCACCTCGGCACTCTTCGTCTCTCCTTCGGACTCCGTGTACGTGCTGGAAAAATAGGGACCTGGCCTTTTGTTTCGTGCAATTCCGAGAATATTTCCAGAAGTAACTTTCTGAAACCAAAAACAGCAGAAAACAGGGAACTGGCACTGTGGCATCTTGTTAATAGGTTAGTCCCAGAAAATGCATAAAAGTGATACGAAGTGTATATAAAACATGTAGCAAATGGTATAATATAAGCATGGAACAACAGAAATTATGGATACGTTGGAGACGTATCAAACGTCGTCGTCTTCGTTGCGTGCCGCCTCGGTGCGCTTGTCGTTGAGGTGGAAGCGCAGATCTGGAGTAGAGTGGTTGGAGCATGCCTGCGCCTGGTTATTGTTGATCGTGTGTCGAGCGTTATTGCGGGCGAGCCGGGGCAGGTTGCCCTTGGGTACCGTGTTGCTTAACTCTGCCGGATTGTCGTGGTGGCTGCACTGGGCTGGATGAGCAGTACTACGCCTTGGGAGCCTCTGTCCCGCGACTCCGATCAGGTGTCAAAGCCACCTACTCGCTCGGTGGCGGCCTGGAGTTGAGCTTGCCGTCGGATTGCCACATATTCTCCTGGAGCTCCAGCGCCTTGTCCACCAGCGGACACACCTTACTCCAGTAGGGGATGTCCTTGACCTGCAGCCGCTTAAAGAGGGAAGCGACGGCAGGCATGCAGTCGACGGGCGTGCCGAAGACTGCGAGGTCGGCGTCGTCATTCGCCTATGGCGGTGGCGGTTGTCGCACTGTGTTTGACGGAGGTCGAGGTGCTGGTGGCGGCATCGTCGGGCGAGGCTGCCGCGGCGCCTGGCTTGAGCCACCTGGCAAAGCCACGCGACATTCCTCGCGCTGCCTCTCTAACTCATTCTCGCGCGATTGGGGGCGCTGGGTTGAAGCCGCTATTTGCGACCCTTGTGGTAGTTGGTAACCGCAGAGAGCGCGGTCGTCTGGGCGTCGATCACCTCCTCCTTCTGGCATATCTCCTCTTTCTGGCGGGCCATCTTCTGGCGAAGCTCCTCGAGCTGAGGCGCTTGGTCGATGACGTTCACCGGTGTGACTGGTATGTCGAGCGGGTCGGTGAGGTGAGCCGCCTGACCTCGCAGCGCGCGAGGGAGTCATCGCGTTGCTGCTTCTCTCGCGCGAGCTGCTCGCGCCGCGCCTGATCGCGTTGCGCCTGCTGCAGGTCACGTTGCTGCTTCTCGCGCGCCTGCTTCTGCGTGTCTGCATCGGTGGCGGCAGTGTTTGCCACCTTTCTCGTCGTGTAGATGAGGGCGGGAGTTGCCAAGCCGTCTGATGCCAGATCGGTCGAGCCCACTGACTCGTAGTCGAGAACGGCAGGATCGACCCGACGTCGTCGTTGTCTTCCGAGATCTGGACGGTCTTCGCAGTGCTCGTGGCGTGGGCGGCGTAATTGCCGACCGCGTCGTCGATGGCGGCCTGATCGGCCGTGTCGGTCCAGGAGATGGCGCCGTCGTTGCTGCAGCTGTAGGCGACGCCCCTCCTCCACCGAGCCACAGTAGCCGACGTAGGCGACGACCACCGTCCCGAAAGGGATTGCCATCGTGTGAGAAACCAGGCCGCGAGCCGGCGCGCCCCATGTGTGGGCATTGGCGATGAAGCCGACGTCGTAGCACTCGTAGTAGTCGCCGTAGATGATGTCGTGGCGACTCGGCATGGCACCGGGGCAGAAGCGGACGCTGGTGTCATCATCAGAACTCCCCGTGAAGTAGATTCCATCGATCGCTGTGCCCATGGTGGGCGCCAACTATCGTGGGTTAGTCACGGCAGATGCCATGGGGGTGGCTTAAGTCAGGTGTGAGCCAGACGACTTAGGATTCACTGGGAGGTTCGCACACACGCAGAGTTTACCCAGGTTCGGCCCCTCGTGATGAGGTAAAGACCTACTCCTGCTTTGTATATTTGGATCTGATGGGGTGTACAATGGCGTGCGCAACAAAGCGTAATGGAGCTCCAGAGGCTATGGAATGAGATGAATCTGTCCTCTAGGGTTTCGCCTAGTCGACATTATATAGGGAGTCGGTTAGGGTTTACAGGGAATGACGAGGTGACCTAGGCGGCGCCAGCTAACTCGCTACATGTGCGGCTTCGTGGAGCACAATCTTCGAGATATCTTCTTATCCGATTCGGAGATGAGCTTGCCGCCTTCCCGAGCCGGCCCACCGGGTTCCTCGGGGACCCGGTAAGAGGAACCCGGTATCTTGGAAGATGTCGTCCGGGTGGGCATTGGGCCACCCAGTCTTGTGGTCCGACTCGTGGTTCTGGGCCTACCCGGTTTGGGATCCCCCCATCGGTGTCGTTCGAGTGATGACGGACGTCACGGGCCCGGTGGCCACCGCGTCGAGCAACAATTTTGGGAATCGGTAATTGGTCCTCCACCCCTCACGACCCCGACAAAGGGTACGTGTGATTTCCCGTCTTCGTCTACAATTCCCTCACCCAGAGAGAGAGAGAGAGAGAGAGAAGAGCGGAGGGAAAACTCCATGGATGGACTGCCCCGGATACGATGGAGAAGGGCCTCTAAAGTGGAAGTTGAAGTGTGAGTCATATTTCCGCGTGTGTAGAGTGGAGAAGGAGATGTGGGTGGATACGACGGTGGTGTATTTCACCATGCATATGCAAACCAACATTTCTCGAAGGTCCACCTGTGTGCATTAGAGACTTTTCCTAAGTTAACTAAAGACCTCATGTAGCACTACTAGTGATGAAATTCTTTAAGGGAGTGGGTAGAGATGCATGGGATGATGAGGACGCGACCGGTGGGCGGTGGAGCAGAACTGAAGGGTGGCTGCTGCCGCGAGGAGCTCGATCAAGTGGGCGAGTGCGCGGCGAGAACCATCCGGATCCGGTGGACTGCGACGGCGACCCCGGGGGACACGCACTCGGCGAGCACGCCTTTTCGATCACCTCGATCTCCGGCTTCGTCGTCTTCTCCGTCGACGACAAGACAACCGAGTTCGGTATCCATCGCGAGGTGCTCATGGACGACGGAAAGTAGCTCTCCACTACGGTAGCACACATATCACTAGCTAACTAAGATCCTTGCCGTACATACGTACAGGTAGACGCGCCAAACCGATGTACTGTATGTAGCTGGCTCCTGTACATCACACTCTCTCACGCGTACATACATGGTCCATGTGGGCGTGGCATTGGTTGGCACCGGGGGCCATACTCCGGTGGTTCATGCATGTATGCTCCGGTTGTTAATGGAAGAAGTGGGTGCGCATCGCGTGATCTCGACGAGGATAATGCTGTTTATATCCTTGGCCTGTCGACAACCTGTTCTCTACGATCCATGATAAAGGTGTTCAATGATCCTATTTTAGATTCAGATATATTCGGAGGTCTATCGGTAGATCTGTCGATGGCTCGATGCTAACCAATGAAAAAAATAGCACGCTATTTCCCGGTTAATAGCACGATATAGCGTATTTGGAGAGGCTACGTTATATTTAGCCTAAAGTTGACGCTACGGCGCTATTTTCGTCTTATACACTCGAAACCACACTAAACGTGGTAACGTTATAGCTACGCTAACAAAAAGTCTAGAAATAACGTTAGGCGATGATGATGGCGGGCAATCTGGTGGTTCTTCTAATTATTCTAAAAATGATGTCAATGATTCTGATTAAAGTTTAAAATATTTATCTTTTAGTTTATTACTTTTTCATGGTTTTAAGCCTCATATTTGTATTCGTGCCATAGATTTGGCCTTGACATTTGAATATGGTTACCTGGTTATGCATGTATTGTTTCTGGAAAAAAAATTAGTGCTGAAATCCTTAATATTTGGGCTATTTCTTACAACTTTTTCATCACACTATTTTATATGTAACTTCGCTATATCTTGTATAGCTTCTGGAGGAGGGCCACGCTATTTTTGATAGCACGCTATTTTTTTCCTTGATGCTAACCCATCGCGTTGGCCGTCCTCACATCACTCACAAGAGTCCTGTTTTTTTCTCTACTTGGACGTATACCTAAACCTTAGAATAGGACTGGAATTAATCTTTTTTTGAAGAAAGGGCAAAAGTTTTGCCTTTTATATTGATAAAGAAGGAGCAAATATGGGACCAGGCCTAGGCCAAAATAAAAGGATTACATGGTAAAGGAAAGTTAATCAGGCGATAATTTCCGCAAGCGCTTTGGCCCCCGCCAGGGTCCAATTCTTCCCCTCGCTCTTGATACGCTGGACGAGGATGGTGGGCATCGAAAACTTGTTGTTGAAAATTCTTTCGCTGCGCTCTTTCCAAATCTCCCAAGTGATCAAGGTGTTGGCCGTCTTGAGTCCCTTACGAGATGGGGATGTCGTGGCCGCTAGGTCATTCCAGTAATCGAACACCTTAGGCTTAGTCGTGTTGAGGCGTAACATGAGAGAGGGACACTTCAGCCAGATCGCAGCCTCGGCCCAGATTCTTTTGGCATAGCGGCACTCGAAAAGGATGTGTCTTGCCGTCTCAGGATGGCATCTGCAAAGTTGACAAGTGGGCTGGTGGGGCCAGCCACGGATTGCCAGCCTATCTGAGGTCCACAGCCTATTCTGAACGACCAGCCAAGCAAAGAAGGAGCATTTTGGGGGGGGGGGGGGGGCAAGTCTTCCAGACGATGCTCATAAAGGGACACGATGAAGCGCCATAGAATTGCGCCTTGTAAGCCGAGCTTGCCGCGTAGACGCCATTGTCAGTGAGCGTCCAGGTGATCGAGTCGTCGACCCCAGGAGAAAGCGCTACCTCCTGAATGAGTTCCCAAAGGTGGACGAATTGGGCAATGTGCTCGACGGTGAAGTTGTCTACAGAGAGCTCTGAAATCCATCTAGAGTTGTTGAGGGCATCGCAGACCTTCCTGTTCTTCCGCTTTGAGGCCTTGAAGATACATGGCGCAATAACCCTAGGCGGAAGGCCGTCGAGCCAAGATGAGTTCCAAAAGGAGGCCTTGGTACCGCTACCAATCGTCACCCTGGTAGCCGCATTGAATAGGTTCTTATCCGTGTCATCATTTGGTGTTTCAGAGCCAACCCATGGCTTGTCGGGAGAAGCCCACTCGTGCCAAAGCCAACGAAGGCGAAGAGCCCTGGAGAATTTCTCGAGGTTTAGGATCCCGAGCCCCCCCAGCTTCTTAGGGCGGGATACTTTGTCCCAGCTGACCTTGCATTTTCCGCCACTGACCTTTTCACTGCAGTTCCAAAGCATTCCTCTTCTAAGCCTGTCAAATGCCTTGATAGTTCTTTTGTCAGCCTTGATCGCTGTCAGAAGAAAAATGGGCATTGAGGAGAGGACCGACTTGACCAGAGCGGAACAGCCCGCCCGGTTGATAAATTTCCCCTTCCACGGTTGCAGGCGATTAGCGAGCTTGTCGATGTATGGTTGGAGGTCCGCACAGCGTAGTCTCCCCAAGGAGAGTGGAACTCCAAGGTACTTGATGGGGAAGTGCGAGATAGCAGCAGGGAAGTCCATCATGATCTGTCCCAGGTCGATGTCGTCGCATCTAATCGGGGAGATGGAGCTCTTCTCGAAATTTGTGACAAGGCCCGTGACCTCGCCAAAATTCTGTAGAGTGAAGGCGAGGTTGGAGATATCGTTGGCCGAGGGAACCTGGAAAATTGCCGCATCATCACCGTAGAGGGAGACGCGTAGGCCAGCCAGATGGTCGGGAATGGGCTGCAGTAGCTCAGCCTCAGTTGCCAGCTCTAGGGTCCTGTTGAGGGGATCGATGCCAATGTCGAAGAGCAGTGGCGATAAGGGGTCACCCTGTCGTAGGCCCCTGCTATGCAGAATATCCAGCCCTGGGATGCCATTAAGCAGAATACGAGATGAAGCCGTGGAGAAGAGGATGGAGACCCATGCCCTCCATCGGGGCGGGAACCCCCGATGTCGCATGACGTCGAGCAGGTAGTCCCATCTCATGGAATCGAAGGCCATGGCGATGTCGAGTTTTAGGAGAAGCATAGGTTCACGGTTGCGGTGAAGGCGCCTAGCAGTGTTCCGAACGTACATGAAATTGTCGTGGATGCTCCTGGACTTAACGAAAGCACTTTGGCAATGGGAGACGATGTCGTTCATCTTGGGGGCCAGCCTGCGTGCCATAGCCTTGGCTATGATCTTGGGAATGATGTGTATCAGGCTAATGGGGCGAAAGTCAGAGATGGAGTCCGCCCCCTCCTTCTTCGGAAGGAGGACAATGTTTGCTGAGTTTATGATGTGGAAATTGTTGACCGTCAGCTCCGAGAAAGCGTCCATGACGCGCATGAGGTCGTGCTTGATGATGTCCCAGCATGAGGTGAAGAAAGCCACAGTGAAACCATCAGACCCAGGCGCTTTATCAGATGGCATGTCCTCGATTGCCTCCTTTGTCTCCTCCTCCGAGAAAGGTAAAGCAAGATCTTCTAGCTGCGCAACAGCTAGCGGGGTTTATCGCTTCCCAGTTGAGGTCTAAATGGCGGGAGGAATCTGAAATTGGCCTATCAACTATCAAGTGACAGTAATATATTCCTTCCACGAGATGCAGCGCATGAGACGCGTCCAAATCGCTCCCGGAAACCTCTGGCCGACCACCCGGCATGCCAACGACGCCCATCCTCTTGAGGACGTGGACGTACGGGGACCGAAACACTGACTGACGCCGACATCTCACGATCCAAGCAGGAGCAACCGAATGACCAACTATTTCCTAGATCGACCTGTACATGTCGGAGGCGCGGGGTGCCGTACGTTCTTTCCTAGCTCTGTGGCCGTGCGCTCGCGGCAGCTAGCGTCGACGATCGATCGGGGGAAGAAGACGCCATGCGGCTAGGCGAGGACGATGACCAGAGCATGCCATCACGCAGCAGTAGAGTTGTGGTGGTAGCGGTAGCAGCAGGGGTAAGATCACGGCGCTGGTGGGCTGATTGGCTATGGCAGCGAGTGCGAGGTGTGTAGAGCGCCACTGCACCGCACCGTTGATCGAGGATGTGCGCCTGTCGCCATCGGGTCGGCCGGCCAGTTCGATCGATCGAGCAGTTGCTCAGGGATCGATCCGATCGGTTTTCCCTTTTCTTTTGTCTCTGGCATTGGAGACCGTGGGTTTGCTTGTTGCCATTTTGCCAAGTTGGAACTTGCTCTCTGTTACCTTTGCATAGGACCCTTGGATCAACTCTACTCAACTCTGCTCGCAGATCCGATGAGACGTAAGTATAGGACGTAGTTACGCTCGGAAAGGTGTTCGATCACGCATTTCCAGCAAATAAAGCGTAGGTTCCGAGGAGGGACCACGAGATGATCCGGGCTTGGGATTTGGGAGGAAGAGAGGAAAAGATTTTAGGCCAAGGAAAAAATGAAACAAAGGAAGCAGGGGATGGATGATAGATCGGGTATCCTGTTCGTCCTAACACAACAGTGATCCAACAGCGCACGTGGGGCACACGGACGGGTGAGTGCCGCCCCCACTCCCTACTATGCGCCATCATTCCCGCCCTTACCCTACCCTACCGTCGTCAAAATTTATCAGAAACAAATCAACCAAATCACGCAGACGCCCCCGGGTTCCACGGGCACCATTGCTAAAGCGCCATTTGTTTTCAGTTTTAGGGATGGACAATGGTGCCGAACTCCTCGCATGTCATCAGTTTCGTCGGTTCTTTTCAGGTTTTCAGCGTGGGATTTCTGATCCGGGAGAACCGGGAGTGCTTCCAGCTCGAAGATATGCTAGATACGCTCTCGTTCGTATGACTAGTAGAGCCTAGTGTGATACCGAGACTTTCCTGCTTTCACATGTAACAACTTTTATTGCGGTTTTCCAATGGAGAAATTTAGGAGACAAAGAAGGCAGATCATTTCATTAATTCTATATCGAAAAGAAATCACAACTTGTTTATTGTTTCATGGGCATATATTATCAGAGAAATTTCATAAAGATTGAACTCTTATCTCCTAAAAACTAATCCAACCAGAGGTTTTACTAAGCATCTCGCTTTCTCCCTATTTTGTTACCATTCAATTAACAAATAACTTTAAACATGTGTATTTTACATGTTTATCAACAAAAGACGTCGTCGTCATCCACAGTCTCCAACAGAAAATGTATCAAAACTCATTAATATGTTTATGTATGTTTGTTTCAAAAGAGGCACTTAGATTAAATGTGAGAAATATTATCGTGGTTTAAGGGCATCTTTGAAAAGGAATTTAAAAACGTATGAATAAAATATAATGTCATGTTGAAACCTGAAAATTAAATCACGAGAATGTATGATAAAGTTGTTTGATTGCATCAGAGGATAATCACACGAGTTTTCTTCCGTGATTAGGTGTGTGCCATATTTTTCATCAAAACAAAGGATTTTTTCACATGGATCGGTCCGAGTCAGTGCAAATCTTACTGTAAAATGTAGTGCGATGGGATTCATTTCTGCATGGCAGAATGCTGCAAAAAATAAATAACTTTCATAATGTAAATTTCCAAGGATTCAAATCCTTCAAAATTTCCAATGCCAAATTAAGGTGTACAATACAAATGTGTTATTATTAACAATTTTTTTTGGGTCAGCCTATCCTTTCTCATCAGATATTAATGAGCCATGATAAGTTCTCGAATCATATATGTGACACATCTTTTCTTAATACCAGCCTATCCTTTCTCATCAGAGATTAATGAGCCATGATAAGTTCTCGAATCATATATGTGACATCTTTTCTTAATTCCAGCCTATCCTTTCTCGTCAGAAAAATCAAAAGAGAGAAAAAGAGACCAGACAAATCGTTCGTGATTAAAAAGCACGAGTCCATCATGCATTCATGCTTTGTGGTCAGAAAAGAAAACCAATAGGACCTGCTTTTGCATAGCAACAAAAACACAAGGTGCTTGATGCACAATCACCTAGCTAATTAATAAAGCGAGATTGAGCCCCCTCCTTCAGCTAGCTCAATTATAACACCACTAGGAGCTTCAACACCCAACAGCTTTCCTCACCACTCTTTCCTCTCACACTCCACACATAGAGACACATCATCCTCATCAACAACAAGCTCGATCGCCGATGGAGAAGTGCAGATCGGTGCCGCGCGAGCACTCGTCGGCGTACTACGGCTGCGGCGGCGGGTACGACTACGAGGACGTGGGCCGTGGCGGGACGACTGTCAAGTCGTACAACTTCAACGGGCCCAGCGCCGACGACGACCCGGAGGTGAAGCGTCGGCGGCGGGTGGCGTCGTACAACGTGTTTGCGTCGCAGGCCAGGCTCAAGTCCTCCGTCCGCGGCAGCTTCAAGTGGCTCAAGTCCAAGCTCTCCGACGTCCGCTACGGTGGCCTCTGAACCCAATTTTCAACCTTCAATCCTCCATGAACGAACTTCTCCCTATATACTTACATACATGACATATGCATGAAGAAGTGTGTGCGTGTGTCCTACTACTACTTGCTGTCCGTGCTTGGCCAAGTTGCTGCATATATGTGTGTACTCTGTTTGTTTACATGCCATATTTTATATTTATGCATGTATGAACCACTACTATGTATGTGTGTGATCTCAAGCTGCTGCATGGTTAACTGGTAGATCCATGGGTCGATGTGTTTTTTGTTGCTTTGTGAGAAATTGAGAACGGTGGTTGTACTTTACCCTGCTTAAATTGCAGATCAAGCTGTGTCAAGCCATGTTCTCTGTTTTCTCTCTGCAAATTTTTTCTCTGTTTATTGCATATTTTGTCTTAGGGTGGAAAGAATGTTACGCATGCCCCTGTTTGCATGCCATATTTATGCATGTATGAACTACTATTGTGTGTTTTTAAGCGCAGTGGTTAGTAGTCAAAATTAAGGTTGTTTAAGAACTGTGAGTGTATCATGTTACTTTGCAAATTTAAGTTGCATAGCAAAAAGCCTTGTTTCCTGTTCTATGTTCCTCCTTTTCCTATTCCCTGTATATTTTCATCTGAGCGGAGAATTTAAGTTGCATAGTACTAGTAATAGATAATAGTAGTGGTCTAGTGGAGCAGTAGTTAAATACTGTAACACCCATCATGACATAATTTCATTCTTCAACAGTCAACACTAAACCTAAGAATATTAGAACAGTTATGGTGGGATCAGTCATGACCTCAAACAAATCCTCACATTTCTGCAATGGTGATTTATTGATGTATTTGAACAGCGTCGCAGTTCTACAAATCAGGGATTTCTCAATTGAAACATCAGCTAGTTCAGTTACAGCAAATCAGCAGCAACAGTAGTAATCATGAACAGTTCTGCCACAGTTCATCTGCTAAAAGCCTAAAACCCACAAAGAACGATCCACAACAAATGATGTCCGTGCCATGCCGACGGCGACAGCATCGATCACGTCGCCGATCTGATCGCCAAGCCGTGGTGCGTGACAGCCGCGGCGCCCATGTGATCGTCGCCGCCGCTGGAGTGGTATGTGTTCGCCCTCCGCAGCTGCGGCTGGTCTGGTGAAGCGGCAGTGGCAGGTAGCAACGCCTGAATTGGGCTACCTGAAAACCGTCTTGGGGTCGTGCTGGCGAAGGCGTTGACGAACGCGTTCTCAGCTGGTTCTTGGACGCTGGAGGAGGCGATTATGGCCGCCGGTTCTTGTCCTAATTTTGCTGTGCCATCCATGGCTATCTCGTTCTACATTCACAAAAGATGAATTGAGAGCCTGTGCTTGCTGAATTCAGGTTCAGGTAAATGGTTGTGAGGAAGAAATTGTACAAGGATGGACAAGGACAACCGAACATTCGTGTTGTGAACTTGTGAATTGTGATTTACTACCTCTTTGTTGGGATATTTGGCATTGGAAATCTTCGGTTCGTCCTGATCAGATTTGTGCTTGCTTTCTCTTCGCTTGTGAGAACGCTGTCTCAGCTTAGGCCTGTATGCAGCAGAGCAGAGAACCATGAAGCCAAAACTTTCAGAGAACAAAACTGCAATACAGCATTAATCGCAAGATCAAAGATCTTGCAATGTCGATCGGGAGAATATGGTCAACCGATCCTCACTTCCTTCCATCGTGAGAGGTGGTCGGATCCGGAGCCTCCTCCTTGTACACCACAGGGAGTTCCGAGACGTCGCACGGCAGCGGCGGCGTACTAAAGAACTGCAATGCAAACTCGTGGGGAATTTGTCGTCAGACAGTGGTGTTCAAGCTTCGCATCAGATTCAGATGTTCTGTTTATCACTCTTTGAATATGGTTTGTACGTCCTTACGTCGCTCTGGAGAGCTTGGGCGGCGGTGCCGCGGGCGTCTGATTCGAGCGCCAGGAGCGTTGTCAGGAGGGGAAGCGCTGACGGCGGGAAGCCGGCGAACCTTTCCATCATCGTGGACTTGTACGTCTTGGGCGGGCGGAAGCTGGCCGGAAGCTTCATCTTCCGCCAGTAGTCGTCAGGCGGGGAGCCGCAGAGGCTGAAGATCTTGAAGAGCTGCTCCACCTCGGTCCTGCCGGGCATGAGCGGCTTGCCGGAGAACATCTCGGCGAGGAGGCATCCGGCGCTCCAGAGGTCGATCCCCACGCCGTAGTCCGTGGCGCCGAGAAGCAGCTCGGGCGCACGGTACCAGAGCGTCACCACGCGGCTGGTCAGCGGGCGGCGCCGCCCCGGCCCGTAGTAGTTGGCAAGGCCCAGGTCGCCGATCTTGAGCACTCCACACCGGTCGATCAGCAGGTTCGAGCCCTTGATGTCCCTGTGCAGGATCCCGCGCTCGTGACAGTGCTGCAGCCCCGCCAGCAGCTGCTGCATGTAGCACTTGACCTGCTGGCCGTAAACGAAGACACTTTAAGGCTCACGTCGTCGGTCATCGTCTCCAGTGGCCGGCGGCCGGCGGTAGAGTGGTGGTTATATGTTTACCTGGGGGAGGGTGAGGGGGATGTCGGCACGGGAGATGAGGCGTGAGAGGTCGGAGTACATGAACTCGAAGACGAGGTAGATGCTGCGGTGCATGCGGGAGGTGGCGATGCGTCGAGGCGGATGATGTTGGGGTGGTCGAGCCGCCGGAGGATACGCATCTCGCGGGCCATGAACCGGACGCTCTCCGGCTCCGCCGTGTCGAACCGGACCTTCTTCAGCGCGACGACGCGGCCGCCGCCCCGCTCGCGGGCCTTGTACACGTTGCTGTACGTGCCCTGCCCGACCTTTTCGATCTTGTCGAACGCGTCAGCGCTCCGGGGCACGATCCCCTGCAGCGCCTCCGCGGGCACGTTGTCCAGGAGCCACGTCGGCCACCCGTCCACCAGCTGCTCCCGGTCGTCAGTGTCTCGACGCGCGGGTGCCGGTGGCAGCGGTGGCGAGAGGGTCGCCGCCGTTGTCAGGGTCGACGTATCAGAGGCTTCGGTCTCCGTGGGACGGCGGTTTGCGTTCGCATCGGCGTTGTGCTCCTTCGCGACGATGGTGGTTGGGAGGGGGTCGGTGAGGCGGCGGGCGGCGGAGGGGACGTAACCGTTGTTGCGCATGAGGTGGTCGATGCCACGGCCGTCACTGCGGGCGGGGGAGCCCTGGGAAGGCTTGGCGTGGGCGCAGCCCATGGCGGCGGCCACGACGGCGTCTGCAGCCGCTGCCGCCGAAGAGGTAGAGGTGGAGGAAGGAGTGGGACGAGAACGGAGACATCAACGTGAGGGGAAATTAAGAGGCGGCCGCCCGATGTGGCGCCAAAACATATAAACGTTTAGTTTTTGTATCTGCGGCAGCTGTCGCTGGTGCGGCCGCCTGGCCGGTGACAAGAATAATGTTATCGCCGGGCCGGCCGGCCGCGGCCGCCCGCGCGCGCGGCCGTTTCGGGACGCTTCTCCCAGCTGAGTTGTGACTAGTGAGTACGCCTTTGCTTACGTGGCAGCGAGCAATAGTGGCACTGGCAGTACATTGCCGCGCAGCTCAAGTGTAACCGTCACAGACGGCGCAATTACGGAATTCTGTTGTAACGAAAACGCTCAAGTGAATGTCATTTTTTTTCCAACGGAGGAATGTCAATACACAATTTTTGTTTGGAAATATGTCTATTTGTGGATTTTTCTGATCAAAGATAAAATTCAAGTCTTGAATGTGTGCGACTTTTAGTTCGTGCTTAGCAAGGTTTTGGCTACCGGGTAAATTTTTTACCGAGGAGTACTGGGATTTGCGATTACCGTGGTAAACCAAAAGTACCGAATTACCAAGCAATTACCATCAGGAATTTCTTGGTGGAATAATAACACTACTTCTCGTGGGGTACTTGGAAACGCGGTAATCAGGCGGTAATCGAATTTACCACCCTGTTACCCAAACCCTGCTGGTTAGAGACATGTTTTCCTATGCTAGGTCGAACCCTGATGACTCCGACTATGACACCTCGAAGATTGGATCAAGCCGACCTCATCCCAGTAACCGTAGACAGACACAAAATCGATTGCCTACACAAGATCGACAATAAGGAAACTTTGATCTCGCTTTCGTTTGGCTATGTTTCAGAACGTCTAGCGTGTTTGGGCGCCACCCAAGCGGATATTTTTTGCCTGGTTCCTCGTCTACAATCGTCTGCGCTGCGCAAACAGGCTACATCGGAGAGGGTGGCAGAACTCCTACTCCTGTCCATTCTGCAGACGTAACATCAAAACAGCGCAACACCTATTCGTCGACTACCCTTGGTCCAAACAGCTTTAGAACTTGATTATCCCATGGACAAAGTGTGTCAGGATGTCGTTTGTCATCAAAAAACATGGGGAATCCATCGAGGCCTTCCGCCAACACCTCTTGGATCTGGCACCAGTAGAGCATCACAAAGGGATCGGCTCACTTTCATTTTGATCTGCTCGATAAAATTCAAAAATGTGGAGACTACAACAAGACAATAGGCCTGCTTCTCCGGCCGGCCGAGGCGGCGAGGGGGGAAGCTGCTGGTTGTTGGGGTTCTGCTTTTGTGTCGGTGGCTTTGGTGGTCTTCTTCTCTGGTGTTCCTGCTCCGGCCGGCCTTGGTGGCGAGGGGAGCGGAGGCTGGAGGTGGGCTGGGGTTGTTGGAGGTGGACCTGGTCGGCGCCGTGGCGGCTGGAAGAAGGGTGGTTGAGGGAGCTCACGCTGTGACCATGTTCGTTCGGCGCGTCTCAGTTCCGTCGCGTGGCGGCGGACGGCTCCTGCGGTCGACTACAAGGTGTGGCGGTACTCGTCTACCGGCGGCAAGCGGTACGGCGTCTCCGGCGACGGCTAGGTACTTGGGAACGGCTTGGATCCGATTGTGATCTCTGCAGGTTGCTCGGGGGCTCTGTGCAAGTTCCTGGGTCCTCTTGTAATTTCCTTTTCTTTTTGGTCCTGGTTGTAATTTGTACCGTGCTTCCTGAATATATGTGTCGGATCTTCCTCAAAAAAAAAAAAACAATGGGCCTGCTTCATCAAGGACGAAGCGCGGGAATGGGCCTTTGCCAGGGCCAAAGCACTTCGCAGTTTGATATGGGAGCCGCCCTGAACTCGATAATGCTCATGTTTTTAGGCTATGGTCCCTTTTCCTTTTTCTTTCACGTTTTGAACCTTACCCTTCCGGCCCGTTGTACTATTTTCCTTCTACCTGCTAATTCATGGAAGCCGGCAATTGCTGGACCTTTCGAAAAATATTGTTCATGTACATATGTATTAAGTCTAGTTTGTATTTTATATTGTGTCGGGTTTTTTCTATATCTAGGTTTTCTGTGTGTGATAGTTTTTAGGTTCTTTGTTGCAGGGAAATCCAGCCCCCTATAATAAATTATAAAAAATATTACACGGTGTAAATTTCAGTGATTAATAATAAAGCACCGTCATCAATATTCTCACTCTTGTTGACACTGTGCACAATATAGTCTACCAAAGTGGATTCCGCTACTTGGCAACGTATCTTAATGGAATACAAATGGAATGTGGAATTCCGAAGATGATTGCATGAAAGTGTGCCACTTCCATGATGAAAACCCTAAGAAGAGCTACTATCGGCTGTCAATCATATTGGCGTTAGTTTCTGAATGACTTTAAGTTGGCACGAAGATCCTGATACTTCCAAGTCCTAGGATGTTACTGGTTATCACTATCACCAGCATCGCAGGACCCCTTCCACCAGGTGCAAAACTAACTTATGCCCATGTGTTGATATGGTTTATGCTCATGTTAACCTAGAAACAACTGGGCTCTACTCCTTGTTCGACCTCAAGTAGGCACAAGGAACCCCTTGCGAATTATGGGCTCTACTCCTTGTTCGACCTTAGGTAGACAAGATGAATATGTTGTGAATTATGAGCATATTGCATCTCTCTTTTGACACTTAAATATGGACACTACTACATTAATCTTGGTATGATATGTTGAAACAACCATCTGATGGATGCTTTTATGCGGAGCACATGAGCATAAATTTGTGTTGTGGTCATCAACTCTCGTAGTAAAGTAGCTCCTCGGTAGACAACAAGACATTTGATCGTATCCATTTAAATTCTTAGTGTAGTTTCTTTAGATATCCACATTTTAAGAAAGCTTTTACATCTGTTGATCCAAGCCACATCTTCACTACGGCTGAAACTAGCCCAAGCATCCATAATCTTTTGCATATACAATCATGTATCAACAAAAATCATCGTAAGTTGGTAAAAATCTAACTAATAATTTGGGCCTAGATGAAATGAGTAAATCCCATTTACCGAGGAGGCACCACTTGTCCGCCATGCAGTGTGTTGACAATGTGCTTGTGTATGATAGCCACCTTCAGCTGGGCCGCCAGGCCGGTGAAAAGAATAATGTTATCGCCGGCCGGCCCTGCGGCGGCCGGCCTCGCGCGCGGCCGTTTCGGGACGCTTCTGCAAGCATACGTCTTAGCTTATGTGGCAGCACGCAACAGTGGCACTTACACTACAGGAATGGCGCTACACGCCGACGGCTTTTTGTCGGGGCCGCCGGCGTAGACCCCGCCGCGGCCAGCCCATCCTGGTGGCCCTCGGCGTACCTATTGCCGTCGGCGTAGAGACGCTACGCCGACGGCCACCCTCGGCGTATACTTTGCCGTCGGCGTAGATCTCGCGCAGGCCGTCGGCGTACGCGGGCCGTCGGTGTAGAGTTATATTGGGCTTTTTCAAAAAAAAAATTATGTATATAGCCATGTGTTTTTTTTTCTATTTCTCATTTAATATAGAATAATTCATATCTTTAAATCCGTAAATCAAAATTTAAAAAATAAAATGTCTAAATCGATTAGAAAAATTAGAGGAATCCAAATATGACATCCATATCATCTTTTTCACCATGCATATGACTTTTTGCAACATATTTTCAGTACTTGCTTAATTAAAAAGTCATTTTTGACACTTAAAAATGAAAAATGATATTTATAAAAATATTTTGGAAATTGTTTTTGGCAACAATGTTTGCCATACCAACACACACCTATGTGTCAAATATAGACACATTATCACAAACTATGGCACGGGGATGGCCATAAATTGGTCATTTGGCGCGAAACCTATACATGTCTATAGATGATAGACCTTGTTGTGAAGGTTTTTTTTTAATATTTAATAAAACTTAATTTTATCATTTTTTCTAGTAACTAGTACACATAAAAGGACTCCATGCCAAAGGATATCATTTTTTGAGTATTTTCTCAATTTTTTTATTTTTTTGAAAAAATGATCAAAATGGCCGTCGTGCCTATTCATTGAAAGGGGTCACATTTTCCAAAACTATCGATGTTTCTGTGATGCACAAGATGATATGGATGTCATATTTGAATTCCTCTTATTTTTCTAATCAACTTAGACATTTTATTTGTCAAATTTCGATTTATGGATTTAAAGATATGAATTATTCCATGTTAAATGTAAAAAGGAAAAATAAAGTAAAATTCATTTTATTGTTATTTATTCAAAATATACTATTACATAATCATTGTCAATTATTCAAACAAATTTTTAATATGATTGATATGATATTAATACCAGTAAGTTCTAACTTCTCATTTGACAGCTAATCTGGAAGGAACTCAAAAGTTAAGCGTGCTTGGGCTGGAGCAATTTGAAGATGGGTGACCGAATGAGAAGTTTGACCAGGGTAAGTACTTTGACCAATGATTAAGTGTGTAATTAGAGATAAAAATATGTGGCTAAGTGGGAAATTTTGAAATAAAAATAAAATAGATTTAAAAAGTTCAAAAAAAAGTTTAAATTTTTTTTGAAACAAATTTCAAAAAGTTTAGAAAACTGAAAAACATAGCCGTCGGCATAGCCTACGCCGACGGCAATCGATACGCCGACGGCCAAACGACCTGAGCCGACGCCGTATAACGCCGAGGGCCATACGCCGACGGTTTTCCTGGCCTTTGCCGACGGCTTCTGGCCGTCGGCGTATAGAGCCATTCCTGTAGTGTTATCGTACATTGCCACGCAGCTCAAGTGTAACCGTCACATACGGCGTAGTTACGGAAGTGTATTATAACGAAAACGCTGAAGCTGAATGTCAATTTTCTTTCCAAAGGAGGAATGTCAATCTACAATTTTTTGTTTGGAAATATGTCTGTTTGTGGATTTTTCTAATCAAAGATAAAAATCAAGTCTTGAATGTGTGCAACTTTTAGTTTTTAGCTGGCAAGGTTTTGGCTACCGGATATGAAAATTTTACCGAGTAGTAGTGAGATTTGCAGTTATCGTGGTAAACCAAAAGTAGCGTCTATTAGTAATTCTATTTCTCGTGTGGTACATGGAAACACTATTTACCAAGGAGCGATTACCATCCGGAATTTCTGGGCGGAATAGTAACACTATTTCTTCTGTGGTACTTGGAAATACGTTTATCACGTGGTAATCTAATTTACCCAAACCCTCGTGGTCAGTGACCGTTTTTTGCTCTGCTAGGTCAAACCCTGACGACTCCGACTATGACAATGTGATCCACCATAAACCAAGCACCTCGAAGATTGGACCAAGCCGAACTCACCCCAGTAACCGTAGACAGAGAGCAGATCAACAATAAGGAAACTTTGATGACGTAACCTCAAAACAACGCATCACCTGCTCGTCGACTACCCTTGGTGTAAACAGCTTTGAAACTCGATTATCCCATGGACAAAGTGTGTCAGGATGTCATTTGCCATCAGAAAACATGGGCAATTGATGGCGTGTAGTTGACGGGAAAAATATTCTGCAGGAAGCTTCGTATCTTCCCCTGCAACAACGCCAGAAAGCACTCTTGATGGCCCTTCACGTAGTTACCTGCGTGAAAAGAATATGGGTTAGGTTGAGACTCCAAGTGCAGAGTGTGTAGTAAGTGGAAGACGTGTTTTCCCCACGAGAGGTGACTCAAGGGTTTAATATCGAACTCTCGGGGAATCACTAGTGAAGATTTATCTTTCCTATCCTTCTTTTGGTTACTTACAAAATAAAGTAAATATTTTGGTCCTCAACCTCACCTAGTTGTTGTCAAGCACAAGGTGTGAGAATGATATCAAGATAATATGCAATGCAAACAAGAAATAAATATGCAATGATGGTAAATAAATATGCAAGGATGGTGGTAGTAATGATAAATGATATTTTTGGGTTTTATATGATGAATGCAAGATGTAAAAGTATTTTTGTATTTTCGGATTTTTAAATGGCAGAAAATGGAAAAGTGGTAAAAGTGGTTGGAAATGTGTTTCTTATGATTAAAAATGGACCGGGGTTCATGGTTTCACAAATGCACTCTCTCTTTAATAAAGTGGTAGACAATGGAACACTAGAGTTGACATATGAGATTGCAACACAACAGTTTAATGACAACAGTTTAATAAAGTGGTAGACAATGGTAAAACACCCAAGTGGATCGCAGAACTTTCTCTCACGTTCACTGCACTAGCCACCCCCTGTTACTCCAACTAATGCACACGTTCCCCCTCACACGCTCTCATAAACATGCTTGATCATGACAAGTAAATAAGAACGGGGTACATAATATGCATCTACTTTCATAACTGAAACAAAACCATTGCAATCTCAAACATATATTAACTCATAAAAAGATCCACCACAAAGGTATTACATAGATGACCGTAATCATGTTCAGCAGCTCATACGGTATTAATTAGTGAAGCTCGAGAGAGAGATACATAAGTTACTTTCACAAACCCATAGTCCAGAGGTGGACTACTCCCTCTTCATCATGGAGACGGTGGAGAAGTCGTTGGAGAAGATGGAGGCCACGCCGGCAGTGCCCCGCCGGAGTTTTTCCCCTCCAATCTGCAACTCCAGGTCTCTGTTTCGGTGTTTCTGTGTTTCTGCGGCGCTCCTTCCAGAGAACGTCGGGGGACTATTTTTATAGGAGGTTTTAGGTTAAAACCGAGTCGGTGGAGGAAAGATCGACGGCAACGGAGCTCCGAGGCCCAAAAGGAGGGCCCCACGTGGCCAGGTACATGGGCCACGTGGGCCCACCTATTTTGGCCCTC
Organism: Poa pratensis; assembly: GCA_947311845.1. NCBI lineage: Eukaryota > Viridiplantae > Streptophyta > Magnoliopsida > Poales > Poaceae > Poa > Poa pratensis. The sequence goes on from CAMZMU010000068.1 coordinate 38,162,259, forward strand.
GGGCCTCCTCTTGTTTGCTTCCTTCGCTCCCACGCTTTGTTCCTTCCAAAAACTGATGCTCGTAAATTTCCAGGTCATTTAGACGTCGTTTGGGTCCCTGAAACATTAAAATATAGAAATAGAGTTTTCTGCCTGCGTAGGGTTAATTCCATAAAAAAGATAGGAAACATATCAAATATTTCCAAAATCATTATAAAACAGTGATATAACCCTTATATGATGCAAATATGACTGGAATATAAGTGAAAATAATGCAAAGTTCATGTATGCATTTTACATGCATCAGTAATCCATCCAGGCCTTCCCCAACACCTCTTGGATCTGGGGCACCACTAGAGTATCAGTGTATCACACAGGGATCGTCTCACTTTTAAAATCGGCTTGGCGATTTGGCACAAAAGGAACAACATTTTTTCTTCAAAGATGCGGAGACTACAGTGCGGCAGTTTCCTGCTTCATCAACGACGAAGAAGAAGAATGAGCCTTTGTCGGGGCCAAAGCACTTTGTAGTCTGATGTGGGAGCCGCCATGAACTCTACATTGTTCATGTTTTTGAGGCTCTGCCTCTTTTCCTTTTTTCTTTCAAGTGTTGATCCCTACCCTTCGGGCCCCGTTGTACTGTTTTTCCTTCTACCTGCGAATACATGGAAGTCAGCAATTGCTGGACCTTTCAAAAAATATTATTCATGTTCTTCTGTATTAAGTCTAGTTTGTCTTTTTATTAAAAAATGTGTCGGGGTTTTTTTCTATATCTAGGTTTTCCGTGTGTAATAGTTTTTAGGTTCCGTGTTGGAGGGAAATCCGGCCCCCTATAATTATTTTTAAAACATATTACACAGTGTAAATTTAAGTTATTAACGATAAAGCACGGCTATCAATATTCTCACACTTGCCGACACTCTACACAATACAGTGTACTGATTTGGAAAACACATAACACAGAAGTGGACACAGCTACTTCGCAACGTGTCTTAATTGAATAAAAACGGAATGTGGAATTTTGAAGATGACTAAATTTGTGTGTGCCACTTCCATGATGAAAACCTGAAAAAGAGCTAATCGCTGATGGCCATCTGATAACCCCCAAGAGCAGGGGATCACTGTAGCACCTCTCAATATGAAAGTAGGGTATCGATCCGCAGGAGCAAGAAGGAAAAGTTATCTATTCCCGACAACTAAAGTGTCACAAGTTTTAGTTGATTATGCACTAAACAGGTTTAAAGAATAAGATGGTTGATTTAATGGATGGAAATTTAATGTAACAAAATAAGAATGTAAAAGTGTCCCAATCCTCTTCAATGCAAGAGGACAAGACAAAGGTTTTCTCTTATAGGAACAATGGACATGGGTTCATGGGTTCACTTAATCCTCTCTCTCTCATCTACGGTGATTATCATGTTATAGATAAAGTACACACAATTGTCATGTTTTAATGGTAGCTTTTATGACGGCTATATGTCCTAAAACACATAGTTGAAAGAAGTACTCATTTGTGTTGCTAGGTCACCCTCGTAAGGCTAGCGTGGTTGCTGTCACTCCCACATCATACTCTTCATTTTTACCCCTAGATAAAGGATGTTGGGCTGTATTTCACATGTCACTCAATACATATGCCGTGTCACATCGGCCATCCCGTACCTACATACATCATACCTCATAATGGACAATATTCTAAACACTAGTGCAATGATTCATAATTCGTGTGCAAGACCACATCTCTCTCATCTATCCACACTTGGTGGTGTCAATCACCTCATGAAAAGGATAAACAAGGCATTATGCATAAATCAAACCATCACATGCATCATAGAATATCTCCAAAGTATGACAAATCATAAAAGCTCCAACACAACGGTAAATGTATAACAAATCATCTCATACCACAATATCCACCATAAACATTAGATAGATCCATACTTATGCAAGGCACATCATATGGACTCCAACAATGATCATACATAGAGAGATTAGATCAAGTTACCACCACAAACCCAAGGTCCAGGGGGTGGACTACTCCCTCTTCATCATGGAGACGGTGGAGAAGTCGTTGGAGAAGATGGAGACCACCCCGGCAGCGCCCCGCCGGAGTTTTCCCCCTCCAATCTGCAGCTACAGGTCTCTGTTTCGTGGTTTCTGTGTTTTGGCGGTGCTCCTTCGAGAGAACGTCGGGGTCCTATTTTTATAGGCGTTTTTAGGTCAAGACGAAGCCATGGAGACGAAAACGGACGCCATCGGAGCCACGAGGAATAAAAGAGGTGGTCCCACACGGCCTATGTACCTGGCCGCGTGGGACCATCTAATTTCTTCCTCGGACTTCCTTTTTCATGGATTCTTAGCTGGTACGTCTTCTTATTTCCAAATATTGGGCCCCGTAAAATATTAGGTCATTTGGACGTCGTTTGGTCCCTGAAAGTCAAAAACATGGAAAAAGGGGTTTTCTGCCTGTGCAGGGTTAATTCCATAAAAATAGGAAACATACCAAATATTCCCAAAATCATTATAAAACAGTGATATAACCCTTATATGATGCAGATATGACTGGAATATAAGTAAAAATAATGAAAAGTTCATGTATGCATTTTACATGCATCACCATCATATTGGCGTTAGATCCTGAATAATCTTAAGTTGGCGCGAAGATCCTGATACTTCCAAGTCCTAGGATGTTACTGGCTATCACCGGCATTGCTGAAGCAGTTCCGACCTAGTGCAAAACTAACTTATGCACATTTGTGGATGTGGTTTGTGCTCATGTGAACCTAGCAACAATTGGGCTCTACTCCTTGTTCGAACTCCTTGTACTTCATTGTCAACCGGCCGAAAGAGAAGCATGTTTCGAAGACAGTGCCTCCAAGAAGAAGAGCAACACAAGAGTAGGGTCAGAGCTGCTAGGGAAAAACCCGGCAATGGCCCGCCTAGTCGAGTACAAAAAGCAAAACTTTATGGTTATCTTTGTGTGAATCCTAGTCACTCGAAGCCTAATTTTCAATCCACCTTCAATTAGCCCGCCCAACTTCATTCCTACCACTCGGCGTTGCCCAAGAGAACTCTGCAAACTACCCTCTAGCCCGAGCAAATGTCGGTCTACCCATGCTCGAAACTTGGAGTCATGCCGAAGCTGAGCGCTAGCTAGTTGCGTGTAGGACATTTACCCCCAATAATCGTGGCAGCCAGAACAACACCAGTCAGTCATCATACCACCACTCGTCATCCATCCGACTGCATCAGCTTGCCGTGCGACCGCTCCCAACACCTTACCATCCACCCTGAGCCACCCATTCTGAGTGTGAGGCAGGCCCGCCATCGTATCAACTGCTAACGATAAAGAGCACATGAGACAGTTAGTGGTCGGTGCTCTCGAGAGTAGCCACAGAGCGAGCGGGTGGCCACTAAACAAGGTTCGGATATCCCCACGTTGGTTATGAGGAGATGACTTGAAGCCTGTAAGACAACCCAAACATATGCAAGATCTTACCATCCCATTAGGGTAATTATAAATATCACTTTGAAACCAGGATATTCAACCTCCCCTAAATTAACGGGAAGCCATGGGAGATCGGGCGTGGGGTACCTTCGTGGACCTTGCGCCGTCGGAGTCGGAGGAGGTTCTGCCCTCAACGGCCGTGGCTGGGGGTAGGTCAACCAACCTCGCGCCGTGGGAATCGGAAGAGATGCTGTCCACAGCGGCCTCAATTGATCGCACGTCGACATAGGCGCAGGAGGAGCTGTCCCCAGCACACAGAGCTGTAAGCGTGTGCGATACCTGCAGCGCCCCGCCGGAGTTTTCCCCCTCCAATCTGCAGCTACAGGTCTCTGTTTCGTGGTTTCTGTGTTTCGGCGGCGCTCCTTCCAGAGAACGTCGGGGGACTATTTTTATAGGCGTTTTTAGGTCAAGACGAAGCCACGGAGACGAAAACGGACGTCATCGGAGCCACGAGGAATAAAAGAGGTGGTCCCACACGGCCTATGTACCTGGCCGCGTGGGACCATCTAATTTCTTCCTCGGACTTCCTTTTTCACGGATTCTTAGCTGGTACGTCTTCTTATTTCCAAATATTGGGCCCCGTAAAATATTAGGTCATTTGGACGTCGTTTGGTCCCTGAAAGTCAAAAACATGGAAAAGGGGGTTTTCTGCCTGTGCAGGGTTAATTCCATAAAAATAGGAAACATACCAAATATTTCCAAAATCATTATAAAAGTGATATAACCCTTATATGATGCAGATATGACTGGAATATAAGTAAAAATAATGCAAAGTTCATGTATGCATTTTACATGCATCACCATCATATTGGCGTTAGATCCTGAATAATCTTAAGTTGGCGCGAAGATCCTGATACTTCCAAGTCCTAGGATGTTACTGGCTATCACCGGCATTGCTGAAGCAGTTCCGGCCTAGTGCAAAACTAACTTATGCACATTTGTGGATGTGGTTTGTGCTCATGTGAACCTAGCAACAATTGGGCTCTACTCCTTGTTCGAACTCAAGTAGGCAGAACGAATCCCTTGTGATTTATTGGCTCTACTCCTTGTTCGACCTCAGGTAGGCAGGATGAATATTTGTGAATCATGATGATATTGCATCTCTCTCTTTCGACACTTAAATAGGAACATTACTACATTAATGTTGGTATGATATATTGAAACAACCATCTGATGGATGCTTTTATGCGGAGCACGTGGGCATACATTTATTGTTGTTGGCATCAACTCTTGTAGTAAAGTAGCTCCTCAATAGTCATTAGATCGTATCAATTCATATTACTCGGCGATAAACGCATGAAGACCGTAGACAAACACCAGATTAAGAATAAGGAAATACTTTGATCTCGACATGGAAGTTGTCATTGGCACACAAAATCCTGGCCCCTTTCATTGTCAACCGGCCGAAAGAGAAGCATGTTTCGAAGACAGTGCCTCCAAGAAGAAGAGCAACACAAGAGTAGGGTCAGAGCTGCTAGGGAAAAACCCGGCAATGGCCCGCCTAGTCGAGTACAAAAAGCAAAACTTTATGGTTATCTTTGTGTGAATCCTAGTCACTCGAAGCCTAATTTTCAATCCACCTTCAATTAGCCCGCCCAACTTCATTCCTACCACTCGGCGTTGCCCAAGAGAACTCTGCAAACTACCCTCTAGCCCGAGCAAATGTCGGTCTACCCATGCTCGAAACTTGGAGTCATGCCGAAGCTGAGCGCTAGCTAGTTGCGTGTAGGACATTTACCCCCAATAATCGTGGCAGCCAGAACAACACCAGTCAGTCATCATACCACCACTCGTCATCCATCCGACTGCATCAGCTTGCCGTGCGACCGCTCCCAACACCTTACCATCCACCCTGAGCCACCCATTCTGAGTGTGAGGCAGGCCCGCCATCGTATCAACTGCTAACGATAAAGAGCACATGAGACAGTTAGTGGTCGGTGCTCTCGAGAGTAGCCACAGAGCGAGCGGGTGGCCACTAAACAAGGTTCGGATATCCCCACGTTGGTTATGAGGAGATGACTTGAAGCCTGTAAGACAACCCAAACATATGCAAGATCTTACCATCCCATTAGGGTAATTATAAATATCACTTTGAAACCAGGATATTCAACCTCCCCTAAATTAACGGGAAGCCATGGGAGATCGGGCGTGGGGTACCTTCGTGGACCTCGCGCCGTCGGAGTCGGAGGAGGTTCTGCCCTCAACGGCCGTGGCTGGGGGTAGGTCAACCAACCTCGCGCCGTGGGAATCGGAAGAGATGCTGTCCACAGCGGCCTCAATTGATCGCACGTCGACATAGGCGCAGGAGGAGCTGTCCCCAGCACACAGAGCTGTAAGCGTGTGCGATACCTGCAGCGCCCCGCCGGAGTTTTCCCCCTCCAATCTGCAGCTACAGGTCTCTGTTTCGTGGTTTCTGTGTTTCGGCGGCGCTCCTTCCAGAGAACGTCGGGGACTATTTTTATAGGCGTTTTTAGGTCAAGACGAAGCCACGGAGACGAAAACGGACGTCATCGGAGCCACGAGGAATAAAAGAGGTGGTCCCACACGGCCTATGTACCTGGCCGCGTGGGACCATCTAATTTCTTCCTCGGACTTCCTTTTTCACGGATTCTTAGCTGGTACGTCTTCTTATTTCCAAATATTGGGCCCCGTAAAATATTAGGTCATTTGGACGTCGTTTGGTCCCTGAAAGTCAAAAACATGGAAAAGGGGGTTTTCTGCCTGTGCAGGGTTAATTCCATAAAAATAGGAAACATACCAAATATTTCCAAAATCATTATAAAAGTGATATAACCCTTATATGATGCAGATATGACTGGAATATAAGTAAAAATAATGCAAAGTTCATGTATGCATTTTACATGCATCACCATCATATTGGCGTTAGATCCTGAATAATCTTAAGTTGGCGCGAAGATCCTGATACTTCCAAGTCCTAGGATGTTACTGGCTATCACCGGCATTGCTGAAGCAGTTCCGGCCTAGTGCAAAACTAACTTATGCACATTTGTGGATGTGGTTTGTGCTCATGTGAACCTAGCAACAATTGGGCTCTACTCCTTGTTCGAACTCAAGTAGGCAGAACGAATCCCTTGTGATTTATTGGCTCTACTCCTTGTTCGACCTCAGGTAGGCAGGATGAATATTTGTGAATCATGATCATATTGCATCTCTCTCTTTCGACACTTAAATAGGAACATTACTACATTAATGTTGGTATGATATATTGAAACAACCATCTGATGGATGCTTTTATGCGGAGCACGTGGGCATACATTTATTGTTGTTGGCATCAACTCTTGTAGTAAAGTAGCTCCTCAATAGTCATTAGATCGTATCAATTCATATTACTCGGCGATAAACGCATGAAGACCGTAGACAAACACCAGATTAAGAATAAGGAAATACTTTGATCTCGACATGGAAGTTGTCATTGGCACACAAAATCCTGGCCCCTTTCATTGTCAACCGGCCGAAAGAGAAGCATGTTTCGAAGACAGTGCCTCCAAGAAGAAGAGCAACACAAGAGTAGGGTCAGAGCTGCTAGGGAAAAACCCGGCAATGGCCCGCCTAGTCGAGTACAAAAAGCAAAACTTTATGGTTATCTTTGTGTGAATCCTAGTCACTCGAAGCCTAATTTTCAATCCACCTTCAATTAGCCCGCCCAACTTCATTCCTACCGCTCGGCGTTGCCCAAGAGAACTCTGCAAACTACCCTCTAGCCCGAGCAAATGTCGGTCTACCCATGCTCGAAACTTGGAGTCATGCCGAAGCTGAGCGCTAGCTAGTTGCGTGTAGGACATATACCCCCAATAATCGTGGCAGCCAGAACAACGCCAGTCAGTCATCATACCACCACTCGTCATCCATCCGACTGCATCAGCTTGCCGTGCGACCGCTCCCAACACCTTACCATCCACCACGAGCCACCCATTCTGAGTGTGAGGCAGGCCCGCCATCGTATCAACTGCTAACGATAAAGAGCACATGAGACAGTTAGTGGTCGGTGCTCTCAAGAGTAGCCACAGAGCGAGCGGGTGGCCTCTAAACAAGGTTCGGATATCCCCACGTTGGTTATGAGGAGATGACTTGAAGCCTGTAAGACAACCCAAACATATGCAAGATCTTACCATCCCATTAGGGTAATTATAAATATCACTTTGAAACCAGGATATTCAACCTCCCTTAAATTAACGGGAAGCCATGGGAGATCGGGCGCGGGGTACCTTCGTGGACCTCGCGCCGTCGGAGTCGGAGGAGGTTCTGCCCTCAACGGCCGTGGCTGGGGGTAGCTCAACCAACCTCGCGCCGTGGGAATCGGAAGAGATGTTGTCCACAGCGCCCTCAATTGATCGCAAGCCGACTGAGGCGCTGGAGGAGCTGTCCCCAGCACACAGAGCTGGGGGTAACTTAGTTGACCTCACCACGGTGGAGGAGCCCGAAGACAGCTACTCGGGTTCGTCGTCGGATGAGCCTCTGGCCACCCCAGAGGAACTGGAGGAGCATAAGTTGGTGGAGATGTCCATCGCGTCGGCGAGGTGTGAAGAAGCATTGGTGTATTGCGTAGTCGAGGAGTCTTTCGCCACTCTTCAGAAGTTCCGGGTGCGTGCGCTACTGCGCGCCAGGCAGGAGGTCAAGAAGCAGACGCAACTTTGGATGGGCGCCGCAGGAAAGCGTTTGGCCAAGTGGAAAGCCGGTCAGTCCGGCAACCCTCTAGCCGGTGTTGTCGGGGCATCAGGCTCGGGCAACAGGGTCGGCGATGATGCAGACGCCTCAAGCAATGTCAAGGGCCCCGCCGAAGACGATGCAGAGGCCTCACGCAACGGCAAGGGCCCCGCCGGCGACAAAGACGTCGTCCTCCTCTCTGACGACGACGAAGAATATGTTTAGATAGGTATTAGGTGGTTCTTATGTATATATGTAATGTGCGATTGGGATGTCGAATCTTTTTGTAGCAGGAAGGCCAAACCATGCGTATGAATTAATGGAGCCCTTCCGTTACCAACTAATAAGAACCACCTAATACCTATCTTGTCCAAATATTATTAACTAGGTTCCATTTTGTCTAGTACTCCTTTCCAGCGGCTAAATTTGGCATTTCTCCAAATTATCTTCAATGTTGTTAAACCACAACATAATCGCACACGGTTTATTCTCAGAAAAAACATGTGCGAAGATTACTTTTTACCACAAACTAATCGCACACGGTTTTCCCTGAGCTTAATCGTGTGCGATAACAATTGCTAGACGGCTGGATGCGCCCACGGTTTATGCGGATGAAATCGTGTGCGATACCTGCTAGGCCTTTAGGGCCCATCAAGTGGAACCCTTCCATATAAATAAGGACCAAACGCGCTTGACCCGTATACAGGCTCCACTCTCCCCTCTCACAGCCGCCTCCTCTCCTCTACAGTCACACACACGCCCTCCCAGCCCTCCGCCGCCGCATTTGGCCTCCACCGCGGCCCTACCCCGCCGGCCGACCGGACGATGACCTCGCGGGAGGCCTGTCCTAGGCTGCCGACCCCCCCATGGTGAGGGGACCGTCTTCTCGTCCACATCCCGAAGGTTAGCGCTCGTTTAGCAAGGTCATCCTCATGTTTAATATGTCGGATCTTTTTGAATATATTGTTTATGCACTAGCAAGGCCAGATCTTTTAGAATAGGTAGTTTTTGTTGGTGTGGTACTGTTATATCTTGGTATGTTATCTGTTAGAATATGGATCTGTTAGAATAGCAACCTCTTTTATGTTTTTTTGTCACTATGAATGTTTTTACCAGAAGAGATTTGATAGAACACATTTCATTTTATACTTGTGTAATAAGGATCTTATTTTGGTGGCATTGTACAAGAAAATGAAGAGAGGGTTTCTTTCCCTCTCTTGGCCAATCCGTAGTGGTTGGTAAGTGACACTAACCAGTTCAGTTTTAATGTTATTTTAATGTTTTCACCTCCTTCCATTGATGGAGATTTTTAACACATCATGTAGCAAGGAATATTTCACACACAACATATATGCAGCAACGGATGGCCGATTTCATCGAATATATTTGCCTTGATGGTGGTAAGTGAACAATCATTTAAACTTGTTTTTGCTTTTTATGTTCATCTTGTATTGATGTGTTAGTGGCTGACCTTTTGACTCTTGTTATTCACAGTAAAGGGTGTCTTGCATCGATTTTTAGAACAACACTCAAGTGAACAATCATTTATCCGTCGAAGGCAAAGTCCGGCTCCCCAAAATCCAAAAAGATTTTGGTCAGCGGCGTATGTGTACATCAATTTATGCATCCTCTGAACTTAGCTTTCATATTCTGTGGAAAAAATGACTGCAGAGATGGACAGGTTGCGAAGATTTGGGATTAGTGAGAGATTCCCAACCCTCTGAACCTAGCTTTTGTCACGGAGACAAAAACGAAACCAAGAAAAGTTCTTTATTTTGTGTAGCTTTCACATTTGTATAGCTAGGAATTCATACTTTTGTCGCAATGTATGAATATGAAATGAATGAAACAACGATATTTGCTACTGGATGATTCTTGTTTTTGTTTTTTGCATGTGTGACAGCTGGTAGAATGCCTACTGGCATGGTTCGGATATTTAAAGCGTTTGTGATGGCTGCTTAACACAAACGACTAACATTACGATAAACGTGTGTGATCATTTCTTCAACACACACGAATATCCCTACCAAGACGTATGCGATTATAAGTAAATACAGACGGCTGTGAAGCAGACTCCGTGTGCGATCTTCTTAACTATCGCACACGGTTAAGGTAAAAAAAGCGCCTGCCTTGGTTAAATCAACACACACGCTTTTTATTTTCGTCTGTGATCTGTAGCGACATCGCCCACCCATGGATAGCGACGGGCGCTATAATCGTTTGCGATTGTCAAAGTCGACCGTGTGCGTTTGCCCGATCTGTACTAGTGTGTGTGACTTGAGCCAATTACTCAATATATAGTGATCCATAAGTTTGAGCAACAATCTTTTAAGTCATCGTACAAAATGATCCTTAAGTTGTACTGTGTTCCTCCCCCCGCCCCAATTTCTTTTTTGTCCCTGCTATATGGACTAGCTTGATGACGAGGGTTGTTGAACGTTTGCTTCAAAGACTTAAAAACGTGACCGAATTACAAAAAAAATCCAGACCACTCATTGATCGACACCCCTTAACTGCATGCTTTCACACTAGTACTAATAAAATGCAATGGTTAAAACAAACTACATTGTGAACGGAGGAGTAACAACTACTCCCTCCGTTCCATATTAATTGATTTGCTTTTGTTTAAATATGGATGTATCTATACTTGTTAGGTGACTAGATACATCCATATATAACCAAGTGTGAGTCAATTAAATCCGAATGGAGGGAGTAGTAGCAAACAGAGAATAGGCCATATCTTGGGCTAATCAACCAGAAAGGCTGTACAAGTTCACTGACGCAGCTCGATCAGCTGATCCCGTTTCAGCTGAAAAGGACGTAGCCAGCCACCAGCAGCGTGCGTGCGGACGCAACCGTCCAAAGAGAAACCATTTGGCACCTCCCACGGCGTTTTCAAAGCTCGGCGACGAGGTGGCAACTTGGAAACCGTACAGCAGCACTACCCGTTAAAGACAGCATATACCTGATAACTGGAGACGCCGAGACGGAGTACAATATGAAGCAATTCCCGTTATGCTCGTAGCATTGCCTCAAAATGGACAGCCTAGCGTAGCCGAGGTGCCGCAGCACAGCACGCAGTCCGTACGTAAGCATGCTGAAGGCATGGTGGATACCATGAACAAAAAATCTTATAATTATGATACGAACACGCAAAATCTTATAATGATGGCACTTCACAAACCTAGCTACTCCCTCCGTTCGGAAAAGGATGTCATAAAAATGAACTATAGATAGACCATTTTTGTGACATCCTTTTCCGAACGGAGGGAGTACTTGTTAATTTACACAAGGAGCTAATGTCAGGGAGTATTCCGCCATCAGATTTTTTTTAAATGCGATGCAAAAGTTTCACCCGGTTTACTGATTAAGAAGAAAAGAAGATACTACATCTATATACATGCCGCTTGGAGACCGCGCTTAGGGATGGGCGTAAAGCTCGAAACTCTGCGAGCTCTCGTTTGTTGGGCTCGTTTGAGCACCGTTCATTTTCTTTACCAATGAAGCTGAGCAACAATTTTTGCTCGTTAAAGTTAACAAGCTAAACAATTGAGCTGACGAGTTTAGTGAGCTATTTGAATTTCTAATTTTTTCTGACAAAAGGTTACAGCCTTGGTAAAAGATTCACCCATTATACAAGGATCTCATGTCATGGTTCCGTCTCCAGAGTTCGTAATGACCTATATGAAGTTTTGTCGCCTTAATTATTTAGAGAAATATGTTAAATGATTTTAAAAAATATATATAAAGCACCACCATCAATGTTCTCACACTGGTCGATACACCACATTGCAATACATTTGATTTGGCCAACGTACAATATTGAAGTATCGATATTACATACTTGCCAACAGGTCCTAATGAAATAAAATTAAAAAGTTGAAGGTGTCCTTATTTAGAGGGAATTTGTATTAGCTGACTTTGAGTACCACATGTTCCATATTAAATCCAACAAAAGTAAATCCAGAGCTAGTCATCGTGACAATATTTGTACAAGTGGAAATTGATGTTTGTAGAGTAGAAAATTATGATGCTTCCGAGTCCTAGTATGTTTCTGGATTTCATTGACGGTGCAAAAGAAGTTCCAACAAGATGCAAAACTTTTGATGAAATACCCAAATTATGACTTGGGTATGTATAATAACTTCTTTGCGAATTATGTTCATGTTCCATACCTCCTATCATGCTTAAATAGGAGCACCATCACGTTAACGTTTGATACTATGTGTGGTGCAACAACCATGCAATGGATGATTTCATGAAGTTTTCTTACGAAGATATTTTTTAAAGATCTTCGTGCGGTACATTGTTGCCATAAGGAGCACATGGTGCAACAAACATGATAAATTGCATATGATAGACATGTGAGGTGCTCTTTCTCCCTCATGTGCTCTGCGTACGTGGTGAAGTCAAATCAATAGGCCATGAAGCAAATTTGCTTCGATATGCTCAGAGTTGGACCAAAGTGACCACATGCCAACTTAGAACTTTACTAATTGGGAGTTTATTTACTAAATTGAACCCAACTACCAAGTAAAAGGACACATGTTCATTTTACTCAACGTTAAATGTATGAAGATCGTAGATAGACACCAGATCAAGAATAAGGAAAATTTATCTCGGGATGGAAGTTGTCTTTGGCACACAAATCCCTGGTCCAGTCATTGTCGGCATCGTAGATAGACACCACACTGCAATAAATTGATTGGCCAACGTACAATATTGAAGTATCGATATTACATACTTGCCAACATGTCCTAGTGAAATAAAATTTAAAAGGTGTGGAACCTTGAAGGTGTCCTTATTTAGAGGTAATTTCTATTAGCTGACTTTGAGTGGCACTTGATCCATATTAAATCCAAAAAAAATCTACAGCTAGTCATCGTGATGACATTTTTTTGAGTGGAAATCGATGTCTGTAGAGTAGAACATCTGATGCTTCCGAGTCCTAGTATGTTTGTGGATTTCATTGACGGTGCAAAATAAGTTCCAAAAGGATGCAAAACTATTGATGAAATACCCAAATTATGGCTTGGGTATGTATGATGACTTCTTTGTGAATAATGCTCATGTTCCATATCTCTTATCACGCTTAAATAGGAGAACCATCATGTTACCGTTTGATACTATGTGTTCCAAAAACCATGCGATAGATGGTTTCATGAAGTTTTTTAGGAAGATATTTTTAAAACATTTTCGTGCAACATTGTTGCCATAAGGAGCACATGGGCATTAATGTACCGCTGTAAGAATCCCCTCCTACAATAAATTAGCTCCATGATGGAAATTTTGATCGCATTAATTCAAGTTAACTCTATTACAGTTGCTTATATGTCCAAAGGCATTCGCATTTGCTGTCTTAAGTCGTGGCGTCACTAACAAGCAAAAATGGGGCCATCTTCCAAACTTTTTCCAGTACATTATCATGTTGACTAAAATCATCATTTAGTAAAAGCACTTACTAATTGACAAAAGTGTTGTATCACGGTTCTATCGCCGCTCTCTAGTGGATTACCGCATTCCAATGCACCCTGGAGGCGTACTCGCATTTACAAGAAACACAAGGCTAAGCATTCATAATTTTGCAATATGCAATCCTGTTTTGACCAAAAATTCTAAACTAGTAACCGTGGGATAGTTCCCATCGATATCACATCAATTACAGCCATACAGTGTGCTTTGTGCTTTTTTTTGCGGGTGTGCCGTGGAGTAAAATGTGTGCTTTGTGCTTGCGTGTGTGTGATCCTTAACTCCCCATAGTTTGCGGCATTGTCTATGGAGGCGCTCCGTCTCAACTCATGTGTTACGTGCATGCTCAATCCAAGTGACGAGTTCATATTTGAATAAAAGTGAACAGAGATGGCAAATGCTAGGGTGCATGGATTCAAGTTAACCCACTTGAAGAACCCTAGGCACGTTTTACTCCATGATGAATACGTGAGGATCACACAATAATACACAAACAAGCATCCACATGATTTGGACAAGTTATACAAGTTGGTGGCTGCAAGCTAAACTCGATTGAAATATTATTTTTCCGGGGACCAACTGGGCATCAAAGGCATGGATTATGAATGCAGCAACGAAGCAGTAGACTATCACAATGGTGGTGAAAGCTTCGTCCAACTCGGAAAACTCATGTGCATCACCATACTCGTAACATGCATCTGCATAACCATTGTTGACGTACAGTTACATCTTGAAGCTTTGTTCATGAACAAATCCCGATGCTTCCAAGTCCTATGGTATTAGTGGATTTCATCGACAGTTACAAAAGAAGTTACAACTAAATCCAAAATATTTGTATAATGTGCACATAGTGCATGATGCTATGAGTCTAGCATCGACTGAGGTTTACTCCTTACAGTATGATGAAGTTCACAAATTATGACCCTGGTACGAATGATGGCTTCTTTGCGAATTATGTTCATGTTACATCTCCCTTCTCACACTTAAATAGGAACCAACACATTAACATTTCATACCATATGCTCCAATAACCATGTGATGGATGTTTTCGTGAAGTTTTATTTTTGGAAGATTGTCTCAAGGAGCACACGTTCATTGGTCTACCATTGTAAGGATCTCCTCCTTCAGTGAAGTAGCTCCATAGATGTCCACGTTTGGGGAAGCATTACCATTCACCATCTTAAGTCATGTCGTCACTGACAAGAAAAAAAATGGGGCCAAGCAGCCAAATCTTTGCAGTACAATATCACGTTTTGACCAACAATATTAAGTAATCATTTAATAAAACACTAGCTAGTCAATGAAAGTTGTAACCAAAAGTATCTGCGGTCTCTAGTACATTACTGCCTTCGAATGCACTCTGATGGTATGCTGAGTACTCGTATTTACAAGAACACGGGAGCTCCTATTTGATTCTCACTAGCACGTGTGGCTGGGCCGGCCCAATAGGGTATTTCGGGTTTTCTTTTGTTTCTTGCTGCTTTCTATTCTATTTATTTTTATTTGTTTGTTTTTGTTTCTTTATTTTTAATTTTTTTTAGTTTTTAATATTAATATGAATATTTTAGGATGTTGACATAAAAAGTATATACGAGTTAAATAAGTAAGGCAACGAAAAAGATTAAGAAAACCCTACCTGGGCTGGCACGCCAAGGACTAAAAATCTTTGCCATATAGAATCATGTTTTGACCAAAACAATTCATCTTCTAAAAGCCACAAACTATTAACCGTAGCACATTCAATCATGGTTATTTTATCACCTAATTAATAAGGGGGGCAGGGCGTGGCGTGGCATGGCATATCGATGCGCCCCTTCAAGCTAATGTGGTCTGTACATGCTCAATTCAAGAAGCATATGCCACTGATGGCGAGTTTGGTCCAGTGTGTTCAGACTTACCGCAAAGTGAATGCAAATGGCAAATGCCAATCTATCAATTTGAGAGTTGATAGATTTAAATGAGCCCACCAAAAGAACCTCAGGTACATTTTTATTCCGACATGAGTACGTCAAGAATAGTAGAATACATAAACATATTTCACTCCACGATCACGGGGGATCCACTCAGTTGATCTAATAATGTGGAAAAAATCACATTTATAATCCTGAATCGCAATCAATTATATTCTTCGATCAAGAATCTCGTATGAAATGAATGTATGACCATCCCAGGTTGATCTTCGATGCTTCTGTCATCCTGTGGCACCGTGTCAGGAGATCTAGCTCCTGAAGCCCCAACATGCACTCCATGCATTCAGTTTAGAGTTCTTGACTGGGCCCTTTCATCAACCTCAATGTCAAAAATAGTGATCCCAGTCTGCACCCTCGGTGGCATTTCAAAAACCAACTTCTTTACGCAAGGAGCTAATGTCTGGAATTATTCCGCCACCAGAGTTTCTAATGACTGAATCACCTACAAAATCCTTCAACAAGGCAGATGGATCCTTAGCCCCACCATGCCGCAAGAACTTGTCCCTAAGCGTGCTACCTGTGCTGCGGGACAATGGATCGTCTTGGCATACTTCATGCCATATAGTTGTGGCAAAACATCTAGCATAGAGATAGCTGTAGTACCCTGCAATAATGTGATGCGAGAGGTTGTGGCAAAACATCAGTTAATGAAACTTCCTGGAAAAAATCAGTTTATGGAAGAAGATAGTTAGAAACCTACCAGCGCCATAGTTTATAAGATGGGAAAATCGAGTATGCCAGTGAGTGCCTTCAACATAATTCCAACTTGTATGTTTTCTTTTCAAATCTGCAACAGCCGAAATTGTGTCCATTGGCTTTGATGTGTGCTCCCCAAAAAGTGTCAAGTCCATTATAGAATAGAAAATCTGGGGGCCAGTCACGATAACACAAAGTAGGACAAGAAATACGGTGAGGTCGACAAAGCAGAATGGCCAAATCCTAATATGAATGATAAGAAACAAAGTACAGCGATAAGCAAACCTGCCGCTGGAGCTCCGTAGCTGGAAACATGTTCCGAGAAGCATTTAGTGCCTTTACCAGCTTTCTGGTATTGGATCGCCAGTTGTTTCATCTAGAGCAAATGTCCTCAGGACACGGTAGTCCCATGCATAAAACCTGCGATGAGAATGACACTCAACTATCAGCAAAGAGCCTGAAAACGAAGAAAAGTTTTATTCTGGATAGGCCACAATTAGATCCACTATCAAACTGCTATCTATTTTTGGTAACAAGTCCTACGTACTCAAAAAGGTTTGAGGGCGTTTCAGCAACATCAAGAGCAACTCTAGTACCAGAGAAATGCTGATATTCCTGCAAATATCAATGTGCAATCAGATAAGATAAGCAGAAGCCATCTGATAACCTAATATTACAAACAATCAGCAGAATACCGTTCTTGATAGCAGAGAATGAAGGGCATGGCCAAACTCATGAAAAAGAGTTTCTACATCCCAATGGTTGAGCCTTGCGGTTAATCCGCTAGAACTTGAGAAGTTGCAAACCAACGCAATGATCTGAAAAGCATGAGCAGAGTCTAGTGACAAAAATGAACTAGCAGCATAAATTTGAACTACACTAATTTTCCAATATGCAGATCTACTAATCTAGTTGCATCAAATGCTGTGGAGTAAGTTACTGATCCAGTTTTCATGAGGAAATGAGAATATGCCACAAGTGTACACTAGGCATGCATCAGCCTTGGACCTAGTTTCAATTTCAAAATGTGATCTAAAGATATTAGCTATCAGGGAGAGTCCCTTAATGCTTGGAGATGCTACTCCGTTATGGGAAGCCTTCATGTTCATACAATCATACTATAAGTCTGCATATTTTACTGCAAAGTTAATAATAATGAATAAGAGATCAAGAGGATATACTGGAAGTTGGTACTCCAAGTCAGATAATCGTCGCCCTCCTCTGATTGCAAAATGAGCACACCCTGGATATTTACCCTTTCTGGAGTAGAGATCGAGATACATAAATCCTAAATCACCCTGTTGATTAGACAAGTTTTGCCTTCATTTAATTTGAGTTAGCAAATATAACAAAAATTAGGAGGATGCAATCAAGCAATGGGGTGCAATGCACGAGAGGAATTGTAACCAACATCCTTGACTTACAAGAATACAAGGTGTATTCTGACTGGGCACAGCACAAGGATTAATAACGTTATAAAACCAAGAGAAAAGCAAGAAAAATGACCATGAAGGTCAAAAATTCAAGAGAAGTACAAGTATAATTAAGTAATTAACCATGCTATCATTGATATATATACCTGGGAAGTAGGGAAGAGTCGCTAGATAGGGTGTTGCTTACAAGTGCAGGTGTGAGAAGATGTGATGAATGAGGAAAGCATAAAAAAAGGATACACATGTACAAATTATATTCACATGCATGTTATCATATACTCTGGCGCAACATATGAAGAGTATAATACATGAACTACAGAAAAAAGACGGAATTATAATTCAGCTTAATAGATCTTTCATTAAGAAACACAAAACTTCAGCGCCTAATAGCTTTCAAATCATTTCTGCTCACATCAGCATACAATGTTATGATATGTTGTCCAATTTATGTCATGGGTGACAGAATAACGCTGCAACAGATTTCACATATGCCTGTCTAGATCAAACTATAAACTGTCGCTATGGTATTTACGCTACTCAACAACAGGACATAACTCATCCCTTTGATATAAGTTCATCGCTAACTATGGACCTGATAAATATAGAGCATACTATTGATGGTCACTAACTCGCTATATGAAATACCAGATAAGTACTTGCCTACTTGAGTACATGTCATAATTTCAGAAATACAAGTTATTTCCGACATATGTCATTTTTAGTTTAGTAACTAGAAAACTTCAAGCATGTAGGAACATCTATAGTAAATTTGCTGAGGATACGATGCAGAAATTTGCAACACTTATGTGAACGTTCTTTAAACACATGCTTATCGAAGTATTACCTGATCAGGGTGATGAAGAGACAGCTTTATCACATCTGGATGCCATGACTCTCCATCCCCCATAGGAATTTGATGAAATGTCGCACCAAATAATGATTCCACCAGCACATTTAAGCCTTTTATGCACTGGGACAACTGAAAATATGATGCAACAACCTGCTAGGTACAAAAGACAGTGAAAGAAGGTTATGAAGTAAGTAAAGGTGGTCTGCAGGAAGCAACAAAACAAAACATAAAAAAACTCCAATGAAGGTAAACTTTATGTCCTGAAGGAATACCATTAAGATCAAGCTTTTCACACGAAATATATGAACTACTTAGTGATTATGTACTTCATCTTCCTCGTGTTAGCCTACCAGTACCAAATATAGGTTTCATTTGGCCTCTATCTACCTATATATGCTAAGTATATTTTACATACACTATTTTAGAGGAACTACCTTGAATATGGTCTAAATATTACATAGATTAATTTAAACAACAGTACATCTCTGAGAAAATAAGCACATACCGAGGGATCCACACTATGAGCAGATGATTTCATCATTCCAATGAAGTAATCCTCGTCCCATGGTTCAAGATCAGCACTCTTTTGATTACATATTCTTCTCTTGAAATCTTTTATAGTATTGAACTCCTGCATCATAGAGACTGCTAGTTGGATATAAGGATTTGTATTATCCATGCCAAGATTAAGTTAACTCTGAAATACCTCATCAGCTTTATGCCTAACAATGTCGCTCAAATCATTGAGAAATGTCATGACCACATCTGCAGATGCGG
Organism: Poa pratensis; assembly: GCA_947311845.1. NCBI lineage: Eukaryota > Viridiplantae > Streptophyta > Magnoliopsida > Poales > Poaceae > Poa > Poa pratensis. The sequence continues at coordinate 38,181,603 of CAMZMU010000068.1, forward strand.
CCATGTTAGGACGGATAGCAAATTCAGCATATGACTTGCAGCCCATAGTCTGGCAAATGGATAACAAAAGGAAACTGTTTATCCTGGAATAGCAGAAGAATTTGGCTCGGTGCCATGGTATTTGATGAACACGTTTAGGAAAGTGGTTCATCAAATGTTGATTAAACCAGAGAACTAAACAACATGGAGTACATGCATCAAATACTAGATCCATTTTTTATCTGCTTAGAACATGTGATGCAAAATAGACCAGCTAAAGAAACATACTTCTACTTCGTATCCAAAGCACAAATAGAACAAGATAATTTGTCCAATTGCTCTGAATAAACAACCACCATGCTAAATCATTTACATAATGCCCAGCATCATTGACTACAAAAAGAGCAGCGTAGGACATTCAATAGAAACTCTAATCTGATCCTACATTGTGAAATGAAGCAGTTCAAATGTGACATCTAACTCCAGAAATTGAAATGCAAAGCAGCCAGCATGGGTCATTAATAGCCCTCCAGAGAGAACTGCTTCTGGACAACTTTCTGTACTAATGTCAGCTCAACAAAGCAGCCGAATTAAAAGGTTGACACCGCCGAACAAGGATCTCATATACTTCAAACGGTTTACTCAGATATTAGTGCACCCAAGTATTCGTGCTACACTGACTACTCTAGACTGCTAGAAAACCTAACCAAATCTCATCTTCTCCATATTACATATTTGTAAGCTGAACATGCACAGCAAGAAGTGAAGCTTGGCACAAAAGGATGTAGAAACATTGGCATTAGGGCGCATGTTGCCTATAATGATCTACAGTATGGAAATATGCATTTACCTTTGCAAACTCATCACGAGCATCTATAAGTTCGTCAAGAACACCAATGTTTTCACGAGGTTGAGAGTTTCCTGCAATGAATACCTGTCTCCTGACCTTTGGAAAATTATGGAACAGTTAGATTGATGCCCCGTAAGTGTGATGGCATGCACTAATAGCTAAACAAAAAATTGCAAAAAAATAAAGTTAAGGTATAAAAAATAATTAAAATAGAGATAAGTATGATATTTCCATGTAAAATAACTGAGCACAAAAAATCCAAGCATTGCAAAATAACATGGATATGTAAGTTCATGTCATGAAGATATTGGATGTAAGATAATTTCAGATGCTGATGAGTGGAACTAAAGGAACATACTTCTTCATCCGACACCCATCTCAGTGCTGAAGATAGAGTTCCTGAGTCTGTCAATATTCTTAGACCCTTTTGCCTTGTAGGATTCGTTGGAATGCTTAGTCCTTCATCAGCCCTGGGCCTAGAACGGCTAATGGGCTTGAAACTATGTTGGATATTTCGTGGAATAAGTGAAGCTGGATATATATCCACAAAACCTGGTTTGCTCATAATATTTTCATTGAATCTGGCAAAACAAGACGAAAGTGAACAATAGTTACAGGTAATTTTCTAAATTTAAGTGTCAAATCAATAGGGTACACTACGGTGCAAGGAATCAACTCCATAATGAACTAGTTAAATTAATAGTAGATAATACTATTTGCTGGTAAATATTAGTTATGAATAGGAAATCACATTTGGTATACACACTAGACACTTAAAATCAACATTACATTGGTCATTTACACGATCTTAGGAAAAAGGAAAATTATCAAACATAGAGACAAAACAAATGTACACCTTAACCGCTTACTTAATGGTCAGCATGCCACAGAAGCACTTGTATTAGTAATATCCAGATTAGTAAGTATTTAGGGGAGATGGGGAGATTCTGATCCACTATTTTCAAGCATTTTAGAGGATAATCGGAAGATCAAATCAAACTTGTAATGCTCTGAGCCGTCCACCAACTAGGCAAAGAAGCTAAAAGAAATATATTTCCAAAACAGAAGCATGACAGCAGTTAGTGTTAACTCAGCAATAAAGGCGCTTAACAACAAAATCAACTGGAACATGGAATGCATAACCAAGATGGACAGTTAAACAACAAAAACTGTACTGGGACTATGAACAGCCAAGTGTCCGATTCATGTACCTACTTTCTACCCAGCTGGGCAATCTCAAGGTTCAGCTGATTAACACGCTCAAGTTTATCTGCAGTGGAAGAGCATTGTGTTTCTAAGTAAAAGTGAAAATTGACAAGAAGCAACTTAAATAAACGTGGGTATGGCAACCTTTAGGAAGATGAATCCCCCCTTTTTCAAAGTCAACGCGCAAGTTATTCGCCGCCTTTCGAGCCTCATCTATGAGCAGGGCACCTTCGCTCTCAGCTTTTAGTATCGCGTTGTACAAAGTAGTATTTGTATTCAGGTACTGCAAAGGATTACATAAGATGAAATGTTACAGTTATGGTATGGTCATTTCACTCGGTTCTCTCCCTTCCGTGTTTCAAGCTATCGCGCTTACCTGAAGATGCTCGTAAATCCTCATCGATGCCTTTTCTCCTTCCTCCACAAACTCCCTAGTTCACATACATATCTACTTAACAAGACCTAAAAGGACATTGCTCCAAAGCATCCAAATTACACAAGAAGCAACATTCACCTGTCTGGGTGTGTGTTCCTGCACAGCTCCGCCGAATCAATGACCGAGCAAACCTAACCAATCAAAACACATAAACGCATCAGCAACCCCATTCAAACCAAATAGATTAAATGAAAAGTAACCTAAGAAGAGCAAGTTACGGTGTTGGAGATCTCATCCATGGCGCGGACAATCTCCACCGAAGGCGGCAGCCGTGCGATGTGGGTCACAAGCTCATCTGACCTGCAGCGTTCGAGCAAACGTTCAGAACAATGAAATTAGCGGAGGGTAGCTGGTTTTGGGCGTCAGAGCATTGGAGATTTGGAGGGGTTCAGGGTTTTCCCCCTTACCGCTGGATGGCCTCGTCGACGAAGCGGCGGAAGCCCTTGGCCGTGCGCAGCACATCGAAGCCGTACAGGCCCGTCTCCGGCCTCGCCGCGGCGGTGGAGTAGGCGGCCACCGCGGCCCGGCGAATGGCGGCGGCGCGCAGCATCATCTCCGTGGGCGTGGGGGTGGACGCTCCGTTGACCAGTCCCGGAGAGAAGTATGAGATGCTAGACGGTGGAGTCGTTGGGGGTGGGCGCTCAGTTCCTCGCTCGCTCGGCGGCCGCCGTGCCGCTTCCCTGCTCACCGGAGCTTTGGCTGCCCTTGTGCGAGAGGAGTGGGACGTGGGAGATGAAAACAACCGCCGCTGCTTGGGAGAGATGAGCGTCGGCGCTCTGGGGTGGCGGAGGAGCTCGCGGGATAGAGGGGGCGGAGGCGGCTGATCTCGCCGCGCCGCCGCCGTGTGCAGGGGATGAGCGCGAAGGGTTTCGGTCGAGCGATTTTGCAGGGGCGTTCCGGTATTTCGAAATGTCAAAAAAACCACGTGAACATCGATATTCTATGCGCTTACAAAGCCGTCTCACCAAAAACACCACTCTTTATGTCGTGAGTAAAAAAGATGAAATTCACTATAAAAAAGTTAGTCACGAGACATTTTTATCTTACGTCGCACATAGAATATTTAGATGTGCCAACAAAAGGAATTTATTGACATTTCGAAATATTTTTCCCAGTGGCAGGAACATATTACCACTAGTCAAAACAAAAAATTGTAAAATACCACTAGTGCAAACCAAAATGGCAAAGTGCCACTCTTTTTGATTCCACGGTGCCATTATGTTCCAACTTCCTCTTCCTGGCAAGAGCAGTGACCGTGGACAAAGCTGACTCGAGTTGTTATAGGCCTATACTTTCAGTCGAAGGCAAAACAGGCTCCATGTGTATCAAATCGGGAGGACATGAACTCTTTTTTTTTTTCAAATGAAACATAAAAAAGTTCAGATTCGGATGGTCTGCTGGCTGAATTTTATGGGATTTATGAAAAAAAAGAACGACCATGGACCGTTCCCCTCCTCCCGCAAAGTAGAGAGAGGCGATTTCTGAGACCCCCACTGTTCCCACCTCGCCGCCAGCGATTCGCGTGATTCCCCACCCTCCGGCAGCCGCTCCGGCGGCGGGAGGGTGGGGAATCGCCGGATCCCGGCGTGTACATAGTGTAGGAAGCAGTAGGGCCCCAGCCGGCATCGTCATGGAGGTGGTGGCGTGGTCGGTGTTGTGTTTGCAGGTGGTGCTCGTCCTCTTCGGCGGTGAAGCTCCTTGGAGCTCCACGGCGGAGCGCCGCCCCCTTACTCGCGCTCGCAGTCCTCTAGGATCGCCGTGTGCGGGGCTCCCCCCTCTGGATCTTGAAGCGGCGGATCCTGTTGACGACTTTGAAGCAGATGGTGGTGATGCAAGGCGGTGTTGTCGATGGAGTAGGGTGGAGGCTCTTCGGGGTTCGAGGATCGACGACTTCCCGTCCGCTAGGGGGCTTCTTCCGTTCCAAGCCTTGTGGGAAGATGCAGCGGCGGCGCGTCATCGGCACGTCCTGCTCCTCGCCGGCGACATCGAGTTGCAGAAGGACCTGTTTGTAAATTCTATCTTTGTGGTGTTCCTTTCTGTCTACTTGCTGTAATCACCAGATGTTTCTTCACAAAAAAAGAATTTTATGGGATTTATTAGTAGGCCCTAATTTGCTAGTTCTTCTTAGTGATTTTTTTCATAACTCCCTTGATATCTCTAGATTTAATTATGAGGTCCTTTCTCTTCTACCCAAAAATCAGGGGGCTGACAGGCTTTAAGCTTAACCATTTTCTTATTGAATATTATTTTTGAGGAAACTACAAAAGTGCTAAATAATAGGAGTATCCTAGTGGGAGATTATGTAGTTTCTCTTCTTCAAACAGTTTACAATTTTCACCTATTTTCATGCTACCAACCAAACACATTGTAAATTGTAAATTGACGTACGGCGCGAGTAGCGTAGCTAGAGGGCACCTGTGTAGCCAGCATTTTCTTCTTACAATATATATTTCCTAAAGTGATTTACAAAGAAGCATGGCTAATTGTTTCTTCTCCACGCTCTTGTTGGGAAACGGGCTAAATGTAGGATTATACACATCCACCAGCCATGTGCCAAAGGGATTGTCCCTCAGGATGCATGTGAGATAGTAAAGAGGGCTATGGTAAACACTTCATGGTTGGTGTGGTTTCACAAACATGAAACATATATACATAAAATCACTCTTAGTCAGTGTCGAGAGTCAGAACATGTAGACATACATAATCATAGTAGATATACTAGTTGAATTTAGCGTGGCGTCACGCCACGCTCTTGGTTTTTTTTTTGTAAAATATATATTATTTTTGTTCACTAAAATGTTGGCTAAATTTGAATGTTCAAACTTTTTTTTATTTTTTTATGAATAGGTAGCATTTTTTTTGGGTGCATTTCTGATATATTGTGTATGATATTCAAATATTTAGTGGTTTGAAATGCTCAAACATGTCTGTATTTCGACGTCAATGTTTAATTGAAATAAGGAAAATCCATTTGAATTTGATTCCACATTTACGGAAAGTTTGTTCGGTTGGTGTCGAAATACTGGTCAAATTGAAATGTTGAAATATATTTGTAATTTGGTATGAGTATTTTGGTTTTTTTTTTTTTGAGCATTTGCGTTATATTTTGTCGAACATCGGAATGTTAAGCAATTTGAAATGTCTGAAAATGTTGGTATGTTGACTTAAATAGTTCACATTTATTTTTGTGAGCATGTTGGTACATTTAAAATCGAAATGGTTGGAAAATGCTTCTGTTTTTTTATCAATAGTTAATTGAAGTCCATATGTGGGAATGCACATTTATTCAATTGAATTTCATAATTAGAGAAGTTTTTTAAATTGAACTGCATATAATTAGAGGGAGTGCATATTACTTCCAAATATTTAGCAAATTGAAATGTTCAATTTGAGTTCATAATTAGAGGAAGTGCATTGTGTGAGCATTTAATATATGTAACTGCACGTAATTAGAGGAAGGGCAATTAGATTTTATCCAAATATTGAGCGGTTGAAAATATTAAAACATGTTTGTTTTCTCCATACATTTTTAGCATCTGTTTTTTTGGGCATGTTGATATATTCTAGAGTAGTAAGCATTTTTTATGGCTATCTTGATGTATGTTAGGGTAGTTTGGAATATTTAGCTAATTGATTTGGTGAAATATGTATTTATTTTGCCATAAGTATGTAATTGAACTCCATAAGTAAAGAAAATGCATTGTGTGAGTACATATTAATTTTAACTTCACATAATTAGAGGAAATGTATTTAGTTTGTTTTTAAATGTGTGTCAATTTGAAATGTTCCAATATGTTTGCATTTTGGCACCAAAAGTTGGCAGGTATTTTTTTGATCATTCTGAAATGTTGTTGATATTTTTGTGATGGATAGATATGAAGATATTGATTTTGTAACATTTGTCATTTCTTTGAATTTGTTTACATAAGAGGGTCTATATTATTTGGAATTTTGAAGGTTTGAAATAATCTGGAAAAGGTTCCAAAGTATCTGGAACGACTATTTTGTTTTCTTACATTTTTTTAGAAATTGGTCTGAATTAAGTATTTTAAAAGGAAACTTTGAAATTTATATTTTTTGAAATGGCGCGAAGGTGGCAAATGAAGATTTATGTATGGTTTGAACTGTGCAAGATTTGAAATAACTTGAAAAACGTCACGAAGTATTTAGAATGACTACTTTGGTTTTTGAAAATATTTGAAAATTTGTTAGAATTGATTTGAACCTATATTTCAGATGTTTTAAAAGTGTTGGAAAATAAAAAAAACAGGATGAAAAAAAAAGCGGGCCGAGGCAGGCGCCCAGCAAGCCGGCCGGCCCAGCGGACGGCCCACTGCCTAGCCCAGGTCCGTGGTGACGTCAGGATGACGTTGCTGAGAGGCCGAGAAATGGCTCGTCTTTCATATACTTAGTAGTGTCGCCGCACCCGCTGTATCTAAAAATGTCGAATATTTGTGATAATTTGTTTTTTTTGTTATGTTATATATATTGTAAGGGAGGGTTGTAGTTCTAATTCGTATAATGTATTTTGCTGAAATTCAATTTGGAAGCAACCCGTAATTACGGGTAAATGTATTTGTTTTTTATTTTAATAGTCATCTAATCAAGCATTTTTTTTTAAATGTTAGTACATAGTTGGAGAGATTTAAGTTATATTATTTGCAAATGCTAGTTAAATTTGTGTGGTTAAGTTGAATTGGTGTGGTATATTTGCGTTCTGTGTTAAATATTCAATTTAACCTGATAGTTGGAGGAAATATATTTTTGAGCATTTTTTAAATTAATTTTGGAATCAAGTTTTAATAAGAGGAGTGAATTTGCATTTTGCCGAAATATTGATCTAATCAACTGTTTATTTGTTAAATGTAGTGAATATGTTATGCAAGTTAAATTAAATCGAAATTCATTAACTATGTGTAAGTACATAATCAGAGAGAACTTGAGTTATATTATTTGCAAATATGTTAGCTAAATTTGAATGATTCTTATGTTGAATATTTAATTTAGCTCGATATGATGTATTTTGCTGAAATTCAATTTGGAAGCAACCCGTAACTACGGGTAAATGTATTTGTATTTTATTTTAATAGTCATCTAATCAAGCATTTTTTTTCAATGTTAGTACATAATTGGAGAGATTTAAGTTATACTATTTGCAAATGCTAGCTAAATTTGTGTGGTTAAGTTGAACTGGTGTGGGATGTTTGCGTTCTGTGTTAAATATTCAATTTAACCTCATAGTTGGAGGAAATACATTTTTGATCATTTTTTAAATTAAATTTGGAATCAAGCTTTAATAAGAGGGAGTGAATTTGCATTTTACCGAAATATTGATCTAGTCAAATGTTTATTTGTTAAATGTAGTGAATATGTTATGCAAGTTAAATTAAATCAAAATTCATTAACTATGTGTAAGTACATAATCAGAGAGAATTTGAGTTATATTATTTGCAAATATGTTAGCTAAATTTGAATGTTTTTTGTGTTAAATACTTAATTTAGCTCGATAGTTGGAGGAAATTGGTATTCATATTTGAATTTGGTTTAGTATGTTGTGTTTATGTGGTAAAATTCAAATTTGAAAATTGATGAAGTTGTATTTTGAAAGTTGCAAGAGGTTGAAAAAAAAAGCAGGGAATTTTAAAAAAAAGGAAGGGAAAAATAGGAAGGGCCGAGGCTGGGCCGGAACTGTTGCGCAGCAGCCAGCCCGACCTAGCAGGCAGCCCAGGCCCGCTGAGGCATCAGCAGGATGTCAGCTGCGGCCGGGCTGTGGCGGCGCGTGCGCGGCGGCGTGGACCTCGCCGGCGACGCGTCCGCGCGTGCTGGGACGCGAGCGCGCGCGGCGGAAGCGCGTGGACGCCGAGCGCCCGCAAGCGGCGGCGCCGCTCCGTTTGCGTCGCTGGAGCTGTGGCTGGCGGCGTGGGGATGCGGCGGAGGGCGGCGACCATGGCGGCGACTAATCCGCCGCGACGCGTGCGGCCCAGCACGCGATTTCCGGCGAGGAGGGAGAATGCGAGGTGACGGAGGTCGCTGTGGCCGTGGATTCGTCGGAGGAGGCGCGGAGCGGCGCCTGCGCGCGTCGACGGCGGCGGTGAATTCCCGCCGCGCGCGAGAGAGAAAGGGGAGAGGGGGCTGTGTGGATGTTTTTGCAAAAACGACCTTGGTGTTTTCTGTAATTGCAAGTAGGTCCAACGTAGCGGGGAGTTCTGGAGTGCGGGTTGGTTTATCGGTTAGGGAGGGGCTTTTTTGCAAAACTGTCACGGTTGGGCTGCATGGACCGTCCGATCGCCGGCCGACGTTCGGGATCGTGTACGGTTGCTGAGAGGCCGAGAAACGGACGCTCTTTTATATAGTTAGTAATACACCATCGATTTCCGGTGATCTCTAGTTGTGAAGAACCATTGGGACCCCTTTTGCCACATGGAGTAGCCATACAAAAATTGGGGTGCATGGGCTTGGGATGCACCAGGAGTTGTATTCATTGACCCACAATGAAGGTTTGTGGGTGCAATGGAGGATGTCGTGTCGTCAACAATCTGCCGCCACATCACATTGATCGTCAGGTGCCGAGCCGCTCGATGATGCACATCCGGTCTGCGCGATGCCGCGCTACGACTGGAGTGAGTTCGTGGGTGCCAATGGTGTCTGTGGTGTTGTCGGCAATCTACAGTCGCACCACATGGACCGTTGGGTGCCAAGAGTGATCATCTCCAACAACGGGCTCCAGAGGGACATTGCATGAAAGGAATTGCTTTGCTTGGTCGGTGCGGCTAAGCAACAGATCTCCGCACCGGCAATCGGTCTGATGTTTTGTTGCTGCCTCAGCCATATGGTTGTGGACCTGTCACAATCTGTTTTGTCGGCATCATGAGTTTTTGAAATACAACACTTTATTGATCAAATCACATCAGTACATAGAGTCTTCCGGATGCAATCCGGAGCAGAATCAGAAATAAAGCCTACACTAGAAACATCACAAGTTCTAGCAAGAATGTGTGCCGCTTCGTTTAAAGAACGTTTAACATGACAGAAGGAGGCAGAAGAGAAGCCCGCCGCCAACCATTTGATATCTTGTACCACGGAACCAACCTGGGAACGATCAGGACCTGGCGCTTTCATCCGATGAACCAGCGACAAACAGTCTGAGGCAAAGATAGCGTGAGAGAAGCCCTTGTCGCGTGCGATCACCACTGCGCGCCTGAGCGCCATAGCCTCGGCAACCTCCGGAGAAGAGAAGCCCATCATGGGCTCGCTAGCCGCAGCCAGACACCCACCCGTATGATCACGAATAATCGCTCCCATGGCCATACGACGACGATCCTCAAACAGTGCTGCATCAACGTTAACAAGAACTACCCCAGGCGGCGGCGGTGACCATCTCTCTGACGTGCTGGTCTCACGCCTAGTGCTGGAGCTTGATTTGCAGCAAAATTCTGTGATCATATCGACATAAGCGAGAATCCTTGCAGCAGTCCGCTTCGGGTCAGGCATAGCTTGATTGTTCCTCGTATCATTTCTAGCTTCCCAAATGTGCCAGCACCCAACCGCCAAACAAGTTGCCTCCCTTTCAGTCGAATTAGAGAGGAAATCAAACAACCAATGGCATCATGAGTTACGCTATGGCATATTTAGCTGCGATTACCGTGGTGTTAACAATGATGGACAATTTCGCCTGACCAAACCATACACAGGGATAAAATTGGTACAAGCCACGTGAGCGAGGGGTTTAAAAATCCGTACTCTTGATTCTAATCTACACTGACCAAATCGGCCCTTGCAATGACAAACAAGGTATAGTTTTCTTTGATTGACAAAATGTTTATGAGTGTGTTTTTGTTTGAATTAAACTTTTTTATAAAATTCCTACAAACTTTATGTGGATAACCGAGTATAGCAGATAAAAAAGCTCATGTGCATGCACACCTTCGGTTCAAATTATAGTTCCGTGTTTAGTACTCGGTGAGATTCACAATTTATCAGAGTAAAGAAAAATACGGTGAAGCTGAAATATGTTTCACATCATGCCCTTTCTGCTTTGATAATTATATCACGGGTCTGACGAAAGTGCGGAGATTCTTATTCACATACAAATGCCGATGAAACACACGACGATGATAACACCATCAAGGATACCATAGCTGCAAATCATCTACCATAGCTACAAATCATCGACCATAGGCTCTTCCTTGATGTCGTGAGAGGCGACCAAGAGGGCGATATGCTGTGATTTCATAATCTAAACCACGGTACATGGAGGTTGTTTAATGGCTCAGATCAGCGGAGGCACGCCAACCTTCGTGGGGCAGATGCGGGATGTTGCGCTCGAAACGCGTCACACGAACACGTCCTCGTGTACCCGCGGTGCCGGGGGAGATACTCCGCAACTCGCCCTGCGGGAGGCCGGCTTTCAGCGTGATACGCAAGACAGTAAGCCGACGCTTTTGATACCAGACGCCCCAACCCCTCGGGAAGCCCCATCTAAGAAAGCCGACGACGATTGGCTGAACTAAGCCGGATTTGGCCGCTCTTAGCTCGGTTTTCGATCTCCGGCGAAATCTAGGCGAAATTGCCGAACAACGGAAGCATGAACAAGGGTTTGAGGGAAAAAGTAGGTTGTATTGATAGGTTGTCGATTGTTTGCTTAATTTCAATCGGTCATCACCTCTCACATATATATATGAGGCGGCTGGACTTCCCGTACAAGTATTGGACTTCTACAATGTTTACAATCATAGTCTAAGTCGAATCCATCTCTAAACTAGGCAACTTCTTGGCCGGGTTTGTTAGCTTCAAACTTGCTGGCTATTTTGGAAAGTTGTCTTTTGTCCTTCCGTGTTGGCTTCAAACTTGCCGGCTAAAAGTTGCCTTTTGTCTTCCGTATTGGTTTCAAACTTGTCTTCTTTCATAGGGATGTGATATCTTAATCGGCTTCGTAATGGATTCGGACTTCAGCATCCGTCTGGCTTCTTTTTAGAAAATTGTCTTCTATTTTTCAGTCTTGATCTTGCAAAGTTGCCTTCTCTTTTTTCGCCTTTATCTTGACTTTGAAAGTTGTCTTCTCTTTCTCTGTCTTGATCTTGACTTGTCCTCCTAGGTCTTTAGACAACTTTGCACATCCTGAATCCGGCTTCCGTCTTGTTCCAGTGTTGCGGATTATTTGCCGCCTACTTATGGCCACCTTTCCTGGGAGGCTTTCTAGATAACCATTTTAGCATTCTTTGCCGCCTTCTTCGAGCCGCCAAACATTTCTTCAACTTGAAACTAGCAATCTGCCAAAAACGGATGGTAACACGGGATAACTGTGTGTTGGTCTCAGGCTCGATTTGCTGATGTGACCAGGACGTACTTCCCGGCGAGAGCAACACCGTGGACAAGTTGACATGTTTTTTTTGCGGGTGACATGTTTTTAGAGTTAAGCGCTTGGGAGGTCACCGCGGATCGGTCGCCAACTCGAAAAGTACTAACTACCGGTCATCAAGTTATATATTTGTGACACATTGGTCACTCCGTCAGGATGAATGTTAAGCCGTTGACGTGGCTGACAGTTATTTACAAATACACTCTTACAATTTTGTTTCTTCTAATTGCTAAGTCTTTTTTCGGATTTCGTTTTTGCCCTATTTTGTTTTTGGCCAACGCGGAAGGCAGCAGCGCCGGTCGTCGCCGTCTCTACACGCCCGAGCTCGAGTGCAAACCGACCGCCGCCCTGACGGGCAACAACGATGTCGCTGCAGCCAACCTCTCTCCCTCTTGGGCTCTTGGCCATTATGTCAAACACTTGACGGGCGTATTTTCCCCTTGCTTCAGCAGGTCATGGGGCAATCTTGCATTGGACCATCCTGGTCAACTATCTCGAGCAGCAAAGCGGCTTGGGACTCCAGCAGCGGCAAAGAGCAGGAGCAGCAGAGCGACTCCGGCTGGAACGTGCGCCGTCGCCCGCTGGGCCCCCGCCGCTCGACACAACACCCCCTCTCCCCTGCCTCGGCCCTCTCCATCCGGCGGCAGGCAAACAACCCATGTGCTCGCGTAGCTCGCCGACCCTCCTTGCTCCTCACCTGCCACCTAGCATACCGCAGCCGCGGCAGCCACACACCACACTACCAGTTGCTTCGTGCGCGAGGTCTCACACGAAGATGAACGAGGGCGGCGTCGGGGATGGTGGGGCTAGCGACGGGGCCGGGTTCGTGCGGGCGGACCAGATCGACCTCAAGACCCTGGATGAGCAGCTGGAGAGCCACCTCGCCCGCGCATGGACCATGGAGAAGGGCCAGCCTGGGCTGCGTCTTCGTAGCGCACATGCGCGCACACTGTTCGTCGAAACGCCTGCGCCAGCCGATGGATGCGTTGACCAAACACAAAAGAAAGCAAAGAAAAAACGAAAAAGGACCTAACAATTAGAAGAAACATAATTGTAGGGTGTATTTGTAAAAAACAGTCAGCCACTTCAGCGACTTAACGTCCGTCGTGAAGGAGTGATCCACTTTTACAAACGTACAACTTAGTTACCGATAGTTAGTATTTCCCAGTTGGTGACCAATCCGCTCATTCGCGGCAACTTGTTACCTCCCAAGCGTTTAACTCTTTAAAAAAAATACAAAAGTAACAAATAATAGGACTATCCTAGTGACAGATTATGTAGTTTCTCCTATTCAAATAACTTACCATTTTCGCCTATTTTCATGCGACCAACCAAACATCTTCTACATGACATAGGGCGCGAGGAGCAGAGCTAGAGGGGCGCACCGCTAGAGGGGCGTCCATGCGGCCAGACTTTTCTTCTTACAATATATATCTTCTCAAAAGTGATTTGACTAATTGCTTATTCTCCTCACTCTTGTTGGAAACTACCTAAATAGGACTATGCACTAGGCAGCTATGTGCCAAAGGGGATTGTCCCTGTGTCATGATGCAGGTGAGATGGTAAAGAGGGCTATGGTAAACAATTAATGTTTCGTGTGGATTCACAATCATATATACACAAGTCGTGAGCACAATACACAGAATCACTCTTCACCAGTGCGAGAGCGAATATGTAGACATAAATGAGCATAGTACGTCTATACACCATCGATATCCGATGACCTCTAGTTGTGAAGAACCATTTGGGATGGCTTACCCTTTTGCCACCCGGAGTAACCATACAAATATTGGGGTGCATGGGCTTGGAATGTGTCGGGAGTTGTGATCATTGATTCACAATGAAAGCACGTTTGGATGGAGTCTAAGACTATTCGGGCTTCAACTTTGTGCGAGTGTTGTTTGGGTGCTATTGGGTTGCCCCTCGCCCTTGCAATCTGCTCCACACCGGGTTCACGAGATCGGAGACCTTTTGCATAAGACTTAGACTCTCCTTCTTCGAATCGCATGTGCCAACATCCCGTTCCGAGATAGCGATCAGCGTCTGGATCCTGTCGCCTGCTACTCGCCGGCTCACTTGAACACCCAAGGAGAGGAAGGACTTGCTGTGACGTGTTCATAGGGAAAACTGACAACTTCTTCTTTCGTTGAATAACAGTGATAATAGACGGCGATGCTATTTTGGCACGAGAAAACCATATATGAGCGGTATTTTGGCATTTCAGGTTTTACTACTGGTATTTTGAAACTCTTGGTTTTGACTAGTGGTATTCTGCTATTCTCTCATGTGAGAGAGGGTTTTTTAATTTATTTATTTTGATTCTAATCTTCATTGACAACCTCGGCCTTTCCAATGACAAACAGGGTGTTGTTATGTTTTTGTTTGAATTAAACTATTTTTATAAAATCCATACAAATTTTATTGATAACCGAGTATAGCAGATAAAAAATCCATACAAATTTTTATTGATAACCGAGTATAGCAGATAAAAAACTCGTGGGCGTGCCCATCTTGGGTTCAAACTACAGTACCATTCGGTGAGATCCACAATTTATCCCATTTCCGTCAATTTTAGGAGCGGGCCTCCTTGTATTTGCGAGGAGTAAAAAAATACGGCGAAGCTGAAATATGTTTGACAACATGCCCACTCTGATTTGAATATCCCAGGTCTGATTAGAGTACGGAGATAACATTACCAAGAATACCACGAAGTCTACAACATCGAGATACACAGCAAAACAAATGCCAATGAAACACACGGCGATAACACCACCAAGAATACCATAGCTGCAAATCATCTACCATAGGATAAGGTGGGAAAACATCTCTAGCATGCCGAGTTCTTATGCCAGTGCAGACCAAAGAACCAGGAACAGGCTCATCAGCCCTGCGAAACTGGCCGAGACAGTACGGTGACCGGCGCTCTTGCCACTTGATGGAGAACCTGCAATCAACAAGGAGATTTTTGTTAGGTCACAAATTATTTATTTTCCTTTTTTCTATTCGAACTTCAAAACATGGATGGGGTTCAAACAAGGATCGATTCCTACTTGAAGATCAAGATTCAGTTTTGTTTTGAGCCAGCCTCTTAAACTGAATTTCATGATCAAAATAAGGAAACCGCCATTATGAACATGACCGTACATATAATTCAACAAAAACTTAAATTTGGTAATTCTACATGGGAAAAACCGCCCGGGGGAAATTAATATGAAACTTTAGCGACATAGCTACTCCATGCCAAGTGTCAGGAGAAATGGAAATTGCATGAACATTAGAAATATCACTCCGCAAGGCACCCCAACAGATTTGTAACAGCATTCAGCTATTCACACTGTTCCCATGAAACATTGCTGGGCCTTGTTCAATGATGGCAGTTGTTAGTTTGTTTGCAGCCTTAAATACAGAACAACCTACCACAAAATTCTACTCCGTAAGCAATTTGATATACACACAAAATTGTGTAATTTGCAAATGTAAGTGCTACACTGTTGTCCACATCAACCCCTGGGATCATGTCTACTGCATGACCAAAATAAAACTGCGACATGTCTAGTGTATGTTGTGTGTTTTCGCTTATTGGCCCATTAGAGTGTACTTCACACTTGGTGGTAGTCAAATAATGGAAAAGTGAACTAACAGACATGACTTGCATCAACTTACCTCCATGGAATCAACTAAAATTCAGTAGGACAATATATTATAATTTAACCAGGCAAGAATTTTGCAGTTGGCAAAAATGTCATAATACAGGCAACAGAGTAGTTAAGCAAATGGATACATTACTCGTGCATGCTACTACTCTTTAGAAAGCATAAGAAGCTTATATTACCTGGAGCTAGAGGAGATGACCCTGGAGCGTTGCCTGTAAATTTAAAATGCAAGGCTGTCAGAAAATCACAGAAAGATTTTTACTGAAATCATCTGAAGAAAATGCCAGCTACTGCCAAAGCCAAAGAATAAAAGAACAGTTGGATTAGCACAATATGTGGAGTATTGTGATTTGCAAGGTTGAACATGGGAATGCCATGTTCTTTCTCTGCATTGCAGTGGGAACAAGCGCGTCAGAGAAGGCGTGAGCAATATTCCAGATAGCTAATTTCCGTGGCTCTATCCAGTGGTCAAACTAGATATTGTCCGAATCGATATGTAAGCATCATCACAAAAATACAAACGGCCACAGTTATACACCCAATAATAAGCTGAGACACGAATCATTCATCTAACAAGGTCCACCATGGTATATTAAACCAACATATTCTGACGGGCTGACACCCTTAAATCGCTGGACTTAACTAATTCAGCTTAGCAGACAGAGTGGGGAAGGTGAAGGCAACTGGGATTCTCTATGCGTCCAACCCTCTTTACTCTCTTCCTCAGTTGCAGCTGGTCCCATATAGCACATCTACATATGTTCTTTGTTCTCCACAAATACAAATACTTTTTTTTTGGAGAATTCCACTAGTACCATCTAAATGATGGTGACAAATGCTACGACCGACTTCCACGCGTCAACCAAAACAACGGTAGCAGACGCGCAAACTTAAGTACGCCATCCACCGGTGCACCTACCATCTGTCGCACCTCCCTGTGGAAGCTGCCTACTTGTCCACATCATGCTTACTCTTACTTACACAGATTTGTCAGCAAATTGGACCCAAAAACTTGGATGATTGATGGCTAATTCTGCTTAATTTAACAGCTCTAATCTTCATAAATCGGTTGTGGGAGAAGGAGAATGAAAACTACATCTGCTAGCGGTAGAAAAGAAAACCATTTTATTTTGCTAGGTAAAGAAAACTGAGAAGAGATCGAAGTGCAGAGGGAGGGGACGAGTTGATTACTGGGGCAGCTGCTGGCGTCCGCGCTGACGCCGCAGCGCTTGGAGAGGCGGAGCGCGTCGGTGAGGTTGATGTTGAAGGCCCTGAAGATCTCCGGCGACGCGTACAGGTCGCAGAGGCACTGCTTCTCGTTCTTGACGGCGTCCCTGAGCGGCCCGCAGCAGGTGTCCGGCGGCGTCTCCGCGTCCGTCCCGTTCATGTACGCCGCGCACCCCACCAGCTTGGACGCGCACGCCGGCGGCGCGCCCGTCGTCTGCGCCGCCGCCCCAGCCGCGAGCAGGACCAGCACCGCGGCGAACACCGCAGTCGGCACCCGCATCGCCATTTCTCTCTCCGGAGGACTCTTCCGAGGAGCGAGCAGAGGAGAAGAAAAGGTGGTGCTTTTTTTTAGAGCGTGGACTCTCGGGCTCTTCTTTCCTTCTTCCTTGGCTGTGGCGTGCTTTTATAAATGACGCGTGTTTCCGGTGAACATTCATATCAACGGTATGCGTGGTTCCCAACTTTTACTTTTCGAGTTTCGAGAAGTGACAATCGACAAAAAATGATCAAACTTACGACTAGTACGACGTTTCACAAAGTACTTCTTCCAGCTAGCATTTCGAATCGTGTGGCCCACTATGCTCATCGTTCCACTAAGAATTTGACCGCCGAATTCATTTATTTTTGAAATAATAAATATTGGTCACATGCATTCTTAATGCAGAGATCGAAGGTCAACAATTTTTTTATTCATTTTATAAGTACTTACTAGAACTACACAATACCCTTAGCATGCCACCATTTACTTTTGTACTCTCATCAAGTCATCATTTTATCATATGGTTTGCATACAAGAAGTTTCAAAGTTAAAATTTTAATAAATTTTATAAAGTTCTGCAAAAAATAAACTTAACTGATGTCAAAGTAATAAATAGAATATGAAAATGCACTTCATGATGCTATGATTTCACCCATGGAGGTTCAAGTTGTGGTATTCAACATAAATCTAACGACATTCGTGAATCTATATTTTGGAAGACATTCCACAGCTAGTGATGTACTCCCTCCGTTCCAATTTAATTGACATGCATTTGTTTAGTAACGAATATATCTAGACACTAAACAAGTATAGATACATTCATATTTGGACAAACTCAAGTCAATTAATTTGAAACGGAGGGAGTATATCGTTCCTTTTGTAACGGGAAAAACTAGCTTTGTACCAGACAAAATAGCAGGAAAGGATGTGCCAGTTCTAACTTCTGACCGAGTCTCGTAACAAAGCTCTGACCGGACCGGGAAGAATAGCCATAGCAGACGGCATCGATAGAGACGGTTCTCCTCACAATCACATATGCATGGCAGGGACAACACGGCGCCACTGCGTGAGCACCTCTGTTTAGCACAGCAGCTTTTCTTTTGTGTCATTCTCCATGTGAACATTTGAACAGAGGATTCGACTTGACCAACGTTACTGAGCAATCACATAGAAACAGAAAAATTTAGGCTAGACCGAAGCCCGCCATTAGAACTGTCAACGAATAATCATGATGAATGTTCACCCAGAGGACAATTAAACGCCATGATGATGATTAGCACCATGCGTTTCCCGTGGGTCGAACCAAATCTGCTAGTGGTAACAAAGATGAACCTCTCAAGCACGCATAAAAAGTGAAGCACGTTAAGTTCTCTCGGTGTAGCGCTCAGCGAGCCAAAATTTGCTAAAACATAAGGCCAGAGTATAAAAGATGGCGACATTGTCATGCGGTCCCAACGGTCGAGAACGAACTAGAAGAGTTGCTAGCCAGTAGCATCACTGTAGTTTGCTTATTTGGGAACAGTTCTAAACTGTGTCCAGTCAAAATGAAGCGCGGAACCTCAGGTGCTCTTGTGCTCTCGAATCTCTTTGATGATGCCTTCAGCAAGGGTATCCTCATCATAGTTCTTCCCAAAGAATTTAACAAACTCCATTTTCGGGTTCATCAAGTACCTGAAAGTGGACGAACATAAAGTCAGTATCTGGCCTACCAAGCTAATTTGCTACTTCAGTGTAAACATATTGTTGGTGGTAACTCTTTATTTGTATTTCACCAAGACAACCGTGATTATCAGAATTTTGTCATAGACAGGCTCTAAAATACTAATTTTTTGGTGAACACATAGCTATGACAGTTGGCCACAGCAGTTAACAGAAATGAACAGCAACTCACTAATAGAGACAGTGACATAATCCACGGGTGTAGCTTGGGCAGCTCATAGTCATCATTCATCACAACAGAGTATAATAGATGCCACATGGGCTGCAACCAATAAATATTGCATGCTTGACCCGTTTGGTTTGGGCTCGATATTAAATGCCAGTTGGCCTTGCTACCAAGGAATAAGGATAATAGCATGTTGTATGCCGGACCAAGTCCAGTCCAAAGAAAGCATGTTGGCAAATCAGTAGTTTAAGTTCAAGAATTGGCACAAGCAAGAATAACCTAATTGTTCTCCTCTAATGAAGGCCTCTCTACTTTTGCATACAACAATATTACATTTCTATTTCTGTTGATTAGTTAGCGCCTACCAATTGCAAACCAGAGACACCATCAAAATCACAGGAAGGAAACAAATTAATCAAAGAAATTAAGAAAAAGTTTACATACATGACAATGGAATGATCAACAAGGTAGTCAGAACCCTCCTCTTCTGTCTTCATATAGTAAACTCGGTAAGCACGAGCAACCTTCCTTACCTCCTCAGAGGTACCAGTTAGACCTATTAGATCTGGATGAAACTCTGGCAGACAGACAAGTGCCAGTGTTAGACATCATAACTGAAAACAATACAAAGTGATGCAGCAATCTGAACATATGATTAAAGTATGTATCAGGAAATCAAAAAGAAGGATACACAAATTCTAATGCATGGATCAAAATAAACTAATGAATGTGGCACAATGAGCCGTCATCTACTGCCAGAAATTACATACCTTTGACATAATCATGGACTTGCTCAACAGTGTCTCTTTCAGGATCAACTGAGATGAATACTGGCACAATTTCTAGTTTTGCTGTTTCCTCTGAAGCAAATTAAAACAAAACTTTATGATGATATCCATGGAAAGCGTACAAAAACTTAATCAATAGAAAAATGATTACGTCTGTGACTCTGGTTCTGTTTCAATTTTTGTCCTTTTTTTGCAATCTTAACTGTAGAAAATCAAACTTTATCTTGAAACTTCTATGGCTTATTATGGGTTACAAAGGAGTTAAGTATAAATGCACATGTAGCTAAAACAGATAAAATAATAGCATCCTGATAGTAACGCCCTGATGCTTGTTGGGATTCTGAAAGTATATTTCCACAACACAGGGTAAGAGGGTAATATCCGACCAGGCATAGTTAGGATGTTCTGTCTAGTCAAATTTGTTTGATTGGGCTTCAGTAAGGGGCAAAACAGAAACAACCAATTCAATACTCTGGAGATCACCAGTATTATGTAAGACATGACTGGTACACAAGATCCTCCAGCCATGCCTCCAACAAATAAATGCATTACTTGTGTGTAATAGAAAATATTATTCATATAAAAACAGTTTTGCTTGTTATGAGTGAGATAGTGACAAGCTGATAATTAAATAGCTTCATTACCCAACAGACGACCATTAGCTTGATATAAAGAAGATAAGTAGATTTTGTCATTAGCTCAGCACACAACAGTCTAGTCAAAGAAATAGTAAATTGACTTACTGATCTTATTAAGAGCAGCAGTCATCTTCTGGAGTTCATCTGGACAAATGTCAGGGCAGTGTGTGAACCCAAAATATAGCAGCGTCCATTTGCCCAAGAAATCCTTTTCAGTGACAGGTTTCCCATCATGATTTACAAGACTGAATGGACCACCAATAGCAGCAGTTCCTACTGTTTGTGCTGGCTTTACCGAATTTGTTTTGTTCTTCAATTCTGAGAAATTAGGGAGAAAAGGTTAATCATGGTAGATTCGACAACATAGAAATTTAAGGAACAAATTGCTTTGCAAATGGATGGCACATGTTGGCGAAGGCATGGATAGCATTGGTCCCCCGTATTTGATGAATAAATTGTTTTTCTAATTAAGGGAAGGATCATGTTAAAGGCAGAAAAGAAAAAGCAAAACATACAAACATCCAGCACGTCAGACATAGATGGAGTATTACATCTAGTATGTGTCACTAAATCACTATCTGCATGTTCATATAATAGAGTTGCGGCTAGAAATATCGTTTATTTGTATAAGGGTATTGACAGTATTGAAATAACATCAAAATTGATTAATCTGCAGATATCACACTGAAAATAGACTGCTAGCTTTCTAAATCTATCCGCCCTTTACTAAAAGAGCAAATGATGATACTTCATCTGTCCCAAATTATAAGACATCCAAAACGTCTTATAATCAGGGGCGGAGGTAGTACTAGTCTGCATATTCACATGATACTAGTAGCAGCAAGAAATTCTCAGGAAAAAAGAGTATTGATAGTCAGAAATCGCATCAGAACTGATTAATCTGCAGACAAAACACGGAAAACATATTTCATTGTCAGTGTGTCTTTTCGCGCTGTACTCAAAGGAGCAAAAGATGATACTATTTTATAGCAAGAGATAATTATGACTGTAAAATTCATCCGACTTAGGTACCCTAAGCAGAATGGGAGTATACAATCTTCTCCAAGCATATGTTACAACTTTCTATCTGAGTTGGTATGACCTAAACAGCATCAGAGTTTCACTTAGCAGCACTAATAATCCACTAACGTGAGGCGTGAGTAGGAACATGATCACAAACCACATATACGGAAGCCCCACCCAACATAAAACTACACTAACTCACCATAGTAATCTACCTTCAATTTGACGCTTCTTTTCCTTGTCGTAGTACACTATGATTCCTCCTCCGGTCAGAAGAAGCAGAAGAAAGCTCAACCACGAGACGGGCTGAAAGCAAGGAACATAATCATGTCAGAATTACTCTTCGACTGACTACGTACTACATAGTTTTCTATCAGAAATGGCCCATTTTCTGGCGCTCATGTTCAGAGGAACTGCTACTCCTAAATCTCTCGGTTCAACGACGACGCAGATGTCTCTAGCAGTTCCAATTCAGAACCGGTATCACAGATTAAGGCACATATGTACAAAAATGGAGGCCATCTGAATTCTGAAACAGCTTACCCCTCCCCGGACAGACTTGCCAGCGTCCTGCCCCGCCTTCCCATCCTTCCCGCCCCCTTCCCCACCGCCACCGGACCCCGCAGCCGACGCCGCGGGCTTCGAACCTCCCTGCACCGCACCGGCAGCCGCAGCCGCCGCCTCGGACTTGGAACCGCCCTGCGCCGCGCTACTGGCAGACGCAGACGCACCAGCAGCAGCGTCCGTCGAGAAGAACCCCGCCGACGCACCCGCGGATCTCCAACCTCCCACCGCGGCGACCTGGAAAGGGGAAAATGACACACATACAGCCGCCGCGTTAGCGACGGAAGAGGAAGGGGTGAGCAGTAGATTTGGGAACGAGCTGGGGGTTCGTGCTGACCTGAGGTCGACGGAGCGGTGTAGGATGAGGAATGCGGGGGCGGAGGTGTGCAGCGCGCGGGCGAGCAGCTGGAGCGCTTGCCGCCTCATCATCGTGCAACGCGGCGGCGGCAGCAGGGAGTGCGGGAGAAGGAGACGGCGCCGCCGGAGCTCGGGCGACTTCCTTTCTTGTTTCGCAAGTGAGGCGGGGCATCCGTGCCTTTTGGCCCTTTAAGCCGAAGCCCGTTTAGGTAGGTAGATAGTGGAAGGGTTTACAGGCCAGAAAATTCCATTGGGCCGGACAAGCTTCCAGCTCTTTTTAACCGGAGCAGTGCACTATAATGGGCTTTTGAGATTTTCAGGCCTAGTGTGACGTGAAGGGCCGAAATCACTAGAAAAGGGAACCACTCTCGTCGTGAGAAGTGTCGCCTCTCTTTGCTCGATCCCATGTGATTGTTTGCATGCCCGTCAAGTGTCGCCACCAGATCAAATGTAGACAACATGAAAGAGAAAGAGATACGGGAGGTGGGAGGCTAGTTTTCCCTTTTATTTTTCAAAACCGAAATTTCAAAATGAAATATTTTTAGAACCGCTAATCCGAATTACGAACCGTTTTCACTTTTGAGCTCCTCGCGTCGAGATTTTCAAAACTAGATCCAATGTTGATAGGTTTTGATAATTTTTTTATATATCTGATTCTGTATAGTTTGTACATCCGGTAGCAGTGTGGGTGTACATCTGATAACAGTGTGTGTACATCCCGTAACAGCAACCTGGGGTGGATGAGAGAGAAAGTATTACGGGGTGGGAGGCTAGTTTTTCCTTTTATTTTTCAAAACTGAAATTTCAAAACGAAATATCTTGAGAACCGCTAATCCGAATTACGAACCGTTTTCACTTTTGACCTCGTCGCGTCGAGATATTCAAAACTAGATCCCATGTTGATAGGTTTCGACAAACTTTTTTTTATACTCCCGGTTATGTATAGTTGTACAATCTGTGTTTTGTAGTTGTACAACTTGTGTCTGTACAAACTGTGTCTGCGTAGTTGTACAACATATGCCCATATAGTTGTACAACATGTGTCTGTACAACATGTGTCTGTCTAGTTGTAGAACATGTGTCTGTATAACATGTGTTATTTAGTTATACAACATGTGTTATTTAATTGTACAACATAGTTTGTACACCATGATCCGTGTATTTCGTACTTCTAGTTATGTGTATTTTGTACATCATATTTATGTATAGTTGGTACTCCTTTATTTCGTGTACACCTTTCTCTATATAATCTGTACATTGTGCTCTATTTTCGTGTACATGTGTTGCGTTCAAATTTGTACGCCGTACAGACGAGCAACGGAAACGCGCGGGTTGTACGCTCGCGCGGCCGAGTGTACACGGGGTGCTTCGGCCGGTCGGGACGCGTACGCGTACACGCGCGGGTGTGTGTACGCGCAGCACATGATCTTCGCTCCAGCCGCGCGTGAAAGTGCATGTGTTGCCCCATGTGTGGTTTTGATAATTAATGGCAATCCTTATGGACTAATGTTTGCTTTGAGATATACTTGTAGATCTTGTCCATAGGCAAAGATTGGAGTTCATGTGTTGGACTCTAGAAGATTACATGATGACCAAGGTTCCATCCAAGGGTTTATATGAATAATGGTCATGAGAAGAGTTTAGCTTATTGCAAGCATGGCTTGGAAAAGAAGATTGAGTGAACTTCATGTTTATCTCCAAGCCATCATCTATATCAAGAGAAGAATATGAAGTGTAAGTGGATTTATGAAGACAGAGCTTAGCGAGTCTCTCACATAATGGAGTATGGGGGAGCATTTGGAGATGTCTTCATCAAGCATGTGCTAGCAAGCGCAAATCAAGAAAAGTGGTCCACTTGAAGAGAAGAATATGAAGCGCAAGTGGATTCATGAAGACAGAGCTTAGCGAGGCTCTCCCATAATGGAGTATGGGGGAGCATTTGGAGATGTCTTCATCAAGCATGTGCTAGCAAGCGCAAATCAAGAAAAGTGGTCCACTTGAAGAGATCAAGATCGTAATCATCGAGCTCAAGTGGAATGCGCAAGGCAAAGATATGATCTTGATAGGGTTTCTATTTTACCGGTCTCATCGTGTGGGAGACCGGGTTATAGGATAGTTGTCGTACTATCAAGAGGGCTCTCAAGTGAGTAACTTGATCGCATCTTTGTGGAGAGCTCAAACCTTTCCATACTTGGCATTATCATCTTTCTTGGTTCTTATTTGGCTTTTATCCATGTGAGAATTTAGAGTTTGTGTTCATCTCCATACCAAGCTCTAGTTCATCAAAAAACTGATTTCATTTGAATATCTTGTGATGTTTTTGATGTTGGAGCTTTTACCGGTTCGTCTTTTGTAGAGATGTCAAACTCTCCTCTTGTGGTTTCCTCCTCTGATGATGGACTATGATGTGTATATGCATAATCTTGTAGAGCTTGTGAGTATCTTCTAACAAGCCCAAGATCATAGAAAACGGAGTCCGGATGAGAAACATATTGCGGTTTTGGTTTGGAGGCTTAATCGTTTATTCTTTTATCGAGAGGTCTAACCTTTCCCCATTTGGTTTTATCCTCCATTGTTGGACTATGATGTTTCTCTGCATGATCTTGTAAAGCTCTTCGTTACGATTCCAACGAGCCAAAGATCATCGAAAACGGAGTTCGGATGCTCAAGATATCGTCGTTTTCGTTTGGGTGTTTTCTGCAGTTTTTAGTCCAGCGGTAGTACCGCCCGGGTACCGCTGGGAGTCCAGTACCGCGCGCGTTTTGAGCGCCTGAAATCACCCGGAGCGGTAGTACCGCTGCCGGGGCGGTAGTACCGCTGCCGGAGCCTGTTTTGAGCCTGTTTCTCTGTTCTAACTCCCCAGGGGGCGGTAGTACCGCTGGGCTAGCGGTAGTACCGCTGCCTGGAGCCCGTTTTGAGCCTGTTTCTCTGTTCTAACTCCCCAGGGGGCGATAGTACCGCTGGGCTAGCGGTAGTACCGCTCCTGGGTGTGTTTTTCAGGTAATGGCTAGTTTTTGGAGGTCTTATTTAAGGGGCTTTCTTCCCCATTGACTCAAAGAAGCTGAGCACGTTTTTCCTCTCTCCTCCATTGTTGAAAGCTCATTTCTTCGATTACTCCCAATCCCTCCACCCAAACTCGTTGATCTTTGGAGGATTGAAGGAGGAGACCTAGATCTTCATTTTCACCGATCCATTTCTTCTCTAAGTGAGTGGAACCCTTTCGATCTAGTTCTTGAAGTTCTATTTGTTGTGTTCTTCTTTGTTCTTCCTCTCTTCTCCCCCCACAAGCATTTGTTGCTTTTGGTGGGATTTGGGAGTGAAGGACTTGAGCACTTCTTGTGTTCTTGCCTTTACTTTTGTGCATAGGTTTGCTCTCTCCACGAGGATTCGTGGAAGTGAAGTTTGTGAGCTCGTTACTCTTGGGTCGTTGGACCCTAGACGGTGTTCTTGTGACCTTTTGTGGTCAAGGCCTTTTGTGGCTAGTTGGGACCTTTTGTGGTCACTTGGGAGCTCCCAATCCTTTTGTGGGTTGTGCCTCAAGATTGTTGTAAGGGACTCGATTTCCGCCCAAAAGGAAATCAATAGTGGAAGGTGAACCGAGCTTTTGTGCGAGGTTCATCGGAGAATAGGGTGAGGCCTTTTGTGGCATCTTGAGTTTGAAACTCACACCCCTCCAACGAGACGTACTCCCCTAAAAAGGAGGAACTCGGGAATACATCGTCGTCTCGCGTGCCTCGGTTATTTCTATACCCGAGCTCTTTACTTATGCACTTTACATTGTGATAGCCTTCGAGCTTGAAGTATATATCTTGCTATCACCTTGTTACTTGTCTTGCTTAGCATAAGTTGTTGGTGCACATAGGTGAACCTAGTTTATTTAGGTTGTGTGCTTGATAATTTAAACACCTAGTTTTATTCCGCATTTATCAAGCCTAAACCGGAAAAGTTTTAAATCGCCTATTCACCCCCCCTCTAGGCGACATCCTTGTCCTTTCAATTGGTATCAGAGCCTGGGCTCTCTTTATTGGGCTTTACCGCCTAGAGAGTAAAGATGTCGTTTAGAGAATTAGTGCACAATCCCACTTTTAATTCGATGGCAATTATGATGTTTGGAAAATTCGCATGCTTAATCTTTTTAGGGCCATGGGTCCAAATTATATTGAGAGCATTGTAGATGTGGGTTTTTCTCCTCCAAAGGATTCCCAAGAATTATCTTTAGAGGAGAGAAAACTCTCATCTCGATACTCAAGTATCTAATGGTCTCATTTGTGTTTTGAGCGATGTAGTTCTTGCATCAATCATGCCTTTCCGGAACGCTCATGAGATTTGGACCAAGCTTCAAGATAAATATGAAGTGTCCAACATTATTGAGGATGATTGTTCTCCTTCCACCTCCGGCCGTGATGAGCTCACAACTTCTTCCACTCCACCAACATGTGATTTGTCACAAGGTAATGATATGGTGAGTGGTGATAGAAATTGCTTTGTTGATGGTGAATATTCTATTGACTATACTTCATCTCTATCTCATTGCAATGTTCTATCTTTGGACTTAAACACTTCTAGCACTCAAATGTCTTACATGCTAGTGTTGATAGTCCTTGCATATCATGTATTAGTTGCTTAACTAAATCTCATGATGATATGCTTCTATGTCTTGTTGCCATGAAAACAATACTTCCATATCCTCTATTTCGTGTGTGGCTAACAATGTAGAGGAAACCAACATTTGTTGGAACAAGACATGGATCTCAATGGTGCTTCAAGCTATTCTTCATCGTCATCGTCCATTTCTCACTTTTGCCTTATGGCTAAGGATTCAAAGGTATCTTCACCTTTGGAACCCTCTACATCTTGTGATGATGAGGATGAGGATTATTATGGATTAAAAGAGGATGATATTGACTCTTAAAAGAAAGAGTGAGATGGTTTTTTGCTCTCCCTAAAGGTAGTAAAGCTTGCTCTTATTTGTGTGAAATTTTGTCTTATGCTATTAAGTGCAAGGAAATCATTGAAGAAAAGGGAAGGATCGAAAGAGAGGATGCTATGGAAAAAGCATCCTTAGAAAATGCTCTTGAGGAAGAGCATGAGGTTCGAGTGTCTCTTGAGGAGAAACTTGAATCTCTTGATGAATCAAATGATCTATTATTGCTAAAATCATTAAGGAAAGAGATCATGCTATTGCTAAATATAAAGTGCTTAAAAAGGAAAAAGTTGAATTTGGTGTTGGCAATGCTAGACTATTGAGGATATAGAGAGACTTGACAAAGCTCATAAGGCTTTGGAAAGTGAACACTCTCTCCTTACCAAGTCTCATGATCAACTCCAAACTCAACTATCTAAAAATGATGTGCCTAGTTCCTCTACTCTCTCATGTGATCATGCTAATATTATTGAGGAAAATGCTAGGTTGAATGTTGAGCTTGCCAAGTTGTCTTCTTCCATTTCTAATGTAATGATGCTTGTGCTACTAACTCAATTTCTCGTGAAGCATCTATTTTGAAGGAGAATGTTGAGCTAAGGGCTCAACTTGAGTTGCTAACTAGCAAGTATGGGAAATTGGAAGAAAGTCATGAAAAGCTCTCTAGCTCTAATGAGGATCTTCTAGCATCCCATGCGAAGCTAAAGTTAGCTCATGAGGCTATCACTACAAAGGTAACATCTTGTGAGCCTCATGTGGACAATGGCACTACTTCTACTCTAAATGCTTTATTGCCATGTGCTAGTCCTTGTAATTCTACATCACATACTATTGCTAAATCTTGTGATGAATTACTTTCCATGCCTTGTTGCTCTAACAATGAAGCATCTACTTCCTCTAGTGTTTTTGTTGATGCTAACCATGTAGAGGAATTAAAAGAGCTCAAGGCCCAAGTCGCTTCTTTGAAGAAAGACTTGGAAAAGCGTCATGTTGGGAAGTCTACACTTGACAATGTGTTGAGTGTTCAAAGACGCCCCAATGACAAGAGTGGACTTGGATTCAACTCCAATAACAAGAACAAGTCCAAGTCTAACAAGAAGAACAAGGGCCAAGAACAAGTAAAGATTCGGCCAAGATTGTTTGCTTCAAGTGCAAAGTTGAAGGGCACCATGTTAGATCTTGCCCTTTGAAGAAGAAGCCTCTTAGTGAGAAGCAACAAGGGAAGCGGCCTCAAGCTCAAACTCAAGATGAAGAACGGCCTCTTCCCAAGAAGAATCAAGCTACCTCTCTCAAGTCAAGATTCCAACTAAGAAGAAAGGAGGAAGCCAATGTTGCTACATATGCCGTGAGAAGGGCCACTTTGCTTCTTCATGCACTAATGGTACCTTATCCAACCCCATTATAATTGATGATATTTATTCTCTTCGGAAGGATAAGGTTGGCAATGTGTTTGCCAAATATGTTGGTACTCAAAGTGGTGTCAAGAAAAGAACCATTTGGGTTGCCAAGCCTATTGTGACTAACCTCTTAGGACCCAACTTGGTTGGGGACCAACAAGCTAAAACTTGATCAATAGGTGTTGTTGGAGGGCATTGGAGACTTGGCTACATTATGAAGAATTAAGGGATCTTCATCAATTATATTCTCTCAAGCCAAGTCATTTGGATTATATTGTTCTATCTCATATCCAATGTTCCTCCTTGCGGTAACTTTTATTAATCATATATACATTGAAAGTTGCTTGCACCCTTGCATGTGTTAGGTTTTGTACCTTGCTAGTGTTTGTATGTGTTGTGCTCTCTACTTACTTATCTTGAGAAATCAAGTATGTGTATGTTGGTTTGCACACCACTTACTTGTTTTGAGCCTTATTGATTTTATTTGATATCTTATCGTGTTGGCTCTTCTTGAGAGACTAATAGACTATCCCATTTTGGGTGAGTGATGCGCTTTGTGCACTTCACAATCCTAAAAATGTGTTTACATGAGGAATACCACTTAGTGATGATACATCTATATTATATATTCTCTATGTGGTATGTCATTCTCATGAGAAATTCAAATTCTATAATGTCCATTAATTTCTCGAGTTGGTTTTGTTTGCCTCTTGTATTAAAATAAATGGTTATCACATTATGGGGGAGTAATAAGCTATGTGCATATTACGCCTAGAAAATGTGAACATGTGAGGTTTTGCCACCTAGAATTGATGTTGTCAATTATCTTGTTCTTATGTGGCATGTTTCTCAAACAAGTTCCCGTTTGCTTAAATGCTTTTTGCACCTCTCCGTTGGATCTTGTTTGTGATGGAAGTTCTTGATATGGCTTTCCCTAAATATGTTCTCATATATCTTTTGGGAAACCAATTGCTTCAAGCTACTCTTTGGAGTTGCTTTGCATGATCGCGTGAATATTTGAAGCTATCAAGAATATCTATCTATCTAAGCATGGCTTTTATTTCCTATCCTTTGCCATATGCTTATGTTTTGTGAATATGATCTTGAATATATCTTTGCAATCCACCACCGAGAAATATATCCATATATTACTTGTCTTGACAAGTGATAATCATATTTGTGGTAAATATATTGATCATATTCACTTTGGCTCTTGCTTTAAATTGCCTTATTTGATTGCCAAGGATTTGCTTTGATCTAACTCTCATTTGTCTTCCTTGTATCTTTTGGATCCTTGTTGCTCTACTCAAAATTTATTTTGTGCTTTCTTGAGTTGGGAAAAGCAATGATCCAATTCTTGTGCATTGACATTCAAAAGTCATACTTCTTGATAATGCACTATTCTTTGGGAAGCTATCCTACTTTGAGTGAACATCGTTCTTTAAATTGGTATTGCAACTTCTTGCCTTTCTTGAACATGACTAGTGTTTGAATATATATATGGGAGTGATGATCTCATTTGTGTGCATTTTGTATTCAAATGCAAGATCATAAATAATGCACACATCTTGGGGGAGCAATCCTATATGCTTTTTGAACATTAGTTGTCTTCATTTGGTATTTGATCCCGATGACGTGTCTCTTGGAAGAAAACATTTTTCGTCTTGGTACTTTGTGCCATCATGAAAAGTGTAGAGGGTTTGGTTTATTCCTTGATGGTATTTTCATCAATTTGGTATCTTGATTTCATTGGTATCTTTTCAAAGTGGTATCTTCAATCATGTGTTGATTTGGATCTTTGATATATTTTGGGCAATTTATTTCCTTGTCACACTTGTGTGTGCTTTGTTGGTTAATTGGTGTTTTGTCCAAATTGTATCTCGTTTGGCTCTTGAAAGTCTGTGCATGCATATTTACTATATGTATATCTTATGGCTTGCTTACTTTCATTGATCCAATATATAGGATAAACTCCATCAAATCCTAAATGGCTAAGATGTGCATGAAATTCAATTTCATATCAATATGCACATGTTTATATGGAGTTTGTCCTATGTATGGTAGTTGCTCTAACTACTTAGGACCCAATAGTTTGGGTACCATGTTGTACTTGAATTTGTTTTAGGTACACTTGAGATGCATTGCAAGCTTGTCTCATCTACAAGAAGGTGTTATCACCATGTGCTTATTGGAGCCTAGCTCGGATGATTGTGAACTCTTATCCTCTTCATCAACAATGCTATCTCGGTAACATGTATCTACCTCATGCATTCATTTCTAGATTTCAACCTTGTGTAGGTTGTATCTTGGCATGTATTTCCTTTGTGCGATACTTGTTATCTTTCTCGGAGTATCCCGTTTATCACCTTATCCCTTGTGGATACTTTTGATACTATGATGAGTGTGTGTTGGAAGTTCATCTATATTCCTTTAAGATAAAATTGGGCTTTGTGCTATGCTTTTAAGCAAAGTTCTTAATGGTGTATTTGTGACTTCCCTTGGATATCATGTTCTCCAGCTTTGTACCTATTTTGTGTGTACATGTTTATTTGTGGACTTATATCTTCGTGATTGGTGTCTACTTAGAAACTTATACACATGAGAATAGTTACATCTTTAATTGGTATTCCAATTCTTTAGTGACCACCTTTTATTCCTTTTTGATTCTTTGGTGGTTTCTAATTGGCACAAGCTTTGTTTTTTTATGCTTTTGCATCTTAATAAGCTTGTGGACCTATTTGCTAGATGTTTCTTGGTTTGTGTCCAAAATTTCTAAGAGGGAGTGAGGATTCCATGTTGTGCACACCATATTTAATTGCAATCCTACCTTGTGCACGTACCTTGGGGAGTTCCCTCTTGATTTTTAGAACACTTTTTCGGATCCTTTTGATTGCTTGCTTCTTTCGTCAAAGTATCTTTCTCTTTATTCCTTTTCAATATTTGGATTCTCGATATAATTTGATCTCCCTTCATCTATTCGTCATTGAATATGTGCATTTGATTTCACTCATATCATGAGAAATGCACACATTATGAGGGAGTTCTTATTATATTTGCCTTCTTTATTTTTTACCCATTTCGGCAATGGATGCCAATGGGGGAGAAGTTTAGAGGGTTTAAGGGAATTTGGTTTTATGTTTTAATTTCGTTCTTAAGCATTTGCCTTTCATGCTCTTGTTTCCTTGCTCTTTGTTTGTGCATGGTTGCTTAATTCATTATATAAACCATCGTAAAAGGGATTGTCATCAATTACCAAAATGGGGGAGATTGAAAGTGCATGTGTTGCCCCATGCGTGGTTTTGGTAATTAATGACAATCCTTATGGACTAATGTTTGCTTTGAGATATACTTGTAGATCTTGTCCATAGGCAAAGATTGGAGTTCATGTGTTGGACTCTAGAAGATTACATGATGACCAAGGTTCCATCCAAGGGTTTATATGAATAATGGTCATGAGAAGAGTTTAGCTTATTGCAAGCATGGCTTGGAAAAGAAGATTGAGTGAACTTCATGTTTATCTCCAAGCCATCATCTATATCAAGAGAAGAATATGAAGCGTAAGTGGATTCATGAAGACAGAGCTTAGCGAGGCTCTCCCATAATGGAGTATGGGGGAGCATTTGGAGATGTCTTCATCAAGCATGTGCTAGCAAGCGCAAATCAAGAAAAGTGGTCCACTTGAAGAGAAGAATATGAAGCGCAAGTGGATTCATGAAGACAAAGCTTAGCGAGGCTCTCCCATAATGGAGTATGGGGGAGCATTTGGAGATGTCTTCATCAAGCATGTGCTAGCAAGCGCAAATCAAGAAAAGTGGTCCACTTGAAGAGATCAAGATCGTAATCATCGAGCTCAAGTGGAATGCGCAAGGCAAAGGTATGATCTTGATAGGGTTTCTATTTTACCGGTCTCATCGTGTGGGAGACCGGGTTATAGGATAGTTGTCGTACTATCAAGAGGGGCTCTCAAGTGAGTAACTTGATCGCATCTTTGTGGAGAGCTCAAAACTTTGCATACTTGGCATTATCATCTTTCTTGGTTCTTATTTGGCTTTTATCCATGTGAGAATTTAGAGCTTGTGTTCATCTCCATACCAAGCTCTAGTTCATCAAAAAACGGATTTCATTTGAATATCTTGTGATGTTTTTGATGTTGGAGGTTTTACCGGTTCGTCTTTTGTAGAGAGGTCAAACTCTCCTCTTGTGGTTTCCTCCTCATATGATGGACTATGATGTGTATATGCATAATCTTTTAGAGCTTGTGAGTATCTTCTAACAAGCCCAAGATCATAGAAAACGGAGTCCGGATGAGAAACATATTGCGGTTTTGGTTTGGAGGTTTAATCGTTTATTCTTTTATCGAGAGGTCTAACCTTTGCCCATTTGGTTTTATCCTCCATTGTTGGACTATGATGTTTCTCTGCATGATCTTGTAAAGCTCTTCGTTACGATTCCAACGAGCCAAAGATCATCGAAAACGGAGTTCGGATGCTCAAGATATCGTCGTTTTCGTTTGGGTGTTTTCTGCAGTTTTCAGTCCAGCGGTAGTACCGCCCGGGTACCGCTGGGTACCGCTGGGAGTCCAGTACCGCGCGCGTTTTGAGCGCCTGAAATCACCCGGAGCGGTAGTACCGCTGCCGGGGCGGTAGTACCGCTGCCTGGAGCCCGTTTTGAGCCTGTTTCTCTGTTCTAACTCCCCAGGGGGCGGTAGTACCGCTGGGCTAGCGGTAGTACCGCTGCCTGGAGCCCGTTTTGAGTCTGGTTCTCTGTTCTAACTCCCCAGGGGCCGGTAGTACTGCTAGGCTAGCGGTAGTACCGCTCCTGGGCGTGTTTTTCAGGTAACGGCTAGTTTTTGGAGGTCTTATTTAAGGGGGCTTGCTTCCCCATTGACTCAAAGAAGCTGAGCACGTTTTTTTCTCTCTCCTCCATTATTGAAAGCTCATTTCTTCGATTACTTCCAATCCCTCCACCCAAACTCCTTGATCTTTGGAGGATTGAAGGAGGAGACTTAGATCTTCATTTCCACCGATCCATTTCTTCTCTAAGTGAGTGGAACCCTTTCGATCTAGTTCTTGAAGTTCCATTTGTTGTGTTCTTCTTTGTTCTTCCTCTCTTCTCCACCCACAAGCATTTGTTGCTTTTGGTGGGATTTGGGAGTGAAGGACTTGAGCACTTCTTGTGTTCTTGCCTTTGCTTTTGTGCATAGGTTTGCTCTCTCCACGAGGATTCGTGGAAGTGAAGTTTGTGAGCTCGTTACTCTTGGGTCGTTGGACCCTAGACGGTGTTCTTGTGACCTTTTGTGGTCAAGGCCTTTTGTGGCTAGTTGGGACCTTTTGTGGTCCACTTGGGAGCTCCCAATCCTTTTGTGGGTTGTGCCTCAAGATTGTTGTAAGGGACTCGATTTCCGCCCAAAAGGAAATCAATAGTGGAAGGTGAACCGAGCTTTTGTGCGAGGTTCATCAGAGAATAGGGTGAGGCCTTTTGTGTTATCTTGAGTTTGAAACTCACACCCCTCCAACGAGACGTATTCCCCTAAGAAGGAGGAATTCGGGAATACATCATCGTCTCCGCGTGCCTCGGTTATTTATATACCCGAGCTCTTTACTTATGCACTTTACATTGTGATAGCCTTCGAGCTTGAAGTATCATATCTTGCTATCACCTTGTTACTTGTCTTGCTTAGCATAAGTTGTTGGTGCACATAGGTGAACCTAGTTTATTTAGGTTGTGTGCTTGATAATTTAAACACCTAGTTTTATTCCGCATTTATCAAGCCTAAACCGGAAAAGTTTTTAAATCACCTATTCACCCCCGCCTCTAGGCGACATCCTTGTCCTTTCAGCGTGGGGCTTCGATCGGCCTTGCGTGTGCTGATCGTTGCGTGTGCTGATCGATTGTAGAGAGCAAATTCGATTTTTTCACTTCCCACGGCACCACCACGTGGACGTGGCATGCTCGTGAGGCTGGAGTGCCCTTTAGAAAGGGAACCCTTTTCTTAGTCGTACTCGAAGGGAGCCGTATGATCAGAGAATCTTTAGGGCCTTTGAAAAGGCTTTGAGCCCTTTCCGCTCGTAAAAAAAGTCTCAGCTCAGTGATCGAGATCACACACACTGACACTGATGTGCTACGGGATCGGAGCCACGGCAAGGCGGGGAGCAGCCGAGCATGTGACCCGGCGGTTTCCTCTCGCCGGCCGGGGATCGATCATCGAGCAATACAAAAAATACACACTCATGTGCCGCGTGCGTGTTGCGGCAAGAACGGCCGGCGTCCTGTCACTGCAAGCTAAAATCGATCGAGTTTTCTTCTGGGTACCAACTAGGCATGCTTGGCATTGATTATGAATGCAGCAGCGAAGCAATCGGCCCACACAAGGGTGATGAAAGCTATGATCGTCTTGAAGAACTCATCTACAAGATCATCCTTGCTGCATTCATCCGCACATATATGGTAGGCTTATAGTGTGAATCGAGAGCCATGTTCGTGCACAAATCCTGACGCTTCCGAGTCCTAGCTAGGATACTAGTGGATTTCATCGACGTTGCCCAAAAAGTTATAACTAAACGCAAACATTTTGTAGATTGTGTACATAGTGCATGATGGTATGAATCGACTAAGCTTCACACTATGATGAAATGCACAAAGTATGTATCAGTTATGCATGATGACTTCTTCGAACTATGTTCATGTTACATCTCACACTTAAATAGGAATTCACAAATTAACGTTTCGTGCCACGTGCTCCAACAACCATGTGATGGATGCTTTCGTGAAGTTTTTTTTTGGAATAATGTCATAAGGGGCACATGTGCATTGGTCTACCCTTGTAAGTATCCCCTCCTTCAATGCATTAGCTCTATAAAATGTTCATGAAGCTTAAAAAATTATTTATATAATTCATAAAATATCCAAGAGGTTTTAAAAATAAGTGTATAATTCAAATGGAGGTTCAAAAAAGTCCATGTAATACACAATAGAAATTCATACGATTTTGGAAAGAAATGAAAATAAGAAATGTGCTCACGTGTTCGAGATAATTATTCACAACATTCAAAATTATTCACGTATTACAGAATAAGAAAATCAAATATTTTTAATGACAAAAAGAGATAAAAAGAAATATACAATTTCAAAAACATAAACAAAAAACAAAAAGAATAAAAGATAAAATATAACAAGAAAGAGAAACAGAAAAGAAGAACGAAAAAAGGTTAAGAGAAAAGGAAAATAGGAAAAAGGAAAGAAAGGAAACAGAAGAAATAAAACGGAAATAAGAAGAAAAAAAGTAAGGCAGTATAGCACTGTCGTAGGGTTGTGTGTCTAATTGTCCCCTCCTTTCCACGAAGGGAAAAGTAGCTACACGCTCGAGCGAGAACTTGCCTGTGGTAAGATGGTCAGGAGGGTGGTTGTACCGTAGCCCACCAGAGTTCAAACCCCAGGTTTGACGCTGGTGTTTCTTATTTAATCCGGAATATTCTTCAGTGGGAGGTGACGTTCCTGTCGATAACGAGACGCCCGTGGTGACTTCGTCAATCTCAAGACTCGACCCGCCGACACGGTCTTTCGGAGTTGCTCATAGGGGTAGGGTGTGCATGCGTGCGTTCATAGGGTGAGTGTGTGCGCGTATATGTGAGTGTCTTGTACTGTGTTTCGCAAAAAAAAAGCTACACGCTCGATCATTCTTTTGGTTCAAGTTTGAACTAAAACCATGACACTTATTTTGGAACGGCACCTTGTCGAGCTTTTTGTACTATTGTAAACTATGGGATTTGTGGCACCCGAGCTCGGGTGAAAAAAAAATGAGTTTTCAATTTTTTTTTTGATTTTTTTCTGCTGGATACATACGCATTTCCTAAGTATATGCAAATTTTTGATGCAAAAAAAAAAAATTCTGAGTACAGAAAAATAACAAATGGTGGACACAAAAAGGAATATAGTAGGTTCTCCCCAAATTATGTATTTTTAGTAGCCCAAAATATTAAAAACAATTTCTAAAATTTCCGCCATATGTACTGTCGTGGTGGTATCACGGCAGATGCCATAGGATGGCTAAGAGTGGGGCCGATGGACGCTGGTGGATCCGGGAGAGGGCTAGCGCGCTGAGAAGCACACACAGAAAAGCATACAAGCACAAGAACACACCACGATCTACCCAGGTTCGGGGTCCTCGTGAGGAGGTAACACCCCTACTCCAGCCTATCTCTCTCTATATATCTCGATGCCACTCGTACAAAGCTGCTCTTCGAGCTATATGATCCCAGCAATGGGGATGAACAGAACGTAGAAGATAAAGCTATGGGGGGGAATGTCTCTCAGTGCATCGTCCCTCACACAGGAGGGGGTGAAGCCCTATATAAAGGCTAAACCGAGTTACGGAAATACCCCTGGGTGCACTGTAGCCACGCCAAAGATATGTCATGATGGCTCTCCTATCAGAGACAGGACGCGGCATGCTCATCTCCTGCACACCTAGAATGTACCCTCTGCTAGAGACAGGACATGGCACGTCCATGTCTGTCTCGTAGCCTGCATGCCTGTCTCGTAGCCTGCTCTCTGTCCTTGGTCCGCAGAGGGGAGACCAGTCACCTTGCTCCTCCTGCACGCTCCCGTGTCAGGCGCTTCCATGCCAGACGCTCCCGTGCCAGACGGGATGTGACAGCAGCGCTGACCTCCGTCCGACATAGGGTGCCTCATCTCGGTAACCCGACATGGATATGCCAGATTCCCTTTCCTGAATAAACTTCCCTGCACATAAGAGAACATACAAAATACCGACATACATATGTCGGTCATGATACCTCGAATCCCTTATCTAGGATCCCCAGTCTCGGTCAACATACGCCGGTTTGCACTAGCACGGTATCTCGGTCCCTTCTGGCCCGGGTTACCTCGGTTTGCTTATGTCGGTTGGCACCAACATCACACCCTGGTTACTTCGGAGATCTAGGTATGTCGGCTTTTACTGTAACCTGGCCCACACCTGAGACCTTGCTTATACCATACCATGACCCTACCCGGGGTAGCCCCCCGACATTAGTCCCCGAAGCTGTTGCGGTCCTGCAACCTCGGATAAAGGGCCACACTAGGTTTAATCAACTGAAACAACCACACCAAGCATCCAACATAACTATGTCGGTTCAACCGTAAAGCCACTAACAGCCTCTTCAACTGATTCCGACATAAATATGCCGGTCCAACTCAAACATCGGGATAAACACTCCGACTACTTTCGATGTCCGCCCTTACGTCGGTTTCTCCATCATAGGGCAACTGCTTTAATCTGCTCAAGTACCCGACATTCTTATGTCGGTTCTTCTCAAGCTTCAAGAGCCAAACTTCCCACAACCTTCGAGATCTGCTCTTGTGCCGGTCTCTCCGACACAAAAAGATTCCCGCAATCTCTCCAAAGATCTCTCCACGGCACGTGGCAGGGAGACACTGCGCGTCGCCTCGGTTCCTATGCGCGAACAGTTATACCTCTGCGCGCACGCTGCCCACGTCACGCACGGTCACGTCGCATGAGCACTTGAGTGCGTTTGACCGCAGCGCGGTTCCTCGATTTCTGCGCCATTTACTACACCACAAACCGCACGCGATCGTGCCTTGGGCGGTTACCTCTTGGCAGCCCACGATGTGGCCGATTGTGAGGCCGCAATTACCGCAACCGCGCGGATCGTGCGCGATTAATCCGCGCGGCAGTTACGGGAACCGCACGCGGTAAAAATGCTAACCACACGCCCTCACCTCCATAAATAGGGGAGCGGGGCAACCCATATCGTCTTCTCTGTCCTCTACTCCTCTCTCGCTCCTCTGTACCATCGCCGCCACCGCGCAGTGCACTTCGCCACCGCACGATGCCGTACTTCGCGAGCCACCGCCCACCGGAGCACCTCGCGCCGCCACCGGACACGCGCAACTCCAGCACGCCCTGCGCTTCTTCGCCTTGCACCGCCGCCGCAACTCCGGTAAGATTCTTGCCCTTGCCATTACCGATGAATACGTTCATCTTCCCCGATGAACTTGTTCATCCCCTCTGATGAATTTGTTCATCTTCTCCGATGAATTTGTTCATCCTCTCCGTAGACGCTATTGAACTCAGCTGCTCAGTTGCTTAGATCCCCTCTAGGTTTTCTCCATTACGCCTTTTATGATCCTTGCAATAGTCCCTCTATAGATCTTCCCAAGTTTCAACTCCTAGATTCTTGCATTTATCTTCTATTTATCCTTCTCCATAGATCTTCTAGCTAACTTCTAGGTTATGGATTCTTGTTTCTCTCCGGCATGCCGATGCCAGAAAGCTTAATGTCGGTGAACTTATGTCCCTTTTTTGTAGATTCCACCGCCGACACAGGCACCCGATTCTCACTTCCTTGCTGCATTGCCGAGATGTCGACTAGCACTACTCCGAAACCTGCCGACATTCCCGCCGAGGAAAGCGAGCGTGCCGGATGGGAAGGCTCGGATGTCTCCCAAGCCGAGATAGACTGGCTGGTCAGGACCAAGCGAATCCCGACACAAGTAATATGCCAGATTCCCGGCTCAGAGGCCGAGACGAGTTTGAAATCCGGCGAACGCGTGGTTTTCGTCGCGCACTTTGAGCGCGGCTTCGGACTCCCGGCAAGCCAATACTTCCGATCTTTCTTGGATCGGTTCCGACTTCAACCCCATCACCTTCCTGCCAATGCCATCACCACGCTCTCTGCGTGCGTTTCTTTCTCCGAGGGATACCTCGGACTCTAGCCCACCGTTGAGCTTTGGGCCAAATACTTCCAACTCCGGAAGCAGAGTGTCCCGGACCCAGAAAACAAGAACTTCCCCAAGGAGATGACCCCGTGTGGAGCCGCCACAATTATACCTCGGAGAGGCTCCGTCTTTCCTCGGATTCAGGGCCTGGAGTCATGTCGGAAGTGGCAGCGCACATTCTTCTACGTGAAGAGCCCAGACAATGTCGACCTCCTCAACTTGCCGACATTCAGCATCGGCACCCCCTCTGAGCAGTTTAACTGGTCGCTCAATCCGAAGGAGACGAACATTGAGATCAACCAGATTCACAGCTCGTCAACGAATTTGTGGAAGCAGGTATGACGGGTGATGATCTCTTGAGGACCTTCATCAGCCGCCGAGTTTCCCCCCTCCAAGCCCGGGTTCACAAGATTTGCCACATGAGTGGCCAATACGATCCAACTCGGATCAGCACCCACGAGCTGTCCAAACCCGAGGTCAGAAGACGCGTCAAGGCAATTGCCAAAATGACGATGACCGATGAATGGGAATGGGGTAAAGAGCCTCATGACAGAACTCGGCTTCTGAACCAAGTAAGTAACTTGCAATTTAGACCGACATACTTTTTCCTGCCGAGATAACTCTTATGTCGGCTCCATACTTGGCTCACAAAATAACTCGGTTCTATTGCTTTTGACTTGTAGAAGTTTACTCGCAAAAGAATGAAGATGGAGAGAACCCCTCCGCCAAATGGGGCAAAGATATACCTGCCCCGTTCGTCACCGAGGTAGACGACCCGGACGATGAGGATCAACTGCCTGTCCCGGCTGCTGGCGCCCCTACCTCGGGTAAGTCTCGAGCCCGAGACTCAATCCGAGATTGGTCAGACGACGACGATTGCGAAATTTTAGAGGCACTTGATGTTCGCCCCATCGCCTATGCTCACCCCTTAACCTCGGCCTCAGCTAACCCGGGCGGCCCTGCTCCGAGTACACGCCCTGCTACCTCGGGCAAACAAGTCGGATCTCGCAAGCGTGCAGAGACCGGTACTTCGACTACCGGACCTCTACCACCTCGGATCCAGCAGCGCCGAGAGCGAAACGGCAGAAGAAATCCGGGGTTAAGCCTCCACGGGTCAAGAAGACACCGCCTATTACTCAAGGGTAAGATATTCTCTGCCGACATACGCTCGTTTCCCTTTCTCCCTTTTACCGGGATAATTTTTTCCCGAGATAACATCTCTTTTTGTTTCACTGCAGTGAGGCCCTTCAGGTTAACCAGAGCGCCTCCTCCATGCGCTCACCCCTTCCGACATCAGCGGGACCTCGGTCAACTGACCCCAGGGTGCACACCACCCCTTCTGTCATATTGCTGCCGGCTTCTGATGCTGCCCTTGGAGGAGGCCAAGGCACTCCCGAGGTCGTGGTCCTCGACCGAGATGTTGGCTCCGGTGCCCCCACCGCGGACTCCGACATTCCGCGGGCCGACACTCTGGTAACCCTGGACCCACAACAACCACCACCACAGCAACAACAGCAGCAGCAACCGCAGCAACAACAACAACAACAACAACAACAACAACAACAACAGCAGCAGCAACACCAAAAGCAGCCACCGCAGCAACAGCAACAGCAGCAACAGCCACCGCCGAAGTCCACCATCAAGTCCACCAAGCTAGTAACTCGGAAAGCTACTCCACCGCCGGCACCGAGTCAATTGGCCACCGGGAAACAACTTGCCAACCCAGAGAAACAAGTGGTGGTGACTCCAACCCAATCCTCGAGCCACCAGCAACTAGTTGCCCGAGTCTCCAAAACCGGCACATCTATCTCGGAGTTCCCCCGCCTGCGCACTCAAAGCGGCAACAGCTTGGGCTCGGTGGAACACTACAACATGGATTGGAACGCCACTGACACCAGCGATGTTTCCTCCCCTAACCCGGTTGGCCCAAGCCATGTCGCGCAGTCCATTCATGCGCTACAGATTGCCGTTCTCAACGCCAGCAAGATCACCGAGGTAAACCTTCCTCAACTCAGTCCTTTTCTTTTTCTTAATAGAACATAGATATATCATCCCCAGTCCCCGAGATTTGGGTCGAGTGATTTAAGCTCGACCGAGTAAAGATCATTCGGCGCGAATCTTCACAAAATTTCCATTACTAACTTCAAAAAACCGACACCCAGTCCCCGAGATTCTTGTCGAGTTTCACTCGGC
Organism: Poa pratensis; assembly: GCA_947311845.1. Taxonomy (NCBI): domain Eukaryota; kingdom Viridiplantae; phylum Streptophyta; class Magnoliopsida; order Poales; family Poaceae; genus Poa; species Poa pratensis. The sequence goes on from CAMZMU010000068.1 coordinate 38,223,077, forward strand.
ATGAATCTTCACAAAAATCCGACATCCAGTCCCCGAGATTCTTGTCGAGTTTACTCAGCTTGAATCTTCAAAAAATCTGACATCCAGCCCCGAGATTTGTGTCGAGTTTACTCGGCATGAATCTTCAAAAAATTCGACATCCAGCCCCCGAGATTCGTGTCGAGTTTACTCGGCATGAATCTTCAAAAAATCTGACATCCAGCCCCCAAGATTCATGTCGAGTTTACTCGGCATGAATCTGCACAAAAATCCGACATCCAGTCCCCTAGATTCTTGTTGAGTTTACTCGGCCTGAAAACTCACACTTTTACTGACATATTTTCTCTTTTCAGGATTGCACCAACACCCGGACCGAGGTGTTCAAGAAGTTACTCTTGGAGCACAGGAAACTCCGGAATTCCCACAAGCAGCTGCAGGAGGTGATGAAGAAGCGTGACGACGCGCACAACGCTGCGCTTAAAAAGGAGAAAGATGAAGTGTCTCGGCTCCAGAAGGAGCTTGCTCGGGTTCAGGGCGAGAAGACCGACATTGAGAAGGCCCTGATGCGGAGGGAGGAAGCTGCGCAGAAGCACAAGGAAATCCTCTAGGAGACCGAGGTTCGCGCTACCTCGGCACAGGAAGAATTGGATGCCCTCAAGGCAAAATGCGATATCTGGCTGGGCGAGCTCACCCGGCTTAACAAGGAGATGGACAGTAAGTTTCCCTTATCCTTTCTTTTTGCTTCTATTGCTTGTACCGACATTAAGTGTATGACGGTATATAACTCAATTTGGTGATAACTTTTCTCTCTTCAAATCACTTCTCTCACTCCAAGGCCGCTGCAGTCAACACTGTCCGCAGGGTACGAGCAAAAAGAGCCAAGGTCGGCCCAATCTCGGAGGAATGGGATATTGAAGATCATCTGACCGCTCTGAACGCTCGCATTTCTCCTCTGAAGGCCATTGGCATAGATCTTCTTGATGCTGGCATCCGAGCTTACCGAGCCCTATGGCCAGGATCTCAGGCTCCAGTTAGCATTGAAGAGTTGTCCAAGTGCCTGTCAATGGCCGAGACCAGGGTGTCGTGGGTTTTTCACGTCAGGTGTCATAGATGACTTCGTAGGTGTGGGATTATGCGAGTCAAGCATCTCCGAGCTTGGGATCGTAGGAACAAAGATCAACACAGATTTACCCAGGTTCGGCCCCCTCAATGTGAGGTAAAAGACCTACTTCCTGCCTACCCTAGATTGGTATTGATATGATAATCGAGGTGTTACAATGGAGGCGATCCGATCTGGTACTCGCCGTATGAACTAGGGTTTAGGGCTTGATAGCTCGACCCGTTCTAAGTCCTGCGAGTCCTCTTTATATACACAGAGGCTCGCTAGGTTACAAAGGAAACTTTCCCCACAAGGAATATGTTCACAGAGGCCTACTCGGAGACTACTTGGTCTTCACGTCCTCCGGGATATGTCTTCTAGAACTTTCCCCTTATGGCGGTTCAATATTGGGCTTGCTCCCAAGTGGGCCTTTGTCCGTGCGAGTAAAGTAAGCCGCACTGGGCCGCGGGTTAATCCAGAAAGTATTCCCCCGACATTAGCCCCCAAGATTGGTTAGGACTTCACGGTGAGGATCCCCTGGTCACTTGAGGTAGTTGTTGAGCCGCATTGTGAGCGTTCTGACCAATCTCTGACTGATGCGATTCAGAGTCGCGACTTATCTGTGCGACTCATCCCCGCTTCTGGAGATATTCCGTTCCCTTTACTTGCGGACCGTTGCTTGTTTTGCGGGCGCAAATTGTGCCGTTGGTTGCGAGCGCAGATTGTGCCATTAGTTACGGGCCCCTTCAGTTATAAGCTGCGGCCACCTAGGTCATTATCCATTTGCCCTTGCAATCTCCTCATCCCTAGCCGCGCCGTCTTCTTCCTTGACCCGAGCCTAGTTCCCCAATCCCATCTTCCCTTCACAATGGCGCCCAAGGCGAAACCATCTGACGATAAGCGCAAGATCTCCTGCAAACGGGAATGATCCTGGGTAACGGAGGAAACTCTTGTAGATCTGGCCGAAGCTGGCTTCTTTCCGCCAAAGGAGGATGGCGTCTGGCGGGCGCCAGGCGATGAAATCGAGCCGCGCCCCAAGCCCAACGAGCTGGTGATGTTCATGGAGCATGTGGAGCGTGGATTCACGCCGCCAGGTTCTCCCTTCTTCCGCAATTTGCCGCAACGCCTAGGCCTCCGTCTTCACGACATCGGGCCCAACTCAATGCTCTAGGTGAGCAACTTTCATGTGTTGTGCGAGGACTATCTTGGCATAGCCCCCAACATCGATCTGTGGCTGGCCTCTTTCACCTGCAACAGCCAACTTGTCTCCAAGGGTGGCGCCTATGTTCAGGTCGGCGCCATCTCTCTGCAACGTCATCGAAACTCTGTTCTTCCCAAACTGGCTCTGGCGAATCAACCCAGGGCTTGGCAAAAATCTTTCTTCTATTGCCAAGATACTTCACCGGAGGGCGAAACTCGCCTTCCCTCCTGGTCCAACACCTTCTTCGTGCCTACCGAGGCACTGAAATCAAAACCCCGCGACTCATCCATGTCCTTTATCAATGAGTCGCTGATCAAAGTCCACGCCTTAATAGGTCATGGTCTTACTGGCCTTGATCTTCTCTCTTGCTGGACCAAATGGCGCATTCAGCCCGTGAGTCCACGACAGCGATCCTTCCTTGAGTGCACATGCACCTCTGCTGACGTTGATCGTATCAAGGCTTCGGACTGGAGGCCTGAGGATTGGGTGGAATTTGTCACCCGTGTGACTGAGGAGAAGGACATCTCCTTCGATAAGGTGGGGCTTGCCCCATTTAGTGTTAACAACAAGCCTTTTGAGGTAACTCCTCTTCTCTGTCTTTTTGTCTTCGTAGTTGAGTCGCATTCCTTTTCTTGATACTGCAACTTATATCTTCCTGATCCAGGCTGATGAGAATTACTGGTCGCTACCTGCGACCATCTCCGGCACTGCTGCTCCTAAGCGTGCCGCACGAAAGAAGTTGCTGCCCACTCTAGAGGGCAGCGAGACTACTGATATCCCTTCTGTTGCTTCTGCGGCCTCAGATGGTGAAGAGACTAAACTGGACGAGGATGACAGTCCAGTGCCAGCCACGAGTTCTGTTGCCGCGGCTGGACCAACTCCCCGCAGAGCCTCCAAGAGGCTATCTCGTGAGGAACCAGAGGTTGATGCTCTGGAAAACCCAGAGGCCACGAAGCATCGCAAACCTGCTATGGGCGCGATCTCCTTCGTTGCCAGGCGTGCTTTCAAAGCCACCGCCTCTGCTGAAGAAGACATGGGTCCCCACTCTGGTAATTTCTGTTGTCTTGTCACCTTGAATGCTTATTCTTTTTCCTCTACTGACACGCAAAATTTCTGCTCGTAGATTGTGGGACCCAAGGCCTGTCCTCACCGTCAAGCGGTGAACTTATGGCCTTTGTGAAGATGGCTCCAGAGTTAGTAACTTTTCCCTGTGCTCATAATACTTTTATTCTGGCTTATGTGCTTCTTCTTCACACAATGCCCTTGCTTTTTTTCAGAAGTGCGGCTAAACCCGCGACTGAGCCTGGAACCGTGGTTGAGCCGCATTTATCACCTGCAGCTCATACCGCCATGGTAGAAGGCGTGGCCACCACTGATGACTTGGCCACGGTCCCTGTTCTTGACACAGCCACCCAAGAGGTGGCTCTGGAGGATAGAACGGATCCCCTTATGATCCAGGACATGGAGAAGGTCAACCCCTCCTCCATAGATCTAATGGCCAAGGATGCTGATGCGCCAGTTATTGAGTCACCAATTTTGCATACTGAGGTTGCTTCTTCCTCCTCCACAAGCCGCGCTGAGAGACTGTCAGAGGCTATCATTGCCTCAAATGACAAGCAAGCCATGGAGCTCCGCAAGGCACTATCTGACCTGTCTACGGCTTATAAGGTAAACTTCTATCTCCAGTTATCTATCTCTAGCCCCCAAGGATCAAGTTTCTTCTTTGACTGTAAAGGGGGGACTTGATGCTTCTCTTTTATCTGTTGATATGTATTTACTAACTGATGTATTCTTTATAGGAGGAACTAAGCTCCATAACGACTGCCAAACTTGCCTTGGAAAAGCAGCTGGAGGATACTCCCTCTGAACTGGAGAGGCTGCGCGAGCTCCTTAGTCAACGTGACGCTGAGCTGAAGAAGAGGGAAACCAGGATGGGCGAGTTATCTGATGAAAGCTTCAAGTTATCTGAGCAAGCCAAAGCCACCGAGCTGCGGCTTAAAACTGTTGAAGAGAAGTTCCAAGAGAGGGTCCAACAGCTGGACCTCCAAGTCAGTGCTCAGAAAGACGCCATTGCTGATGCCAACGAGGACGCAAGGCTTAAGGCTGTTTCCATTGGCGAGCTTGAGAAAAAGTTGAAGAAAGTTTCTGATGCCCATAACCTCGTCCACGCCAAAGTGTGCATCATGACTCAAGAGTTAACTGGTATGTGTTGCGACTCATATCTGCATCTGTTTTCTCTACTATCCTTGCCTGTATGTTGTAGAGCTGACGGAGACATGCCTTGATGTAGGTGAAGATGCCAAGGAGCAGCGCGGCAGTACTCAAGAATAAGGATGGCAATGGGGCGGGTTCGGGCGGATATAGCAAAACCAGATCCAAATCCAAATCCATCAGCGTCACCATGGCCTACCCACGAAAGTATCCATGGGCATGGATGTCGCCCCATATCCAAACCCACCGGATATCCGGATATCCATGGACATCCACGAGTAATGCATCGGAGTATTAAATCAACAATATTTCAACCACAAAGTACTTAAAAAATGTAGAATCTCAAACAATCACACCACAAAATACATAATCTTATCTCAATCTCACAGAACATAGCCAATACTTCTTATTACAAGTTTCCAACACAACAAGTCATGCATTCAAGAGATATAGTAAAAGATAGCAGAAATGTGTGGATGCGTTAATTACGCGCGGAATAGTTTAGGGTTAGCAATAATTAGTAATTGCGTGAGTTTGGGTCATTGGGTGAGTTGGGCCTGAATATTAAGAGGCCTGGGAAAAAATTGTGTCTCGCTGACATGTGGTTCTCACTTGTCAGTCGGTTATCCATTGGATATCCGTGGAGCAAAATCTTTGCCCGTGCTCACCCCATGAGTTAGAGGATATCCGCCCCATGAAATCCATGGACAAAAACTGCCCTCCAAACCCTTATCCACCGGGTCGGATATCCATGGATACCGGCTCCATGGATAAAATTGCCATCCTTACTCAAGAACAGCTGGAGTATATCCGTGATTTTTCTCGAAGAACTTGTGATGCCATGAAATCATTGTCTAAGTGCCTGCTGCCGACCAAGCCAGTCCCCGGTGATTCTGAAGGGCTGCTGAAAAGACTGCTTAGGGCGCCTCAGTTCTCTTTTGACTGGAAGGAGTCCTCAGCTCGCACCGGCGCGGCTCATGCTCTTTCTTTGGCCAAGACATACTATCCTTCTTTTGATGCTGCCAAGGTTGCAAAAGGTAGGCCCTCGAAGAAGGTGGATGGCACCGAACTGACGGCCTCAGAATATGTGGCGACTTGGAAGGATATGCGTGGCCACGCGACTGATCTGGTGGAGGGGATAGATCTTGCGACCTATATGGGCAAGTATAATGCAGATGGAAGCAGGTGGGAGAAGTTACCCGCTCCGTCATCCAGTGCGGTGATTCCGCAGGAAAAGAACCCCTCTCCAGGCGTATCCAGCTCTGCAGCCCCCAAGCCCGCGACTGAAGAGCCTCCAGCGAGCCTGCGATTACTCCTTCTGGCAAGCTTGGTAAGCCGCCTGTTCCTCCTTCCCACCGGCCAAAAGCTGCGCACAAGTGAAGAAGAGAAAACAATGGTTTGGTGATCTTGGCCCTTAGCGGCCTGTAATAATTGTTAGAATTTATGTGTCATAAGACAATATTATGGTTTGCTTAAGTACTCTTAACAGTACATGTTTCGACCAATAGGCTGGTCCTTATGATTTGTCTCGGTTTTTCCTCACTTAGGCCCTTGCGCGGCTCAGTATTTCCCAGGTAAAAAGTGCGTGTTCAGGGTCGTGAGCGGCCATGATAGGCAATCAAACTCGATTGACGCCGCACCCCCAGTACTTTGGCCGCATAGTGCAAGTCGCATCCAAGAGAGGTTGAGTATAATCACGATAAATGCACTTGTTTGGCGATCCCAAGGAATAGGCCGCGCTAAAAAGCTGCCGCACCCCCAAGGGACCAATGATTAAAAAATAAAAGACTCATAGCTCAATTGGTAGTTTGAGATGCTTTATTTCAGAATCATTATATGATACATAGGGTCGGTCGCGCCTAGGTGGCGACCAGAAGTGATGCTTGGGTCGGTTGCGCCTAGGTGGCAACCAGAGATGTTACATGGGTCGGTCGCGCCTGAGTGGCGACCAGAATTGGGTCGATCGCGCCTAGGTGGCGATCAGAATTGTTACATTGGGTCGGTCGCGCCTGAGTGGCGACCAGAATGGGGTCGATCGCGCCTAGGTGGCGATCAGAATTGTTGCATTGGGTCGGTCGCGCCTGAGTGGCGACCAGAATGGGTCGATCGCGCCTAGGTGGCGATCAGAATTGTTGCATTGGGTCGGTCGCGCCTGAGTGGCGACCAGAATGGGTCGATCGCGCCTAGGTGGCGATCAGAATTGAATTTTTAGCCCTGAGTGGCCAGCTTGATGATGTAAACTCTTAATAATTTTGCTGCGACTGCTGATGGCAACTCGCGATGCCTGGGATGTGTCCTTATTGGCAATGGCTTGTAGCCTTTGACTTCCTTGCCTCCCTTGCGGCCGTAATCTGAAGTCGCAAGTCAGGCAGGTGCCTCTTGGCCTTCACGATGTCATCAAAATTCTCCTGCGACTCGCCATGGGCGCGCTTCTGCGATGCAAGCTGCTCTGGCTATGGCCTTGTCGCCCTCTTCGCATTCTTGAGCTATTCTTTTGTCGCCATTGATGGTGATGACTCCCCTAGGGCCTGGTATTTTAAGCTTTAGGTACACATAGCACGGCCTAGCCATAAACTTTGCGAATGCTTCTCTGCCAAACAGCGCATGATATGGGCTCTGGAAATCTACAACCTCGAACCAAATGTACTCGCTCCTGAAGTTGCTTTGTGTCCCAAAGGCGACCTCCAAGTTGATTCGCCCCAATGGCTGAGCTGATATGCCTGGCACACACCGTGAAACGTTGTTCTTGATGGGTATAGCTGCTTTTCTTGGAGGTTCATTCTTTTGAAGGTTTCATAGTATAATATATTGATGCTGCTGCCTCCATCCATCAGTACTTTGCTCAACTTGTATCCTGCGACTTGAGGAGCAACCACCAGCGCGAGTTTTCCTCTTCATTTATTTCTCCTGGGTGATCCTCGCGGCTCCAAACCACTGGCTGCTCGGACCACTTTAGCCACTGTGGGACGGCTGGTACTACGGCATTAACAGCCTGATTGCGTCGTCGCAGCTTTTGTTCCCTCCTTGAAGTATTCACCACAATGGTATGATACTGACCTAACTGTTTTGGGAACTGTGGCTGATCTGGCTGCGGATTTGGGACGGCGTTGTTGCTGTTATTGCCTCCGCCGTGGTTACCCCCTCGTTGTTTTGATGATTGTTGATGTGTTGAGTGGTTGTCCATCCTTCCACTTTTTGTAATGATAACACTGTGCCTTCGTGTGGTTGGGTGGTTTCCCATCTTTTCCTATATGGATGTCGCAGGGGCGGTTGAAAACCTCTTCCAAATTAACTGGGTGAAAATTCCTTCCTCTGCCGCTGCTTTGTTTGTAACGAGTGTTCGTATTTGCGACTAACCCTGAGTTTCCTTCCTCGTTTTTGCGCTTGTTATAACTCGCATTGGCATTGCTAGCTTGCTGTTGTTGAGGCTTGCTACTGGCCTTCTTTCCCTTGCCAGTGTTTTCCTCTTCCTCCCCATCAGATGCGTCCCTGGTTTTATCCGAGCTAGCATATTTGTTGGCCGCCGCCATTACCTCGCTTAGGCTCTTGACTTTATCCTTCATGCGACCTAGTTTGTGGACTAGCGGCTCAAATTTGCAATTCTTCTCCATGACAAGGACTGCTGAACTGGGTGGTATGTTATCTGAGGAATGTATGATCTCGGCGACCCTTCTCATCCAGTGGCGACTCGACTCGCCTTCCTTCTGTACACAACGCTCAAGGTCCTCTATGCTGCAGAGTCGCTTGCATGTTCCTTGGAAATTCTTGATAAAAGCTTCCTTCATCTCATCCCAAGAGTTTATTGAATTTGGTGGCAAATTTGCAGCCATATGTGAGCTGCGCCTTCTAACATCATGTTTAGGTAACGTGCGCAGATCTCTTCGGATGCGTTTAGGATGCTCATGCCCATCTCGTAATTGTTGAGCCAAGTGACAGGGTCCATGCTTGCGTTGTAGTTGGCGACCTTGCGAGGTCCTTTAAAATCTGCAGGAAACGGTTCAGACCTGATTTTTCGCTGAAGCAGACCGGGCCTTTGAGTCGCGACGATAGATTGGACGAAGCTGGTCTTCCTACTTGATTAGTCGCTGCGCGCGGCTGCACAATCTCTATGGGTTGAACTTGCTGAGGTTGATTTGAGCCGCAGGTTGATCTTCCCTTTGTCGCCTAGCCGAACTTGAAGTCGCAACGTGCGGCGACTCCGCGTGGATGCTTCTTTCTGCCGTCGCTCTGCTATTGTAGGGGTGGAGTGCAGCCGCCCTGCGTGTTCGGACATGTTTGCCTGCTGTATTACTGCTGTGCTCAGCATCTCAATGGCGCGTCTCGCCTCTCTGTCTATTGGTGTTTCCTGCTGGTGCTAACCTGGCCAGGATGTTTGTAGCCGCAAAGAGGTTCTCTACCGGGCTAACATAATGTCCTTGCGGTGTGTGGAACCTTTGAGGCTGCTGTGGCGACTGCTGAACAAAGGTTGGCTGTGGCTGTGGCGGGGGCATCATGGCCCTGTTGTTAGCCTGCACTATGGCCCTCGATCCAGGTATCTCTGCTCTCTTGGTGCTGCGAAGGATGGAACCGCTGGTACGATTGATGGTACAGCGATTGCTTGAACCGCTGGCGCGGCTAACGGGGCCACGGACCGCATAACCATGGCAGATGGTGCCACGTGTGTGGGTACCGCGACTGAAGGTTGTGCGACCCCTGACCATGCGACGGGTGCGCTGTATTGGTGGCGACTGATGGGTCGCAATTGCTGGTTCAGGCGATTGGAACAACTCCGTAGGGTTTACTGTTCCTGGCTGCAGGCGACTTGCGTGGCGTCTGTGTGGCAAGGTAGCCTGTATTCCTTGCAGAGTATTGGTTTCCTCGATGAGTCGCAGTTGCTCTGTTGGAGGCGCTGTTCCTCTCGCGCCAGCCTGGCTCTCTCATCCGCGATTCTCTGGACTTCATCATATAGCCCGATCCTGGTAGCCTCCAGTTCTGTTACCCTAGCAGCCGCATTAACCGCAGATATCGGCGTATGCAACACGCTTCCTTGTGGCGGTGTGACCGATGCATTGGGGGCTACCCTTGACCCTGATTCCGCAGGAGCGACTCCAGGTGGAGTTTCTCTGTTTGCGACTCCTGAGGCCGCGACTCCTGGCGTCATCGCGGCGGATACCGCGACTCCAGATGCGTCTAGCGCGGCTTGTTCTGTTGCTTCCGGCGGTGTGGGGGCTAAGCTGCCTGGTGGCATGCCCAGCCCTTCGTCCGCTTCTGTGGTCCTGTAGACCCCTTCAACATGCCGATCTTCTACAGAGGGCGAGCCACTATCCACAGGGCCTTCGCATAGCCTTTCCTCAAGGACATACTCAATGGATTGGCCTTCTTCGTCTTCAAGAGGCAGCGACTCGTAGTTGATAGATTCTTCTTCTTGGTCCACTGTTACCGCGACTCCTTCTCTGAGTCGCCATGTTGCGATGGATCCTCTGACTCGCCGCCAATGAAGCCGACAAAGATGTTGATGGACCCAAAGGGGATGACGTGGCCGGTCTCCAAGTAATCTGCTTCCGGTCCCCAGCTTGAATCGTCGATGAGGGGTGTGCCATCGACCGTGATGATACGGCCAACAACAAGATCTTCCGCTCCCTTCATGGATCCTGCGCGGAACGTGACGCTCTTGACCGCAGGCCCCACGGTGGGCGCCAACTGTCGTGGGTTTGTCACGTCAGGTGTCATAGATGACTTCGTAGGTGTGGATTATGCGAGTCAAGCATCTCCGAGCTTGGGATCGCAGGAACAAAGATCAACACAGATTTACCCAGGTTCGGCCCCCTCAATGTGAGGTAAAAGACCTACTTCCTGCCTACCCTAGATTGGTATTGATATGATAATCGAGGTGTTACAATGGAGGCATCCGATCTGGTACTCGCCGTATGAACTAGGGTTTAGGGCTTGATAGCTCGACCCGTTCTAAGTCCTGCGAGTCCTCTTTATATACACAGAGGCTTGCTAGGTTACAAAGGAAACTTTCCCCACAAGGAATATGTCCACAGAGGCCTACTCGGAGACTACTTGGTCTTCACGTCCTCCGGGATATGTCTTCTAGAACTTTCCCCTTATGGCGGTTCAATATTGGGCTTTCTCCCAAGTGGGCCTTTGTCCGTGCGAGTAAAGTAAGCCGCACTGGGCCGCGGGTTAATCCAGAAAGTACTCCCCCGACACAGGGTCCGAGAGTGGAGATCATCTGCAGCTCGCGCCGGAGCTGACCAAGCCCTGACATTTGTGCTATCCTGGTATGAGGACATCAACCTTGATGTCGTGCGGTCCCTGCGCCAAGGCTCAAAGTGGACTTCAGATCCTACACTTATCGCAAGCCGCAAGGAAGCAGCCTCCTTCATGGCCAGCTACGCTCCCACCCGACACTTCCTTCCTGGTCCAGCCTACTTGGAAGATGAAGAGGATGACGAGGATGATGAAGCGGGTGAAGACGAGGAAGACGACGTTGATGAGGAGATCGAGGTTGAAGCTCCCGACACTGCCAATGCCGGAGCAACCGAGACTGCTGCTGCCGGAGCAACCGACTCAACAAAGTCGACCGCAACCGACACTTCTCTGGAAGCAGCGTCCGACACTGCCGGTGCCTCGGCAGCCACTCCAACACCCGAGGTTGTCCCAACAACCGAAGCTTCTCCTGCCGCCGAGACTGCATCCGCTGATCCCAGTTCCTCCACTGCGGCTGCCTGAACTTATTATCAAATGAACTATTAAATCCCCGGAATGCCGGGTGCAGATGTAAATATACATTTAAGTATTTCGCAGTGCTACTCTTATCAGTGCTACTTTTATCACATTAGTTTCAACAAGACAGGCTCAATGCCGGATCACTTTGCACCAAGTCCCCGAGTTTACTTTCTTGTTTACTATACTTAGTAATCTCTGATCTTGTCTACCATTTAGGCGTTCGACAGTCGAGTCACAAGATCAACATTATAGCATACAATACTTGTAAATTTTGAGGTAAGGTTTAGAGTTATCCGACACAAAGAAAGGGAAAGAAAAACCGGGTTAGTAAACGACATATGTCAGATCTTTTTAGGACCGAGTCCCCGAGTCCATTTTCATGTTCACCATATACCATAGCCTCTGCACTTGACTGCCATTTCAGCGTTCGTCAGTCGAATCACAAGATCACAACAAAATAGCATACATTACTTGAACTTTGAAACGAGGTCTCAAAATCATCCGACATATGAACAACAAAGAAAAAACAGAGATAAAACACATGCATATAGACAAAGGCAGTCCCCGAGTCTCTTTTCGGAGTGCCAACATTTTATTCAAAGGAAAACCGAGATACATACATTGCGCCCTTATGAGTAAAAGGGTCGAAGTAGAGCTACATTCCAGGGTCTTTTGGTCTCCTCTCCGGATTTGTCCATTACATTTTTCCTCGGTGCCTATGCATCTATAAGATAGTATGAATCATTGTGCAGAGCCTTGCTCACAATGAATGGTCCCTCCCATGGAGGTGACAACTTGTGTTGGCCTGCTTTGCATTGCACTAGACTCAGCACCAAATCTCTCTCTCGGAATACCCGAGGGCTGATCTTCCGGCTATGATAGCGTCGGAGATTTTGCTGATATATAGCTGACCGAGATAAGGTTAGTTCTCTTGCTTCTTCGAGCAAATCGACATCATTTTCCCGAGCCTCTTTTGCCTCGGTTTTAGTGTACAGTGCCACTCTCGGCGAGTCATACTCCATGTCGGTCGGCAGGACCGCTTCTGCTCCATAGACCAGAAAAAATGGCGTATAGCCAGTTGAACGATTCGGCGTGGTCCTTAGACCCTCAACACTGCTGGTATCTCCTCTATCCAGCATCCCGGAGTTCGCAACAGTGGTTCAATCAACCGGGCTTTGATACCGGCCAATACCAACACATTTGCTCTTTCCACCTGCCCATTTGCCTCTGGGTGTGCCACCGAGGCTATATCCAACCGAATTCTTTTTTTCCGCGCAAAACCGAGCAAACTCTCCCACAGCAAAGTTTGTGCCATTATCCGAGATAATACTATGGGGATAACCATATCTCAAAATAATATCCTTCAAAAAGGACACAGCTGTGTGACCATCACACTTCCCGATTGGCTTCACCTCGATCCATTTGGTGAACTTGTCCACCATCACCAGCATATGAGTCATGTTACCTCGGGCTGGCCTGAACTCTCCCACCATATCCAGACACCAAACTGCAAAGGGCCAAGTGATTGGAATTGTTTTGAGTGCCGAGGCTGGCAGGTGAATCTTCTTAGCAAATCTCTGACATCCCTCACACTTTCGGACGATATCTTCTGCCTGATTCAAAGCAATGGGCCAATAAAACCCATGCCGAAATACTTTAGCCACCAAGGCTCTTGATGAAGCATGGTGACCACATTCTCCCTGATGAATCTCCAGTAGCATCTCTTGCCCTTCCTGTGGCTCGACACAGCGCTGCTGTCGTGGGGTAGATAACACGGCAGATGCTACTTTGGGGTAGCTTGAGTTGATGGGCAAGGCGACTCTAGTATCTGGGAGTTTGTTTAGCATTGCAGGGACAAAGGGTTTACCCAGGTTCGGCCTCTCCATTGGAGATAAAGACCTATTTCCTGCTATCTTGTTATTGATCTCGATCTCGATAACCCGGCTACGACAACAGAGACGGATCTCGATCTAGGTTACAAGGTTCGCTTGGTAGTGTATGTTTCTCTCTAGGATTCTCTCGCCTAAGCTTGGATTGTAAAGGTCTCTCAGGTAAAACTTACTTGTCTAACTATGACCTAGGAGCCCGCTTATATAGACGGCCGGGTCTCCTGGTTCTTTACATGGTAAGCCTGGGTTCTGCCCAGGCTCGGAGTCCTACTCTAGCTCTTCTGGCCTTCGTGTCCTCCAAGTCCTGAATCGCCTCTGGTCTTCTAGAACCTTTCCTTCCTGAGCCAGGTTACCGCCAAATCTCTGGCCCAACAACATAACCCGGCCCATGTTGATGGTGAGCTGGCCTGGCCGGGCCTCCTTCCTGGCGGGTCACGCTTCCCTCTTCATGAGCCTACGGGGTTATTATCCCTCCATCAGTAGCCCCCAGGTTAACTTGGACGCCGGGTTTGGCGTGCTTCTCTTTAGCTTCATTCTTTAATCTCTCGAGTGAAGCCGCCACTCTCGATGTTCGAGTTAACCTGCTAAAGAATAAGAACAAACATATAATAACTTTAATTCCGGGTCACCTAGGCCATCACTCTTTGGCGACCCATACTATAACCTGGCTGATCATACCGGGTTCATACGCCTCCGGGTTTCTTGCTCGACACTTAGCAAAAATTATCGCTCAGCCGTAAATCCTTCCTCAATCCATTTCAATCATTATCGTATAACTTAATATCCCATAATTATCTCATTCTGTTTGTCGTTGACCTTTGGTCAAAGATCCTTATCTCTTCACTTTTTACCGCAACGCCCCTAGGGCTTTTACTGCGCCTATAAATAGAAGGCCAGGAGACACGCAGTCTTTTTCCCATTCCGTTCAACTTCATCATCCTCCTCGCACCCGTAGATCCAATCTCCAATCAAGCCTCCAAATCACCGCGAGAAGATCCATAGGTACGATTCTCCCACACATCCGTGCTCCGCACTCGATTCCACTCTCAATCGCGCCTAAATTTACATTGCATTTTCCTCTCCACACATCCGCATCTACAGTTAGGGTTTCTCATCGCCATTGTTGCAGCCAGGAAACCTCGAAGCTCCGCAGTCATGGTGAAGGAGAAGGTGAAGGCTGGGGGTCCCCGTGGCGCGAAGAAGCTCGCGAAGAAACCTCCCAGCACCCACGCTGGTGCATCTGGCTCCGGTGCCCCCGCTGCTGCCCAGGTCAACTGGACCAAATCCACAGTAACGAACCTGATGCTGCAAGAATACGTGAACTGCGGCGAGCTCCCTCCCAAAGTGGAGATCATCTGGCGCGCTGCTAGGGAAGAAATCCGCCCCAGCCCAAAAGAAGGTGAAGTGGTTGTTTTCCTCGACCATGTACAGCGCGGTTTTCGCCCCCCAGGCTCTCTGTTTTTCCGCCGGGTCTTGAAATACTACGGCCTTAGGCCCCAAGATATTGCACCCAACTCTATGCTGAACATCAGCAACTTCGTTGTGTTCTGTGAGGACTATTTGCAAATGGCTCCAAGCCTCGAGCATTTCCTTGAATTTTTCTACTGCAACCCATCTCGCAAGGACCAAGTAGTCCCATATGGTGGAGTTGCAATTCAACGCCGGAGGGAATGCGATTTCCCAGCTCTTCTTTTAGCCAGCCATCCCAAGGGGTGGCAAAACACCTACTTCTACAGTAAGGACACCTCACCCGAGTCTGACGACGCTCGTTACCCGGCTTTCCGGAACTCGGGCTTGACATACGAGACCAAGATGAACAGCTACGCTGCAGATGCTGACCGGGTCAAGCTCGAGCCCACACTTCGCCGGGCCAGAGCCTTACTCGCCCATGGCCTCAAAGGCATGGACCTCGTCAAGTGCTGGATTGGGTGGTTTATCCAACCACTCAGCATCAGGACCCGGCTGTTTTGCCAATACACTGGTGAAACCACAGATAGCATGCGTTATTCTGAGATGACGCTAACTGATGATCAGATTGTGAAGAATGCCAAGAGACTGCTTGGCGAAAAGAAAGATGTCATTGCACTGGACGGGCTTGCCCCATTTAGTGCCAAGAACAAACCACCCATGGTAAAAACCAATCCTTGATCATTTATGCTAACTTTAAACCGGTAATTTCATCCATAAAATGTTACTTACTTTAACTGCTTTTTCTCAGGACTCCAAGTGGTGGAGCGTGGATTTTACTCCCACATCCTCTCCTGATGGAGAGGATACAGAAAGTGAAGATGATGAAGAAGAAGAAGGTGAGCTAGACTCTGTAGGCCGGCTCTTCATCCAATTGATTAACGGCGAAGTCCCCAACAAGGACTCCTCTACTGACAACCCGGCAAATTTTATTCCAGGCCCCACTGACCCGGCTTCTGACGTACTGCCGGGTCCCCAAACTACTGGACCTCCAACTCAGAAGAGGACCCGGGCTACCATTGCCAAGGTACCATATTCTCGTTTCTCAATTTATATGATGAACTCATCTCAAACCCAAGCACAAACACAGAAAAAAGAAGCCGAGAAGGAGGCTGAGGCGAACAAGAGGCGCCGAACCCGATCTTCTACAAGCCACACATCCCTGAGCCCAGGTATCCCTCAACGCTCTTTGTCAAGCTGGGCCAAATCCATCCAGAAGACGCCCAGCAAAAAGTATCCTTTAGCTGGCAAGATCCGGGTTGCTAAACCATCTCGTTTGTCAGATTCCTCCTCGGATGGTGTTAGCACACCCGAGGATTTCCATATCAATGCCGGGTTAGAAATACTCTACACACCTTTTCCATACCTCCATACTTTACTGCTCCTTTTTTGTTTTACTAAATCACTATCTTGTTCCAGTGCCAGAGCTTTTGCGGATGAAGACCCGGAGTCTCCTCCAGCAGCATCTCCTCCTCCAGCAACAGCAGAGCCTTCTCCTATGGAGGCACATACTGAAGAACCGATGGCCTGAGACGAGCCAATGGAGCATGTCACCCCCGTGGCTTCTCCAAAAAATTCGGTTAATCCTATGCCAGAATCCTCCCTGGCTACACAATCGCCCGGGTTAGGCTCTAGAACCAAAGAAGATGAAGTACAAGTTACTGGAACCCGACACGTTCCAGTACAAAGTGCTCCCGAAACTCTTGCCAAGGTGCCAGCTCTAGATGCTAACCCGGCGTCTCCTGCCAAGGGAAAGAACCCGGCTCCTTCATCAGATTTGCCGGCTTTGGATGCCATGTCCATCCCATCTCTCTGCGAAGAATATTTCACTCGCCTTTCTCACCACAAGAATCTGGAGACTGAACTTGTTTCCCTGATCCAGAAACGATACCAGGTACACACTTTACTTCTTGCCTTTACATTTTCTTACATAACTATACCCTGAGTAGCCCCCAAGCTCTAAGTTCATCACTTGTTGATGAGCTTGGTGCTTATAGTACAAATTCTTCTGGTAGAAAACTTCAATCCTGTAGCCCCCAAGGCCCGGATTGTCTGTTCACAGGAACCTGGGACTAAAAACTTCCATCACTTAAAACTTGCCAACTTTTAAATCAAAACTTTGAACACTGTAGCCCCCAAGTGCCGGGTTGTGTGCCTGCAGCAACCTGGGACTTCTTTAATACATTGAAATTTTTTAGCTTCAAACTCAGTAGCCCCCAAGTGCCGGGTTAGCTGTCCACAGCTACCTGGGACTAACACTTAGAAATTTTTAGGCTTTTTGCATATGTAGCCCCCAAGTTCCGGGTTAGCTTGCCTGCGGTAACCTGGGACTAACATAAACTCTTGTATTTTAACAGGAAGACCACACCAAAGCCGAGGCAGAAATCACCCGGCTCAAGGGCGTTGCTAAAGCTGAGTCTGAAACCCAGCTAACACAGGCTGAACAACTGCAAACCCTGGAGAAAAATATCACAGATCTAGCCCAGGAAAACTCTGACCTCAAGAAAGAGCTGGAGGACCATGAAGAACACTGGAAGGAGCAACACGCCAATCTCCAGAAGAAATTGGATGCAGCTACCAAGGAGCTAGCCCGGCTGAAAAAAATGATCACCTCTATGGTTGAATCCTTAGTGGGTAAGCACTACACCTTTGAACTCAAGCTGAACTGAACAAGCAGACCCGGTTTTTGAATCTCACTGTTATGCCTTTCCTTACCAGGCCCTCGTGATGGGAACCTCCGAAAACTGCTGCAGAGAAGATCAAGTGCATGTACACACTGACTCGCCAGCTGTACTTTGGCAGCTGCGAGGTCATCAAAGCTGCAAGGCTGTGGGAGAACCCGCCAAGCACATACACTGAAGTCCTTGGGCATCTGTCAACAATGCCACAGTGGATCGATCTGCTGAAGAAATCTGCATGCAGAGCCGGGGTGATGAGAGGTCTTGCTTTGGCAAAGGCCTACCATCCCCAATTAAACCCGGCTCCTCTGAAGGATGGCTTTCCCCAATACAACACAGATGGCAAGCAATTTGACAAGAAGTGCTACTCCCGGGTTGTGAAGCAAACCTGACACGTTGCCACTGTAATTGCCAGCAAGATGAAGCTCACCACGCTGTAGTTCGGATACACCGAAAACGATGAAGAGATCATGGACGAGGAGCCACAACGTATCGATCTCCTGCAAAGCTACAAGGACTCCATTGATCCAGCAAAGACTGCTCCCAGTACTTCCACTGCACCCAGTTCTGCTACGCCAACTATTCCTCCTCCATCACGGGCCACAGTTGAAGAAGATGATGAAAACTACTTCCAATCACTTCAACAGGTGACCTGGCGCAAGATCAAGGCCAAGGAGACCAAGGAGACAGGGACTGACCCGGCAGCCGCCAAGGAAGATGACCCAGCTAAAACCACCAAGGAACAACCCTCCAGCTCGCCTCACCGTGACCCGGCTCCTGAAGCCGAGGCCTGAAAACTTATGCAGATGCTTTTATCTCTGCAAGAAAACAATCTTATTCGGCCCATTGGGCACTTATTGTAATAACCTTAGCACTGTTTACACTATGCCTGTGATGGTGTGCCTATGCACCTGATGAAACTTTATGCTACTCTCATAAACTTTTGCTTTGAAATATGCCTCTTCTGTGGTTTCGATGACCCTTTTGATTTCTTAACTGTGAGCCGGCTTTCGCATGGATACCCTGTCGCAACCTCTCTGAGAAAAACAGGGTCGAACCAAGTCCCATTGGGCATCATGGTTGATTGAATTTCCAGGCGAGCAATCAGGCCATAAAATTGCGAGTCACATCAGCCCAACAGCAAGATAATCAAGAATAAACTAGTGGCATAAAAGCCGGGTCTTGGGATTGCAGCTACAGACCATTGAGGTAAGAGCCCCCAAGACCTGGATCAATGTTTATAAAGTAATGGCTTAACTATGCAACATTACCCCATTGATCCTCATACTGGTGGGACGCACTCTTTGGGCATCCTCAAAGATAAAAGACAACTATTCTCCCATAGTCACTTGTTCAATGCTAAAAAACATAAACAACTGAAATTAAAACTACACCTTCATACTTCTGAATCCAAAATACTGAAGCTAAAACTGCGTAGCCGGGTCACAAAACATCGAGACCCGGATGACCGCAAAAACCGGGTCTTGGGAAAAAACTCTAACCCCTCAAGGAGAGCCCCCAAGACCAAGCTTAACATGGAACTATGCAACAGTACTGTCAAACATAAAGTAAAAAAGAAACTGAGAGAACACAAATTTCTGTTCAACCTTCACTTTATTGATAGAAAAGGTTAGGTCAGCAAGCCGCCTCATTAAAAACCTTCCAGCCCCCTTAGGTACCCTGGTAAGGAAAAGAGCGCGTCTGAAACCTGCTGCCTGTTACATCGTGCATTACATCTGATATCTTGCTTTCTCACTAAGTATAATAGGGGCACAGCTGGGCGATGTTCCACGGCCGCTCACGCCCTCTAAGGAAAAAGTGGAGTGATGTGTCATTCACAGACTCGGATTTTTCTCTAGCGTCCACCAGATAATATGAGCCATTGTGCAATTTCTTGCTGTTGATGAAAGGCCCTCCCATGGAGGAGATAACTTGTGCATCCCTTCCTTGGATTGCGTCCATCGCAGCACTAAGTCACCCTCCTGGAAAGTGCGAGTTTTAACCCGGCGACTGTGATACCGCCTCAAATCTTGCTGATATATTGCTGATCTCTCCAATGCTTGTTCTCTATTTCCTCGAGCAAATCTACAGAATCTTGCCGGGTTTGTTCATTTTCTGTTTCGACGTAAGCCGCCACGCGAGGCGAGTCATGAATAATATCACTTGGCAAACTGCCTCTGCCCCATACACCATAAAGAAAGGGGTCATCTTGGTGGATCTGTTTGGTGTTGTGTTGATCCCCAAACTACTGATGGCAACTCCTCAACCCACGCCCAGCGGCTCTGATGCACGGGACCCGGAGACGTGGTTTCAAACCTCGAAGCAACTCTGATTTGCTCGTTCTACTTGTCCATTGGCCTGCGGATGAGCAACTGAAGCAACATCTAAACGTATACCCTGGTTTCCACAGAACTTTGCCATCTCACCAAGGGACATGTTAGTGCCATTGTCTGTGATGATACTATGAGGAACCCAAACCTGTGTATGATCTGCTTCAAAAACTTAACTGCTGTAGCTGCTTCACAATTTGTGACAGGCATCACCTCAACCCACTTTGTAAACTTGTCAATGGCAACCAAGAGGTGGGTTTCTTGCAAGGAGACATGCTAAAAGGACCCACCATATCAAGCCCCCAAACTGCAAAAGGCCAAGTCAAAGGTATTGTGCGCAACTCCTGAGCCGGCACGTGATTTGCCTTGCGTATCTCTGACAACCATCACATCTGCTTACCAGGCGCTCTGCATCTGCCTGGGCTGTGAGCCAAAAGAAACCGTGTCTGAAAGCTTTTGCTACTAAAGACCTTGTTGAGCATGATGACCACAATCTCCCTCATGAATCTCTTTCAGAATTTGCCGGCCTTCCTTTCCAGACACACATCTCTGAAACACTCCGGACACTTCTCTTATATAACTCGCCATCAATAACCACGTAAGCCTTAGCCCGGCGCACAATTTGCCGGGATATAACTTCCTGCTCTGGCAACTCTCCACGCAAAAGATACGCCAAGTAAGGTTCTGTCCACTCTGGAATTTCATGAGTTCTGCTACTAACTGCGAATCCGGGTCTTCCTGATCGCAAGCTCTTCCACACCCTGGAGCTTAACTGATGGAGTCCATAGCTCGTCCAAGAAAACATTAGGTGGAACCGGCTCTCTGCGTGAGCCGAGTCTTGATAAAGCATCTGCATCATTTTTTCCTGCGATCAATATGATCCACCTGATAGCCTGAGAAAAACCCGGCTACCCTATCCACCTCTCTTCTGTAAGCCGCCATCGTTGCATCTTTTCTATCCCATGTTCCTGAAACTTGCTGTGCCACAAGATCTGAATCCCCATAGCAATTGATATGCTTGATGTTCATCTCCTTTGCCATACGCAAACCATGCAACAAGGCCTCATATTCTGCCACATTGTTAGAACAATCAAAGTGAATCTGCAAAACATAGCTCAACTTATCCCCTTGGGAGAAGTTAACACAACACCAGCTCCTGAACCTTGTGCTTGCTTAGACCCGTCAAAGTGCATGACCCAAGGCTTGAGACTGGGGTAAGGGGTGGTGCACTCAACTGCGTCCAATCATTAAGAAAATCAGCCAATGCTTGAGACTTGATAGCTGTGCGAGGCACATAGTCAATGTGGTACGGCCCCATCTCTATTGCCCACTTGGCAATTCTTCCTGTAGCTTCTGAATTTCTGATGATATCTGCTAAGGGTATTGAACTAACCACTGTGATTGGATGCTCCTGAAAATATGGTTTCAACTTTCTACTTGCCATGAAAACACCAAACACTAGTTTCTGCCAATGTGGATAGCGCTGCTTTGCTTCTGATAACACCTCACTGACATAATAGACCGGCCTCTGAACCGGGTTTTCTTTGCCTTCCTCCTTACGCTCGACCACCACCACAGCACTCACAGCCTGAGGCCCGGCAGCGACGTATAACAACATGGGTTCCTTGGGACCCGGGGCCGCCAGAACTGGCGCTTCTGATAATTGTTTCTTCAGAGCTTCAAATGCCTCATCTGCTTCCTGATTCCACACAAAGTTGTCTGTTTTCTTCAGTAACTTATACAAAGGGATTGCTTTCTCTCCGAGCCGGGATATAAACCGGCTTAGCGCAGCCACACAGCCTGTCAACTTCTGAACATCTGCCAATTCCTCTGGTTTTTTCAAACTTTGGATGGCTCTGATTTTTTCCGGGTTTGCCTCAATTCCACGCTCTGACACAATGAAACCAAGCAACTTTCCCGCTGGAACTCCAAACACGCACTTTGTAGGATTGAGCTTCATCTTGTACTTCCTCAAATTTTTGAATGTTTCTGTAAGGTCACAATAAATGACCCGGCTTTTTCTGACTTGATCACCACATCATCCACATAAGCATGCACATTGCGCCAATCTGATCATGAAAACATTTTGAATGCACCTCTGATAAGTTGCTCCTGCGTTCTTCAACCCAAAAGTCATGGTCTTGTAACAAAAAGCACCAAAGGGGTGATGAACGATGTCTTTTCCCAATCCTGCCTGTTAAGCTTGATCTGATGATAACCTGAATATGCGTCCAGAAAACACAAGAGCTCGCTGCCTGCAACTGCGTCAACGATTTGATCGATGCGCGGCAGTGCAAACGGGTCCTTGGGACAATGCTTGTTGAGACTTGTAAAATCGATGCACATCCTCCACTCATTATTTTTCTTCAGAACCAAAACCGGGTTAGCCAACCACTCTGGGTGAAAAACTCCATGATAAAGCCGGCTTCCAATAACCGGGCTATCTCCTCTCCTATAGCTTTTCTTCTTTCTGCATTCATTTTTCTCAAACCTTGTTTTACCGGCCTTGCCTTTGGATCAACATGTAAACGGTGCTCAGCGAGTTCAGTCGGAATGCCTGGCATGTCACTAGGTGTCCACGCAAAAACATCCCGATTCTCACGGATGAACTCGATGAGCGCGCTTTCCTATTTATCAGTTAGGCTGGTCCCTATGGCGAACTGCTTGGAGGAATCCCCAGGCACAAAATCCACCATCTTGGTATCTTTTGCTGCTTTAAACTTTGCCCTGTCATCTTCTGTTGTTGGTTTTTTGAGTGCCTTGTTGTCCTGCGGGTCAAGATTAGACCTGTAAGCTTTCAACTCCTCTCTAGCACAAGTTTGCTCTGCCAGGGCTGCATCTCCCTCGTCACATTCTGCCGCAATTTCTTTGTTACCATGAACTGTGATGATCCCCTTGGGACCCGGTATCTTCAACTGTAAGTACACGTAACACGGCCTTGCCATGAACTTGGCATAAGCCGGCCTTCCGAACAACGCGTGATAAGGACTTGGAAATTTCACCACCTCAAAAGTGAGCCACTCGGACCTAAAGTTATGGATAGACTCGCCAAAAGCAACCTCTAATGAAATTTTTCCCTCTGGTGTAGCTGACTTCCCAGGAACTATACCATGAAACACTGTTGACGTTCTCTAAGCTGTGATTCCTTCAGACCCATGCATAAAATGTCTCCCAATACAAGATATTAATGCTACTACCACCATCCATCAAAACCTTCTTTAGCTCAAAGCCATGAACTTGAGGAGCCACAACTAAAGCAAGCAGACCCGGGTGTTCCACCACCCGGGTGATCTGCTCTACTCCACGTAATAGATGCTCTGACCATCTCAAATACCTTGGCACCCCTGCAGCCACTGAGTTAACTGCCCTTTTGACTATCTTTCTCTCTCTCTTGGTCGTGCCACTAGTGTATATATGATATTGACCAAGTTGCCTTGGCTGATTCGAGAATCCACCCTGATTACCTGTATTTTGGCCGGGTCCTGTGTTGCCAGTAGGTACCGCGTTTGCTCCAGTTAAAGGCCCCGCAGCCGGGTTAGCACTCGGGCCGGGTCCTCCACCTCTGTTTGCTCCTTGCAAAGCTCTCTGAACCTCATTTTTTTCCACCTTTCAGATCTACACACTGGGCCAATGAATGATTGGCGGGTCTGCCGTTCTTACTATGACGAGGACACGGCATCCTGAAGGCCTCTTCAGTGCTCATTGGACGTGATCCTTGATAACTATTTCCACCACTGTAATTCCCATTGTTTCCCTGGTAACCCTGTTTTCCTGATAACCTCTGTTTTCCTGATAATTTCGTCCATCCTTTGCCTCTGAAACCCGGCATTTGCGTTTGCCACTAGCTCTGAATTTCCCTCCTGATGCCCACGCTTGTGCTGATTCTGATTGTTGTTGTTATTGTTTCCCGGGCCATTGTTGTTCCTTCCTCCATTATTCGCAGTACCTTTCCCTTTTTCTTCCTCGTTATCATCTGGGTTTGTCCGTAGCTGCGTGTCTGTTGCACGCATCCATCAACTCTGCCATAGTAACAGGCTTAACCCGGTGCCTCTCCTTCATGCGGCCCAGCTTCTGGACCAAGGGAGCGTACTTGCAAGTTTTTTTCCATCGATGAAATTGCGTCCTTGGGCTCAATACCAGATGAGGAGTGAAGGATCTCCGTGACCCGGCCCATCCAGTGGCGTGCTGACTCGCCTTTCTTCTGTACACAACGGTCCAGATCCTCAATGGAAAACAAACGCTTGCACGTACCCTGGAAATGCTTGATAAAAACTGCCTTCAACTCATCCCAAGAACTGATAGATCTCTCTGGCAGATTCTTGAACCACAACTTTGCTGCACCATCACTCATCATCAAATACATATACTTTGCAAAACACTATCTGTGGCATTACGTATACATATTGCCATCTCATAGCTACTCAACCAGCTTGCCGGGTCCATGCTCGGCTCGTAATTGGAAATCTTGCTTGGCTCCTTGAACTTCTCAGGGAAAGGCTCCGCTCTAATGGCATCTGAAAGGCACTTTGGCCCGGCTAAGGTAGAAGAACTTGCTAAAAAATTATTGTTACCAGGCAAACTTGCAGACGCTGCTGGCGCGGGACCCGGTCCTCCCTGTGGCACTACAGGCACAGGTATTGCCGGGTTTGCATTGGCTGCACTTTTTCCCGCTCGCGATCTATTGACGATCTCACTAGTACAGAAAAGGCTATTAGTGGCGCACCAATTTGGGATTCTGTGGCGCACCCCCAAGTTTGCTGGGTGGGCCACAGAATTCTCGCCACTAAAATTATTTCTATGGCGCACCTGGCTTGGTGCGCCACAGAATTCTCACATTTCTGTGGCGCACCTGGCCTGGTGCGCCACAGAATTCTCAAAAAATTCAAAAAATATAAAAAGTTTCAAAAAAAAATCAGAATATGAAATAATATGAAAAATCCTAATTATTGGAATTATTTTCATATTTTTTGAATTTTTTGAACTGATACCTTCCCGCTAGGTAACCCATCCTCAAATTGCCCCAACCCTAGCACACTTAACTTCTAAATTCCACCCAGTTCACCTACCCTTGTGCTACTCAAATTCTTATTGGTATATATCATTTGAACCCTCTTAAGTCTTGTATGTGTATATGTGTGGTATGTGTTATAAATGTGTGTTTTTAAATTTCAGATTTTTCAAAAACTTATAAAGTTTCAAAAGGAGATTCAAAAGTTTCAAAAGATCCAAAAAAATCAAAAAACATAAAAAAATTCAAAAAATCCAAAAAACTCAAAACACTTCAAAAAATTCAACAATCTTCTTCGTTATTCATTTCTGTGTCTTTTTTGGACTTTTTGAATTTTTTAATTTTTTTCTTTCTTTTTGATTTTGCTGCGAAAAATCGTCTGTTTGAAATAACTTTTTTTTCTTTTGGAATTTTTCTCACGATTTTTTTGATATATTAAACGCATTTTTCGACATCGTATGCAAAAGTTATGCCCGTTACAAGTTTTTTTTCCTGTTTGTTGCAGAAAAGGTCAAAATTCATATTTCAAAATTCCTATACCTACTAGACACTCAAACCTAACTACATGTCAAAGGATTTTATTTATTAAATTTTTTATCATTTTCTTTTACTTCCTGCAAGACTAAAAAGGCGATCCACCGGGGGGGTGGGATTTAAAAAAAATCTGTGGCGCGCCACGGAATGTCACCTTTCTGAGGTGCGCCACAATTTTTTTTTTCAAATTTTAACCCGCCCCCCAAATAACTTTCTGTGGCGCACCTGGCCATGTGCGCCACAAAAATGTGACTTTCTGTGGCGCACTAGGCTTGGTGCGCCACAGAAAGGTGACATTTCTGTGGCGCATGTGGTTTAGTGCGCCATAGAAATGTGACTTTCTGTGGCGCACCGGGCTTGGTGCGCCACAAAAAATAATTCTGTGGCGCACCAATTAAGGGTGCGCCACAGAATGCCAACCTACCTATATAGGGTTTCCCTACTAGTGTCTGCTGAGCCTCAAACCGGCAATTCCGGCCATGGGCACGTCCGCCCACGGGCGCCCGACCCTAATGGGCAGGGTATGGGTCGCTATGTTCGCCCATGGGTCTCGCCCGTGGGTGACCCGATTAGTCGTGGGTAGGGTATGGGCAGACATGTGTACCCATGGGCGACTCGATGGGTAACCCGATTAGCTGACATGTGGGGTCTCATAGTAAAAATGACCACATCCCATGCTATTTGTTGTTTCCTGGGAACTTGATTTGCTGTTTGTGTGAGCAATCAGTACATCAGTACATCACTATTTGTTGTTTGTGCTTATTTTGCTGTTTGAAATGCTATAATATTATATATTGATGTGCTGCCTACAGACCCGATGGGTCGCCCATTGGGTCTGGTGACCCGACGGGTACGGGCATGGGTCTGAGATCTGACCCATGGGCAGGGTCATGAGCAGAGACCCTCGCCCATTTGTTATATGGGCATGGGTCTAGAATAGGTCGACCCGCCCAATACCCGACCCATTGCCGGCCTTGCCTGAGCCACAGAAATTGCAGGGGCGGGTTGGTGCTGCTGGGGCGGGTTTTGCTGCTGTGCCGCGGCAAGCCCGGCCAATGGCGGGTTCTCACCGTGGCGACTCTTACTGCGATAAGTCGTGGAACGAAGTGCACTTTTCTCTTTTGAATACTGAACTTGCTGAACTACTGCGGTACGCAACATGTAAATGGCACGTCGAGCCTCAATCTCTGTTGGCGAGTCTCCCAATGGAATACGATCAAGTGCTAAAGTTGCGGCGTACACGTTATCTGCTGGATTGGAAAAATGACCTGTTGGTGTGTGGAATCTTGGTGTTCTGGGCGGCAGACCCGGATTTCCCCTGGCTCCCCCAGCGAGAAGACCCGGCAATGCGGCAGCCGCAACACTAGCTCCTCCTGTTCCTCTATTTGGCTCTGTATTTGTCCTGGCTACTGGAGCTACTTGAGTTATATCGATTGGTTGATTTTCTGGGGTTCTAAACAATACCGCTGGATTTATGACATTCTCCCCAGGGGCCAGCCGGCTCTGATGCCTCCTCCGGTGAGCCCTGGTCATCTCATTGAGACGATTTTTCTCATCCTCTATCTGCTTTCGCCTAACCTCCATATCTTGCATCTCTGCCATTGTGTCTCTGCGCATCTGTTCCAATGCCCGGCGTGCTGTATCCAATTCCATAGCTCTAGCTGCCGCGTTTTCTGGGGTAACCAACCTCGTGAGTGCTGATGGATCTAGGACCAGGCCATTGCTAAACAAGGCCTGGGCACTAGCCGTGTTGTTTCTTTCTTCTCCCTGAGCCCGGTTATTGAGAAAACCGAAGCTGTTCCTGAAACGCGCCGTGTCTTCACTTTCCTCTGACATCGAAGCCGGGTCTCCATCAACTCTTTGACCCGCCAACTCCAGTATTGGTGGCAATTGTTGATGTTGTTGACCCGGAGTAAAGGCAGGTGGCATGACAGTTGATGGTGATGCTCCCACGTTGGTAGACGGGGCTGTGTAAACTGCCACCCTCCTAACCGGTCTTGGGCTGGACTCTTGCTCCTCTTCATCCTCTTCTTCTGCCTCATATCCGAACCGGCCCTCGAACAGGGGCAAGATCGATTCTGAATCTGCATGGTCCACCACGTCACCCGGGATTTGAGCCGGGTTTCCCGATCGTTCCTCGTGCACGTCCAGGGGCGGCTCAACTTCAGCCGTACCAACTGATTCTTCTCCATCAGATTGAACAATTGTGGCAGCTCCTGACACAGATTCATAGTCTCCATCACTAGCAGATCTAGTTGCAACCATACCAACAAAAACATGAAACTGGCCAATTGGAATAACATCACCTGATTCAAGTAGATCTGATTCCGGCCCCCAGCCAGAATCATCGACGATGGGCTCTCCTTGCGAGTTGACGGTGATCTCGCCAAAAACAAAATTCTCCAATCCTTGCGCTGCTTCTCCCAAGATGGTGACACCTTTGGACGCGATTCCCACAGACGGCGCCAACTGTCGTGGGGTAGATAACACGGCAGATGCTACTTTGGGGTAGCTTGAGTTGATGGGCAAGGCGACTCTAGTGTCTGGGAGTTTGTTTAGCATTGCAGGGACAAAGGGTTTACCCAGGTTCGGCCTCTCCATTGGAGATAAAGACCTACTTCCTGCTATCTTGTTATTGATCTCGATCTCGATAACCCGGCTACGACAACAGAGCCGGATCTCGATCTAGGTTACAAGGTTCGCTTGGTAGCGTATGTTTCTCTCTAGGATTCTCTCGCCTAAGCTTGGATTGTAAAGGTCTCTCAGGTAAAACTTACTTCTCTAACTATGACCCAGGAGCCCGCTTATATAGACGGCCGGGTCTCCTGGTTCTTTACATGGTAAGCCCGGGTTCTGCCCAGACTCGGAGTCCTACTCTAGCTCTTCTGGCCTTCGTGTCCTCCAAGTCCTGAACCGCCTCTGGTCTTCTGGAATCTTTCCTTCCTGAGCCAGGTTACCGCCAAATCTCTGGCCCAGCAACATAACCCGGCCCATGCTGATGGTGAGCTGGCCTGGCCGGGCCTCCTGCCTGGCGGGTCATGCTTCCCTCTTCATAAGCCTACCGGGTTATTATCCCTCCATCAGCTGTAGTACCTCGGTCACACTTCTCTTGTATAACTCCTGGTTGATGATGGTGTATGCCTTGGATCTTCTTTGTACTTGCCTGGCCTCAACTTCATTACTTGGCAAACTCCCGTCCATCATATATGCCAGTATCGGCTGTGCCCACCCCGGCACAGGACGCACAGGAAAGACCGGATCATCCACCTCCATGAGATCAACCGACATTACTTTCTCCGACATTGAGTAACCAGTCCCCGAGTTCTGCCAAGCAGTCCCCGGGTTTTCCCAAATACACCCGACATCGACGTCCATGGGAACAGCTTCACACTCCGGTTTCTTCGGGATAAAGATTGACTCGGACTCAGGTGATGGTTTGATTGAAGGCTTCCTCAAATGCTCCAAGGATATGCCGGGTGGGACTGGATCCCGAGATGAGCCTAGCTTGGACAGTACATCAGCTGCTTCATTTTCTGCCCGAGGTATATGCGTAAGCTAGCAACCTTTAAAGAACCTCGAGATCTTCTAGACATGAAACCGATATAACGCCATGTTGGCGTCTAAAGCATCCCAATTTCCCGAGACTTGCTGCACCACCAGATCCGAGTCTCCGAAGCATTCTATGCGACGAATACCAATTTCCTTGGCCACATTGAGTCCATGAACAAGTGCCTCATACTCGGCCACATTGTTAGATGCCGCGAAATGAATCTGCAACACATATCTCAGTTGATCTTGCTTAGGCGAGGTAAGGACAACCCCGGCACCTAAACCAATTTTCGTCCTGGAACCATCAAAGTGCATTCTCCAATAATTGGAGTCAGGCAATGGTGGCTCATATTGCATTTCGGCCCAATCCACCAAAAAAATCCGGCAGTGCCTGCGACTTAATGGCATCTCTCCTTTCATAGTGAGGAGTGTAAGGGGACACCTCGATGACCCACTTGGCTACTCGGCCAGTTGCATCTTTACACCCCATGATCTCCGAGACAGGGGCCTCACACACCACGGTGATTGAATGCTCTTGGAAGTAATGTTTCAACTTCTTAGCAGCCAGATAGACACCATATGTCATCTTCTGGTAATGAGGTTAGTTCTGTTTGGATAACGAGATCACCTCGCTCAGGTAATATACCGGCCTTTGCACAATTTTACTATCTTCTTCTCGCTCCACTACTAACACGACACTCACAATCCGGTTTGTGGCTGCAATGTAGAGCAACATCGGCTCTTTGGGTAATGGTGAGGCCAGTATCGGCGCAGTTGCCAGCATCTTTTTTGGCTCGGTGAACGCCGCATCCGCTTGCGGGGTCCACACGAAGTGGGTGGTTTTCTTCATGAGCTGATACAAGGGCAACGCCTTTTCTCCCAACCTGTTAACAAACCGACTTAAAGATGCCAAACACCCAGTGAATTTCTGCACGTCCTTAAGACATGTCGGTAACCTCATGCTTTCAATAGCACGGATTTTTGTCGGGTTTACCTCGATACCCCGGCTCGACACGAGGAAACCGAGTAACTTGCCAGCCGGCACACCAAATGTACATTTATCCGGGTTAAGTTTTATCCAGAACTTTCTTAGATTCACAAATGTTTCTCTGAGATCATCAATCAGAGTGGATTTCTCCTTAGATTTAATGACAATGTCATCGACATACATCTGCATATTTTTGCCTATTTGATCATGCAAGTATTTTTGCATACATCTTTGGTAGGTAGCACCAGCATTTCTCAAACCAAACGTCATGACACGATAGCAATAAGCCCCGTACAGGGTAATAAAAACAGTTTTCATTTGATCAGCAGGGTTTAGTAGTATCTGGTGAAAACCAGAATACGCATCTACAAAAGATAACAGCTCACACCCGGCTGTGGAATCGATCACTTGATCATTCTGAGGCAGCGGGAATGTATCCTTAGGACATGTCTTGTTCAGGTTCGTGAAATCAATACACATGCGCCACACAATGGCCACATTCGGATCATCTTTTTTCTTCTCTACCACGACACTTATTTTGGAACGGCACCTTGTCGAGCTTTTTGTACTATTGTAAACTATGGGATTTGTGGCACCCGAGCTCGGGTGCAAAAAAAAAAAACGAGTTTTCAATTTTTTTTCTGCTGGATACATACGCATTTCCTAAGTATATGCAAATTTTTTATGCAAAAAAAATATTCCGAGTACAGAAAAATAACAAATGGTGGACACAAAAAGGAATATATTAGGTTCTCCCCAAATTATGTATTTTTAGTAGCCCAAAATATAAAAAACAATTGCTAAAATTTCCGCCATATGTACATAATGTGTATATGTGTTTATATACCAATTTTCTGATTTTTTTAAATGTAACAATATGGTTTTCAGAATTTTCAAAATAAGAGTGCCTATCCCTACGTCATACGAGCGTACTTACGTACCATACTGTACATACAAAACGATTTTCCAGAATCAAACGGCGCCGGACCTCGACGTCGGACCCAACTACCCATTGCTGTTTACCGGTTTCTTCATTTCGGCACCGCCCCTGGTTTGTCTACCAGTATGAAAAGGATCCTGAATATTTCTATGTCTACTACTCAACTACAGTCGCTCGATCGACACAGGAATGACCAATCTGTTGAAGAATTGTCATAGGATGGTGGGGGTGTACCGTGCACGTGTCGATATCCCAACATCAGTAGCAACCAAAAAAAGGGGATATGACAACTGTTGACCATGGCCCATCTGTCAGCGACGCGGAACGCGTACCCATCGCCATTACCGGCGGTACAACGGAAAACAACCAGTGGTGGCAGCTAGCAAGCAGCACTCCGATTCAAGCGGCAAAGGGAAGCAGCCGTCGCGCTCCAATAGGATCCTCCCGTCTTAAAAAACAAACATTTCTCATTTTTATCAACACTAACATATGTATTTCTCCTTGAAAATAAAGATAGTGTGTGTGAGTTATCTGTCTTACTATTGAAGTCATGTTTTTATCGACGGAAGGTAAGTAGCTGAGCAGTAACATTTTTTTATCTAACCAGCCATATATCCAGTTATTTATGACGTGAGTAAAACAGCATAAAAGCTAACCAAGACTTGCAACAATGCCGGGCACATACATGTGACTTGGTAGTTCTAACAAATTCAAGGCATTGTTTGCCATTATATACCCATCTTGATACGTGCACCATGCCGTCTAATACACCTATTCTATAAGTGTGGTTCGGATCGAGGTAGTAGCAAATGGACATGGATTGTTGTAAGTTACTTTGCTTTGTTTTCTACGAGAAAGAGAGCGGATGTTGAAGCGTGCAGTTGTTGTGTCATCTGATAGGAAACCTTTCCGGAAATAGGATGCACCGGGAATAGGAAACGAACAAGGTCAACCGTGCCCGGATTGTTCGGCGACATTGCGCTAACCAGAAAACGACTTTCTACCTCGTACCTGTAGAGTCCCTCTGCTTCAGTCGAACATCATTTAGGGACCACACTTAGTAGAGTACAGTACTACGTAGTAGAGTACTCTTCACCGGGCTTCCTTGAGGTGCATGTTGAGCTTCGCTTGTCCACGGTGTTGCTGTTTTGCACGACTGCCTGAAATGGCAGCAGCGTAATCTGAGAATTGGTCCTGCTTCGCCTTAGGTGTGCGTTTTTAAATTTTTGCTTTCTTTCGGAGCGAACCTTTCTGTTATTTCCGGTTATAACTTTTGGACTGGTACGGTTGTGTGCATCTCAGTTATGTAGAGACGGGGTGTAATATTTAAACCTTTTAAATAATAAAGCGCCTTCTATTTAAAAAATGAAGTGGCATCAACGGCTAAACAATGTGGCCTTGTGTACTTTTTGCACTCAAAGTGTTGTCTGGTACTTCTGAAGTTCGGCCTATGACCCTTTGAGAAGCATGCCACACTGCACACAACAACTCCCGGACCGCCTTGTTGGCTCGTTGGCCAGCTCGTCAAAAGGAGTAGCTCCATGGATTTAACCAATTTTGAACAGTGACCACGATAATTTTGTGGCTAAGGCTATGTGTCGTAAGATGGCACCCAACCTCGATATAATTGAGCGAACACACGAAGATGTGCCGCACACTAGCCCACGAAGAAAAAATTAATATGAATTAAAGAAAGTATTTAAACTGGTCTATGAAGCAAACAGTGCCATCTTCGTGTACGGTGTACCGGGGCCCTCAATCGTGTGTGGTACGAGAAGATTTTCCAGAAGCAAACGGCGGTCAGCCCCCTGGCCAGCGTGACGTACCCCCATTGTTGGCTACCGGTTTCTTCGTTTGGAACCGCCCACCTAGTTGTCTACCGGTATCAGATACAGTACATCTTGAATATTTCCAATGTAGTGGCCCAGGAGACCATCCCGGTAAAAGTATGTGTACGATAGGCTCCTAACATCCCTCCCTCACCAAAACATCTACAGTTTTCAGCCACGGATTGATTTCGTGGTGGAAAGTCACTTATCCGTTATAAATCCTTGTCTATGACATAGATGTTTTTATTTCTCTTACTATTGAAGTCATGATATTGTAAACCGACGGTAAGTAGCTGACCAGGGGAAATTATTTTATTATCTCACCAACCATATATCTATTTATTTATGACGTGAGTAAATCAGCATAAAAGCAAACCAAAGACTGGGAGCAATGCACGGCACATACATGTGATTAGTTCTAACAAATTTATGGCATTGTTTGCCATTATATATACCCATCGATGAACCATGCCGTCTAATACTCCTATTCTATAAGTGTTGTTTTGATCAAGCTTGTAGCAAATGTAGACATACAGTTCTAACCTTGCATTACTTCATTTTGTTTACTACGAAAAAGAGCGGATGAATCGTGCGGTTGTTATGCCATTTGATAGCAATCCGTTCCGGAAATAGGATGCACCGGGAATATGAAACAAACAAACTCGTCCCTGCATGGATTGCTCGGCGACATCGCGCTGACCGGGAAATGTTCTTTAACCTTGTAGCTATGCGAATACAAGCGAGCAAGTTACTCTAAAAAAACTGCATCCGTGATCAACCCTAAAAAACAGTATCAGTTCCAAAGTCCTCTGACGGTTCAACATTTTGTCGAGAGTTTCATCGCGGATCTGAGACAGAGTGGGAGGGAAGAGAAGAAGAAGTTGGCAGCGACAGGATCAACAAGCATCCCTGCCAGGATTCCTACACCACTGGGGATGGTGAAAATTAATGTTGATGCTGCCGTTGGGAAGAACAATGGTCGCGGATCAGCGGCAACCATTGCGCGAGATGAAAGTGGTGAGTTTATGGGTGCCTCGGCTCTAGTGCTTCCGGGATATTCTGATGCTGAAACCCTGGAGGTTCTTGCGTGACGCGAGGCGTGTGCGCTGGCACGAGATATCAATGCTCGCAAGATCAAAGTAGCGAGTGACTGCCGGAACGCGATCGATAGCTTGGAGCAGGGCACAATAGGGCCTATGCACATATCGTTTGCGAGATATTGGAGACGAAGAGGAGCTTCGAAAAGCTAGAGTTCTATCATGAGAATAGGAAATCGAATAAGGAGGCACACTGTCTAGCTAGGCGTGCTCTCTATGAGGTTCCCGGGCGCCATGTTTGGATCGGGCAACCTCCAGGAGGCGTGTGTAAGAAACTTTCTATTGTGATCGGTTAATAAAAGGGCGGTTATACTCAAAAAAATAAAAATAAAACTGTATCCGTGATCAACCCTAAAAAACAGTATCAGTGATCACCCTAAAAAAACAGTGCCAGTTATCGAGATCACACGCACAGACGTACACTGGGACACTGGCACCGATCGATGTGCAACGGGATCGGAGCCCAGGCGATGGATCCCAGGACGGCCAGGCGGGGAGCAGCCGAGCAGGAGACCCGGCGGTTTCCTCTAGCCGGGGACCGATCGAGAGTCCTAGAAAAATACACACCCGTGTGCCGTGTGCGTGCGTGTTCCGGCATGCATACGCCTTGGATCCGCCGATGCAGATTACTGATTTCGCGGTGGTCGCCGCACGGAAAGATAGATTGACCGGATTAGTCAACTAATCCATGTGTTCAACTTATAGGCGCATCGTGTGGATCTTCGTTAGGATGCCGATCGATGGATCGATTGACCTGCCATTACGTTGTTGGTTGTTTTCTTGTTTCAAGCAAGCAAGCATGGTGCGACGGATCTTCCATGGACGTGATGCGAGAATTGATGGATCTGTCTAACTAATAGTACGGCTTTGTCTTAAAGCTTAGATATCGTTACACGCCACTTCTTCTTACTCTTAACTGGAGTACTACCGATGGTGAGTCGTGAAGTACAATCATTTCATTTCCCTAGGGATCGTCGATAGGCTCGATCGGCTTTCAGCACCACGCGTAGTCGCCGGCCCGGTCGTGGTCAGGTCCGGTTCATAGCTTCTGCTTTCATCTCCCGGAAGTCTGTTTTTCGGCAAAGTGCAAAAGCGTTATTCTCCGTCTAACCCACACCGCGCCGGCCACCTCCCGGCACGACGTCTACTAGTAGTACTAGCCACTTTGCCTCCCGGGTGCATATGCACCTGCTATGTTTTTGAAAATTTAAAAAATATAAAAATAGTTTGAATAAATCTGAACAAATTGGGCATAAACATATACATGTTTTTAACATTCATGTAAAATTGCGGAAGGAAATGGTACTTTCTTTGGTCTGTGCAAAAAAGACAGTCTTTTTTGTACAAACCACATAAAATGTTATTTGCTTCCAAAATTTTGCACGAATGTTTAAAACATGTATATGTGTGTGCCCAATTTTTTTCCAGATTTTTTCGAATAATTTTCATATTTTTTTAATTCCGAAACATATAAGAGGAGCATATTCACCCGGGAACCAAACCGCCTCTCCCGAAAGGAAGGGGTAACGTACTCAGGTAGCCTGCGTACTAATCTCACTTATTTTTTATATACCCATCGATGAACCATGCCGTCTAATACTCCTACGATATAAGTGTTATTTGGATCGAGCTAGTAGGAGATGTAGACTGACAGTTCTAAGCCTGCACAACTTTGTTTTGTTTTTTACGAAAAAGAGCGGAGATGAAGCGTGCGGTTGCTGTGTCATGTGATAGAAATCCATTCCGGAAATAGGATGCATCGGGAGTATGAAACAAACAAAATCGTCCCTCCATGGATTGCTAGGCGACATTGCACGTTGTAGCTGTGAGAATCCCAATGTTTCACCCGAAGATCACGTATCGACTCGCCATTCTAATACTACACAGTACAGTACTCTCCATCACGTACGCTTCCTTCACCGCCTCCCAAGTTGATTTTATGACGGACACATATGCATACATATATGATTCCACAGTGACAGAGCACAGTACATGTTTCTAGCAAGAAAATATTATATATATTTTATGTGTATGATTCTGTGAAGACAAAAAAGTATGAATCTGTACGAAAATATTCTACAAGAAATAATGAACTATGTATTTGAAATGATCTTGACATTTTTTATATTAAAGTGTGAAAAAAATGATTCATGTTTCTTGCAAGAAAAATATGTTATATATTTTCTCCGTATGATTTTGTTGGAGACAAAAAAAAGTATGAACTTGTACGAAAATATATATTCTATGCGGATCTGATGAACTAGACCCGTGCACAGTACGTGCCCGAGCGAGCTAGGAGTAGGACTAGGAGTGAAGAAAATAGGTCGTCGTGGCCAGTGGCCACAGCATCTAGACCCGGCCCCCAGGACTGTGGCAGTAGCACCACGGCAGGGTACCTCTTCGATCTGTATGTACCGCTGAATATGGCTGCCCCTACGTCTCGCCTGCGTACGTACCAAGTTGGCAAATACACGCGAGACGATTTTCCAGAAGCAAACCCGCGCCGGACCCATTGTTCTCTACCGGTTTCTTCGTTTCTCTACCGGTACGAAATGATCCTGAATATCTCTATGTCTACTCAGCTATACAGTCGCTTGATCGACATCGAGATAGCCAATCTGTTGAAGAATTGTCATAGGCTCATGGGAGCGTGTACGCGTCAAATATCCCAACAACCGCAGCAACCAAAGAACACGACATGACAATGGCTGAACATGGCCCTGTGGCGCATAGCTATTGGGAGCACCAACGGTACAGTATCTATTTATTTATTTATGACGTGAGTAGATCAGTATAAAAGATAACCAAGACTGGCTACAATGCCTGGGCATATACATGTGATTCGGTAGCTCTAACAAACTTAAGGCATTGTTTGCCATTATATACCCATCGATGAACCATGCCGTCTAATACACTCCTATTCTATAAGTGTTGTTTGGATCGAGCTAGTAGAAAATGTAGACAAACAGTTCTAAGCTTGCACTACTTCGTTTTGTTTTCTACGAAAAAGAGAGCAGATGAAGCGTGCCGTTGTTGTGTCATCCGAGAGCAATCCCTTCCAGAAATAGGATGCACCGGGAATAGGAAACAAACAAAGTTGTCCCTATACGGATTGCTCGGCGACATTGCGCTGACCAGAAAATTACTATGTACCTTGTAGATGTGAGAATCCCTACGTTTAACTCCAAGTTCATGTAGAGACTCTCTAGTACACACTAGAGAACTCTCAATCAGGCTTCCTTCACCGTCTACCAAGCTCCACTACGGGAGACGCACAAGACGCCGACGGCTCGGCGTATGCACGTATGCCGTCGGCGTATGGATACGCCGACGGCCGCCGTTGACGTCTGGCCGTCGGCGTACACGACTGTCGGCATACCCAATCCGCCGTCGGCGTCTGCGACCCCGTCGGCGTACGCTGTGGTGGGCCTCACAAGACGGCATCCGACCGTTCCGTCAGCCCTCATACGCCGACGGTAATACCGTCGGCCTTTGAATGCAATTTTTTTTGAATGTTTTTGAATTTTTTTGAATTTTTTTTAATTTTTTTCTATTTTAAAATTTCTAACTCAGGTATATACTAAATCTCTAATTACACAGTTAATCATAGGTCAAAGTAATTACGCTGGTCAAAGTTCCCGTTCGGTCACCCATCCTCAATTTGCTCCAGCGCAAGCACGCTTAACGTTTGAGTTCCTTCATTATTAGCTTCTAAATGAGAAATGAGAACTTACTGATACTTGTATCACATCAATCATATTAACCCCTGAGTTATGATGTTACACTTTTTCATTGTTTAAATTTAAAAAATGCATTTGAATAAGTAACAATGATTATGTAATAGTATATTTTGAATAAATGACAATAAAATTAATTTTACTTTTATTTCATTTTTACATTTAATATGGAATAATTCATATCTTTAATTCCGTTAATCGAAATTTGAAAAATAAAATGTCTATGTCAATTAGAAAAATGAGAGGAATTCAAATATGACATCCATATATCATCCTTTGCATTGTATAAATATTGATGGTTTTAGAAAATTGAACTCTTTCGATGAATAGTCATGTTGCCCATTTTGACTCTTTTTTGAAAAAAATCAAATAAAGTGAAAAAAGGCTCAAAAAAAGGTATCCTTTGGCATTGAGTTATTTTATGTGTACTAGTTTCTATTAAAAATGATAAATTTCTTTTTTTTTACAAATTTTTCAAAAAAATGCTTCACAAAAAAGGTCTATCATCTATGGACATGTATAGGTTTCGCGCCAAATGACCAAGTTATGGCCATCACTGTGGCATAGTTTGTGATAATGTGTCCATATTTGAAACATAGTTGTGCATTGGTATGGCAAACATTGTTGCCAAAACCAAATTCCAAATTATTTTTATAAATATCATTTTCCATTTTTAAGTGCCAAAAATGACTTTTGTTATGGAGGAAATACCAAAAATATGTTGCAAAAGGCACCCATCTTATTGTCACAAAGGGTACTACATATCATTTTTAGATACAAAAGTAGTGACTTTATGACAGAAATATCGATAGTTTTGAAAAATGTGACCCCTTTCAATGAATA
Source organism: Poa pratensis (assembly GCA_947311845.1). Classification (NCBI taxonomy): domain Eukaryota; kingdom Viridiplantae; phylum Streptophyta; class Magnoliopsida; order Poales; family Poaceae; genus Poa; species Poa pratensis. Next base: position 38,261,170 of record CAMZMU010000068.1, read on the forward strand.
GCCACGACGGTAATGACCGTTTTTTCACAAAAATAAAAGAATTTGAGAAAATACTCAAAAAATGAATTCCTTTGACATTGAGTCTTTTTATGTGTACTAGTTGCTAGAAAAAAATTATAAATTTGAGTTTTGACAAATATTTCAAAAAAATTCTTCACAAAAAGGTCTATCATCTATAGACATGTATAGCTTTCGCGTCAAATGACCAAATTATGGCCATCCTCATGCCATAGTTTGTGATAATGTGTCCATATTTGACACATAGGGGTGTCTTGGTATGGAAAACATTGTTGCCAAAAATAATTTCCAAAATATTTTCGTAAATATCATTTTCTATTTTTTAAGTGTCAAAATTGACTTTTTAATGAAGCAAGTACCAAACATATGTTACAAAATGTCATGTGCATGGTGAAAAAGATTTTATGGATGTCATATTTGGATTCCTCTCATTTTTCTAATCGATTTAGACATTTAATTTGTTAAATTTTGATTTACGGATTTAAATATATGAATTATTTCATATTCAATTGAAAATAGAAAAAGTATACGCCGACGGCGGCCGTCGGCGTATAGAATTATTTCATATTCAATTGAAAATAGAAAAAGTATACGCCGACGGCTGCCGTCGGCGTATAGAATTATTTCATATTCAATAGAAAAAAGTATAAATACCCACGAACGCCGACGGCCTTGCCGTCGGCATCTGAACAGCGTCACGGCGGGCGTTTGTACGCCGACGGCCTTCCGTACGCCGACGGCCCGGTCTGGCCACGCCGACGGTTATTTATACGCCGACGGCCGAGGTCGCGGCTGCCCTATCTCGACTTGTACGCCGACGGCCCCGACATTTGGCCGTCGGCGTATAAATCGGCCGTCGGCGTCTTGACGCATTCCCGTAGTGCTCATGCGTCCGCACTTGACTCAGCATCTGAGACCCGACCGACCCGAGCTGCTTCGTCTCGTGCCCCGTGAGTGAACTCTGCGTCGCCTGATATATTGGTGACGACGGGTTCCAACACAAGCCTCTGCTCCGCGAGTGTATCCTTGGACGCCACCTCGAGAAGCTCCATGGATTTGGCCAAATCTAACTGGCGACTCCGTCACGTTGTAGCGGACGACATTCAATTGCAGAGGACGGCGCGACTGCGACTGGCAAGTATTCGATGGCTAAGGCTAAGAGGCACGCAAGTACGCAACCGACATACTCCCTCCGTTCCTAAATATAAGATGTTTTAACATTTGTGCACATTCGCATATATACAAACGTATCTAGACATGTTTTAGTGTGTATGTTGACTCATTTTAGTTCACACCTAAAACATTTTATATTTACAAACGGAGTGAGTATCAGGTACAAGATCCAGGTAACACACGAAGATGGCCCGCACACGAGCCCACGAAGCAACCGAGCGACCCCGTGGCGAGGGATCACACGAGCTACACGGAGGAGCTCCCGTGAGCGAGGCTGCTATTTGACTGGTCGTTTTTTTGTTTGCGAATTAGGAGCTTCATTCATCAACCAGTGGGATTACAATCCTTTAACATGATATGATCTAAGAAGGGGGTTTATAGTTCACCCATAAGCACCTTCTTCTAGAGCTAATAGCTTTCTTTGCACAAACGTGGGCATCTTCATTGGCCTGCCGCCCCACATGACTAATCTTAAAACTAGTAATGAACCCACTAAGCTACTTACCTTTCTGGTAGAAAATGGCTATTTCCAATCTGCCGCCACCAGGATCTTCCAAGAGGTTTTGTACCTCCTTTGCATCAGTCTCAATTTCCACATATTGCAAATGACGATCAACAGCGTATTGCACTCAATCTCTTACCGCTCGAGCCTCCATGATCAACGATCTAGCCGCATCTGTATACCACAAAGCTTGAGCATATGGTAATCTGACTGGTCATTGTGCCCGGGCCCTCAATCATGTCTGGTACGAAACGATTTTGTACAAGCAAACGCCGCCCACTCCCCCCGCGCCCCGCCCCCGGAACCAGATCCTCTAACGTCAAGGAGTGAAGTCAGGTAAGCTACATATCCAATTATTTATGACGTGAGTAAATCAGCATAAAAGCTAACCAAGACTGGCAACAATGCCGGGCACATACATGTGACTCGGTAGTTCTAACAAATTTAAGGCATTGTTTGCCATTATATACCCATCTTGATTCGAGAACCATGTCGTCTAATACACCTATTCTATAAGATGGTTTGGATCGAGATAGTAGCAAATCGACATAGGTAGTTGTAAGCTACTTTGTTTTGTTTTCTACGAGAAAGAGAGCGGATGTTGAAGCGTGTAGTTGTGTCATCTGATAGGAACCCTTCCGGAAATAGGATGCGCCGGGAATATGAAACGAACAAGGTCATCCCTGCCCGGATTGTTCGGCGACATTGCGCTAACCAGAAAACGACTGTCTACCTCGTACCTGTAGAATCCCTCTGCTTCACTCGAACATCATTTAGGGACTCTCCATTTTACAGTACTACGCAGTAGAGTACTCTCCATCGGGCTTCGTTGAGGTGGACGTTGGGCTTCGCTTGTCCATGGTGTTGTTGTTTTGCACGACTGCCTGAAATGGCAGCAGCATAATCTGAGAATTGGTCCTGCTTCGCCTTAGGTGCACGATTTTAAATTTTTTCTTTCTTTCGGAGTGAACCTTTCTGTTATTTCCGGTTATAACTTTTGGACTGGTATGGTTGTGTGCATCTCAGTTATGTAGAGACCGGGTGTAATATTTAAACTTTTTAAGTAATAAAGCGTCTTTTATCGAAAAAAAATGAAGTGGGCTAAACATTGTGGCCTTGTATAGGTTTTGCACTAAAAGTGTTGTCCGGTACTTCTGAAGTTCGGCCTATTACCCTTTGAGAAGCATGCCACACTGCACACAGCAACTCCCAGACCACCTTGTTGCTCCCAGACCGCCTTGTTGGCTCGTTGGCTAGTTCGTGAAAAGCAGTAGCTCCATGGATTTAACCAATTTTGAACAGTGACCCCATCACGACGTAGCGTATGGCATTCAATTGCCAAGGACGACGCGACTGCGACGGACGAGAATTTGGTGGCTAAGGCTATGTGTCGTAAGATGGCACGCAACCTCGATAAAATCGAGCGAACACACGAAGATGTGTCGCACACTAGCCCACGAAGCAAAAATTAATATGAATTAAAGAAAGTATTTAAACTGGTCTAGAAGCAAACGGCACCATCTTCGAGTACCCGGGCCCTCAATCGTGTGTGTGGTACGATAAGGTGTCAAGTGGGATCCCACCAATATCCCACTTGTAGTTTACTTTGCTATTTATAGTGCAAAATTTTGGATCAAATTTTATAGTAGAAATGATAAAATGAACTACAAGCGGGATATTGGTGGGATCCCACTTGCATCCCGTACGATTCACGAGACAATTTTCCAGAAGCAAACGGCGCTCGGGTCCTCGGCCAGCGTGACGTACCCCATCGTACGTTGTCTATCGGTTTCTTTGTTTGGCACCAAGCCCCTGGTTTGTCTACCGGCTTGAGATACAGTACATCTTGAATATTTCTACGGCTACTCAGCTATAATCAGTCCATCGACACAAAACTAAAAAACCGGTTGAAGGATTGTCATAGGCTCGCGGGCTTGTGTCGTGTGTACGCGTCAATATCCAGTAGCAGCAGCAACCAAAAAACAGGATATGACACCGCCTGTCGTCCACGGCGTAAATTAGGCCATATTATTTTTGAAAAACTTTGAAAATGCGTATTATTTATTGAATTTAATTAAACAAATGTATTATTTAAAAAATTAGCCGATGAGACATGCTGTCTAATACTCTTACTCTATAATTGTGGTTTGGATCGAGCTAGTAGCAAATGTAGATATACAGACTCTAAGCTTTTTTTTTTTTGCGAAATATACAGACTCTAAGCTTGCACAACTTCGTTTTGTTTTCTACGAAAAAGAGCGGATGGAGTGTGTGCGGTTGCTGTGTCATGTGATAGCAATCCCTTCCGATCCGGAAATAGGATGCACCGGGAATATGAAACAAACAAAGTCGTCCTTGCATTGATTGCCTGGCGACATTGTGCTGACCATAAAACGTCTTTGTACCTGGTAGCTGTGAGAATCTTTGTGTTTAACTGGAAGATCAGGTAGGGACTCTCCATTCCAGTATCGCGCAGTAGAGTACTCTCTATCAGGTTTCCTTCATCGCCACCCAAGCTGATGCATCCGGACTTCGACTTAGCATCTAAGACCCGACCGACCCGAGCTGCTTGGCGTCACGTCCCGTGAATGACTCGCCAGACATCTTGTTTGAAGAGATTTTCCAATACAAGCCTCAGCTTCGCAAGTGTATCCTCGATCGCCGCAGCGGCTAACCATTTTGGACTTGAACTTTTCCCGTTCCTAATTATAACATATTTTAGATATTTTAATGTGGACTACATATAGATTAAAATGAGTAAACATAAGCACTGAAATGCGTCTAGATACATACAAATTTAAAAAAGTTAGAACATCTTGTATCTAGAAAAGGAGGGAGTACTTGTTCGCACTCATAGTGTTATCCCGTACTTGTCCTGAAATTCGCCCGATGGCCCTTTGAGAAGCATGCCACAATCGCACATTCGACACAGCAGCTCCCGGACTGCCTCGCTGGCCAGCACGTCAAAAGGAGTAGCTCCATGGCTCGATGGCTAGAGCCATGTTTGGTTGTGCTTATTTCCGACTTTTGGCTTATAAGCCATAAAAACAACTAAATGGGTACTTTTGGCCTTTGACTTATACTATCGTGCAACAATGTCTAGTTAAAAGTCAAATCCAAAAGTACCCGTTTATTAGATACTTTTGTGACTTATAAGCCAAAACTCAAAACCAGAAATAAGCCCAACCAAAAAGGGACCGCTCTTTGGTTAGGCTTTTTTCTTTGCTTTTGACTTTGACATATAAGCCTAAAAAGCACCTATAGCCAAAAGCCAAAATCACCTATTTAGGCGCTTTTTGGACTCAAAGCTAAAAACTAAGAAAAAGTCTAACCAAACAGCCTAGGGCGTTGTACAGCCGCACACAAGTAGGCAACCTTGACATATGAGGTACAAGATCTTGCAAGAAGAGTGTGTGCCAGGCTAGAACGGGTTGTAATCAGAGTAGTTTTACAGTTCAATTTACTGGTAATATGAGCTAGTAGTATTGAGTCATATCCACCGTATATTGCTGGGGTATTTTGGTAACTACTATTTAGCAAAAACGTGCCTTGTCTATGATAATATTCGGTATCCTATCAAATGCACCTTGCAGAGCGCGCCAACAATGCTTAGTGCTCGTGTGTATGATCGTGAGCTCCCCTAGTGAAGCCAGGAAAACATATCGTTGGACGTTGGTGTCAATCCTCTAAATACATCGGTGTCATTGCATATTGCTTAGTGTATTTCTTCACCTTCAAAGAGGATTAGCAAAAATTCATTGGTGTCATTTGACACCAGTGGCTACATTCTAGCTCCGCCCCTGCTCCCCACCTCATAGCCACAACGATTGTGGCATTGCTTGTAGAGGCACCCTGTCTCAACTTTTATGTGTTGTGCATGCTCAATCCAAGTGACGAGTTTGATCCAATGTGTTCAGATTTGGATAAAAGTGAAAAACAAATGGCAGATGCCAGAGATTGCATGGATTCAAGGGAACCCAAGCCAGACAGGTTTCCCATGATGAATGCGTGAAGATCACACAATGATACATAAACAAGCACCCACATGGTTTGGACAAGTTATACAAGTTGGTGATTGCAAGCTAAACTCGATCAGATTTTTTTTCCTGGGGACCAACTGGGCATGAGTGGCATGGATATGAATGCAACACTGAAGCAATAGACCTACACAAGAGGCATGTTCATGCACAAATCCCGATGCTTCCGAGTCCTAGGACATTAGTGGATTTTATCGACGTTACCAAAGAAGTTAAAACTAAATGCAAAACTTTTGTAGATCGTGTACATAGTGCATGATGGTATGAATCTAGCATCGACTTAGGTACACTATGATGAAATTCACAAAGTATGAATCGGGTACACATGATATCTTCTTCGAATCATGTTCATGCTACATCTCTCTTCTGGCACTTAAATAGGAATTCACACATTAATGTTTCGTACCATGTGCTCCAACAACCATGTGATGGATGCTCTCGTGAAGTTTTTTTTTTGGAAGAATGTGATGAGGAGCACATGTGCATTGGTCTACCCTTGTAAGGATCACCTCCTTCAGTGAATTAGCTCTATAAAATGTTCATGAAGTTTAACAAATTATTTATATACGTCCAAAAAATATCCAGGAGGTTTTAAAAATATGTGTATAATTCAAATAGGATGTTCATTTCAAAACAATAAATGTTCACGCATCAAATTGTTTCAAGAGGTTCAAAAAGTTCACGTATTACACAATAAAAGTTCATATGATAATGACAATGAAATAAAATAATGAATTTGTTCACGTGTTCGAGATAAACAACATTCAAAATTATTCACTTATTACAAAATAAGAAATCAAATGATTTTAATAACAAACTAGAAAAAAAACCATAATATAAAAAAAACAAAAGAATAAGATGATAAAAGATAAAATAGAACAATAAACAGAAAAGAAGAACGAAAAAAGGTTAAAAGAAAAGAAAAAATAGGAAAAAGGAGACAGAAGGCATAAAAACGAAATAAGAAAACAGGAAGAAAAAAAAGTAAGACAGTGTTATGTGACCAAACCCTGCAGCCCTGCACACATACCACTAATGTATTATGCTGTGAGTGTATATGGCCTGTCACTCATGACTCCGTGTGACACGGAGCATAAATCCGACTGTCCAACTGTCCCCTCCTTTCGACGGACTACGGAGGGGAAAACAACTACACGCTCGAATCCTCAAAGTCCTTAACCGCAAAGCTACAGCAGCAGTGTTTATCACTGTAGAACATGTACACAGCCGAAACGAAAGGAACAAGGCACTAGTCAGTTGCTCCCGACACGACATCTACTCGGCGGCAGCTGCCATGCCATGTCGACGTCGCACCGGCGCGCGGTAGCGTCCTCGAGCGTGGCCTGCGCCGCGCCCGCTCGATCGGCGACCCCTCAACAGTGCAGGTACGGCCAGTGCGCTTGACGGCTTCGTCGTCAAGGTTTAAGCTTTTAATGGCGCTGCACGATCAGGAAAAAAGGGCGTGTAATCGAGATCGCACTGACACTAATGTGCTACGGGATCGGAGCCACGGCGATGATCCCAGGCGAGCAGCCGAGCAGGAGACGCGGCGGTTTCCACTCGCCAGCCGGGGATTGATCGAGCCCTAGAAAAAATACTCTACACTCGCTAGAAGGAAATATATATGCGTGCGTGCTGCGGCGACAACGGCCGGCGTCCGTCACCTCACCCCGCGCCGCGCGCCTTGGTTTCGCGGTGGTCGCCGCACGGAAAGATAGACCGTCCGCTAGCGAGGCGCATCCGGACATCGGGTGGATCTTCTTCGTCAGCCTTCCGATGGATCGATTGACCGGCCATTACGTTGTTGGTTGTTTTCTTGTTTCAAGCGAGCAAACACAGTGCGATGGATCTTCCATGGACATGACGCGTGAATTCATGGGCCTGTTAGCAAATCATCTCCACCCGTACGAGTGCCACTTTTTTAAAGTTTGCACGCCTGCTTAGAAATTGTTATACGCCACTACTTGTTCTTGATTACACTATCGATGGAGTGATGGAGACTGGTACAGTACCTCCCGCCATAGCTCGATCGACACGCCGCCGCCGGCCATAGCATCTTCTGCTTTCCCCTCCCGGTAGTCTCTCTCTCGCCAAAGTGCAAAAGCGATGTGCTCCGGCATGATTTTGAGCACGCTGAAAAAGCATGCACGACGAGGTGAGTTATATTCCGTGAAAGCATCTGTAAATTCGACCGTGACAACGCCACCCCTCCATTTGTCCCCCGGCCGTAGCTCCTTTCCGTGGACACAAAGACAACTACACGCTCGTGGATTCCTCGAGTTCTTAACCGCGAAGCTAGCATCGACACCACCGGTCGATCACTGTACGCAGCAGCCGCGGCCGGTAGCCACTGAGTTGCTCCCGAGTCCCAACATGACGTCTACCATTAGAGCATCTCTAGCAGAGCCCGCATAACGTGGAACCGCAAAACTGTTTTGAGGGTCGCGTTTTTCGTGTTCTTGCGCAAGAAAGCGTGCCGCGAAGAACAGACCCCGCAAACGAAACTGCAAAGTCGCGAATTTCAGCATTTCAGATTTCGCGGGAACAAAAGTCAGTTCATCATTTTGGATGTTCTTCGCTACAGATGGATGTTCTTCGTTGATTTTACACAAAATACAAACCCTAGACTAAGCCTAGAACTACAGATCGCCGCCTAAACCCTAGAACGCAAAATTTGGCTCCGGGGAGCCACGGGTGCGGCGGCGACGCAGCGGCGGAGGAGCTTCACTCCTCGTCGGAGACGAGGTCGATGACGGGCGGGAGGCAGCTGATGACCAGGCTCTGCTGCAGAAGGACCTCGTCGAGCTCCTCGTCGCGCTTGACCTGGGCGGCGTGCTCCGCCGCCTCGTGCCTGGACCGCAGCAACGTCACCGCCAGCGTGCGCTCGAGCTGCTCATCGGGGATGAAATCCTCCGGCCCGAGCGTGATGCCGAAGTGGCGCCCGCGGACGAGCTGCCCTCGCCGTGGAGGCGCTGCTGCTCGCGGCGGCGACGGGCCATCTCCCGCTCCCGCCGGAGCCGGTCAAACTCCGGCACCTCGCGGCTTATACCGGCGGGCGGACCGCTTCCGTGCGCCGTCGCTGCGGACGACCAACGCCCGGTTCGCGTCGGAGTAGTCTCCGCCGAACTTGTCGTCGCCGGGGAGCGGCTCTGGTTCCCTATTCGGTGCCATGGGGGCTCGGCGTCGCCGGATCTGTAGAAGGGGAGGCGGGATTGCTCGTCAGAGACGGCAGAGTGTGAGAGGGATTGCTCGCCGGAGATGGCGGAGTGTGGGAGGGGAAAATAGGGTTTTGACCTGCATCCGCGGTCGCAATCCGGCTAAATAGGGGCTCGCGGAGGAGATTCACGGGCCCCCTCAAAACGTTTGCGGGCTGGGCTAAATTTGCAGGCGCTGATCTGGCCCAAAAACGGCCCCAAACCCGTAAACTCGCCGGACTTTTGAGTGTTTGCGCGTTATGCGGGTGCTAGTAGAGATGCTCTTAGTACTAGCCAGGCTGAGGCAGGCCTAGCGCGGAGAATAGTTGGAAATCCAAACTAAACCCAGACCTAACCGTACACGTTTGCGTACACAGCCTAGAGTAAACTAATCCAACACCTATACGCTGGAACCCAAACCAAACCAGTACAAACTACATGTGTTTTCTAGCCCAGCCCAATCCAATCCATTCCCCCAATTCGGTTTCAACCTACAGTTTCAATCCAATCAGGGCGGCGGAGAGTGCTCGACGTTGGTGACGGTAGGCTGGTGGGTAGGCTGGTAGTTGAATGCAACGAAGAATGGAGGAGGGGGCGGGAGGCTTGAATCCAGCAGCTGATGCATGTAAAATGCATACATGAATTTTGCACTTTAATTGCTTATATTCCAATCATATTTGTATCATATAAGGGTTATATCAATGTTTTATCATGATTTTGGGAATACTTCACAGTTTTCCCATTTATTTGGAATTAACCCTGCACAGGCAGAAAACCCTAATTTTGTATTTTAATATTTTAGGGACCCAAACGTCAACGAAATCACCTGAAAATTTACGGGCGTCAATATTAAGAAGGAAGAAGGACTACGGAAAAAGAAAGCAAGCAAACAGAGACCCCTAGGATATAGCCACGTGGGAGAGCCACGTGGTATTTTTGATAGAGCAGGTTGCAACATCACCGAAATTATAAGAATGAGGACTTGAACTCGGGTGGGTGGGAAGGCATCAACCCCTCCCCACCACTAGGCCATGCCTTAGTCTGCATAAACAGTAAGAATAACAATCCATTGTAGAGAATATTTTGACTACTGTCTAGAGAGGTGAGGTGGAGGATTGCTACAGACGGGAGACGTCGGAACTATTGTACATGCCTTTAGATACCGAATAGAAAACCAGACCTATTCTCAGCGTCGCAGGCTGGCAGCCCCACGCGACAGCGACGGCCGGTAACAACTCGCCATGCTGAGGTCGCCGCACGCCGCGTGGTAGCGTCTCGTCGCCGCCGTGGCTTTGGACCCCGGAACAGTGCGCGCAGGCACGACGGAGCGAGCAACTGGCCACCCACCCGGGAGGCGTGGCCGCGTACGTCGCCGGCGGGAATCGATTGATTGTAGAGCCGGACATGAATGTACGAAATGGAGGGGCATAGCGATCACGTGATTTATACATTCCGGGCGTTTCAAACAGTGCGTGTACGTAGCCGGGAGCTGGCCTCAGGACAGCTACTAGTTAGCCTACTACTGCGTACTACTGTAGCGCGCGTAGTTGGTTTTTTGGACAACAGAGAGAATGCAGTGTGCATAAGAGCATCTCCACTCGTGGCGCCCAAATGGGCGTCCAAAGGCCGTCCGGACAGGCCCTTTGGGCGCCGTCCGGACTATGTTGCCCATTTGGGCGCCCTCGCTCCCCACTCGCGACGCCCAAATCTTATTCAAATATGAAATTTTAATACGAAAATGCATATCTCATTGAAATTTCATTCAAACTAACATAATTCATTCAAATTTAAATGTAGACCTAGACTAGATCTAGTAAGTAGGGTGGCACGCCGGGCACCGGCAGTTGGGGCAGGCGCCGGCCCTTGCGGCGGCGAGCACAGGACCCCGGCGGCAGCTCGAGCAGAGGCAGTAGAGGTAGCCGGTGGTGGAGGTGGTGGCGGCGGAGCTGGAGGTGGTGGCGGCGGAGGCGGTGGCGGCGGCGGTGGCGGCGGCAGAGGCTATGTCGGCCTCGATGGCGAGCTGCATGTGGCCGGGATCCCACCCCGGCGTCGGCGGCCAGTCCTCCAAGCCGTCATCATCACCGTCAACCTCCTCCGCCTCTTGTCGAGGTTGCGGTGGAGGAGGTTGCACGCGGCCTCCTTTCGATCTTGCGCGACGAGCCTGCTCCACCGCCTCGTAGCGAACCCTCTCCCGTTCCATGCCTGCTGCGAAGTCCTCGTCGGTGGTGTTGGTGAGGCCGTCGTCGTCGGTGACGCAGTCTTCGTCGAAGTCTTCGAGCCAGTCCGCAGGCGGCTTGGGGGCGAAGAAGGAGTGGAGGCGGTAGGCGTGCTCGAGCTCGACCTGCTTGTCCCAGTACGCCGAGTTCGGCTCGAACCTGGGGTCGTCGTGCAGCTCCGGCGCCATCGTCCCCATGCACGAGGCGACGTAGTCGAGCCGCGCCTGGCCGGCCAGCATGGGTGCAACGGGGACGTGCACTGCGATCGTGGCCCATCCCTCGGGGAGGACGCAGTTCGCCGGCACCGGCGTGTTAGTGCGGACGAGCTCGCGCGCCTCGGCTTCCGTGAGTTGGTTCGCCAGTGGTGGAGGAGGCGGTGGAGGAGGTGGTGGAGCGTTGACGGCCGACGAGCCTGCCTCCTGCGATGGCCAGCCGCGGCGAGCCATGGCGCTCTGCCAAACCTGGCTGTCACGGCGGCGACGACGGGCCTCCCTCTGCGCTCGTCTCTCTTCCTCCGTGGCGCGCCGGGGAGAGGCCATGGCTAGGTGTAGGATGGAGATGGCCGTGTGAGATGGTGGAGACGGCGAGGAACCCGCTCTATATAGCGGCCGGGGAGGCGAACGGATGAGGTCGCCTTAACTCCGGCCGTCCAACGGCTCGCCTGCCACACCATTAACGGCTCGCCTGCATTGACGCCGCCGTGGCGCAGACACTTCCTCGCCGCAGAGCGAAGCGACGCGTCGCTGCGCCCGGCTGGGAAACCGAGACGCCGCCCGGCATTAATGCAGCCTCTTGTCTCACTGCCAGGCGTGGCCCGCGCGTCAGGAATCGACGTGGCGTCGCGTTTCCTTCCGTCCGGGGCCGCCCCAAGCCTCCCCATGTTGATGGCGTGGGCTGGGCATACCGGACACAAAACTGGGCCGCGCCGGACCGAATTCGCGTTTGGGCGCCGCGAGTGGGGGCGATTTTGTGTCCGGCACGCCCCAAAGGTGTTTGAGCGGCCGTTTGGGCGCCGCGAGTGGAGATGCTCTAAGTAGAGTTGTTCGGGAAAAGATGTACGCTTCCTACGCAATTAACACTTTGGACCTAGGTGAGCCAAATTTGATCACATCGACACTTTTCGCATAAAATGGACCCAAAATTGAGATATTTCACGACCTAACCTTTTTCATGACGCCCGGTCCTAGTGCGCCATGCTCTATTGGACGTCACAAAGGCAACGTGGACCATGCCACGTTGGCGTAGACGGCCCCGCATGCCGTGAGTATGGCGTCGTGCTGCTGACCATGGCGATCCCGGGCCAGGGCGCCATGCCGCTTGAATTTAGGAGCCGCGCGGCCGCTACTCCCCTCCACCATTCTCTTCTTACTCCTCTAGCCTGAACTCTTCACCCCTCTCACAGCCTCTTCTTCAGTTCCCCTCAAATCCCTCTGAATCAGAGGCTTTTCTCTATGATTTCGTCTCCTCTCCATTCTCCATGGTAATCTCCTCCGTTCCCCTCGGGTTTTGTCCAGCTAAAAAGGTCATATTGGTCAAAATTTCCCTCCGATTTTGAATCGTTAAGTATTTTAATTTTTTGTCCATTTTGTGCGAAAGTTCAAACATGGTCCAGACTGGTCAATTTTGCCCCAAGGTGATGTCACTTACATTTAGAATGTCGCGACGTGCATATCATTGAAATTAGAGTGAGTTCCACTTTTTACCCTCTAGATATGCATTTGTACACTAATTACCCCGCCTAGCGAAAAATCGTCTAGAGTACCCATTTTAGAGACTCGGTACCCTCTTTTTCTGATGCATTTTTGTTGGGCAAGGTGTGAGTTGTTGATTGACGTTGAAAAATATCAGAACGATGACAACTAATGGAATAGATGGTGAAGAGAAAATTGGACATTTTCATCGTCCCCGTCCTCCGATCTTTACATATTTTGACGCACCGCACAGTTCTAAGATGCCGGTCTATTCTAACGAAGCGTGCAAAATATCAAACTAGTGTAAAACCGTGTTCAAACTTTTATATATGGTGTATTTCTAATTTTCTTCCACTAAATGGAGTAATAAGTGTCACAGATACACAACTATAGGGTAAAACGTGAAATGTCACAGATACACAACTATAGGGTAAAACGTGAAAATCACTCTGGAAATTATCTAGCTATATTCTTTTGGGGCAGCCAGCCAAGCGTGAAATTTCACACTTTTATTTGGTTTAGTAATTATCATAGAATTTGTGTTCCTTAGTAAACTCATGCAATTTCAAGCTCCCAAGTTTATAAAGAGAACAAAAATGCACATACTAGAAAGTATAACATATTGTTCATCGACTTTCCTTTGATGTTGTGTTATTTTGACATGATGATGCTCCCTTACAAACCACCGAGTTGTACATGTTTTTATAGACGGCTGGTGAGTAGCTGAGTAGTGACATTTATTTTATTATCTCACCAACCATATATCTAGCTATTCATGACGTGGGTAAATCAGCATGAAAGCTAACGAAGACGGGCAACGATGCCGGGCACATACATGTGATTTGGTAGTTCTAACAAATTTAAGGCATTGTTTGCCATTATATACCCATCGTGAACCATGCCATTTGATACTTTTATTCTATAAGTGTGGTTTGGATCGAGCTAGTAGCAAATGTAGACAGACAGTTCTAAGCTTCCATTATTTCGTTTTGTTTTCTACGAAAAAGAAAGCCGATGAAGCGCACGGTTGTTGTGTCATCTGATAGCAATCCCTTCCGGAAATAGGATGCATCGGGAATATGAAACAAACAAAGTCGGATGTTCATGGATTGCTCGGCGACATTGCGCTGACCAGAAAGTGTCTCTCTACCTTGTAGCTGTGAGAATCCATGTGCTTCACTCAAAGAGCATGTGCCTGTCAGCGACCCTTGGACCGGATGAGCACCGGTTGTGCAGCGGAAAGGAACCGGTGGTGGCAGCTAATAGGACTTGGATTCAAGCGGCAAAGAGCAGCAGCCAACAGCTGTCACTGTCCATCCACCACAGACAGCTTCCCGTCCTCCTTCCGGACGTAGCTTTGGTGACTTGCTGTTTCTAAGTAACCGAGCGACTTACCTCCTCACTTGTCTCTCCATTTTAGATATGACGGAAAAGATTCACTTGAATCTAAAACTCAAAAATAAAATAATTCAGAAGAAATTGGAAAAAATTCTAGTAAATCTCAAATGTTTTGTTTTGTATTCTCTGAAAGTTTCATCCTATTTCGATTAATGATTTGCGAATAAATAGCGTTTTATGTTTTAAACTAAAAAAGCTATGTATTCACAAACCATTGGTCCAAATCAGATAAATTCACATATAAGCATTTATGTTTTATTTTTTAGTTTTAGATTTGATTAAATCTTATCCTTCGAATCTAAAACGGAGAGACATATGAGGAGGTAAGTCACTCGGTGACTTAGAAACAACAAGCCACTGGAGCTGTGTCCCCTCCCTTGGGTACAAAATACAGCGAGCGCCCAGCAGAGATGTGCCGTGGAGCAAATGCTGACATCAATCTCATGGCCGAACCATGAACACACACAATAACAGATACGTTCCTCCGTGAACCCAACTCACCGTTCTTGGGAAAAACATCATGTATAAGACTATGGTTTGGACGCTCACAGAGGACACATGTTTCACAAGATTCTTTTTTTTCACGAAAACACAATTATTTCGATTCATTGATAGAAGAAAGTTGATTACAAGTCTAAAACTAGGCCGATACAACCGACACTCAAGAAGATAACATGAACGACAACAACGACAAACATTACAACCGACACCACCAACTATTCTCGGCCTACATGCCATCTACATAAACACATAGGGCACCACAACTTCCAAAGCCCACGAAGCGGAAGGAGAAAATCCAATTCTGCAAAGAAGGGCAGAATCAGGCCACTCCCGATTTGGAGATCAGTGGCGCTACAGACCGCTAAACTCGCCTCATATCCGCCAACCGCCACTGATGCCGTTGATGTCACGCCACCACACATCGCCGCACCCCCGTCAATCCCAACATACCATCACCGCCATCAGCCGGTATCCCTCGTGTGCTTCCGTGCGTCCTAGTTCGCATCACTGGATCCTCCGCAGTTCGCTACCCATGCCACCAAGGTACTCTTGCTGGTACATCGACGTCGTTCCTTGGATTTGCCAAGAAGAGCCAAGACGCGTGCCTAGGTCGCGCGCCAACCAAGGGTAAGACCTCCCATAACAGCGCCTCCAAGATTGAGGCACGCCGAATCCTTCCATATCCTTCAGGAACTGCGTGCATTCGGCGAGAGAAATAGTTCTTGGATCACACACAATCCATAGTAAAGGTGGGTAGTGGACACGTAGGGTAGAGCTAGTCTGATAAAAAAAATGTTGTTTGCTTGGTTACACAAGTCCATCGATGCAGACTTGCAGAGGCCGGGTAATCCATTTTTTTATATATAAAGCAAAGCTATGGCCGCTCGTATCCGCACGAATGCCTGCGCACGGTTTTCGTGAAGTGGCTCCATGATTTAGAGCGAACCAGTGCTAGCACTGCCAACTCAGTCATCAGCAGCAACAGTGTCAACGACCACTCCCACTGGCTCCCTCCGAGACCACATAGGCTGATTACTTAGCTAGGCCAGGTCCCGATCGATCACTACGCTGTGGGTTGTTAATCATTCCGTTCGCTGCGAAACTGTTTTGTTGCTTCAGGTGCGATCTCCTACGGATCCCGTCAACTTCTTATTAATCCTCTGCTAGTACTACTACGGAGTAGTTGTTTAAGTCTGCACGGTTTGCTTAGAACAAAGTCCCACGCCACTGCTTTTTAATTACCAGACGCACACCCACGAATTCCTCCGCTGTCCTGCCTGCTATCTGCACTACGTTACCGATGTGGTGGCAATGTCAAACACTGGGAGTACTACAGAAAATCACCTCTAGGGATCGCGGTGGCCTCGATTGAGCAGATCGATCGCCGAGGCAGCGACGCCAAGGCCCCTCCGTGACAACACGGCAAAACCACGTACTCGACCGGAGGACGAGCAGTAATCACGCGATCCGGTTGTCCTCTCTAGGGTCCGCTCCCGCACCGAACCGGGACATGCGATCGGATAGCCATTGACTCCCGTGCTATCCAAAGTGCAAAGCAATGCGATCGGATAGCCATTGACCTGGAGTACTTTAATACAGAAGTGCTTTGTTTTGGGCAGTGCCTATTTATATGTTGAATGAACATTTATGTTTCAATTTTACGATTCAGTATTTGCTCTATCACAATGATAGTTATGTGTAAGTTAAAATCTCATGACTCTATCCCGTCCAGGTTTTGACCATGGGAATTCGATGTTTCAATCGTTGATTTTTATCCCACAAATATTTTGATCTTTACGCACAAATAAATATGTCTCACGACACTGCGCCGCGCTGGTGTATCCTACTGGCCGAGAGTTTGACACAACGCGTTTTTTCTTAAGTTGTGGCGTCACTAACAAGAATAATCTTAAGTTGTGGCGTCACTAACAAGAATAATGGGTCAAATCTGTCAAATATTTTCAGTATATTATCATGTTGACAAAACATAATCGAAACATCTTTAGCAAAAGCGCTAACTAATTGATGAGGTTCTATCGATGGTCTCTAGTGGATTATCGCATTCCAATGCACCATTTTATTCTTGCATTTATAAGAACCACAACTAAGCACTCATAAGTTTTGCAATATGCAATCATGCTTTGACCTAAAATCATCTAATCATCAGTTGCCAAAAGCACTAAACTAGTAACTATAGCACAGTTCCATCATCGGAATCCTATCAATTGCCGCCTTGCAGCGCGTGCCAACAGTGTGCTTGGTGCTCGTGTGTATGATCGTTAGCTCCCCACCTCACAGCCACATCGATTGTGGCATTGCTTGTAGAGGCACCCTGTCTCAACTTTTGTGTGTTGTGCATGCGTAATCCAAGTTGATGAGTTTGATCAATATGTTAATATTTGGATACAAGTGAACGAAAAGGGCAAATGCCTGAGACTGCATGGATTCAAGTGAACCCACCTGAAGAACCCGAGACATGTTTTCTCCATGATGAATACGTGAGGATCACACAAATAATATATGAACAAGCACCCACATGGTTTGGACAAGTTATACACAAGTTGGTACCTGCAAGCTAAACTCGATTAATTGAAATATTATTTTTCTAGGGGACCAGCTGGGATGAGTGGCATGAAGTATGAATGTAGCAAGAAGCAATACACCTGTAGAATGGTGGAGAAAGCTACAACCGTCTCAAAGAATCTATCAGCATCATCATCCTTGTGGCATGCATCCACATAAAAACGGTTGACTTATAGATGGATCGAAAAGCTATGTTCATGCACAAATCCTGATACTTCCCAGTCCTAGGATATTAGTGGACTTCATCGACCATTACAAAATAAGTTACAACTAAATGCAAAACTTTTTTAAAATATGTACATAGTGCATGATGATATGAGTCTAGCATCTACTGAGGTTTATTCCTTTAGTATGATGAAGTTAACAAATTATTACCCGGGTACGAACTATGGCTTCTTTGCGAATTATGTTCGTGTTACATCTCCCTTCCCACTCTTAAATAGGAACCAACACATTAACATTTCATATCATGTGCTCCAACAACCATGTGATGGATGTTTTCGTGAAGTTTTTTTGGAAGATTTTCTCAAGGAGCATGCGTGCATTGGTCTACCATTGTAAGGATCTCCTCCTTCAATGAAGTGGTTTTGTAGATGTCCACGTTTGTGGGAAGCATTTCCATTCACCATCTTAACTCATGTTGTCACTGACAAGAAAAATGGGGACAAGAAGCCAAATCTTTGCAATATATTGTCACGTTTTGACCAAAAGTATTAAATCGTCATTTAATAAAACACTATCTATAGTCAATGAAAGTTCTAACCAAAAGTATATGCGGTCTTTAGTGCTCTGCCTTCGAATGCACTCTGATGGTATGTTGAGTGCTCGTCTTTACAAGAAACATGGGAGCTCCTATTTGACTCTCACTAGCACGTCTGGTTGGGCCAGCCCAATAGGACATTTTCCGTTCTGGTTTTCTTTTATTTCTTGCTGCTTTCTACTATGTTTCTTTTTATTTGTTTGTTCTTGTTTCATTTTTTTTTATATTATTATGAATATTTTAGGGTATGGCACTAAAAAATTATGAGTTAAACAAAAGTAAGGCAACGAAAAAGATTAAGAAAACCCTACCTGGGCTAGCACAACAAGGGCTAAAAATATTTCCCATATACAATCATGTTTTGACCAAAATAATAAAAGCCACAAACTGTTAACCATAGCACATTGAATCATGGTTGTTTTATCACCTAGTTATAAGGGTGGCAGGACGTGGAATGACGTATCAGCGCCCCTTCTCGCTAATGTGGTATCCAGTGTCTCAACCCATGTGTTACATGCATGCTCAATTCAAGAGAGAGTTCATATTTGGATAAAAGTGAACGGAGACGGCAAATGTGGGTGCATGGATTCAAGTGAACCCACTAGAAGGATCCTAAGTACTTTTTACTCCATGATGAATACGTAAGGATCACACAATACTACACAAACAAGCATCCACATGGGTTGGACAAGTTATACTAGTTGGTGACTGCAAGCTAAACTCGATTGAAATATTATTTTTCTGGGGACCAATAGGGCATCAACGGCATGGATTATGAATGCAGCAACGAAGTAATATACCTACGGCAATCTCAAAAAACTCATATGCATCACCATACTCGTGGCATGCATCCGAATAATTATGTTTGATTTTAGTTAGATCATGAAGCTTCGTTCATGCACAAATCCCGATGCTTCCAAATCCTACGGTATTAGTTGATATCATCGAACTATTACAAAAGAAGTTGCAACTAAATGCAATGTGCACATAGTGTATGATGATGTGAGTCTAGCATCGACTGAGGTTTACACCTTACAGTATGATGAAGTTCACAAATTATGACTCAGGTACGACGAATGATGGCTTCTTTGCGAATTATGTTCATGTTACATCTCCCTTCTCACACTTAAATGGGAACCAACACATTAACATTTCATACCATGTGATGCATGCTTTCGTGAAGTTTTTTTTGAAAGATTGCCTTAAGGATCAGACATGCATTGGTCTACCATTGTAAGGATCCCCTCCTTCAGTGAAGTGGTTTTTATAGATGTCCATGTTTGGGGAAGCATTTCGATTCACCATCTTAAGTCGTGTCATCACTAACAAGCAAGCTGGGCCCAAGTAGCAAAATCTTTGCAGTATAATATCACGCTTTGACCTGAAAATCATGAAATCATTAATTTAATAAAACTCTATTTAGTCAATGCAAGTAGTAACCTTATATGTATGGTCTTTAGTGGATTACCGGCGTCAAATACACTCTGATAGTATGTCGAGTGCTCGCAGACAAGAAATACAAGAGCTCTTATTTGAATCTCACACCCCATTAGGGCATTTTCCTTTTCGGATTTTTTTTGCTTCTTATTGCTTTCTTGTCTGTTTCTTTTATTTCTTTGTTCTTTTTTCTTTTCTTTTCTTTTGTTTTTATGTTTTATTTTTATATTAATATGAATATTTTAGGATGTTAACATAATATATTTACGAGTTAAAAAATGTTCACGATGTTTATAATAACATTCAAAAGGTTTCAACAAATTCATATAGTTTAAAAAATTATTTACATAGTTCAAACAAATATTCAGGAGGTTTAAAAGTATGTGTCTAATTCAAACAGAATGTTCATGTGAAAATAAAAATGTTGACGTAGCAATTGCTCGAAGAGGTTCAAAAATTTCGCGTATTACACAATAAACATTCATATGCTTTAAAAAATTCACGTATCACACAATAAACATTCATATGATTTTAAAATAAAAGAAAAATAATAAATGTTTTCACGTGTTCAAGACAATTATTCTTAATAGTCAGAATTACTCAAGTATTACAAAATTAGAAAATCAAATGATTCTAATAGCAAACAAGAAATTGAAAATATATAAACATAATAAAAACAAAAAAGGACAATAGATAAAATATAACCAGAAACAGAAACAAAAAAGTAGGAAGAAAATGCTACAAGAAAAAAGAAAAAATAGGAAAAAAGGAGAGAAATTGAAACAGAAGAAAGAAACACGAAGTAAGAACAAAGAAAAAAGTAAGGCAGTATAGAACTGTGTACTACTGTATTTCGTTATATGAATGATGTGTCATACACACGGAGCATAAATTCGACCGTGACCAACACTTTCTTTCCACGGAGGGGTAAACAATGTCTTTTTTTTATGCATACACCAACAGCGTCTATCACTGTACAACACACAGCCGGAACGAAAGGAACAATGCACTAGTCAGTTGCTCCCGACACGACATCTACTAGGCTCCATCGACCACGGACAGCTTTGTTCGCTCCATCCTCCAGTCTCTCGCCACACCCGACACGACACAAAATTAGAAAATCAAATGATTCTAATAGCAAACAAGAAAGTGAAAATATATAAACATAATAAAAACAAAAAAGAACAATAGATAAAATATAACCAGAAACAGAAACAGAAAAAAGGAAGAAAATGCTACAAGAAAAAAGAAAAAAATTGGAAAAAGGAGAGAAATTGAAACAGAAGAAAGAAACACGAAGTAAGAACACAGAAAAAAGTAAGGCAGTATAGAACTGTGTACTACTGTATTTCGTTATGTGAATGATGTGTCATACACACGGAGCATAAATTCGACCGTGACCACACTCTTTCTTTCCACGAAGGGGTAAACAGTGTCTTTTTTTTTATGCATACACCAACAGCGTCGATCACTGTACAACACACATCCGGAACGAAAGGAACAATGCACTAGTCAGTTGCTCCCGACACGACATCTACTAGGCTCCATCGACCACGGACAGCTTTGTTCCCTCCATCCTCCAGTCGCTCGCCACACCCGACACGACACAAAATTAGAAAATCAAATGATTCTAATAGCAAACAAGAAAGTCAAAATATATAAACATAATAAAAACAAAAAGAACAATAGATAAAATATAACCAGAAACAGAAACAGAAAAAAGGAAGAAAATGCTACAAGAAAAAAGAAAAAATAGGAAAAAGGAGAGAAATTGAAGCAGAAGAAAGAAACACGAAGTAAGAACACGGAAAAAATAAGGCAGTATAGAACTGTGTACTACTGTATTTCGTTATGTAAATGATGTGTCATACACACGGAGCATAAATTCGACCGTGACCAACACTCTTTCTTTCCACGGAGGGGTAAACAGTGTCTTTTTTTATGCATACACCAACAGCGTCGATCACTATACAACACACAGCCGGAACGAAAGGAACAATGCACTAGTCAGTTGCTCCCGACACGACATCTACTAGGCTCCATCGACCACGGACAGCTTTGTTCGCTCCATCCTCCAGTCGCTCGCCACACCCTACACGACACAAAATTAGAAAATCAAATGATTCTAATAGCAAACAAGAAAGTCAAAATATATAACATAATAAAAACAAAAAAGAACAATAGATAAAATATAACCAGAAACAGAAACAGAAAAAAGGAAGAAAATGCTACAAGAAAAAAGAAAAAATTGGAAAAAGGAGAGAAATTGAAACAGAAGAAAGAAACACGAAGTAAGAACACAGAAAAAAGTAAGGCAGTATTGAACTGTGTACTACTGTATTTCGTTATGTGAACGATGTGTCATACACACGGAGCATAAATTCGACCGTGACCACACTCTTTCTTTCCACGAGGGGTAAACAGTGTCTTTTTTTTAACGCATACACCAACAGCGTCGATCACTGTACAACACACAGCCGGAACGAAAGGAACAATGCACTAGTCAGTTGCTCCCGACACGACATCTACTAGGCTTCATCGACCACAGACAGCTTTGTTCCCTCCATCCTCCAGTCGCTCGCCACACCCGACACGACACAAAATTAGAAAATCAAATGATTCTAATAGCAAACAAGAAAGTCAAAATATATAAACATAATAAAAACAAAAAAACAATAGATAAAATATAACCAGAAACAGAAACAGAAAAAAGGAAGAAAATGCCACAAGAAAAAAGAAAAAATAGGAAAAAGGAGAGAAATTGAAACAGAAGAAAGAAACACGAAGTAAGAACACAGAAAAAATAAGGCAGTATAGAACTATGTACTACTGTATTTCGTTATGTGAATGATGTGTCATACACACGGAGCATAAATTCGACCGTGACCACACTCTTTCTTTCCACGAAGGGGTAAACAGTGTCTTTTTTTAATGCATACACCAACAGCGTCGATCACTGTACAACACATACCCGGAACGAAAGGAACAATGCACTAGTCAGTTGCTCCCGACACGACATCTACTAGGCTCCATCGACCACGGACAGCTTGTTCCCTCCATCCTCCAGTCGCTCGCCACACCCGACACGACACAAAATTAGAAAATCAAATGATTCTAATAGCAAACAAGAAAGTAAAAATGTATAAACATAATAAAAACAAAAAAGAACAATAGATAAAATATAACCAGAAACAGAAAAAAGGTAGAAAATGCTACAAGAAAAAATAAAAAATTGGAAAAAGGAGAGAAATTGAAACAGAAGAAAGAAACACGAAGTAAGAACACAGAAAAAAGTAAGGCAGTATAGAACTGTGTACTACTGTATTTTGATATGTGAATGATGTGTCATACACACGGAGCATAAATTCGACCGTGACCACACTCTTTCTTTCCACGGAGGGGTAAACAATGTCTTTTTTTATGTATACACCAACAGCGTCGATCACTATACAACACAGCCGGAACGAAAGGAACAATGCACTAGTCAGTTGCTCCCAACATGACATCTACTAGGCTCCATCGACCACGGACAGCTTTGTTCGCTCCATCCTCCAGTCGCTCGCCACACCCGACATGACACAAAATTAGAAAATCAAATGATTCTAATAGCAAACAAGAAAGTCAAAATATATAAACATAAAAAGCAATAGATAAAATATAACCAGAAACAGAAACAGAAAAAAAGGAAGAAAATGCTACAAGAAAAAAGAAAAAAAATGGAAAAAGGAGAGAAATTGAAACAGAAGAAAGAAACACGAAGTAAGAACACAAAAAAAAAATAGGGCAGTATAGAACTGTGTACTGCTGTATTTCGTTATGTGAATGATGTGTCATACACACGGAGCATAAATTCTACCGTGACTACACTCTTTCTTTCCATTGAGGGTAAACAGTGTCTTTTTTTATGCATACACCAACAGCGTCGATCACTGTACAACACACAGCCGGAACGAAAGGAACAATGAACTAGTCAGTTGCTCCCAACACGACATCTACTAGGCTCCATCGACCACGGACAGCTTTGTTCGCTCAATCCTCCAGTCGCTCGCCACACCCGACAGGACAAAAAATTAGAAAATCAAATGATTCTAATAGCAAACAAGAAAGTGAAAATATATAAACATAATAAAAACAAAAAAGAACAATAGATAAAATATAACCAGAAACAGAAACTGAAAAAAGGAAGAAAATGCTACAAGAAAAAAGAAAAATAGTAAAAAGGAGAGAAATTGAAACAGAAGAAAGAAACACGAAGTAAGAACACAGAAAAAAGTAAGGCAGTATAGAACTGTGTACTACTGTATTTCGTTATGTGAATGATGTGTCATACACACGGAGCATAAATTCGACCATGACCACACTCTTTCTTTCCACGGAGGGGTAAACAGTGCTTTTTTATGCATACACCAACAGCGTCGATCACTGTACAACACACAGCCGAAACGAAAGGAACAATGCACTAGTCAGTTGCTCCCGACACGACATCTACTAGGCTCCATCGACCATGGACAGCTTTGTTCGCTCCATCCTCCAGTCGCTCGCCACACACGACAGGACACAAAATTAGAAAATCAAATGATTTTAATAGCAAACAAGAAAGTCAAAATATATAAACATAATAAAAACAAAAAAGAACAATAGCTAAAATATAACCAGAAACAGAAACAGAAAAAAGGAAGAAAATGCTACAAGAAAAAAGAAAAAATAGGAAAAAGGAGAGAAATTGAAACAGAAGAAAGAAACACGAAGTAAGAACACAGAAAAAAGTAAGGCAGTATAGAACTGTGTACTACTGTATTTCTTTATGTGAATGATGTGTCATACACACGGAGCATAAATTCAACCGTGACTACACTCTTTCTTTCCACGGAGGGGTAAACAGTGTTTTTTTTAATGCATACACCAACAGCGTCGATCACTGTACAACACACAGCCGGAACGAAAGGAACAATGCACTAGTCAGTTGCTCCCGACATGAC
The DNA here is from genome assembly GCA_947311845.1 of Poa pratensis. NCBI lineage: Eukaryota > Viridiplantae > Streptophyta > Magnoliopsida > Poales > Poaceae > Poa > Poa pratensis. The sequence continues at coordinate 38,285,659 of CAMZMU010000068.1, forward strand.
ATCTACTAGGCTCCATCGACCACGGACAGCTTTGTTCGCTCCACCCGACACGACATGGACTCCGCCCAGCAGCGACGTGCTGCGATACGAAAGCTGGCTTGCACCGAGTTTTCCACAGCTCCGTGAATCCCGCTCACCGTTCCTGGGAACGACGGCATATGTATGTGGTTCGACACTGACAGAACACACACATGTTTCAGAGTCCAGAGACAAGATTCAGGTACTACTCCCAAATCACCGTTCCATGGAACAAGAGCATGTAAACACATGTCTCTGGTTCCAAACTGATAGAGCACAAACATGTTTCCCAGAAATTCTTCTGAACAAACCCTTTGAGAAATGGTTCGTGGATCTCACAATCCGTAGTACATAACGAGGACAGGACAAACAGCCAGCCAAGTCTGATAAAAAAATGTGCCTGGAGATTACACATCCCGTCCCATTCTGGGAGCTCTTCTAACCAGGCGAAACTCAAGACATAATCTTCTTGGAAAGCTATGACGAACTCATCTACAAAACCATCCTCGCTGCATTCATTGATTCATCCGCATATATATGGTTCACTTATAATCTGAATCCAGATTCATGTTCGTGCACAAATCCTGATGCTTCCGAGTCCTAGGATATTAGTGGATTTCATCGACGGCACAAAAGAATCTACCTTCTAGCATCGACTGAGCTTTACACTATGATGAAATTCACAAAGTATGAATCGGGTATGCATGATGACTTCTTCGAACTATGTTCATGTTACACCTCTCTTCTCGCACTTAAATAGGAATTCACACATTAACGTTTCGTACCATGTGCTCCAACAACCATGTGATGGATGCTTTTCGTGAAGTTTTTTTTTTGGAAGAATGTCATAAGGAGCACATGTGCATTAGTCTACCCTTGTAAGGATCCCCTCCTTCAATGAATTAGCTGTATAAAATGTTCATGAAGTTTAAAATTATTTATATACTTCGAAAGATATTTGGAGGTTTCAAATATATGTGTATAATTCAAATAGATTGTTAATGTGAAAACATAAGATGTTCATGCAGCAATTGTTTCAAGAGGTTCAGAAAGTTCACGTATTACACAATAAAAATTCATATGATTTTTAAAAGGATATAAAATAAAATAATGAATGTTTTCACATGTTCAAGATAATTATTGACAACATTTAAAATTATTCAGGTATTACACAATAAGAAAATCAAATGGATTTCAATAACAAAAAATAAATAGAAAACAGAAAATAAAAGAAAAATAGAACAAGAAACAGAAACAGAAAAGAATAACGAAAAAAGTTAAAAGAAAAGGAAAAATAGGAAAAAGGAGAGAAAGGAAACAGAAGAAAGAAAAACGAAATAAGAAAACAGAAGAAAAAAGTAAGGCGGTATTTCGTGCTGTGAGTGATGTGATATATATACAGGGAGCATAAATTCGACACACTATCTGTCCAATTGTCCCCTGCTTTCTCGGAGGGTAAAAACAGCTACACGCTCGAATCCTCAAAGTCCCAAGTAAGTTGCTCCCGAGACGACATCTACTAGGCACATATAGGGACCGGCACCTCCACGCGAAAGCGACGCCCTGCGGCAACTCGATCGGCGCCATGCCATGCATCCGCGTCGTCGTCGTGGCCTTCGCCGCCGATCGAGCGCGGCGACCCCTCAACAGTGCACGCTCCACTGCTTCGTCGTCGAGGTTTAAGCATTTGACGGCGCTACACGATTTGGTGGATTCCGGCAAATGGGGGTGATACAAGATACAGTACCGTGACTGAAGAAGAAGGCATAGGCCGATCGGGGTGTGTACGGGCAGCAGGCACAGCAGCCACACAATAACCAGGACATGACAATGGTTGACAACGGCCGGATTATCGGCTTATCGCCAGCGAGCGATCTTCAGAGGCGTAGCTTTCAGGAGCACCGGCGGTACAGCAATCGACGCTGGCAGCGGTCGAATTCAAGCGGCAAAGAAAGGGGCAGCAGACGTCGCGCTCCATCGACCACATACAGCTTTGTTCGCTTGCTTCCCCTCCCTCCAGTCGCTCTACGCCATATGCTCTTTTCACATCACCCAGCTCCCAGTGGCGACAGGAAAGCTAGCTTGCACCATCTCCTCGACTCATGGCCGAACCAAGTCCGCATCTTCCACAGCTCCGTGAATCAAGCTCACCGTTCCTGGGAGCGAACAGCATATGCATGCGATTCGACACTGACAGAACACACGCATGCTTCAGACTCACAGAGAAAATATTCATCAGATGTCTCTGGGTTCCAAACTGACAGAGCACACACATGTTTGAGCACAAATTCAGAGACATTCTTCTCCCCAAACCCTTCAGCGACAACACGCATTCGCTAGAGAAATTGGTTGTGAATTATGACAACCAATTCAGCGACAACACACAAGTGTTTTTTAATGAAATCCACAATTTATGACTGGATATGTATGATGACTTGTTTGTGAATTATGTTCATGTTCCATCTCTCTTCTCACCCTTAAATAGGAGCACCATAACATTAATTAATGTTTGATATTATATATGTGTTCCAACAACCATGCAATGGATGCTTTCATGAAGTTTATTTAGCAAGATAGTTTTTGAAAGATTTTCGTGAAGTACATTGTTGCCATAAGGAGCACATGGGCATTAATGTACCGCTGTAAAAATCCCCTCCTAAAATAAAAAATAAAAGATAAATTAGAACCAGAAACAGAAACTGAAAAGAAGAAGAAAAAAATTCATATGATTTTTAAAAGGATATAAAATAAAATAATGAATGTGTTCACATGTTCAAGATAATTATTGACAATATTTAAAATTATTCAGGTATTACACAATAAGAAAATCAAATGGATTTCAATAACAAAAAATAAATAGAAAACAGAAAATAAAAGAAAAACAAAACAAAAAGAATAAAAGAAAAATAGAACAAGAAACAGAAACAGAAAAGAATAACGACAAAAAGTTAAAAGAAAAGGAAAAATAGGAAAAAGGAGAGAAAGGAAACAGAAGAATGAAAAACTAAATAACAAAACAGAAGAAAAAAGTAAGGCGGTATTTCGTGCTGTGAGTGATGTGATATATATACAGGGAGCATAAATTCGACACGCTATCTGTCCAATTGTCCCCTGCTTTCTCGGGGGGTAAAAACAGCTACACGCTCGAATCCTCAAAGTCCCTAGTAAGTTGCTCCGGAGACGACATCTACTAGGCACATATAGGGACCGGCACCTCCACGGGAAAGCGACGCCCTGCGGCAACTCGATCGGCGCCATGCCATGCATCCGCGTCGTCGTCGTGGCCTTCGCCGCCAGCGCTCGATCGGCGACCCCTCAACAGTGCACGCTCCACTGCTTCGTCGTCGAGGTTTAAGCATTTGACGGCGCTACACGATTTGGTGGATTCCGGCAAATGGGGGTGATACAAGATACAGTACCGTGACTGAAGAAGAAGGCATAGGCCGATCGGGGTGTGTACGGGCAGCAGGCAGCAGCCATACAAAAACCAGGACATGACAATGGCTGACAACGGCCGGATTATCGGCTTATCGCCAGCGAGCGATCTTCAGAGGCGTAGCTTTCAGGAGCACCGGCGGTACAGCAATCGACGCTGGCAGCGGTCGAATTCAAGCGGCAAAGAAAAGGGCAGCAGACGTCGCGGTCCATCGACCACGGACAGCTTTGTTCGCTTGCTTCCCCTCGCTCCAGTCGCTCGCTACACGCGACACTTCACGGACGCCATAAGCTCTTTTCACATCTCCTCGACTCATGGCCCGATGGCCGAACCAAGTCCACATCTTCCACAGCTCGGTGAATCCAGCTCACCGTTACTGGGAACGAACAGCATATGTATGCGATTCGATACTGACATAACACACGCATGATTCAGACTCACAGAGAAAATCTGAAACCACAACTTGATTGCATTGCAAGTGGCGAATTCCCCTTCAGAGTTGCCCTCCACGCTACGCTCCCTGCCGCCGTGCTCCTCCCCAGCTGTACAAGTGGCTTCCTCCTAACTTGCTAAGCTATCGCCGCTCGTGTCCGTCAGTATGGTCAGCTTACGCGCCGCCTTCGTGAAGTCGCTGTAAAATTCAGAGCAAAATTTTCCAGCAGGTTAGTATATATATCTGCCCTGAAGACAGCAGATGGAGAAAGGAACCAGAAAATTTCTAGCAGAATATGATGTTTTCCTTGGACAGCATGGAAACGCACGTATGCCTGGTGGGTTGTGTAGGCGTGATACAAAGATACAGTACCGTGACTGAAGAAAAAGGCACAGGCCAATGTGGGTGTGTACGCGTTATCTACCAGCAGGCAGCAGCAACCGAAGAAAAACAGGATATGACATGAACCAGCGACCTTCAGAGGCGTTTGAGGCGTAGCTTTCAGAAGCACCGGCGGTTCAGCGCCCGGAAAACAGTGGAAAGCAACCGAGGCTGGCAACACTTGAATTCAAGCGGCTGTTGCTTTCATCGACCACGGACAGCTTTGTTCGCTTGCTTGTCCTCCTACCTCCAGTCGCTACATACGACACGACGCAAACTCCATAGTCCATATAGTTTTTCACATCAGCCAGCGAGCGACGTGCCGTGGAACGAAAGCTGGCATCAGTTTCACCATGTCCGCATTGACAGACATGGTTCCTCCGTGAACCCAGCTCAACGTTCCTGGGAACAACAGCATGTCCGTGATTCCACACTGACGGAGCACATCGCATGTTTCAGACTCCGGAGAAAAGATTCAGATCAGACATCCTTCCCAGTAGTTCCAGGAACCGCATGCATTCGCCGAGACAAATGGTTCGTGGATCACACAACACAAGCACCTCCACCGAATTTAAGTTTTAGGAGGAATCTGACCGGCAATAGGTGGGTAAGATGGCTTCACTTAGTAAACCGACTAATGCAGGTTAATTTAACAAACCAAAATGATGTTTTCAAATGGCGGCTTACTACCACAGGGTTTTCACGGTTAAATCATTGTATCTTGATTTCATGAGCGATCATACAAGGTTTCTACGTAAATATTTATGGAAGATGAAAGTACCTCTGAAAATTAAGATTTTCATGTGGTTCTTGTATCGCAAGGCGATCCTTACGAAAGATAATCTTGCAAAGCGTAATTGGAACGGGTGTAAAAAGTGTTGTTTTTGTGATCAAGATGAAACAATCCAACATTTATTTATTTCATGCCCACTTGCAAGAATGACTTGGCGGATTGTTCATATGGCCTTCGATCTCAAACCCACGAGTAGTGTCTCAAATCTTTTTGGTAATTGGTTGACGGGTGTCTCCAAAGTGGAGAAGGTTCAAATCCGAGTTGGTGTTTGTGCCCTGCTGTGGGCTATTTGGAACATTCGTAATGATTATATTTTTAACAAAGCAAAGAAAACTTCATTTATGCAGGTTATCCCATTGGCTACTCATTGGATCCGTACGTGGTCCTACCTACAATCAACGGAGAAGCGAGACGCAATGGATTTTGGGTGCAGCCGCCTGGAATCAATCGCGTCGGATCTATATTCCCAGTTCAGCTGGCGTTCTGATCTTAGAATAACATGTTGATGCAGAGAAACTCTATGTTGTCCTTGTTCTTTAGGTGGTTGATCCATGTCGCAACTTTGTGTGACGCATGATGTAATAAGTTTGTAAGAAACTCCGAACTGCAATAATATTAATAAAGGCCGCATGCATCAATCGATGCAGAGGCTGGGACTTCCCCTTTTCTAAAAAAACACAATCCTTACATAGGACGACAGAGCTAAGTCTGATACAAAAATGTGCCTGGAGATTAACAATCCGTCCCATTCTATGAGCTTTTCTTCTAATCGGGCGCAAACTGAAACTATATGGAACCACACAACTGCTTGAGTTCCATGTAAGTGGCAAATTCGCCTTCATGCAGAGTTTGCCTCGACGGTACTACGCTCCACACGAGCGTGGATTTCTTAATTTAGAGGTAATTTGTATTAGTCTACTTTGAGTGCCACTTGATCAATATTAAATCCAACAATACCTAATCTACAGCTGGTCATCGTGATGATATTTTTTCGACTGGAAAACATAATCTGTTGAGTAGAAAATCTTGATGCTTCCAAGTCCTAGGATGTTTGTGAATTTTATTGACGGTGCAAAGGAATTCCAAACAAGATGCATTTTTTAATGAAATCCACAATTTATGACTTGGGTATGTATGATGACTTGTTTGTGAGTTATGTTCATGTTCCATCTCTCTTCTCACCCTTAAATAGGATCACCATAACATTAATTCATGTTTGATATTATGTATGTGTTCCAACAACCATGAAATGGATGCTTTCATGAAGTTTATTTAGCAAGATATTTTTTGAAAGATTTTCGTGAAGTACATTGTTGCCATAAGGAGCACATGGGCATTAATGTACCGCTGTAAAAACCCCCTTCTACAATAAATTTGCTCCATGATAGACATTTTGGTCATATCAATCAAGTTCACTCTAATACGTGTGCTTAGGTGTCCACATATTGGAAAGACATTGCAATTCGCTGTCTTAAGTCATGGCGTCACTAAGAAGAAAATGGGCCGCCTTGCAGCGCGTGCCGACAATGCGCTTGGTGTTTGTGTGTATGATCGTGAGCTCCCCACCTCACAGCCACATCGATTGTGGCATTGCTTGTAGAGGAACCCTGTCTCAACTTTTGTGTGTTGTGCGTGCTCGATACAATTGACGAGTTTGATCCAATATGTTAAGATTTGGATAAAAGTGAACAAAAATGGCAAATGCCTGAGAGTGCATGGATTAAAGTGAACCCATCTGAAGAACCCGAGACACATTTTCTCCATGTTGAATACGTGAGGATCACACAAATAATACATGAACAAGTACCCACATGGTTTGGACAAGTTATACAATTAAGTTGGTACATGCAAGCTAAGCTCGATTAATTGAAATATTATTTTTCCAAGGGACCAACTGAGAATCTGAGATGAGTGGCATGAATTATGAATGCAGAAAAAAGCAATAGACCTGCAGAATAGTGGTGAAAGTTACAACTGTCTCATAGAATCTATCAACATCATCATCCTTTTTGAATGCATCCACATAAACATGGTTGACTTATAGTTTGATTGTCTAACTCTGTTCATGCACAAATCCTGATACTTCCAAGTCCTAGGATATTAGTGGATTTAATCGACCATTACAACAAAGTTAAAACTAAATGCAAAACTTTTGTAGAATGTGTACATAGGGCATGACGATATGAATCTAGCATCGACTTAGGTTTAATTACTCCTTACACAATGATGAAGTTCAATGATGGCTTCTTTGCGAATTATGTTAATGTTACATCTCCCTTCTCACACTTAAATAGGAACAAACACATTAATGTTTCATACCTTGTGCTCCAACAACCATGTGATGGATGCTTTCATGAAGTTTTTTTAAAAGATTGTCTTAAGGATCACATATGCATTGGTCTACCATTATAAGGGTCCCCTCCTTCATCAAAGTGGTTTTATAGATGTCCATATTTGGGGAAGCATTTCGATTCACCATCTTATGTCGTGTCGTCACTAACAAGCGAGATGGGCCAAGCAGCCAAATCTTTGCAGTATAATATCACGCTTTGACCCGAAAATCATGAAATCATCATTTCATAAAACTCTAACTAGTCAATGCAAGTAGTAACCTTCTGTGTGTGGTCTCTAGTGGATTACCGCCTTCGAATGCGCTCTGATGGTATGTTGAGTGCTCGCATACAAGAAACACAAGAGCTCTTATTTCACTCTCACAACCCAATAGGGCTTTTTCCTATTGGTTTTTTCGCTTCCTGTTGTTTTTTCTGTTTCGTTTATTTTTTTGTTTTTGTTTCCTTTATGTTTTATACTAATATGAATAATTTAGGAAGCTTACATAAAAAAAATTACGAGTCAAAAAATGTTCACGATGTTTATAAAAAACATTCAATAGGTTTCAAAAAATTCATATATTTTAAAAAAATATTTATATAGTTCAAAATATATCAGGAGGCTTAAAATTATGTGTCTAATTCAAATAGAATTTGCATGTGAAAAACAAATGTTGACGTAGCAATTGTTTGAAGAAGTTCAAAAATTTCAAGTATTACACAATAAACATCCATATGATTTTAATAATAACATAAAATAATAAATGTTTTCACGTGTTCAAGATAATTATTCACAACATTCAAAATTATTCATGTAGTACAAAATAAGAAAATCAAATGATTTTAATTACAAAAAATACATAGAAAAAATATGAACAATATAAAAACAAAACAAAACCAGAATAATAAAAATAAAAAATAGAATAAGGAACAGAAACATAAAAGAAGAACGACAAAAGGTCGAAAGAAAAGGAAACTAATAGGAAAAATGTGAGAAAGGAAGCAGAAGAAAGAAAAACGAAATAAGAATACACAAAAAAGAAAGTAAGGCAGTATAGCACTGTTATGTGACCAAAGCCGGACAAGGTGTTTTTTTTTTCGAAACCTTAATACTGTGGGGGAGCCCCCCACAGCCTCACTAACTTTATTAAAGATAATAGAAGTATTTACAAACTAAGAACAAACTATGTACAGAGAACTTATGGGAGACTGTCAAGCCATGATGACAAAGAAATAAAAACCGACTCCTTCGCCCTCACTTTAAGCAGGGTAACCTCATGAAAGAAACATGACCTCCATCCTCGAAACGTAGGTCTGATGTTTTTGAAGACCCAACCATTTCGCTGCTTCCATATCGCCCAACATGCCAAGATGACAACCTCGGTGAAGCAAGGTCCCAGAAAACTTTTCTTAGCACGAACCAAAGTCTCATTGGTATTTCCAGGATACCAAGAAATCTGCAAATAGTTCCACACTCTGGTACTAAAATTGCAGTTAAAAAACAAATGTCTCCAGTCCTCAAGCTGATGTGTAGGACAGAGAACACAATTGTTGTTGTCAGTCACATGCCAATGTCTTCTTAACATCATCTCCTTGGTGTTGATTCGGTCATGCAAAATCAACCAGGCAAAGAACTTATGTTTGGACTGACACTTACTCTTCCAAACCCAACAAGATGAAGCATGAGTGTCAATATGCTTGAAATTGTGCCTATACATCAGACTAGGCTTATAATCCCCCTTCCCAAGCGTACAGATCCATCGATCATCTTCCTCTCCGCTCAGTGTGACATCTTGCAATAATGTTTGCATTTGCACCAATTCCTCATGTGCCTCCACCGAGAGAGGTAATGAAAAAGCTTTAGTCCATTGATCATTACTCAGGAATTCATGTACTGACTGTAGCTTATCAGTGGCAAAGGAAAAAGGTCTTGGAAACATTTCTTCTAACTTCTTGTCCTGCCACACGTTAGACCAAAACAGAATGGAATGACCATTTCCCACTTCACATCTTGTAATTGCTCGGTATGTATCAGCTAGAGCAATAATCCCTTTCCACCAAAAGGAGCCTGCCAATACAACATCATGAGGTTGAATTATAATAATAAGCATCTCGGACCAGCTGAACCCATGGTGTGCTGTCATTATTGTAGAACTTGTGTAAATGTTTGAGCAGCAATGTAGTATTCTGGACTTTGAGATCAATAATTCCAAGTCCTCCCTTGTTTTTAGGCTTGCGTATCATGTCCCATTCAGCCAAAGAACTAATAGTGTCTTTATCTTTTTTCCTCCACAAACAATGCCTCCTCGCTCTGTTAAACACCTCAGTGCCTCCAACAGGGACCACTAAGGTCAACAGAAAATATGTGGGAAGGGAAGAAAGAACAGAGTTGACCAGGACCAATCTGTCACCGTAGGAAAGGAAAGAAGATGTTGTTGTAAGCCTTCTCTCAGCTCTATCAGTAAGTGGTGACATATCCCTAATTGTCGGTCTAGTTGTCCCCATTGGAAGGCCCAAATAGGGAAAAGGCATAGTGCCCAACTGACACTCAAAGGTCTGAGCTAATAAAGCAGCTTCATCTGGTGTCACATTGACAGGGATCATTGAGGATTTGTGAAAGTTAATTTTCAACCCAGTAAAATCTGCATATCTCTACAAGATCTCCTTGAAGATTAGCAAGTATTGTATATTTGGAGGCAGAACAATTATGGTGTCATCGGCGTATTGTACTATAGGATAGTCAGTTCTGACAGGTATTGGGGCATTTAGATCCCCCTCCTGATATGCTTTGTTCACCATGCTTTGTAACAAATCAGCTCCTTCAACAAACAACAAAGGAGACAATCACTAGTGGAGACAGGGCTTTCTGTCCCGGCCCGTGACGGGCTTTAGTCCCGGTTCAAGAACCGAGACAGGATAAGCGGGACTAAAGGGCAAACCTTTAGTCCTGGGCCAGTTACCAGCCGGGACTGTACGTCCTCCACGTGGCCGCCTATGGGGCACGCTGGGGGCAACCCCTTTAGTCCCGGCTCGTATAACGGGTCGCGACTAAAGGGGTAATTTTTTTCTTTTATTTATTTCTTTAGGGTTTAGGGTTTATTTGTTTTCTTTTATTTTCTTTCTTCGAGCATACAAAGATAATTGTTTTCTTTTAGCGGTATTTCTACGCTACCACATACCGTACACGTTCGTGCATATATATAAGATAACTTGTCTTACGATCGAGCATATATACAATTTTGATAGTTACATGGAGATCACAATTACCGGGACTAGAGCCCGTCTATTCGATTACACGGCCAGGGATCATCAGTAGCGCCTATTCACACTAAATTCTCCGGCGTCGTCTACCATCTCTTTCATCAAAAATCCCGCCAGTTCCTCTGCAATTCCTAGTAGGTGTTGCTCTGGTAGGAGCCGATCCCGCATTCTCTCGAACTATATAAGAAAAGGAGATCAATATGAACATCAATCATGATAACAAAAAGTGACGGTAATAAAATAATGTTGTGAATGTATTGCTTACGTAGAGTCTATAATCATTGTGCTCAGTGGTCAACTTGTCGTCTTTCTTACGGTCTTCCATGTGCCATCGCAACAACTTGGCATGCTCTTTGTTTCTGAACAGACGTTTCAACCGTGGTATTATAGGAGCATACCACATCACCTTGGCAGGAACCCTCTTCCTGGATGGCTCGCCCTCAATATCACCAGGGTCATCTTTTCTGATCTTATACCGCAATGCAGTGCATACCGGACATTTATCCATATTCTTGTACTTCTCACCGCGGTAGAGGATGCAGTCATTAGGGCATGCATGTATCTTCTGCACGTCTAATCCTAGAGGGCAGACAAGCTTCTTTGCTTCGTACGTGCTGGCGGGCAATTCGTTCTTTCTTGGAAGCATCTTGTTCATTAGTACCAGCAACTTTTGAAATGACGAGTCAGTCACACCGGTCTCTGCCTTCCACTTCAGCAATTCCAGTGTGCTACCCAGCTTCTTCTGGCCATCTTCACAAGTTGGGTACAACAATTTGTTGTGGTCCTGTAAAATCTGCTCGAACTGCAACCTCTCCTTTTCTGTGTCGCAGTCTCGCCTTGCATCAGAAATGACCTGACCAAGATCATCAACGGGCTCATCTGGTGCCCGTTCTTCGCCTTGACCTTCTTCTTTATTGTCTTCCATTGCGGTATCAGCGTATTCAGGGAACATAGATCGGTAGTTGTCATCATCGTTCTCTTCTTCATCGCCGTCTTCCATCATAACCCCTCTTTCTCCGTGTTTGGTCCAAACACTATAGCCGGGCATGAAACCGGACCGAAGCAGGTGGATCTGAATGACTCTTGAGTTAGTGTGATCCTTCACATTCAGACATTTAACACATGGACAAAACATAAAGCCACTCCCATGCTTGTTCGCCTCGGCCGCATCGCGAAAAGAATGCACGCCTGCTCTGTAAGCGGTTGTGCGTCGGTCACCGTACATCCATGGATGGCTCATCTGCATCATACAACTATATATCAAACGCAATGACAATGCTAAAATTAGTAACGCACGGTGACCGACTAGAAAATAGTTGCTAACCTTTTAGGACAAGTGGAAATAAAGAGGTGAAAGCTTAACTGTGGCTCGGGCACCTCATATCATGTTTGTATTGTGTGAACTCAAATGGCATCACTCTAACAGGCATTTCATCGAACACCTTGAGTGCATATGAAGGAGAGAAAAAAATAGCACTAGCCCACACCACCTCCACCAGGAAAAAACAAAGAATGAGTGGAGAGGGTGCTGCCATATATATAGGGGTGCATTTCCCCCCCCCCCCCCTTTAGTCCCGGTTTGTATCTCAAACCGGGACAAAAGGGTCCTCACGGGCCGGGACAAAAGGGGGAGGGGCGCCTGGGCTATTTCGGGCGACGTGGCCTGGCCTTTTGTCGCGGTTTGTAAGTGGGCCGGGACAAAAGGGGTTGGACGAAAGACCCTGTCTCTACTAGTGAATGGATCTCCATGCCGAACCCCTCTTTTGCACTGAAAATTTCTTCCTGGTATGCCATTCAACAAGACAAAGAATGAACCAGAAGATAGAATTTGGTGAACCCATTGCAGAAATAATTCAGGGAAACCTTTGGCCCTCAGGATATTTATGATGGCATCATGAGCGAGGGTATCAAAAGCTTTTTCGAAGTCAATCTTCAGAACTACCATTTTCTTTTTTGAATGATGACATTGGTGTAAAAATTCATAAGACCAAGCCAAGCAGTCCTGAATTGTTTTTTATTGGATAAAACCATATTGATTTGCATGAATAGTCCCACAGATTACTTTATGTAGTCTATTGGCTAACAACTTGGTGACAAATTTCAGGCAAGTGTTGGTAAGAGAGATTGGCCGAAAATCATTCACGGTTTCTGGACTATTCACCTTGGTCACAAGTGTTATGTATGAACCATTTATACTCTGTAGAGAAGTAGAACCCGTGTGGAAATCCTGACACAACTTGATAAAATCAGCCTTTATAATGTGCCAGCATTTTTTCACAAAAAGACCATTAAATCCATAAGGTCCTGGGGCTTTATCCGTTTTCATATTCTTGACAATTCCCTCTATTTCTTCAGTTGAAAAAGGTTCCACTATGCTATTTAGCTCATCAACTCGATGCAACACTGTATTCAAGGAGATATTCTGGCTTGTGGGCGTGCATAGACCCATTTGGCCCTTAAAACTTTGGAGAAAAGCATTTGCTTTTTGTTGATGATCAACAAGAACAGTTCCGTCCTCATTCTTGATTTCAGAAATCATATTATGCCTATATCTCTATGTGGCTTTGGAGTGAAAGAATTTCGTGTTTTCACCTCCAAGTTGTACCCAATGAATGGTACAATGCTTTCTCCAATATTCCGACTGAATCCACAATAGTTTCTTCAGATGCGCCTTCACTATGTTCCTGAAATTAAATTTAGGTCGACTCAAGTCTCGCTCATCTTCGAGCTGATCCAGCAACATAATTACTTTATTGCAGTTATCAATAAGTATTTTAATCTGAGATAATGATCTGCCCCATTTTTTCAACTCATTCCTCAGGGGGTATTTTGGCTCATGGGTCTAGATGCACCCGTTGCGGAAAATGCGTTTTAACCAAATTTCAAAATGTCAAATAAATTTTAAAAAAAAATCGGGTGTACATATGGGCATTCTATTTTGTAAAAAACATTTTCGTGAACAAATATTTTTTTGTGGCCGGTATAAAATTACAAAAAAATGTTTCGTGCAAAGTTATTTTGTAACACCCGGGATTCGTCTTTTTACACCGGGCACAAAAAATTTCTTTTCTCCGCGAAACTGTTTGTATGAACATAGAATGTTCATATGTACACCAGAATTTTTATATGAATTTGTTTGACATTTTAAAATTCAGTTTTTCGGTAGTGGGAGCATATGGTTCTATGACCCAAAACTGATTTCCAGACCAAAGCCTGCACACACAGCAGAGTGGAGATTTTTGGCTCCCGAGGTCCAGTGCTCCACCAATTTAAAAAATAATACGAAAATGATATTTATGTGTTCAAAAAATTCTGAAAAAAAGTGAAAATATCAACTTCAAATACTTAACATTCTGAGCTACACGAAAATGATAAAATTGTGGATCTAAGTATGCACATATTCAAATCTCCAACTTTTATAATATTCTGTTATTTTTGTGCAGCCCATAATATAAGGTATTTCAAATTTAAATTTTGAACCTTTGTGGGATATATCATTGGCTCCATCCAAAATTATTTTCAAAAAATTTCGAAACTCAAAAATATGATTTTCGATTTTTTTTTAGACGGAGTGAGCACTGGAGCTCGGAAGCAAAAAAAAAAACTCTTTCCGGCACACATACCATTACTGTATTTCGTGCTGTGAATGATGTGTCATATAAAGTTATACACACGGAGCATAAATTCGACAGTGACCAGACGCTCTTTGTCCAATTGTCCCTTCCTTTTTCCACGGAGGGAAAAACAGCTAGCTACACGCTCGAGTCCTCAAAGTCCCTAACCGCAAAGCTACACCAACAGTGTCGATCGCTGTAGAAGTAGAACATGTACACAGCCGAAACGAAAGTAACAAGGCACTAGTCAGTTGCTCCCGACACGACATCTACTAGGCACATCCCACGCACATATAGAGACCGGCAGCCCCACGCGAAAGCAACGCCCGGCGGCAAGTCGATCGGCCCCATGCCATGCCGACGTCAGAGCGTGGCCATCGCCGCACCCGCTCGATCGGCGCCATGCCATGCCGAGTTGCCGTCGTGGCCGTCGCCACGCCCGCTCGATCGGCGACCCCTCAACAGTGCACGTACGTGGGTGCAGGTATCCCCACTAGTTTGATCGTCGAGGTTTAAGCACGATCGGTTGATTCTGGCAATAGCGGTGTGTACGCGTGATACAAGATGCAGTACCGTGCCTGAAGAAGAAGAAGAAGAAGAAGAAGAAGGCCAAAGGGGTTGTGTGCGCACGCGTTATCTACCAGGCAGCAGCAACCCAAAGAACAGGATATGACAGTGGCTGACCTCCGCCCGGCTATGGACTTCAGACGTGTAGCTTTCAGAAAACAGCGGAAAGCAACAGACGAGCTCCGATTCACGCGGCAAAGGGAGGGGCAGCAGCCGTCGCGCTCCATCGACCACGGACAGCTTTGTTCGCTCCATCGACACGACACGAACTCCGCCCAGCAGCGACGTGCCGCGATACAAAAGCTAGCCTGCACCATCTCGTCTCGTCGATCTTGACTCATGGCGGAACCAAGAGTCCCCATCTTCCACACCTCCGTGAATCCAGCTCACCTTTCCTGGGAACGACGGCAAGCATGCGATTCGACACTGACAGAACACGCAGCATATTCAAGCTTACATCTCTTTTAACCAGAGCAGTACGTCACAATGGGCTTTTTTACTAGGTCTTTCAGATGTGACCTAGGGGTGTAATGCTTAAATTGTTTAATTAATAAAGCCCTTTATAAAAAAAAGACGTGGTTTATGTATGTTCGGTCATTTTAATCCGTATATATCTTATAATTAGGAACGGAAGAATCACAAGGCCACTTGTTTAGCCGTTGTTGCCCAGAACAACGACACCATGCAGTTGTAGCCCCCTAGATGTGAGGCGGAGCAGCTCGACATGGTCGGGTCTCAGATGCTGAGTCGAAGTGTGGGTGCATGAGCTTGAGAGGCGGTGAAGGAAGCTTGTTGGTGTGTACTACACAACGTAGTACTAGAATGGAGACTCGCTACAAGATCTGCGAGTTAAACACAGGGATTCTCATAGCTACAAAGTACAGAGACATTTTATGGTCAGCGCAATGTCACCGAGCAATCCATGCAGGGGCCACCTTGTTTGTTTCATATTCCCGGTGCATCCTATTTCCGGAAGGGATTTCTACCCGATGACACAGCAATTAACCGCACGCTTCATCCCATCTTTTCGTAGAAAAAAAAAATAGAATCTGTGCAAGCTTAAAACTGTTTGTCTACATTTGATGCTAGCTCGATCCAAACCACACTTATGGAATAGGAGTATTATACGGCATGGTTCATCGAGGGGTATATAAGGCATGTGTCAATGCACCGTTTCTTAGCACAATATCATAGGAGTAATAAATATTTAAAATACAATTAATTCAATGCATTGTTTCCTATGTGTTGTATCTACATTTAATGATTTGAGTCTCATACATGCATATGATTGGGTTAGAACCATTTTTTGCCTATGCCCACGTGCAAAGGTTGTACTCCCTCCATACCAGTTTATAGGATGATTTTGGTAATTCTGTGCGACCTAGGTGGCTAATTATTGGTGGGTTGAATAGCACAATTGGTGGCATGCATTTGTTGCATTCCTTTTCTCTGTCCTAATTACTCATTAATTGGCTAAATTGGTGTGCATGTATTGGTTATCTTCTGTTTCCTCTCTCCTAATTACTCATTAATTGTCTAAATTGCATCTTATTCTTGGGAAAACCTAGTTTTGGGAATACATCCTATAAACCGGTATGGAGGGAGTATCTTAGTTAAGCTACAACATCACCCTCTCTTTTTATTAACTAGTATGCCACATAAGCAAAATGTCTATGAAACCACGCTAAGAAACTTGCATTAGCATAGACCTAATGGCGTTGCCGGTCTTGGCTACTTTTATGCTGATTTACTCACGTCATAAATAACAAGAGATATGGCTGGTGAGATAACAAAATAAATGTCACTACTAGTACTACTTACCGTCCGTCTATAAAAACATGACTTCGGTAGTAAGACAAATAACCCACACAAATACTATCTTTACTTGCAAGGAGAAATACATATGTTAATGGTGATTAACAAAATTGATGGACCTGTCTCCTTCGTACTACTGGTAATCCTCTCCACCCGTAGGAGTGCCGTTTTTTAAGAAAAGGAAAAGTTTGCACGCTTGCTTAGAAATCGTTACACGCCACTTGTTCTTGATTGCACTACCGATGGAGTTATCGAGAGTACTAGTAAGACTAGTCACAATGTAGAATAACTTAGACTATTAACATGCATATGTTACTACTCTAAGTTACTACCTACATAGTAGGGAGTAACATGTGTGTAGTGTCATATTTAATAGGTTATACACTCATCTTGCCTTGAAATGTGTGATGTTATGGTAACATAGCTAGTTATTTTAGCACAACCATTTCTCTCCTCATTAATTACCCGCCACATCAGATTTTTTGCCTATGTGGCACTTATGTTACTCCCTATTGTGACTAGTCTAACGAGGTGAGTGAGTGATACCCGTGAAAGCATATGTAAATACGAGCATGACAACGCCACCGCTCCCCTTGTCCCCCAGCTCCTTTCCGTGGACAAAAAGACGGCTACATACACGCTCGAACCCTCAAGAGTTCTTCTTAACCGTGAAGCTAGCTAAACATCACCGGTCGATCACTGTACTACGCAACAGCCGCGACGAAAGGAACGAGACACGACGACACGACGTCTACCACGCCGATGCCGGCCGGCAGCCCCACGCGACAGCGACGGCCGCCGTGCCGACGACATCGCCTATTAGCTAGCCGGGAGCTACTGTACTACAGTACTGACAACCACTGTAGCGCACGTTACGTGCGTATTAGTTGGGTTGTTTCAACAGAGAGAATGCAACGTGCGTGCGTACGTAGTTTTTTTTTGACCTGGTACATATGGTTTGTTAGAATTTGGTCCCATTTATGAGCAGGGCTAATAAACAATTTCTGAAAGCTCAAATAGTCCATATGTATGACAAGAGCTAGTTGGGAGGGGGAGCTACTAAAGTTTAGTCCAACATGGAAAGTTGGAGAAAAGTTGCACCACCTTATAACTTATAAGGTGGAGTGTTCTACTACTTCGTAAGCAAGTGAGAATGGGAGGCTCTCTCGTGCACTCCTCCTCCGCTGTTCGCTCGTCGCGTTTCGTGAATCGAGTCTCTGAGTCGTGTCAACTTTTGTCTATATTTTGTTGTTCGGGTAAACTGAGTCGTTACCGTACGTGTACAGCTTTTACCCAGTTCGGGTCACACCGAACCAATCTAGGTTTTGCCACATCTCGGTCTACTCCATCCTCAGCGTCGACGTGCACCGGCGATCGAGAGAGCAGGTCTCCGGAACCCGTCGCTCTTGTGATCTTGTATGGGAGATGGCGAGTTAGATTTTTTGGAAGAGCCTCGCGCGGCTGCTCGCCGCTTCAACCACAGGTCGTCTCCTGTCCAAGTAGGGTGGTGTTGTGTACCGCCGTCTACTATGACATGTCTTCTCCAACGTCGTCGTTAACAACATCACCACTGCTTTGGGTGCGGTGACCTTATCTGCATCGACGGCTACTTGCTCTACAAACGTTCGGTACGTGTGACATATTACGAACCTCGGTTGTACTATGGATGTGCTTGTGTAAATGTTGCTACCATTCATGTTGATTAGTACGTCTAGTATGTTTGAGTATCACATTTTAGTAGCTATTGTTGTCATTTTTAACATTCTAGAGTTAACCATGGAAGTATTGTCGAATTATCCAACAGGGTTTTCGGTGTAAACTCGACGCGTCTGACCCTTTTCTGATTTTTTAGCATAAAGTGAACAAGATCTACAAAAAAATCACAATCTGATCTTATTTTTACGACGCCCCAGGCTAGGGCGCCATGCTCTTGCCATAGCTCAAGGCCAGGGCCGTCCCTGAGGCAAGGCAAGAAGGGTGATGGCCCGGGGCCCAGCCTACCTAGGAGCCCACACTGTGTGCACATGTTGGTATAAATTCCATACGGTATTAAAGTTTACTAGCAAAGCCACAAATAGTCAACTATGAGGGTCCAGAAGCAGTGGAATATGAATTGTTTATGTGCGCATAATAGAAGTAGTGTTGCCTCATGAATTGAGCTACACTCTCCCTATGTTCATGCATACACCTAAACCAAATAGATAGTCATCAACATATAGCTGTGTATGCAAGATAATCAAGTCAAGCTCAATGCTCGCATACAAGAAACATAGGAGCTATTATTTGACTCTGACAACCCAATAGGGCATTTATCTTTTGTTTCTTGTTGATTTCTTTTATGTTTCTGTATCTTTCTATTTCTTTGTTCTTGTTTCTTTTATTTTTATGGTTTATTATTATTATGAATATTTTAGGATGTTTACATAAATAGTTTGATGAGTTAAATAATGTTCATGATATTTATAAAAATATTCAATAGGTTTAAAAATTGTTTATGTAGTTTACAAAATGTTCATGAATTAAAAAATTTATTTATATACTTCAACCAGAATGTTCATGTGAAAAAAAGTTCACGCAGAGCACCTATTTGAAGAGGTTCAAAAAAGTTCACGTATTTTTCCACAATAAAATTCATATTTTAAAAATAAAATAAAATAATAAATTTGTTCACTGTCCAAGACAATTATTCACAACATTTAAAATTATTCATGTATTACACAATAAGAAATCAAATGTTTTTAATAACATAAACATAAACAAAAAACAGAAACAAAAAATAAAAGAAAAAATAGAACAAGAAGCAGAAACAAAAAAGAAGAACGAAAAAAGGTTAAAAGAAAAGGAAAAAATAGGAAAGGAGAGAAAGGAAACAGAAGAAAGAAACCCGAAATAAGAAAACAGAAGAAAAAAGTAAGGCATTATAGCATTGTTATGTATCCAATTGTCCTCTCCTTTCATGGAGGAAAAAACAACTAGGTACACGCTCGAGTCCTGAAAGTCCGCAACGGCAAAGCTACACTGGGCTTTTCCCAAATGCAAAATCTTCACTTGGCTGACCCTTCAAAATCGAGTTTGGACGATGGATAGACTTGACCGGAAGGGGTGGCGAAATTATGGGCTATGTAAGCTTTGCAGCCAAGTTCAAGAAATGGCCGCTCACCTCCTCTTTTAAGTGTCGTTACACCTCCCATATTTGGATGGCGTTGAAGACTTCGCTTGGGCTTCCCGACTTGGTTCCAGGGGATTGGTTCACAAGAGGAGTGAGCATCGGAGGGCCATGCCATCGCTTGCCATGCCCATCACTTGGGAGATTTGGAAAGATAGAAATCCCCGTGTGTTTCGAAATAAATCGTCTCCTACCACTATCCTCATCTCTAAGATTAAAGATGAAATGACGCCTTGGCCTCTTGTGGGAGCAAAAAAAATGTGTAATATAATGCCACGAGAGTAGACTTTTATTATTGGGATGATCTTAGTTATGTCCCGGTTTGTTAAACTTCTAAAACCTTCTACGTACTTAATTAATAAAAATATCAAATCTTTTGGCTTGTTTTAAAAAACACCAACACCAACAGTGTCGATCACTGTATAACACACAGCGGAAACGAAAGGAACATGGCACTAGTCAGTTGCTCCCGACACGACATCCTACTAGGCACATATTGGGACCGGCAGCCCCACGCGAAAGCGACGCCGGGCGGCAGGCAAGTCGGCGCCATGCCATGCCGATGCCGTCGAGCCTGGCTTTCGCCGCCCGCGCTCGATCGGCGACCCCTGAACAGTTCACGCTCCACTTTGACTGAAAAATAAGGCATAAACCACATGGCCTATGTAGTTAGCAACCTACTCACTCCGTTCTAAATTAATTGACACACATTTGTCTAGATATGGATGTATCTAGACACTAAACAAGTGTAGATATATTCATATTTGTACAAATCGAAGTCAACTAAATTGGAACGGAAGGAGTAAAACGGAAGAACAAGGCATGGGCAATGGCTGTGCACGGGAAATCTACCATCAGGCAGCGGCTAGCAGAAAAACAGGATATGACAACGGCTGACCACGATTACAGCTAGGGAGCGACCTTCAGACTTTCAGAGGCGTAGCTTTCAGAAGCACCGGCGGTACAGAAACCGACGGTGTCGAATTCAAGCGGCAAAGAAAGGGGCAGCAGACGTCGCGCTCCATCGACCACGGACAGCTTTGTTCGCTCCCTCCTCCAGTCGCTCGCCACACGCCACGGACGCCATATTATATGCTCTTTTCACATCACACAGCGTCGTGCCGCGACACGAAAGCTGGCTTGCACCATCTCCTCGACTCATGGCCGAACCAAGTCCGCATCTTCCAAAGCTCCGTGAAATTGGATCCAGCTCACCGTTCCTGGAAAGAACAGCATATGCATGCGATTCGACACTGACAGAACACACGCATGCTTCAGACTCACAGAGAAAAGACTCAATATTCTTCCCGGATTCTTCAGGCATTCGCCGAGACAATTGGTTCGTAGTACATAAACAGAAGTGGACAGATAGCAAACTCTGATAAAAAAAACTGTGCCTGGAGATCACACACAACACTTCCCATTTGGGAGCTCTTCTAACCAGGCGAAAACCGAACCCATAACCTCCTTGGAACCGCACCACTGTTTGATTTGCATGCAGGTGGCAAATTCGACACTGACAGAACACACCGTTCCCTTCCCTGGAACAAGAGCATGTAAACATACCATGTCTCTGATGCGAAACTGACAGAGCACATACATGGTTTAGCACTGTAGGAATTTGTGTCTTGCAACATTTTATTTGTACACTACATTCTCCGGAATTAAACTTCATGTGGAAGTATCATGGAAATAAGGAAATATACTTAAGGAAGCCGGTACGTTTATACTGGAATACAGTGTATGTGAATATGCTGAAATTATACCTAGGACAGTATAGAGTGGAAAGCCAGGTTGTTCATATGTTGGCTATATGAATTGATTAAAGCCTACGTATTTGAATTATTCAAATTCGGCACGTGACTCACACACGTGTGCTCGTGGGACTAATTGCAGATTGAAACTCCTAGATGGTTACTGATAATCGTGGTTGATTTGGTTAACCTGGAGTTTCTGGAATAAATATCTGTGTAATTACGATTTAAATAAAACCGGAATTAGCACTATATATAAAGGTCCTAACCCCTAGTATCAGATTGATCATTGTGAGCGGCACCATGGAAAAGGGTCGAGGAATAGGGGTTAGACCGTATTCGTGCTAAACCTAACATGGTATGAGAGCGAGGTTCGTCGCCGCAGGACAACTCTGCCGTCGTGATCGCCCGCCGTCTTCCGCTGCGCATCTCTCTTTCCCGTCCCGTCGCATTGATACTCTGCTGTGCTGCATGTGCGGACGGTTGTTCGCCGTTTCCGTCGGAGATTGGAACTGATGGGGAGGAGATCACGTGGTTGGGACGTAACCACGGAACGCCGGCATGTCCCCACCTTGTCAAACTACTCGCCGACTTCTAATCCGCTGCGTACTTCTCCTTGTCGGATGGATTGGTCACGTACGCGTGTGCTAATTACGATCAATCGTCGAGCTTCTCCACGCCTGCAGGGATGCTGCGCTGGGATCGATCGCCTGCAAACTCTGCCGCGACAACGTCAAATTTTCGATGCACCGGATCTGTTGGATGCGGGGAAGCTTGCTGCATCCATCAGGAGATGCAATCGATCCTTATTAATTACTCCCTGACGCCAAAGCGTGGAAAGATCGAGGGGCACATGGGATCATGGCTCGTAACTTCTCACATGCCAAGGAAGCTACCAGGACTTGTGACAGTGCATGTATGGATATTTAGCAAGCAAAGGTGGTGATCATCTGATTACACGGATCAATCAGGAAGCAACGCCTTACTCCATCCTTGCCCAATTCGTTTTTGCGTGCACGGATCGAGGAAAGCGAGCAACTGCATCGTTTATTTTGCTTACACGGAAACCAAACTGATATGGGAAAATACTACTACTAGTACTTCAATTCAAGTCAAGCTACTGGTGCACTCTGACCAAGAATTTTTCACGGAACTTGCTGGGCTAGTCGATTCTCAGCACACGGAATTAATCTGGGCGTTCTTCCACACCAAAGTCAACCACCTATTTTTGGGTTTGGTCTACAGATCGGTAACACTTTTATCTCGCATCTAATATTGTTTACTCTGAGTTACTTGAACCTGTAGTCTGGTGGTTCAAATTATACGGTTTGGAAAGGAAATTCATGTAGTTGGCTGAGAATACTGATTATGCCATTGATATGTTTAGACCGGAGGAAAACCATGGAATTTAGACTAAGGAAACTAGACTAGTCCACATGGTTATATCAATATTTGATTCTTTATCTGTTATATATGAGAGTTCACAGATTACATGGAATATTTTGTGTAACCTGGAAGAGGACATATATATACTTTGTAAATGTGGACTTCTTTTATTGGACACCACTCGCCTTTAGAGGAAGTTGGAATTCACTCCGAGGAAATTTATTAAACTCATTGTTAGAAGGATTAATTATTATTTTTGCTACTATTTTTCTAATTGCTACGGGATTTACATTATCACCGGAATATATTGGACTCATTGGATTACTTCGGTATCGATCGGAATATTTAATAATTCATCGGAATTCTCTGGCGCAACGATGATGACGTGACATGCATGAAGCATATTTATAATGGAAGTGACATTACTTATTATTTTGGAGGAATATGGGAAATACTCCAATGGAAGAAGAAAATCATATTTATTCACGGTATGTCCAATGTTATTACTTACATTAATCTTGGATTATGCCTACTTGTCCACATAGTTTATCTTTATCTCTACGTCATAATTTGACGGAATACAATATAAGTGTGTTGACAAGTGAACAATTCCAAAGGAAAATACACGGGTGCACTTAGGCAAAATTGATAAATTTTATATACTTTGGAATTGGAAATTGTGTAATCAAACTCTGTTTATGGAGGAAATTATTATTGTTCTTATATTTCATTTACGATGAGATGGAATTATTTATACTTCTCTGTCGGAATTTGTTGATTATTTATGCTGTTTGGAAAAGGAAGAGTGGAATTATTGCTCAACTGAAAGGTTAGTGCATTATGGAATTTAACACAAATGTCTCATGTTCTATTGATATTTTCGTTGGAAGTTGGTTGCGAAGATAACTCCATACGGAGGAACACTTGTAATAGGAACACATGCTCGGAATTTATTGATGGTATTTACGACTTGGTCATGCTCTATAAACAGAATTACGCTTGTTAATTCTGGAATTATTAACTTTAACTGGGAGTATTATGAGTTATGGATTTTTCTTCTATATGATATTTGTGGTACTTTGGTTTTACTCCCACTTGAGGTTCAATTATTTAGTCCCATTTACGACTTGGTCATATATCAAGGAACAAAATTAGTGGATTATTAATTCTGGAATTCTAAGCTTTAGTGGGAGGATTATGATACTTTATCAACACATATTTACGGTATTTTTGGACACTCCTACTTGAGGTGGATATATTTGTTTATTTCATGATTCACTTGATATGGTTATTAATATCTTTAACAATACAAGTCGGAAGGTTTTTGTTATATTAACATCTCATACTGAAGTGGAAAATCAGTTCATCAAAGGATTACAAGGTTTGAAACTGATTGGTGGGGGAAGTACACTTCAGGAATATTAATTCAAACTAATGTGATGAGCATGGAATTATTCACCGTTGTCTTATGTTATATACTCCATGGTTGAATGGAGGAATACAACTCTTGGTTATTCACTGGATTATGAAAGCATTACATACTACTATTTGTTGAGTAAGTCCTTATTTATCACAGTCACTATTTATATTTTGTGAACTGGAAAGAGGTATTCTATTTATATTTTGGTAGTATGGAATTGGAATCATTGTTTACTACAAAGCACACCAAGATTTATTTTAATGTTTATATTTCTAGTGGATCAAATGGTATTTCATTTTTGATCTGGAAAAGTGAAAATTGGTGGAAAGTAGGAATATGATATTTTCTCATAAAGGGTGTGTTTATTAATAGTCACACTGAAATATATGTGTTAAACTCAAAGGAAAACACCAAGTTACACTCCCAACACTAACATGCTTAGGAAAAGTGGGAGGAATTAAATTGGACCATCATATCTTGGCTACTATTGTGTGTTATTTTAGGAAGTTACTCTATATTTTAGAGGAAAGAAAAAAATACTAAACTTGTTGCTAATGTTAACTATGGGTGAAAACATTGCGGGAAGGAACAAACTCAATGATGAATAATAAAAGTCTGGGAACTTGTTATTTTACCAAACAACCGCATGCCTATAGGATGTTATTGGATTTATTTACAAGGAAGTTTAATGCAACATTCTTAGTGGAAGTTACAATTCTAAGTTTGTTGTTTAATTCTTTACACAAAGGAAATATGTATACTTTGTGGAAACTCTGGAATTTAGAGGAAAGTGTTTTTTTTATTTACACAAAGGAAATATTCATATTTTGTGGAAACTCTGTAATTTAGAGGAGGTGGGAATAATGACAGGATTTGCTAACTGAATAGATCAATTAATTTTATTGGAACAAGCTTCACATCAATGGAATATCATGTCATAAGGTTTTATTAATGATGGAATATGATCATATGCAAAGGTTAGTGTGAATTATTTTGTGTTATCGTTATATGTGCTAACTATGTTCTTATTGTTTCAAAAATATCACATTGATGGAAGTGAAAGCTTGGTTCAGTTCTAACTTTTTTATGAAAGGAATGTTCAAAGCTTCCTGCATTTTGGGAGTGGAATTACATAGTGAATGTTTTGATATATTTTTCTATGGAAAACTACAAACCTGTCAAATACCTTTGGTAAAGGGAATGATACTCTGTGAGGAATTATACTTTAACTCGTGAGGAAAAAGGAATAGTAATTGTCATGCCACTATTATTGTGGGACATTATTTGTGCGACCTGAACTTAGCCATTCCGCTATAATTGTTGCTTTTGATTAGCACGGAAAATGATTTGCTGGAACTATTAGCAAATGGAAATATGAATCTTATAAGGACTAATGTAATCAAATAAAAAAACTTGTTGCGCAATGCAAAGGAAACATGGATTATTCATTTTTGATGATCTCAACCTTCAGCTACGTGGATATATTGACGCTATTTATTGGAAATGGGATCTCGCTGAAAGGTAATTTATTTTTATGTTTTCTATTAATATTTACTTTTGTAGGTCTTTGTGGTGTACAAAGGAAACATGATTTAGATACTCGTTATTTACGAAATATGAATACTTCGATGCATCTCAAGCATTGAAGGAAGGTCTATGGTTAAGGAAATTTCTTCGTAAACTTAAGGTCGCGGAAATGCGCATCATAACTTGTTACTTTGTGATAATGTGAGTGCTAAAGTCACAAAGTTTATATGCAACATGGATACACTGAAGGAAGGAATTACTTTCTAACCATGCTAATTGTGTGGGAATTCACTTGTTGACATAAAATGTTTTCAGTCAAGTGGGAGATGTAGGAATTTGTGTCTTGCAACATTTTATTTGTACACTACATTCTCCGGAATTAAACTTCATGTGGAAGTATCATGAAAATAACAGGGAACTAATGATGTGGAATTGTATTTAAGGAAATATACTTAAGGAAGCCGGTACGTCTATACTGGAATACAGTGTATGTGAATATGCTGGAATTATACCCGGGACAGTATATAGTGGAAAGCCAGGTTGTTCATATGTTGGCTATATGAATTGATTAAAGCCTGCGTATTTGAATTATTCAAATTCGGCACGTGACTCACACACGTGTGCTCGTGGGACTAATTGCAGATTGAAACTCCTAGATGGTTACTGATGATCGTGGTTGGTTTGGTTAACCTGGAGTTTTTAGAATAAATATCTGTGGAATTACGGTTTAAATAAAATCGGAATTAGCACTATATATAAAGGTCCCTAACCCCTAGCCTCAGATTGATCATTGTGAGCGGCACCACGGAAAAGGGTCGAGGAATAGGGGTTAGACCGTATTCGTGCTAAACCTAACAAGCACAAGATGCAGACATTCTTCTCCAGTTCCTTCAGCGATCACACGCATTCGCCCAGAGAAATGGTTCGTGGATCTCACAATCCCTGTTACATAACCAGGAGTGCACACATAGGACGACAGAGCAAAGTCTCATAAAAAAAATGTGCCTGGAGATTGCACAACCAGTCCCATTCTGGGAGCTCTTCTAATCAGGCGAAAACCGAACCTATAACCTCCTTTTGAACTGCACCACTGCTCGATTGCTCCAAGTGGCAAATCCATGCCGCCTTCAGAGTTCCCTCCAGGCTACTACGCCCCCGGAGAGAGTTTGCCTCCATGCCGCCGTGCTCCTCCCAGCTGTACAAGTGGCGAAGGAGCTTCCTCCTCCTAACACGCTAACCTATCGCCCCCGCTCGTGCCCGTCAGTATGGTCAGCCTCCGTGCCGCCTTCGTGAAGTCGCTGCAAAAATTCCTGATATGTTAGGAACAGATGGAGAAAGGAACCGGAAATTCTAGCAGAATATGATGTTTCCTTGGACAGCATGGAAACACGGATTATCTATGGTGCCAACACCTAAAGTCAAGGTACTGTAAGGAGGATGCTTCCAAGGCAAGAACACCTAGAGTGCCGGTGCTTCAAGATAGGTCAATTTGGAAGTATTTGATGACAGATGTAGGGAGGTCGCGACTATGACAAACGCGGCAATTTTTTAGGTCTTGCAGTTCATGTGTTAGGTTAGCAGATAATATTAGTATATTACTAACGGAAAAAAAAAGGTAAAATGGAATTGCCACAGTAACATTTGGAAATTGGCACCTATATTTGAAGTTGTTTTTGAACAAGTTATATTTGAATATTTAATGTGGCCAAATACCCAACTGATTCTAAAATAGCTACCAACTTTCCGTAAAATGAGAACAGTAAAATTAGGAAATTGGCACTTATATTTGAAGATTTAATTAATGTGGTCAAATATCTAACTGGTTCAAAAATAGCTACTAATTTGCCGTAAAATGCCACAGTAAATTAGGAAGTTGGCATTTATATTTGAAGATTGAACAGGATGAAATATCTAACTGATTTTAAATTTACAACCAACTTTTTATAAGATGAACTAGAATGGGTGATGTTATGCATGAGCAGAAACAGAGTACATTTTAATCTGAAATCATACACACCTGAAAGGTTCATCTCCAGTGTGTTTGAGTTCCCCAGCTGCATCACGGTAGAAGAGATGCTCATCAACTCAGCTTTCTCGATGCCGAACATGTCAGAAAGCCGGCCATACAACTCTTCATACGAGCCAACAGCAGTGAGGTCGAGCGTGCGCCCGACGTCCTCTGACTGCATGAATATCTTGCAGTGCCCGGTTTCCAACCCAAGATCAAGCACCTTGTTGTCTTGGCACAATGGAACTCCTCCACAGGACAAGTTCTCTGTGTTGCTCTGTGGGCTTGCAAGATCAGAGTTATTCGCCGATTTTTCGACACTCCCATCAGAAGGGCTCTTCCTAGCAGCCGATGGAGAGAAACCTCCAGAATTACCTAAAGTTATCTGCTGCTCCGTTAGTATGGGTTTCCCAAAGAGCATCAACTGGGTGGGTGCAGCCTTCTTGACATCTGATTTCTTGTTGTTCTGGTGATGATTGCCAATGGTCAACACGCACGAGATGTCGTCTCGCGCCGCCGTCGGATGCCCGATGATAAGCCCAGTGGCGATCCTCGGCTGCGTGCCGCCGTGGTCGAACTGGTGAAGCCCGTGTGGTGACACACTCGACTGCAGTTTGTTAAGGTGGAGATCTGATAAAGATATACCAAATTGAGCATGCCTGGCTCCCTGTATGCCTGCAGGAGTACCGTCCGGGAAGTAGCACATCGGACGTCCGAGTGGGTTTCCATGGAACATCGGTGCCGGAAACTGGCCATCCAGCGGAATGTCGGGGTAGAACGGAACACAGAGCTTCTTCCGAGGAGGCGAGAACGGAGCGAGGTGAATGGCCGGCATGTTTGAGACTAGCTCAACCAACCATGGGCTCACCCTCTTCACATTCTGCAGCAAGTCCGGTTCATCCCAACTCACCTGCACGAAGCCATTCCAGGCAAGAATTCAGTATTGTGAAACTCAAGTGCAATCAATGAGTCAATGAAAAAAAGAATGTAATTTTGTCCTTGAGAGGATTTGTACAGAATTGAATACACATACATGATGGAGAAGTTGAGATGTAAAGTACCTGAAGAAGTCTCCAAGGTGAATCGGGCCATCGAATGGGGTCAGCCACCTGCACGGCCGACACAGTCCCCATGAACCAGCTGATCCTCGAGGAGTCCTCCGTCTCGAAGGCCATCTTGAACCTCATGCCGGGGCACCAGTGGGTGCGCATGGCCGCCCTTACCGCGCCCGCCTTCACGCAGAACTCCGGCGTGCTCGCCCTCGGGTAGTAGAGCACGTCGAACGGCTGTCCACTGACGGCAAGATTGGCCGCCTCGGCGACCTCCTCCGGCCGCACCCTCGCCTTATTCCCCCTTGCCCCCATCATCTTGCTGTTGTTGGTGCCGCCCTCCTCTGCTCTGAGGTACATGGAAATCCGCCGTAATTGCCACCCACTGGAGCTAGCGGCGGCGGCGGCAGCAGGTCCGGGCCACCGATGCCCCCTTTCTTGGCGCGGCGGATGCCGACGCAGAGATCCCCGTTCTCGGTCCTCATGAAGACGATAGAGTCCCCGGCGACGAGCTTCTTCTGGTTGACGAAGGAGCTCCATCCCGTGGTGAGGAGGTGGCGCCGCGGCGTGCCCCGGTAGATGTGTCGGAACTTCCAGACGACGCCGTGCACGTCCTTGGCGAGCACGGTCTGGACGGGCGGGTCGGCGGAGTAGTCGAGCCGCGGGAAGATGGTCTCGGCGCAGTAGCGCGGCACGGAGAAGCCGCCGCCGTTGTTGGCGTCGGACTGCGTGAGCGTCTTGGCGAAAGACGCGGGCTTTTCCTCCCCTGCGGCGGCGGCGGCGGCAATGGCGTCGTCGGCGTCGCCGCCGTCCTGGGGCCGGGCGGGGACGAGGCGGATCTTGGCGAAGACCTCGTCGGTGTCCGGATCGGCCATGAACCTGACGGCGGCGACGCGGCAGAGGACGAGCGCCGGGACCCGGCCGCCGCCGGGCGGGGAGAACTCGACGGGGCCCGCGTGCTCCGCGTGGCCCTGCGGGAAGTAGTAGACCCTGGAGCCGACCGGCGGCATCTGCACCATGCCGCCGGCGCAGGCGTGCCACAGCTGCGGGTCCAGGCACCCGTCGTCCCTCCGCTCCCGCTCCACCGCCGCCGAGTCCACGAAAGTAATCATCTTTCACTCACCACCGCCGCCAACAACCACCACCTCCAGAAAAGCAAGCAAGAGAATTCCCAGCAGAAAGAATTGGGCAATCCGCACCCGCCGCACTTTCTTCTACCAGCACCAAATCAAATCCCCCCACCACCACCAGCACTACCAGCCAGCCAGTCTACCACCACCAGAAGCTCTCCCGCAGCGCAGCCGCCGCCGCCACCACCACCATCAGAGCTCCTCTCACTCAGCTGGGAAGAAAGGGCTGGCGAAAAGTGGAGGGGAACAAAAGAAAGAGAGGATTTTGGGGTCAGAGACGGACGTAGCACGGAGAAGGAAGGAAGGAAAAAAGGGAGGGAGCCCCGACCGACAGCCATCCATCCAGCCGTCCAGTCGCTCACCTGTCGACGGACGGACGCAGCTGAGCTCCACCAGACAGATCCCTCCAAAGCCGGCTGCTGGAGTGAGGACGAAGCGGAGGGCAAAATCTCGGCACAGCCCACCTCTGTTCTCCTGCAGAGGCTCCTCCAGTGTCCCTCAGGCTCTCAGGTGCAGCAGGACGGCAGCAGCCTCAGAATCCCCCAGACTGCAGCTGACACGGGGGCGCAAAACAACTAAATAGGGGGAAGAGAGAGAGAGGAAGATGGAGGGAGAGGCAAGTCAAGGCTAAAGCAGTGGATTAAGCAACTACTCCCACTTTCCCTAACTCCGCTTTGTTATGCAGTTTAATTATTGCTTATCAGCTGCTAGCTGCTGTTCAGTTCACTTCCTACAAATAGGCTCTCTACACTACAAAACCACTGGCCCAACGCCAGGCTGCTGCTACCCTACCACAAGATATCTCTACCACTGGATTAACCAGAACACCCACTGGTGATAGTAGTATCATTGCAATTCACATCATTAGTTTATTAGTTTAAAAGTGGAGAAGGATTAAGCAATTCACATCACAAGAGTACATGGCTTACCAGTTAGCATTAAGAACGCATTTTGTTACGGGAGAGACTTGGGAAATCAGGATCGCATGCGTGGCCGGCTGGATTCACATGACCAGGTAGGTGACTGGTGAGTAGCGCTCCCACTCACCATAGCTATCATGTGATCTGGTCATTATAACTAACTAATCATGCGTCGGGCTGAGCTCGGTGGAACACCGGCCGGCCAGTGCGCGGCGTGGTGCGGCGCGCGAGCGGTCATGAACGAACGCGCCGCGACGCGGGCACGGGGATCGGATCGGATCGGATATGGGGGATCGGGAGATGTTTCTGTCGGGGGAAGGAGGGTGGTGCCGTTGCTTCGAGTTCGCCTCGAGATTCGTTCCCGTCGAGTCAACTGGTGCAGCCGGACTGCCTCTGCGGCGGTCGACATGTCTCACGGTGACGACCTGACGGGTTTTTTGTTGTCTTCTCTGCCTGTCTTTTTTTGTTTGTTGCGAAACTGTCTTCCCTGCTCTCCTCACCCGCGCGGTTCCAACTATGGCTTTCTTCCTTGCAAAACCTGACGAATTTTCACGAAACTGCCGACGGTGCATGCGAACTTGATTACGGTCTTGCTAAATCTCATATGACTGATATCTTTTTTAAAGTCCCAGGCCCCGTTTGGAACAAAGGAAAAACATAGTGGTGTTGGATGATAGGATTCCTATAGGCAAAATTTACTATGGTGCCGTTTGGAACAAAGCAATTGAACAAAGCAATAGGAGTAGTTTGGAGGAAAACTAACATGAGCTCTCACCTCATGTTTTCATTTCTCCGTGTCTACAATCTCTACGTCTTTCCTCTGCTGCATCTAAACGGCGCTTCTGAAAATTTCGTGCAGTTTTTTTGTGCCCATAGGAATTCATGGTACACGCCATCTCAATTCATGCACTTTTCCTATTCATATGGTTCACAGAAAAATGCAATTCGTTGCATGTTTTAAGAAAATCTCAGACGACTGAGACTTAGATAGACCCATTTAATTACTTTTCATTCTAAAAAAAAGGTGCATACCTACGAGAAAAATTGCGCTTCGCTAATCGGTGTACGTTTAACCCATGACGCAGTCGACATCGATGTAGTGGTAATGCTATTATGAATTCTGTTGAGACTATGGGAAAATATAAAATACATGAAAATCGTCAGTATTCATGAAAACAATGGAACTCGGTCATGGTATTATGAATTCTTTCCAAAGTTTTCATATTTTATTCATTTTCTAAAATTATAACGTTTTAAAAAACATTTATCATTTTTTCTAAATTTTCTATTACTTCACATGAACTTCCATTTTCTCGACTTCTCCCATAAATATTCTTGTTAAGATATTGTATTATATATTATTGTTTCAAAAGGCAAACTTTTTTCTTCTTCATTTTTATTTTTCCCACTTCTAAAAATATAATTCCTCAAATATTTAAAATTTGAAGAGTTTTGGTTTTCCCCGCTTTCCATGCAAAACAGTCACCACCTAGTTGGTACAAGCTATAATATTTAGACGGTTCTTATATTTGAAGGACCAAGAATTGAAGATAACAATGTTGAGCAACCAAACTTAGATTTTGGTACTAGTAAAATATAATATTTTCTGGATTAGCAAATGGACGGTAGAGACTAACATTGATACACACAAGGTAAAACATATCTTTGCGCAAAAAATAGTGGCTATTGTAAATAATACAATGCCATATATCGAAAGATCACGTACACACAAGCGTTTATCTAGTGTGTTGTTGTTAAAACCACAGGCTAGAGCTCTGCTTTAAATTAATAAAGCCACAACGGCAGAGTCATACAACACCACAAAGTAGCAACTGAAAGAAAAGGGGTACATGCCAGCCATAGAAATGAGAGTAACACATGGCCTCAAGGCGATACAAGACAAGATAAATGGATGCACTAGAGCTGTCTATCCCCAAGAGAGCCGAGAAGAGCGCGGATCTTGTTAGCCGCCTCTCCTAGCGCCGCCAGGGTGCGATCTCCTAGCCACGATCCGCCACACTTGTATGAAAGATAGAGTTTTGTACATCACTTGAGAAGGATTGCTAGGGAAAATTCCCTCAATGGAAAACTTGTTCCTAATAGTCCATAGAGACCAATACATGGCAGCCACACAGGTCCAGATTACCCGGTTAGGTTGGCCTCTAAACCTACTAATTGTCCTATGCACTTCCGCATGGCAGGACGGATTCCAGGAGCAGGAGAACAGTTCCCTAACTGCACTCCACACAAAACGGGCAAGAACACAATGGAAGAAAATGTGGTTTGTGTCCCCCGGTTCGCCACACAGCGCACAACATCCATTGCTAGGGCCCTTGCGTCTATGGATGTTATCCCGCGTGGGAAGACGCTTGCGTGTTAATTGCCACAGGAAGATCCTGATCTTTAAAGGTACCCGGATTCACCAAATCACATCAAAGTGGGGCATCGCGGTTCCTTGGCAAAGTTTGAGGTAGAGGGATTTTACCGAGAACCGACCCGACGGTTCTAGGGTCCAGACAAGCTGGTCAACTGGTGATCAAGCTGTAACCCCTCAATACAGCGGAGAAGGTTTGTCCATTCGGACCGCTCCTGCGGGCCCAGGCTACGCCTGAGGGGAATCACCCAAGTCCCATCTCTGAGTGCCGAAGCAACCGAGACGTCTGGTTCCGCAGTAATGGCGAAGATGGAAGGGAAACGGTCGCGCTCTAGTGTGTTGTTGTTAATAGCATAATAAATACATTTTATGCGAGTGACCAATAACAAATGATTAAGTAGTAAATAGACATATACATGCAAGGCTTGTTGGTCAGTAAATAACAAAATGACACTTAAACACAACTTGAAGAGGACTAGAAAAGACAGCTAAGT
Source organism: Poa pratensis (assembly GCA_947311845.1). Lineage (NCBI taxonomy): Eukaryota > Viridiplantae > Streptophyta > Magnoliopsida > Poales > Poaceae > Poa > Poa pratensis. The sequence goes on from CAMZMU010000068.1 coordinate 38,319,535, forward strand.
AGAAATAACTTTTTTTTAACACCTTCGTCCTTGTTCGCGGGGTATAATCCCAAAAACAATTTGTCCCTCCGGAATAGCCACTATTTTTCGTGCAAAGAGATGTTTTACCTTGTGTGCATCAATGTTAGTATCTACCGTCCATTTGCTAAGAACTGTCCGAATACAAGGGAGATTGCATACAATGGATTGGAATACTCGTATGTCTGATAGTAGAAATAACTATCAATTGGCCTCCGGGGAAAATGGACTACTAGTACTCCCTCCGTCCTTATTCGCAGGGCATAATCCCAAAAACAATTTGTCCTGTAACCCCCCACCTCCTAGGCACAATTGTATTTAATTCCCTCTCAATTAGAGGCTGGTTGTCTCCCCCCACCCACCAATGCATGCAAGATCTTAGCCCTAATCAAATATCACCTTGGGCAAAGATATTCAAAAATTATGTCATGCATACTAGGACGGAGGGAGAGTAGCTAGATTAGTTGGGAGTGTAGTTGATTCACTCCGCCGGATGTCGCTAATACTCTTGTGTTCAACCACGCTAGACATACGAGTATTCCAATCCATTATATGCAATCTCCCTTGTATTCGGACAGTTCTTAGCAAATGGACGGTAGATACTAACATTGATGCACACAAGGTAAAACATCTCTTTGCGTGAAAAATAGTGGCTATTGTAAATAATACAATGCCATATATCGAAAGATCTCGTACACACAAGCATTTATCTAGTGTGTTGTTGTTAATAGCATAATAAATACATTTTATGCGAGTGACCAATAACAAATGATTATGTAGTAAATACACATACACATGCAAAAACAAAATGACACTTAAACACAACTTGAAGAGGACTAGAAAAGACAGCTAAGTAGAAGTAACTATCAATTGGCTTCCGGGGCAAATAGACTACTAGAAGCTAGATCAGTTGGGAGTGTAGTTGATTCATTCCGCCGGATGTCGTTAATACTCTCGTGTTCAACCACGCCAGACATACGAGTATTCCAATCCATTATATGCAACCTCCCTTGTATTCGGCCTAATCGACGCACGATAGATAGATCATATAGACAAGTCTCCCATCAATCAACAAATAAAACAAGGAATCAAGACTAAAAGGCGTTAATCAATCTCTTCTTGTTGATGATGCATGCATTATGGCCCAATCAAAGCTCACGATCCTTCAATTGTCAAGGCGTGAGGGCTTTTGTCGGGATCAGATAGGATCTTCCCTTGACAGGGTCACGAGAGGAGAAGTATAATGGTAGTATCTCCAAATGTGAGACCGGAAATAAACTATATATTGTCGTGGCACTGAAAATAGCACAAATTCCGCCGGATCGGATGTCGTAAAACTCTTGTGTTCAACCACGACTGACATACGAGTATTCCAATCCATTATATGCAATCTCCCTTGTATTCGGTCTAATCGACGCACGATAGATAGATCATATAGACAAGTCTCCCATCAATCAACAAATTAAACAAGGAATAAAGACTAAAAGGCGTTAATCAATCTCTTCTTGTTGATGATGCATGCATTATGGCCCAATCAAAGCTCACGATCCTTCAATTGTCCAAGCGTGAGGGCTTTTGTCGGGATCGGATAGGATCGGATCTTCCCTTGACAGGGTCACGAGAGGAGAGGTATAATGGTAGTATCTCCAAATGTGAGACCGGAAATAAACTATATATTGTCGTGGCACTGAAAATAGTACAAATTCTGCCGGATCGGATGTCGTCAAACTCTTGTGTTCAACCACGCCAGACATACGAGTATTCCAATCCATTATACGCAATCTCCCTTGTATTCGGCCTAATCGACTCACGATAGATAGATCATATAGACAAGTCTCCCATCAATCAACAAATTAAACAAGGAATCAAGACTAAAAGATGTTAATCAATCTCTTCTTGTTGATGATGCATGCATTATGGCCCAATCAAAGCTCACGATCCTTCAATTGTCCAAGCGTGAGGGCTTTTGTCGGGATCGGATAGGATCGTATCTTCCCTTGACAGGGTCACGAGAGGAGAGGTATAATGGTAGTATCTCCAAATGTGAGACCGGAAATAAACTATATATTGTCATGGCACTGAAAATAGCACAAATTCCGCCGGATCGGATGTCGTCAAACTCTTGTGTTCAACCACGCCAGACATACGAGTATTCTAATCCATTATACGCAATCTCCCTTGTATTCGGCCTAATCGACGCACGATAGATATATCATATAGACAAGTCTCCCATCAATCAACAAATTAAACAAGGAATCAAGACTAAAAGACGTTAATCAATCTCTTCTTGTTGATGATGCATGCATTATGGCCCAATCAAAGCTCACGATCCTTCAATTGTCCAAGCGTGAGGGCTTTTGTCGGGATCGGATAGGATTGGATCTTCCCTTGACAGGGTTACGAGAGGAAAAGTATAATGGTAGTATCTCCAAATGTGAGACCGGAAATAAACTATATATTGTCGTGGCACTGAAAATAGCACAAATGATCAACAGTTGTGATTAGTCCAAGTGTCGTTGAATGATTCGGACCGACAAGCGTGTAAAGATCGATGTGGTCAAGTCATGAGCTGTCGACCATATTAATACGTCGAATGTGTCTCGCTTGATTGGTCGCATGGGAATTGGGACACTGTGGAGCGGTCAGTATGAAATGTGCTGATGGTTGGACTTGTGCTTTGATGGCTGCTAATTAATCTTTCTTGTCAGCTTAGCTTAGTGTATTCAATTAGTTGGGCCGTTTCCTTTGTTAAGAAATCAAGTGTGAATGGGAATTGATGACATGAATATATTTATACTCCTATACGGCATCCCCATCACTTACGTACTGTACAGTGTATATGTAAGAATAACCTACAAGCAAAGACAAGGGGATATTCTGAAACATTTGGTTTGGTTGGTGCTTAAGACCAACGACTGTAAAGCAAGATCCTGGCCGAAAATTGTTGTCCTGTCCACCTACAATTAATCTTGTTGTCTTGACTCGATCTGCCGAACTTGCTTGGTTTTGGTACACCAACCGTGTTGATCATCATATTAATGTAATCCGTTGATACGATAGAGCCAAATTAATTCAAGGGTCCCTAATATAAGGGACATATCAACCTTTCTACTCCCTCCGTTTTTTAATATAAGATGTTTTAGGTGTTACACATGTTGTCTAGATACATACTAAAGTGAGTGAACATACACACTAATACATGTCTACATACATTTATGTACATGTGCATGTAGACAAATGCTAAAACATCTTATATTAAAAAACGGAGGGAGTAATGGGTAAAGCACAACTGCTTGAAAGATGCACTTACCATTAATTCGTGCATACACTAATTGTTGGTCAATTAATGGCTAGTGCTTTTGTTTTCGTGAGAAGAAATTAGTAGAAGCAAAAGCAGGAAAGAAAACCTCGACCTCAGTGTCACCCGTCGCACAGGAACGGATCCATAGTTGGTCGAGGGTGTATAGATGAACACCCAAAATTTTCTACAAGACATGCATTATTTGTAGTATTTCATAGAATGTATACGTCACATTTCAAGTCCACATCGAGGTCAAACCTCAAATTTGTACATTTATTGGCATGAAGTCATGAACCATTTTCAGTTTTTCACCTAGATATTGTGTTGGTTGAGATTGAACACCCAAAATTAATTTTCTGGATTCGTCCCTCCCGTCGCGAGGGCTGCCCTCCCCCTCCTTCTGCCAGTCGTCAACGGTGGCGTTTGGGAGGTTCTCAAACGCGACGACGGGTGGATCTTGCGCGTCATGTACTTGGAGGCGCAACGGAGTTCGGCACGTTACGTCTATGTGTAGCTCATATGCGCGAATGTGGCAGACGATTTTTCAGACCACCGAGAAAACTCACAAAACAACTTGCGAAATGAAAGAACTAACGATTTACAATAGAAAATACCAAGATAGCTGGGCAACTTATTGATGCGACCCTTTGGAAGGAGTAGCCCAGCGGCTAGGGTTCGAGCCGCCCTCCAGAGAGCGACTCAGGGTGAAGCGGTTCTCCTTTCTCGGTAGAGAGAAATTCTCTCACTTTCTGCGCAGAATGTTTCAGCAGGTGAACTGAAGGTCCTGTTTTATTCCGTCCCGATATCAGCTAGCTCACATATTTACGAAGGCACTTAGACATGAAGCATTTGATTGATCGAAGAATGGTTTAAGTCACGGGACATCTTTTTTGTCTTTCTACACAATGCACATGTACAAACTATCAGTTTCTCGAGAAACTTTATGTGCGCACATAGAATGTGGAGATGTATGCTCGGAATTTGTTTTCGATTTTTTTATATTTTAAAACATTCTTTTATATAGACAGCATATATATATATATACATGGGAGTCAAAGTGAATTTCTGCATGGAGAATTAATATTGCAAGATCGATCTCCTTTGTGCAACCAAAGACAACACCCTACGGGTCCTAAATTCCTAATTAAATCCCCACGCACGCGAGCGTCCTCACAAAGAAGGTGGACAGCAAGAAGCCAAATTAAGCGGCGAGGTCCAATTGGCCATGTGCGATGCCTCCCGCCCAGCAAGCTGTTCTCCTCCTCTCGTGTCGATCGCACGCATGCGGACACCGTGCGTGGTGCTTGTCTGCCTCCCCTACCATAGCTTGGCCGCTTTCGCCAGCTCAAAAAAGAGGCGACATCACAAAATGGATTTAGCATTGCAACCTGGGGTTTTACGTGGTAGTTTCCACTAGTGGAAACAACACTTTTAGTCCCAGGTGGTAAGCACCTTTAGGACCGGCTGCTCACCCGGTACATGCCAACCGGGACTAGAGGCCTCCACTCTTTAGTCCCGGGTGGGTTACGACCAGGGACTAAAGGTGCTTCATGTGGCTATCGTCTAGCTGCTGGGCCAGAGGTGTTACCACCCGGGACTAAAGGTTACCAACCCGGAAAAAAGGAATTATGATTTTTTTAATCTCGTGTTATTTTAATTCTATTCCGAAACTTTTCACTTAGCCACTCATTCAATCTCGAATTATACACTTAATCTTAGGTCAAAGTAATTGCTCTGGTCAAACTTCTCATTGGGTCACCCATCCTCAGACTGCTCTAGTCCCAGCACGCTTAACTTTTGAGTTCCTTTCATGTTACCTTCCAAATGAGAAATGAGAACTTACTAATACTGATACTAGTATCTTATCAATCATATTAACCCCTCCGTTATGATGTTACACCTTTTTATTGTTTAAATTTTAAAACTTTGTTTGAATAAGTAACAATGATTATGTAATAGTATATCTTGAATAAATAATAAAAAATGAATTTTACTTTATGTTTTTACATTTAATATGGAAGAATTCATATATTTAAATCCGGAAATCAAAATTTGACAAATAAAATGTCTAAGTTGATTAGAAAAATGAGAGGAATTCAAATATGCTATACATATCATCTTTTGCATCACAGAAATATTGATAGTTAGAAAATTTGACCTCTTTCGATGAATAGTCATGACGGCCATTTTGATCGTTTTTCGAACAAAATCAAATAAAGTGAATACCCCCTAAAAAAGGTATCCTTTAGCATGGTTGTGTTAGGTTAGGACATAGGAACATAAAAAATTAAGATCCATCCAAATCTTGCAAAGATTCCCTCCGTTTATCCGAAGTGGGAATTTTCAGCTATAAGTGCACAAACTTACTAAAGAGAAAGTAAAGCCGGTGAAGCCGGTCACACAACGGAGTAGGATCTTGGACATTTATGAATATCCTCAATTATTAGGATTTCTTGATTTCTACATAATTTCGTCTAGTTAAATGAGTTTGTGCTGATTTTTCGAAAGTAATCTATCCTATTTAAATGAGTTCTTGTGATGCAAAAGATGGTATAATTGTTAAATTTGGATTCCTCTCATTTTTCTAATCAATTTAGACATTTTATTTGTTCAATTTCGATTTACGGATCTAAAGATATGAATTATTTCATGTTAAACAAGCAGGGGCGATGCAATATATATGCAGAGGACTGGTCTCGTGGGGGAAGAGCATTGGTTCCCGGGTTGTACCACGACCCGGGACAAAAGCTCCACCTCTAGTCCCGGGTTGGCCCACGCCATGCGGCAGCCCTGCCACGCTCCTTTAGTCCCGGGTCGTAATACGACCCGGGACTAGAGCTCCCTCACGACCCGGGACCAGTAGAAAACTTTTGACCCGGGACTAGTGCCCCCCTCTAGTCCCAGGTCAAATTGGCCCTAAACTAAAGGTCTCGTTTCTAGTAGTGTTCACGGATAAAGATGTATATTCAGTAAGCTAGCCATAGCCAGCGAGGAGTATATGGTAGTGAGAACTTGCCTGTGGCAAGATGGTTAGGAGGGTGGTTGTACCCCCAATCCACCAGAGTTCAAACTTTAGGTTTGACGCTGGTGTTTCTCATTTAAGCGGAATATTTTTCAGTGGGAGACGACGTTCCCGTCGATAGCGAGCCGACCGTGATGACTTCATCAATCTCAAGACCTAATCCACCGGCTCAGTATGTACTCATAGGGGTAGGGTGTACGTGTGTGCATTTATAGGGGTGAGTGCATGCGCGTGTATGTGAACGTCTGCGTTGTACTGTGCTTCGCAAAAAAAAAATTGTAGTGCTGCTTTTGACATTTTGCTTCACGCATATAGGAGGAACATCTGTCTTTGGCCCCATCCGGGACGTCGGTTTCGTGTTGGATGGAACAGCTACGTCCACGTACGTAGACAACAACACTAGTCACATCTATCGTGTGGTCCCGCCGTACGTGGTGGCATGCTGGCGTGGCGACACAGTATGAACCAAGTAGACACGCACAAGCAAACTATTGACTATACGCGCTATATATGTATATATATACATGCGTGTTTCCGTCGATCGACCGGCTCCTGGTGAACCGCCATTTGCAATGCATGACCCAACTAATCAGTTGAGTGGTGCATGCATTTGCATGTGACCTTGGCTTAACATACGGTCGAGACAAGCTAGGCTACTGCTGGATGCAGCTACAAGCCATGGAGAGTAGCATGGAGCACACATGGCCTTTGTGAGGGGTCCGGCCGTGTCGGGGCATCAATGAAATGTGCATGCCAACAACCTCCATTATATATACTAGGGGACTACGCGCGGTCTCCACCGCGCCCGTGGGCTAATTGTTTTGAATTATTCGTTTGCAGAACTGCTGAAATGCAAAAATTGTCCGCATTTTGGAAATTATTCCTGTTTTAAAATAGTCTAACATATTTGAACTGCGTGGGCTATTTTTTTGAATTATTCGTTTGCAGAACTGCTGAAATGCAAAAAACGTCGGCATTTCGGAAACTATTTATGTTTCGAATAGTTTAACATATTTGAATTCGTTTTGACGTTTCCGTTTAGGAAATACACAAAATTGGAAGCCATGCAGAAATTTGAGTTATGAATTTTTGTCGTGCATATTTATTTTCTTGTCCGTATGGAAATTTGACATATTTGTCATTTTATTTTGTGGGCGTTTTTGGAATTTTTTGGGCTTGGATTATTTAGAGTTGTTGCAAAATCATATGGAAATTTGAGTCTATTTATTGCTTTTGTGGGCATATTTGAATTTTTTTGCTTGCATTATTTGTAATTCTCTCACATCACACGATAGTTGGCATATTTTTCATTATTTTTTGTGGACATATTTGGAAATTTCAGTTTGATTTATTTAAAATTATGTCAACATCATGTGGGAATTTGGGGCTGTTTATTTTCTTTACTGCCCATATTTGAATTTTTTAGTTTGCATTATTTAGAATTGTTGAAGATCAGATGAAAATTACACTATTTGAGTTATGAATTTTTGATTGTCCGCATTTCGGAAATTATTCCTGTTTTAAAATAGTCTAACATATTTGAACTGCGTGGGCTATTTTTTGATTTTTATTTGCAGAACTGCTAAAATGCAAAAACCGTCGGCATTTCGGAAATTATTTATGTTTCGAATAGTTTAACATATTTGAATTCATTTTGACATTTCCGTTTAGGAAATACACAAAATTGGAAGCCATGCGGAAATTTAAGTTATGAATTTTTGTCGTGCATATTTATTTTCTTGTCCATATGGAAATTTGACATATTTATCATTTTATTTTGTGTGTGTTTTTGGAATTTTTTGGGCTTGGATTATTTAGAGTTGTTGCAAAATCATATGGAAATTTGAGACTATTTATTGCTTTTGTGGGCATATTTGAATTTTTTTGCTTGCATTATTTGTAATTCTCTCAAATCACATCGATAGTTGGCATATTTTTCATTGTCTTTTGTGGACATATTTGTAAATCTCAGTTTTATTTATTTAAAATTATGTCAACATCATGTGGGAATTTGGGACTGTTTATTTTCTTTACTGCCCATATTTGAATTTTTTAGTTTGCATTATTTAGAATTGTTGAAGATCAGATGAAAATTACACTATTTGAGTTATGAATTTTTGTCGTGCATATTTATTTCCTTGTCCCTATTTACTTTTTTGTGTAAATACTTTGACATTTTGGCGTTTTTTTTGTTGTGTGCATATTAAAATTGTTGTTTCAAATTATTTATTTATTTTGCAAAAAAAAAAACTGACAGCATGGGCCCACTGTGACGTCGTGCTGATGTCACAGTGGGCAAACCCTAGTTTCGTCGGCCGCGGCGGCGCTGGGATCGCCGGCGACGCACCGCCACCCCTTTGGACGTGCCCGTGGGCGTTCCGGGTGCGCCTGGAGCCGGGCTTCCCGAACGTGGCGGCGCCGCCAATTAGTGGTCGCCGGAGCGGCCGTCACGGCGGCCGGACGTGGCGGAGGATGGCGGGCGAGGGCGCGGCGATTTCAGGTTGTCGGCGGCGTCGCGACGGCCGAAGCGCGGCGGGGACGTGGAGGCGGCGACAGCGAATGCAGTGGCGAGCTCCAATCAACGCGGGGAGGGACGGCACGGCAGCGCGCCGCGGCGGCGGCGGCGACGCGATGGGCGCGCGGAAGAGGAAGAGGGCAGGGGAAGGTTTCGTGGCATTTTTGCGGATGAACCCCCCAGCTTCCCGGAAATTACAACGGGGTCCTTTGCGGGCGTTTTTTTGCAAAAGTGTTGCGCGGAAAATCGTGCGGACGGGCGACCGTCTGTGACCGGCTGCGACCGGGGGGTTACCGGGGCGACGTGGCGCCACGCCATTGGAGGAAAATCGGCTTGCTACAATGTTCTGTGGGCTGGGACGACGTGGACATTTCTGGCGCATCAGTTGGACGGGATCGGACGGTCCAGGATTAAAGGCGACGTGGCCGAATGAACATGCAGCGATCCCACCATCTGTTATATATAATAGAATGTGCATGTCGAGAACAGTACGTCTATAAAATACTTTTTTAAGCTGGAGTAAAACCTTTCCCCCAATCTATTAATTAAAAAGAAGAGAGTTTCCCGATTAATTAACGGAAAACCGGGCAAAATAGATACAACAAAACACAACCACAAGCGAAAAACTCGCAAGCAAACAACAACCCGACTACCAATAAAACATATATGTCATAATATACGCATTTTGCATGTCAGTATGTTTTTCTCTCTTCTGCTAAGGGTTCGAACATATGTACACGATGATGACGCACTCTAGATACCAGAACTCGATCTACCCCCAAATCGTAGTATATGCATACAATTGATCATTAGGGTCTACTGTACACTATATAAGGGGTGAGGCTTTTTTTGTTTTATTGAAAATTCAAAATCGATACTTTTTTGTTTCCAAAAATTGAGAGAAAAATCCCAGAGATAGATAGTGCCGAGATTTACAACACTGCAAAATTTTAACTCAAAATTTGTTATATTGCGGGTTGTACAAAAATGACAAATGGGTGATCTGGTTGGTGAACAGTACACGATTTTAAAAAACTTGAAATTTTACCTGATTTGTCTTTTTTTTTGTAGCCAACAATATAAAGTTTTGAGTTCAAATTTTACACTGTTATAGATCTCAACACTATTTAAATCGCAATTTTTTTCTCAATTTTTGGAAACAAAAAAATACCGATTTTGAATTTTCGAAAAATCGAGCTACATAGCTCTGGGAGCCATTTGCACTTTTCGCTACATAGGAGACTTTCCAGCGAAAGAGAGAGATTGAGAAAAACCGTAGCAATACGTGCGCACAAATAACACATATACCTTCCGCGGCCGCGCGCGAGCTCGCAAAACTTGGCTCGATCGATCGACACCTCGGGTATTTTAGTACTAGGCTGGCCACCCTACCTAGCTTCTGTACTACTACAGCACTACGATACGAACTACTATTCCTTGATCAGCAGTAGTAATGCAACTCGCGGAAGCATGTGGATCTCTAGTTCTATACACTAGTTGAATTTTGGCGTGGCGTTACGCCATGCCCTTGGTGATTTTTTTTGTGCAATATATTTTTTTTGTTAACCAAAGTATTGGCTAAATTGGAGTGTTGAAACATTTGTTTGTTTTGTTATGAATAGGTAGCATTTGACTCCACGCCCTTGGTGATTTTTTTGTGCAATTTTTTTTTGTTGACCAAAATGTTGGCTAAATTGGATTGTTGAAACATTTGTTTGTTTTGTTATGAATAGGTAGCATTTTTTTGTGTGTATTTCTGATATATTGTGTACAATATTCAAATATTTGAAGGTTTGAAATGTTCAAACATGTTTGTATTTCGACGTCAATATTTAACTGAAATCAGAACAATCCATTTGAATTTGATTCCACATTTAGGGAAAGTTTGTTTGTGTGGTGTCGAAATGTTGGCCAAATTGAAATGTTGAAATAAATTTGGTATTTGTTATGAGTATACTACGGTTATTTTTTGTGAGCATTTTTGTTTTATTTTATGGAATATCGGAATATTCGCTCAAATGTTAGACAAATTGCAGCTTGCAAACATGTTTTTTATTTTGTTATTATAAAGTGGAACATTACTTGTAGTTTTTAAATAAATGACGCCATTATTAAGCGAGATGTGAAGCATTTGGAGTATTGTAAAAAAATGACTCCATTATCATTTGTTTAAGGAATTGGAACATTGCATAAACAGTACTTCCTTTTTTATCTTTTTCTTTTGTTTAAACAAAACTTGGAATATTTCATATTTCTTTTATCTTTTGTAGCTCATAAAAAATATATGTTGAAATTAAATATAAACAGGTCTTATATTCTATCATTTAGTAGACCCATCCGGAATGTTGTGATTTGAAATGTTAAAATTCACCGTAATTTGTTGTCCGGAGTAACTCCAATTTTTTATAGCAAATTTAAATGTTCAAGTGTGTTTGTAGTTTGACATAGATATTCAATTAATCGACTTAATCAGGAGAAATACACTATATATGCATTTTGTAAATTTAAATCCATTTATTTAGAAGGAATGCATTTAGGTTTTGTCGAAATGTTTGGTAAGTTGAAATGTTGAAAAATGTTTGTATATTGTCGCAAGTAGGTAGCATATTTTTTTGGTCATTTCGATAAAATTTTTATATTTTTGGATGGCTATTTTTTAAACTACTGATTGTGCGTTTTTTTTCCAGCAATTAGTTAATCTATAATTTGAAGAACCCCACCTGAATTTCATATTTTGAGGAAGTTAATTTTGTTTATTTCCAAACATTTTCTAAATTGAAATATTCAAATTGAGTCCATAATTAGAGGACATGTACTGTGTGAGCATTTGTTAATTTCAGCTCCACATACTTAGGGGAAGTTCATTTGGAATTTTTGTAAATGTGCAACAGTTCAAAATATTCGAACTTTTTTTTGTCCACAAATTATATTTGCATTTTAGCATAAATAGTTGGCAGTTTTTTTCCTGAACATGTTTGTATATTTTGAAGTATCTAATATATTTAATTGCACTCTGCCTTTAATTAGGAAACAAAATACCAATTTATGACAAATCATGACTAATTCATCTCAACAAATGTGTCATATTTTGTTTGTCCATATGTAATCATTGTTACTATAATTATTGAAATATTCAAATTTGTATGTCGCGGGTGTGTGGTAAAATTCAAATTTGAGAATGCAATAATTGGGCGTGCGTCATGACGCCGCGCCTTTAGTGAAAATAATGGTTGATACTTTTTTTTTTGTTCCGGTTGCATAGTATAGTTAGTAAGTATTATTAGTGGTTGCTAATTGGACTTGCAGCAGAAAGTAAAATGCAGCATTTTTCTCAATAGCACATAGGGGAAAAAATAATCTAGTTTGAAGAAGGTAAATAACAGATGTTGTAATTTTATTGAGATCGGCGACACGCCGCACCCATTGTGATCCAAAATTTTGAAATCTGGTTATTTTTAAGCGGGAAAACACGAAAATTATCTGGAAACCTAATTAAAAAATCATTCAACAAAATGAGCATCCATTAGTTTATGGGGGGGGGGGGGGTCGAAAATTTCTTAAATTTTAGAATTTCTTAGTTTCATTGTTATGTGCAATGGATGTTTGTTGCAACCTTTGTGTGGAAAGTTTGAAAATTTATCAAATTTTAAATTTGTCGCACGTCGTGCCCGCTGCAGTGGTTTAGATATACCATGTATATCTATGCAATTTGAATAGTACCAACGCAGCATAACCTGTCTGGGAAAAGGAAAAATAGAAAAAAAATGCATGAAATATATTTGAAACTTTTGTGAATTTTGTCCAATATTTTTGGGGAAATAATATTTTGTGTGTGTCGAATATTCGCTGGGAAAAAATACTTGTTGGGAAAATTTCTAAGAAATCTTGTGTGGAAATTATTTTGAACTTATACAAAATGTGTAATATTTTATGGGGGGGAGAAATATTTGTCGTTAAGAAATCCAACAAATCTTGGTTGGTATCTATTTTGAAACCAATTGAAAATTGTGAATATTTTTTTGGGGGGAAGAATTATTCGAGAAAATATGTTTTTTGTACATTTTTTATATATGGTTTGCATTTTTGTAATTCGTAAATTAAAAGGTTTTAGTTATGTGATTTTTTTGAAATCTTTTTTTCAAACTTAGAAAAAATGAATATTTTGGAGAGAAAGAATTATTTGGGGAAATAAATGTTTTGTGCCTTTTTATATATATCGTTTGCATTATTGTAATTCATGAATTGTAAGATTTTAATTCTGTGAAATGTGGGAATCTATAATGAAACTTATAAAAAAACTGAATATTTATTGGGGAGGAAGAATTATTCGGGAAAATAAATTTTGTTGCCTTTTTTGGTGTTAGTAAATTTCTGACAAAGGAGACCCATATGGCAGATGTTTATTAATTATGGAATTTAATTACGAAGTTACTAAATAGCTGACATGTGGGCCTGTTATGATGTCACTACAATTTTGGAAGTTTGTTACATTTTGAAATTTTTGATATATTGTTTGTATTTTTAGTCTGAAATTTTGCTAAATTTGAAGGTTTTCGGACATATTGTTTTCATTTTTGATTTTGTTTTACACGAAGGATCGTTGTTGCATTTTTTTGTGGGAATTTTGAAAAATTATATGAATTTCTCGAATTTCTTGTGGCAAAAGTTTGAAAATTCGTGCGCGGCGATGCCGCGCGTGTGTGGGCAAAATTTGAATTTGGAAAATTGGGCATTTTTTGAATATTTAGAAACTAACGAAGTTGGAAAAAACTTTACGTCTAAAAGGTTGTACAGTTTTTTAAAAATTGATCGAATTGGTAAGTTATTTGGACTTGAATCGTTTTTGTATAGTTTTTAAAAAATTGGTTGAATTGGTAAGTTATTTGGATCTGAATTGTTTTCACGTCTATAAAATGGCTAGGTTTGAAAGGCATTTAAATTTGTAAAATATGCAAATTTGTATGTCGCGGATGTGTGGTATAATTCAAATTTGGTAGTGTACGTATTAAAAAATCGTTTAGGTTTGAAAACTATTGAAATTTGAAAAAGGTTATGGTTTAAAATTGTTCAGATTTTTAAAATTGTTCAGTTTGAGAAGCTATTTAGATTTGAATTTTTTTACTTTGTAAAATGTTGACATTTGAAAGTCGTGCAACTTTGAGAATCGCTGGAATGCAAAGAAAGCGAACGTTTTAAAATTGTTTGGAGTTTGAAAATAGGTCAAACTGAAAAGTTATTTAGTTCTGAATATTTTCCATGCTTGTAAAATGGTAAGATTTGGAAGGCATCTAAAATTTTGAAATATTCAAATTTGTATGCCGCGTTGTTGTGATAAGGTCTATAAAATTATCAGATTTGGAAGAGCGCTCTAAAGTTTAAAATATCCAAATTTTAAAATTTGAGTGTATGCCGTAAGCAATCAGCATGTGTAGGTAAAGTTACTGATTTTGTAACATTTAGTAATTTTTGGAAATTGTGTGAATACCCTAGAACAATATATGTAAAGTGTTTTAAATTACTTGAAGCATGTTCTGTTTTAAATTTTGGTTTTCGAATCAGTTATATTTATTTGGAAAGTAAGCTTAAATCAGCTATTTGTTGATATTTACATTTGTGGTATTCTTATTTTGATACTGTAAACCGCATGATATAAATGGGTAATCGTATTTAAGAAACTTTCCAAACCTTATTAAATAAGGTGTTTTGTACCAAAGTATTTTATTGGGTTTGTTATATTGAATGTTGTTACCGATATTATATTTCGGATTTTATTTGAGTTCAAAAGAAAGCTATGAAATCTATATTTTTACGAAATGACATAAATTAGATTTGACATAATTTGGAAAAGGTCTCAAAGTATTTGAAATGCCTATTTTGTTTTTCACAATTTTTTTGAAGTTGGTTTGAAATGATTTGGAGCTGTATTTGAAATTTTGCAAAAGTTTTGAAAAAAAGGAAAAAAAACAAACCCAACCCACGAACCGGCCCAGCAGCCCAGACCAGCGCCACGGTGACGTCACGTCACCAAAGGCCGGATCTGGCCGCAGCCTCCCGCGAAGGCGACGACAACGGCGGCGGCGCGCCGCCGTGTTCTGGGATGCGCTCGGGGCGTGGCGGACGCGCGCGGGCGCGGGGAGCCTGTAGGTGGCGGCGCCGCTGGCTTTTGGTCGCCGGAGCAGCCACGGCGGCCCGCGAACGTGGCGGAGGGCAGTCGTGACGGCGGCGTCGATTCCGGCGCCTCCGCGGCGTCCCGGCACGCGTTCGTCGGCCAGGAGGTGGAGGCGGCGACGGCGGAGCCCGTGGCATCCCTCGATCTGACGGGGGAACACCGGAGAGGCGGTGTGGCGCGTCGGCGGCGGCGACAGCCTCGTCGCCGCACGGGAGAGAGAAAGTAGAAGGGACGGATGTGCGGATGGTTTTGCGGAAACATCCTTGAGCTTTGCTAAAATTGCACATAAGTCCAACATAGTAAGGATATGTGGACTGCGGGATAATAGCTTGTTTTGGGACGGGTTTTTCTGCAAAAATTGTACGGGCACGACGTGTGGACCGTGCGATCGGCTACCGACGGCGCGGATCGGAGTACTGTTCAACACTGTTCAAATAAACAGTTTTGAACAGTAACACGAGCGCTGAGAGCTCGCAGAACGGATCGTCTTTTATACAGTGAGTAAATGCGTTTTGCCGTGTGTGCTGTAGCCTGTAGTACTCCACAGGGGTACTTTCGCTGGCGTTTGCTTTGTATGCTAGAGCAATTTTATCATGCAAATGGCATCGGATCAGGGGTAAAAAGATTGGTTAATTGGCTTGGTGGGCCTTCAAGCCATGGGCCTGTGTAGTTATGCTGTGCCTCTCTGCCTCCTCCTGGAAACAAGAGACAGCTAAGGCCAAAATCCACTAGGCTAGTAGCGAATCAATCCTGTTCCCCACCCAACCAGAGTAAGTTGCTTTAGCTACCTCACCTCATGTAAACTCCTTGACTTCATCCTCTCTAATTTACACAACCGTATTTTGATTTGAAATAAATCTACATGAAATATATGTGCATCGACTAGTAGGTTTCATTCCCGTGATCTGTTTCGAGTTTCGTCGACTATAATTTCTTAATTTTGTACCAGAGTTCGCACCATTTCACACAACTTTCTTGTTGAAACTTTTTCGTTTCGACGGACATCCATCGTCATAGTTTCGTTAGTCTCTTCGGAGTTCTTCTTAATTTCTATGTATCTAATTTTAGCAAATATGATTATTTTAATGTGTTGTGAACTTGTGAATAGTGGAATGTGTTGTGAGCGTGTAATGTATTATATTCATGTTTTCGGACTAAAAGTATTTTGGACACAATATTTGCTCCATATTTTCAACATTTGTCCGAAAAAAATTAGTTGCACTGTAGCGCGCCCAAGCTTCGACCAATTCTTGGGTCGGCCACTAACTACGCGTCTACGCGGGCGTACGTGGAGATTTATTTGTTGGGGACAAATCGTCCTGGCTAGTTTGATAACTACTGCTCCGTTTGTACTAGCTTAGCCAGTAGTAGTACCTTGAGTATATACTGTATTGTTATCGCGAGGGAGCGTGCGTATCCTTTTGGGCACGAATTTGGCATTATAATACTACTACGGTCGTACGCATCGATAGGCCTATAGCTAGCTAGCTGTATTTTTTAGCATCCGCCCACATGCTTTCTCGGAGTAGTAGGACTGTACAAGGGTATACGTACGTCCTTTGAGTACTAATCCGGTGCTACGATGTGGTACTAGTACTAGTAAAAAAAATCAGTGGTACTTGTATCGGATTTGCCCCAAGGAACCGGTACCGGCAGTGTGAATCGATCGGTGATTGATTCCCAATTCTCGGATCAAATTCACAGTACACCCAATGCATGGAACTGCTCCCGTTGATCGACAACTTTTTTGAACATTGTACACGGTACGCGTACTCTTTTTTTTGAGAGCTAATACTTGTATTCATACGTAGCAAACAGTACAAGAGCTAATACAAGCACAGAAAACAACAAGGAAAATACAGAGAACGCCACCGCTGTGCGTCACCATCTTCAACCTCCAGACGCCCGACGAACTCGATCCCCACCGCCGAAGACGACGAAGAACGCAGCCGCCGGAAAACGTCACCCAAGGAACGGAAGCACTCCTAGCCCGGAGGCGTTGCTGAGCCGCAGGATCCACCAGCTCCGCCGAGCTGGATCTGAGGACGATGATCGACCATCGGCCGGGGACCTGCCCGAGCACCAACCGCACCAGATCTGGGGCCAACGCCACACCATCTCGCCGGAGATAGCCAGATCTTCCACCTGCAGACCACACACCCCCACAGCAGCCTCCCCGCATCTCCTCCACTGCCTGTACAGAGAAGTGGCAAAGCCGGTGACCATCACCATGGCCTGGCCGCTCCACCTCCAGCACCTCCACAACAAGGCCAGGACCCACCTTGCTGCGGCGAAGAGAGGCACAGAGGACAAAAGCTCCGCGCGAAGAACAGCCGCTTCGCTCCGCCGTCCCCGCCATGAGAACCTAACCTCACCAGATCGAAGGATCCGAGAGGAGCAAACTCCAGCAGCCCACCAGCTCCGCCAAAGGCCTCGCCGGGAAGGAGATCGGGCTCCGGCAACCTTATTCCAACGCGGAGCTCCCATCCCCTTCACGAGAGCACCCACAGGACACACTGCCCTACTATCTACAACCGCAGATCAGAGATCCGGGGTTCCCTTGCCCTCCCGCCGCCGAAACGGCCGACAGAGGGGAGAGGAACCCGCGGTTCCGGCCGCGGTAGACGAGGGAAAGGTGGTCGCCTCCGGTTTCGCCTCCTACGCTACAGTAGAGAGGGGAGGGGGAGGAGTGACCTGCAGCGTTGTTCCTGGCTTCTTCTGGTACGCGTACTCACTGACGGGCACTACTCTACGCTGATACCCGGCCCGGACGTACGTGTACATGCATTAGTTTTTTTTCTACGTATACGTATGTAAGTATGTTGTCCCCTCGAAGTGCGTGCATGCAGTGAAAAGCAACAGAGTACACGGGAAAGTGCAAATGGCACCAGAGTACAATTTGTACGTAGGTACGTATAAGCTACGCTCCGTTTTGTACGTACTGTTTCGCCCTTGTTTCCAAAGTATTAAAGGGTACGACCTTAACAGGAGTCGATTTCAGAAAGAACTTAAATAGCGGACGTACATGCATGCGCCTCACGAGAAGGGATCATAACAATGACTCCAATTCTCAGATCTAAAGGTACCACGGACGAACTTCAGCTAATTTTTTTTAAATAATACACGAAAATTATTTAATTCTGGAAATATTACGCAAAATGTATTTTTTTCAAAATATTCTCCAATCGGTTTTGCTGAAGCCGACAGGTGCCTGTCGTTGTTGGCGAAGACGAGTACGTGCCTGTAGTCCTTGGTGGCGTACTAGTGGCGTGTATGTATTATCAGTGGCGTGTATATGTTCATGCACGCCACTGGTAAATATTACCAGTGGCGTGTTTTTGTCACTGTGCGCCACTAGTCGTCTTCCCCAAAGACGACTAGGCACTAGTCGGCTTCGCCAAAGACGACAAGGCACCTGTCGGTTTCGCCAAGGACGACAGGCACCTGTCGGCTTCGCCAAGACCGACTGGATAATATTTTTGTAAATTTTTTTTTTGCGTATTATTTCCAGAATTAAATAATTTTCGTGTATTATTTTAAAAAAATTAGCCGAACTTCACTCGGGGGTAATTTCTTTTCATTAACAGCAGCAACACTCAGATATCCAAATGGAGCCCAAGTTCCAAGGAAGCCTGATTTTTTGAAAAATCAAATACGACATTTGTAAGTTTCAAACATTCAGAACATCTTAGGTGTAGATAATGCGGAACAATAAAAGTGTACAAAATCTCAATGCAAAATTCGTTATATTTTAAGCTAAGCAAAGATGACAAATCTGACAAAAAAGTTAAGTTTTGAAAATGTACACTATTGGCACTTTTTCCCAGTTTAGAATACAGCGATTGGATTGGTTCTTTGTATACTAGTAGAGTTAATAATTATCTACATCTAAGGTTTTTCCTCCATTTTTCAACTTTCAAATGTCGCTTTTTAATTTTTCAAAAAACCAGCTCCCTAAAGTTCTTGGTTCAAAACGCCGCACTCTAGGGAAACTTCTACATTCATTAACATTGTGGGCGCCCGGGTGTAATTCTTCTCGAGGTTCATCTTCCAAAATTTGGTGTGGACGTCGGATCAATTCGAGTGGTGGGGATGGTCAAAGTGTGGGCTTTGCCCCACGGGAGCTCCAGAATCTTCCACACACAAATGACGACACATCTTATGAGATTCTTAACATCCAAGAAAACATGGCTTGCTTATTCGATATTAATATTTACATTTGTATTGGCGTGGTACTGTCAATGGTTATTTCTCGATAGTTTTTGCCTCCATTTTTTAGACTAGACGACAAGAATGACGATTTTGTCGGACGCTGCATCTACATCTAACAACCATTTTATGAAAAAGTCGATTTTGAACTCTAACTTCTTGTGCTTGGTCCAGCTTGAACCTTGAACTATGAATATTAGATCATGAACCTTCTAACACCATTTAGAAAATAGTATGGGAGTGCCATGAAAAGATAGCTGGAAAACACTTCATACAGAAATATAACTATTTGTGCCCATGGCAAAAAGTTGACAAACTAATGCATTTGTATACCATGATTTTGGTATAAAAATTGTATTGGCTCATAATTGTTTTCCCGACTATCACATTGTACAATTCCACATATGTGAATTTGTTTCAATTTTTTGAGGAACTTGGAATTCTAAGCCACCCACCAAATATTAACCCGGTCATGTAGAGTTATTTTGCTCCCTCAAAGTATGGGAAGATAAATAAAGTGTCGTGAACATTGGACACGACTGGTTAGAAAATAGTAAAAGAATGAGTGAGGAGTTTTGGTTCCCGGGATCCACCGATAGCCAGATTTTTTACAATTCAAAAACAATATTTAAAATTTCAAGAAAATTCAAAACAAATTGACATGTATACATACACATGTTATACATACATAGCTGCTGATTTTTCATAGATAACATGATGTATTGTAGGATACACAAAAATAAAGGCAAAAAATAATTCATTCTTTTTTTCAACATTTGCCTTTTTTTTGCGAAACATAGTACAAACACAAACGCTCACATACACTCACCCCTATGAACACACACACCCTGCCCCTATGAGCACCTCCGAAATATTGAGCCGACGGATCGAATTTTGAGATTGACGAAGTCACCACGGGCGTCTCGCTGTCGACCGGAACGTCGTCTCCCACTGAAAAATATTTCGTCTAAATGCAACACACAGATGTCAAACCCGGGGTTTAAACTCTAGTGGGCTGAGGGTACAACCACCCTACTAACCATCCAACCACAGGTTGGTTTGTCCTTTTTGTTCAGATCACATATATGAAAATATATATTGAAACAATTTTTTCCATACAGAGTTATTTTTCTAGAACTTTTAGAGTCCTCAAAATGAGTCTTTTTTTTAAACGGATCACTGACGCTAGAATAAGTTAAACAATATGATAAAATATCTAGTACAAAAAAAAAACCGGTTGAACACCAGTGTTCAGGTAAAAAAAATGGACCGGTTGAATTTTTTCATTGTTTCTTTTGAAGCAAGTCGAGCTATTGTACTTTAACCTGACCACCCGAAAGCTGAAAAAGAAGGCAGAGGTATCTAAAAGCACTCTAAGAAAACACGAATCTATACTACTATTAAAAGATCAAACTATTAAAAGAGCAAACTTGTGTTGATACATTGAATCTGAACCCTTCAATATTTGGCCAACGGTCCAGACCGCTCCAATGTTTGACAACTCAACACAAATCCACTTTTGCCCGTTTTACCCTCCCACCAAATCATAATACTGCTAATGCCATCGTACCGGTTCGTTTTATTTCGTTTCGTGATAATTACGAGATTTGCCACCGCTAAAAGAAATTACCACCAGTGGTCGTACCCCGCCCACTAAAACATGCTCATGTCCTGAATCTGCTCATGTCCTGCCGTGAGAGTCCACAAAGGCGGACATGCTGGTCACGTTCGTGGAATTCTAATCTGAAGCCGAGATCCTTAGCCCTTACGCAAGCTGCTCCCGTTTTCCCCCAATTCACGCCGCCGCCCTGCTCGCCCGCCGCTGCTACATATCACTCATCCCGTGCCTCCGGATCCGGCCATGCAGCTCCAGGAAGAGGAGAATCCTGCCGCGAATATCCTCCTCACCGCACCCAATCCTCTGTCGGCGAGCAACTCCAGGAGGTGCCCAAGAACGGGGTCAGCTTCCGGGACGTCTCCGGCGTTGACCAGGCCAAACTCTAGCTGCAGGAGGTCTTCAATTTCCTCAAGAATCCCTACAAGCACACCGCGCCCGGGCCAAGATCTCGGAGGTTTTCCTGCTCGTCGGCTCGCCCGGGACGAGAATACGCTGCTCTCCCGCGTCTTTCCGGAGAGTCCGAGGTGCCGTTTGTGTCGGAGTTCTTCTAGCCCGCACCCACCTGAGCTTGCTTCCGACGAGCGAGCCGCGAGCGCGAGCAGCAGCACCTCAGTCTAGCTTCCGACGAGCGAGCCGTGGGACTAAAGCGAGCACTTTCTTTCTGAACGTGGGTGTGCACTTGGTATGGTATGATGTTCCTCCTAATGACTTGTGGTTGTGAATTGTGATTTTTCTACAGGGAACTAAATTCTCAGTTATCTGTGATGTCCTTTCTATTCTTCGGCTTATACACGGCTGCTAATTGGAGTAGTGCAGTACACCTTCATGCTATGTGTCTCCATCTATATCCGTTCTATTTTTCTAAACGTGTTTTAAGTTCAGTTCTCACAGAATAAAATGGGGAACTATTTGTGTCTTGCCATGCACATCTGAGTTAATTTGGCAAACGAGGTTGATTTATTTTGGCATGTGTCATGTTTCATTGCTGGAGGATGTGATCACCAAAGAAGTGAAGCCAAGCCTAGAGAAGTAAGAGAATGGCTTCAGTTTTGTGTCCAAGCATGTCGGCTAAGATGGATCCCATCCAGGCAATGGGTTCACTTCGCTGGTGAGTGAGACTGCATATTTTACATATACATGATATTTCCTACTTCTAAATAACTATCATGCCCAAAAAGAGGATGGGAAATTAGGTGGTGCATTTAATTTCTCTTTTCATAGGAATAATGTACACAGCAACAAGGGAACTAAAACTGAAACAAAACCTAAAATATTTAAAATGGTAGAAAACAAAACCGAAGTGAAATGCAATATGTCTGATTGCTAGAAATTACATCATATTGTTTTCTAGATTTATGACATATATTAAATTATTATAAAACCGTTGCAATGCACTGGAATTTTTGCTTGAAAAAGGCTTAAATTTTTGAATTTACTCCAGCAACAAGAAAAAAGCATTATCAATTGATGATATTTGTATCCTAAGATTACACGTGCGTTGCATGTGCACATCAAGAAAGATTTATTTGCGGCAATAGATGCATGTGCACGTACACTGCCACTAGTGTAAAAAAAAACGCGAAATTTAGGCCAAAAAATCCCAAAGATGAGCAAAAGCAGGACGCTGATGGAACAAGCTGATCGTTGGATCCGGTGACCAGCATTTGGCCGCTCGGCTAGCTGTCGTCCAAAGAACAGAGATTCCGGGGCACACACATGTGCGCATGTTTCAGCATCCGCGTGCACGTGCGAGCGTGACGTGAAGATCACGCACGCCGCCGCCTCCTCCGTCGCCGCGGCCGGCGGCCACCTGTGGCAGCGCCGACCATCGCCTCTTCCCAGCGACCATCTGACACAGCTGCAGGCGGCAACTCTCCTCGGGATCCAAAGAAAAATAATATCTATACGTTTTCCTCGACCATGGGGCTACGTCAAAGACTAAACTAAACGGCCGCCGGGTTGTTTACGCTTTCCGTTGCAAAACAATGAGGAAAACATTACCGCAGCTAGCCTCTGCCTACCATCGTCTCGTTTTACCGTTGACTCTAGTGGGGCTTGAGTGGCAGCATCAGTTGGAGTTCGAAATGGTTCAAGTCCAGCAACATTTCTGGCGCCACAGTAGCTAATTGATTAAGCAGGTCGTCGATCATGTTTACGTTTGCAGCAACATCGAACTTATTGGATCACGGACCAATTAAACGGCCGCATAACTACTTGCGTTTACCCCCTCCCTGAGATTGACCAACGTAAACAAGAACAGCAAGTGGGTGAGGTGAAAGGTAAGTAGAGCAGCTCCTCTTGAGTGATTAATTTCACCATGTGATTTTCTGTTGGGAAACACGGAGACTAGTTCATGACTCACTCGAGTGACCAGTTAACCGTGTGATTTACTACTACTACTAGTAGTAAATAGGTTTGGCGATCGATCCCTGGTATAAAAAAGAAAGGGTTTGGTGATCGATCCCATGCACACTTGCATCGCGTGCAGTTGTTTATGTTGTTTTGCGTGTACTTTGGACCTGGGTATCATGCATGGGGATCCGAGCACTCTTTCATGTCGTTGACTCGATGCATGAGCTATGATCATATTTTTGGGGGTGGATGAGCTTGCACACGTGAGAGGCGCTCGAGTCGAGTGAGCTCGAATCAAGGTCCACTGGCGTCAATTTTGAGCTCGAATAAAATTTCAGTTTATAAACGAATAAACCGGGGGCCGTTGCTCTGTTTCGCAGCAACAGCCAAAGTGGATGGGCCTTACATTACATGTGCAGAAAGCACAGGAAGAAACCTCGTTGCCAAAGGCCATCGGTGTGATCCACTTTCTTCTACGAACGCTGACAAATGGATCCGGCGCCGGCGTCGGCTGCATCTCAGCAGCTCGATCGATGGAGAACTTTAGGCGGTAAGAGGGACTTTACTTTTCCGCACAGCGATTGCGTCGCGCCACCAAGAGCACCAGGATTTATCAACTTTTTGTGTTATCACTGATAGTATTTGAGCAGGTTATATCAACTTTTGGCAAGCAAGTACAGTACCAATTGCTTTTGGTTGTTGAGGAATGCCAGGGTAGAGCCTTTCTTTGGATTGGTACCAACAAAGAGACCATGCAAGAAGAAAAAATAATGAAAAAAAATCAGGCAGAGAACCAAATTATAGGTCCAATATTTTTGGCAAACTATAGCTTGCCGTGCCAAAAACAGCCGAAGCCGACAGACTCCACTTCTGCAATTTACATTCGTGGTACGAAGAAACTTGGCAAGATGCCGCGTGAAAAAAGCAATGGAGCTAAAGGCAGCCCCTTTTTATCATGCTCCAAATAATTTCTCAGCAGACACAAAGGCCCTACTGTATGTTTACACCACACACCAAAAAGCGCCTAAAAGGAGCAGAACAATAAAATACATGGACACAAAGCTACAACAGCATACATACAGGGTCCACGAGCAGTATGGCAACTGTTACTCCCGCTCTCATTCTCCGACGTCGAGTAGGGCTCAGCTATGTACTCCGTATGCAATAATGTACAGGAGCGAGGCCTGTCACACGGTGTTCCACTTGATCTCCACGTGCAACTTCCCGTTTCTGGAGTTGATGAGGTGGTACTTCTCGTTGATGCGCCCGTTGTTCACCACGTCCATCAGGTTGATGTTCACGTGCCCCAGTGACTCCTGAAACGAAAATCTGCTAGCATCAGAGAGGGAATGGACGATGATCGGCGAGGGCAATTTGTCGCGGGAACCTGACAGTGGCAAAGCGTTTTAGAGAGCGACCTTGTTGTGGAAGGGGAGGAGCCGGCGGCGTCTGCTCCGGACATGGATGTGGATCTTGTCGTCCACGGGGGCCTCGTCCACCACGAACTGGAACTCCTCGCTCCATCTCGGATCCCTAGACTTCCTGATCACCTGCAGGGGGTACACGAGCAGACATCCATGTCGGTAGCTGGTGATAATCTGTGGGTTTTGGTAGATGGACTGCCAGATTTCCATGTGTCAAAATGTTGGGGGCAAACAAAGTTTTCTGCTCAGAATTGTACAGACAAGTCACCACTAGCAATGTGGTGTGTTTTCTCACTTAACTGTCAACACTTGCCAACAGCAGGGCTAAGGACCTAATTTTTTTCTTCATGACAGTGAACTTATTCTACAACCTGCTCTGGAGACTGAACGCTGCTACTTCTGAATTCAGACCTGGTTGACATATTTGTAGTTATCTGCAACTTGACAGTTCAGCGATTCAGAACTGACAGAAATCAGCAGCCTAGCTCTTGTCAGTAGTTGCTACTGCTATCCCAAGTTTTCTCTTGCAGAATTCATCAACAAAAACACAGACCTGGCTAACAATTTTGGCAACCTCCTCTGAAAATGACGATACACTTCTGCACTGCAGTGCTAGTCCAGATAATTGCCAATCTACTTTCAATCAACTGTACATAATGATATACTATTCTGTTCTGGCTAATTGTATTAAGATGCCATTTTATGTTTAAGAACTGCAAGTGTTTTTAATTGAATGACTGCAATTGTTACCGTCCTTGGTAAAAGTACTACTAGTAGTAATGGTGCACAGTTGCTCCAGGAAGGGACTGATGTAGTAACTCACCTAACAAACAAAATGGCAAGTATGAACCATAAAACAAAATGGATGTTCTAAGAGGGAAAACTGACATCATAAACTGGCCTTTTATGTAAAATGGAACTAACAACAATATGTCAGCTAGGGTTTAACTTAAGAAGCAGCTTAGCTAGGTTTGACAATGTGATTCAAAAAGAAAAATTAAACATTGTCACGGGAATAAGAGCATTAAAACTAACCTTAGTTTCCCTCTTTTCTCCCCTAAAAAGAATCACAGCATATGGATTAGTGTGCCGCTTCCCTTCAACATCTTCTGCATTCTCTACTGAAACTAACAACACCCCACCACAAGGTGGGACGTCCCTTTTTATACTGACATTGCCTTCACCATCTGAAATCACAGCACTCGTACTGTTGTCCTCTCTAAAAGGATCAAATGTCAGCTCCACGACTAACTTTCCTCTATTCTTCTTGTTTTGCTGATCATTTGGGTTCATTCTTCGGAGAAGGTCTAGCGTGAACAGCTTGCTCTCGTAAGGCGTAAGCAAGCGGAGGGGAATTACTTGCACGCCCATTTTATCATGCATTTTGACCTGCACAATCAGAAAAGAAGAATTGATTGGTATCCGATATCTCTGGCCCATTTCATAGTAGAAAAAACATAGAAAAATGACTGTTTTTTCAGATGACAAGAAAACCTTTCTTCAGCTCTATAGTGTGAGGGTTTACGAAATATATAAAAAAGACAGAAGTTAATTAAGTTGCATACAGCATGCTAAACCTTTTCCCAATCAAACATCTGGAGCTCAAGGACTTGAGTTTCAGGATCCTTGACTACCAGTCTGAAATGTTCATTCCATTCAGGGTTCAGGTCGCTCATCTTAACAGAGGTTTTCTTGGAGGGAAGTCTCTCGCCACTCAGCCGGAGCTTGACATAGGGATCAGATTTACCAAGCAAGTCCATCTTGGGAAGATTCATGGCACGAATTACCTTCACATGCAATATTCCCACAGGTTTCTTTGTAGCACCACTGCAACATGATTGATAACTTTGTATCAACAATTATTGCTCAAGTCCAATTTAAAACGGATAAATTCAATAATCAAGAATAAGGTTTGCTTCAACTGTGACAAACCTACATGCTGTAGCACTTAAGCAATATATTTTGCTTTCAACCAACCATGCAACATTCTTTCTCATAGTTACCATCAGCGAAGGTAAGTGAGCTATCTATTATGACAGACCATGTATGTTGCATTTTAGCAATATAATTTCATTTTAATCAACAAAAATAACAATCTAGCTTATAGTTACCCCATCATTTCTTTCCTTGAGTAAAGATAAGTGCACTATCTACGCCAGACCAAAGGACCCCTCCAGATGTAATTTTATTTCCAAATTATCTATGAGATATAGGTTTGAAATATAATGACATCATATATGAATGTAACTGAAGATAATCAACTTCCCAAGGGGGGCTGAATTCATATTTATCTTATTACAGAAGCAGAATACGGGTATGTAACACATTCTTTTTTAGAACGTCAGCCTTTGATGAAGCAGAATACTGGTATGTAACACATTCTTTTTTAGAACATCAGCCTTTGATGACTTTATATTAGCAGAAGGATATTCAACTTGTGACATATATAACCTAAGTGACAGCAGCTACTTGTCTGGATATCGTTAGAGAATATCACCTTGCTCCATCCAAAATAGGAATTTCTATGACTTTAGGCCAATGATAGAGAATTGAAATTTGCTTTGCTATTTGATCCTGCAAAATAGAAAGAACAGAGGTAGCTAAGTCCAGAAAAGAACCAAGTATATGCTATTACCAACAATAATGAGACAGGAATTATGAAACCTTCCGCGAACTACCTGCACAAACCGGTACAATCCAGGGATCGCCATGACATCTCCACCCAGTAATTTGAATCCAAAGTCAACATGGGGCTTTTATAATTACGGAATTTTAGTCAGTTCTTTGCTGAAGTTGATCTAACCTAGTTTCTTGCTGCTTACAAACATGATAGAAGTTATGTGCACATCTGCACACTAAAGAAACAGATTCATACCTTCTCCATCAGTGAAACACACAAGTTCCCAAAGCAGGGAAAGCTCGGCACAAGTGGCTTCAGAGTCACACGTGGTGTCAGCATTATATGCAAATCTAAGATCTGACAATAGCAATATGATCACGTCGGAGGTCTGTATAATGAGGAATTATCTAAACATGTTGTCTGTATAATGCAGCCAGGGATAAAAACTAACCTGAGCAGACAATTGAAACGAATGCACCTTCACATTAATAGTGACATTTGCTATGCTAGCCCACCGAATCACAGGTTCAATTACCAGCTCTTTTTCTCGCATTTCATAAACTTTAATTCCTGTTTGGTTAAAGAAGGAAATGTGAAGGGAGCGAAAATATCTTCAGACCAAACATCTTAAATATCTACATGATGATCAGAAGACTTTGAGATAAAAAGGCTGGAACTGAAGTAAAATAATCATTTTATTCTTGGTTTAAATAAAATGCATAGTAACAGAAGTATCAAATGCACGTCCCAGATTTGAATTGTAGGAACGATTCAGATTAACAAAACTCCTCCTGAAAATCTTATATTATGACTAAATGAAGGTTGTTAAGTCCAGTCTCGTCACTGAAATGAGACTGCAGTGAGCGATGAGTGTACATTACAGATTTTGAATTAGCATGTTAATTTATATCCGTATCGTATAGTTGAGGTGTTTGAGAATGAAAAACATTGTTTTTTTTGTAGTGATGGCAAACCTCGTTTGAGAACATAACATTGTTGTTGCACTGAACAGATTACATCAGAATAGGAAGTGGTTAAGAGAAATTACACACCTTGGAGTGTAGGTGGAAGAGTGCCAAGTGTTAAGTTTCCAAATTCAATTGATTCTATACCATATTTTCCAACATATTGATCACATATTGGCCTTGCTACACCTCTTATTATTTTGCATACTGCCTGTTATGAACGGAGGAAAAACTGTTAGGCTGATCACATTTCTAAACAAATTTATACATCACACAAATTGACGAAGCAAGGAATAACACACTAAAAACATTAGTTATGAGAACCTTGTCCAAGAAAGGCCACATATAAAGAATAAACTTGTTCATCCAGTCAACCTGCAAAAATGAATAGAATGCCTTAAATTAATCACTTAATCCTGAAACAACAAAGGGTAAATAATTGGCACAGTAGTGCACCGGGTACCAACCCGTTCGTAGTCTGGACACTTCACCCATAATGGAATATCTGGTACCATCGTCTGTAGTGTCTCAGAATCTAAATATCGTACAGGTCTAATGATAGGATCCTGCAAAGTCAATCAAGAATAATCAGATTGGAACTTAATGCTGATCAGTATAGTCTTTCCATAAGAGAAACTGTCGTTAAGTGTAAGAACAGCGATAGTGTCATCTTGCATAGTTTCAAAGTGAAACCGTGGTGCCTACCTTTATTATGGTAAAAAAAGGTGTATGCAAGTCCATTTTAAAAAAATTGCTAATAACTGTAACCTCTATCATATATAGCCAAGCACACAATTCCATTCCATCAAACTATCACGTGAATCGTACCACTAAAATCTCTGCAGGCTACATGTTCTTTAGATTGAGAGGGCCTTTAGACTTCCATTTACAAATAATTTCATGAAAAATACG
This sequence comes from Poa pratensis, assembly GCA_947311845.1. NCBI lineage: Eukaryota > Viridiplantae > Streptophyta > Magnoliopsida > Poales > Poaceae > Poa > Poa pratensis. The sequence goes on from CAMZMU010000068.1 coordinate 38,348,660, forward strand.
ATAAATCCCCTGAACCCAACCAAATAAAAGATCCCAAATTGTGTACCGGCGGCGGCGCGGTCACGAGTTGCTGGCGCTTAGGTCGATGCCAGCTACGGGGACGGGCAAGGTTGCGCGCGCTGGGGGCTTGAGATGAGCCGCTCTTGTAGACGCCATTGCCGGATTATAGATGATGGACCAGGGGGGGGGGGGGGGGGGGGGGGGGGGCGTCTAGGTGGAGCGCCGCGCTCGGGATTGGGAGGGACGGCGCCGCCTGTACGTGTTGGGAGAGGTGGTAGGAGTAGATGGGTGGTGCTGGTGGGGCTGTGCCTACTGCTACGTTCCTTGTGGTTTTTCTTCCACTGCTGCTCATGGCCTACGCCGGAGAAGAATCGTCGGAGAAGCCGCGGCGGAGGGAGGTAGGGGGCAGGGGAGAGAGAGATGTGAGGAGATGGAGTTGAGCTGGAGCTGAGATGGCAAATTCGAGTGCCTTGGTACGATCCACCTGGACGAATAAGTGTCCACGTCACAAAAGCCATGGCCGATAACCATTTGGAGGTGAAATGACCCGGTAGTTCAGGGAGAGTTTAGAATTTAATTAGAAACGGATAATTGATCTGTCCTAAAGTATTTAACAATTACTCCCTCCGTTCGGAAAAGGATGTCACAGAAATGATCTATCTATAGTTCATTTTTGTGACATCCTTTTTCGAACGGAGGGAGTACATATTTGCCATGGATTACATCTGAATTGTTCAAACTCAAGCCTATAAATGTCGCTAGTATAGCTAATTTTTTTTACATCATACGTGCATTTTCCACGACGTTTTTAACGGATTTAAGGGATTAACTCTTTTTTCCAATAGTGTTGAAATCAATTCAGCTTAAGTTTCTTCAAATTTTTAAGTTCAAATTACCTGTTCATTATTTATTTTTATTTTTGTATTTTTGAATTTGGTACAAATGCCCTTTTGTGCAATTGTACATTTCATTTGTACAATTATATTTTTGGTGCAATGCCACATTTAGTTTTTTTTATCTTTTCTTAATTTTGTATGTGTACGCAATTTGTTTTGATGCACTTGAACCTCTCTTTTTTTTGCGATGAAGTGACAGAGACTTTCAAAGTTATCGGTCACCTCCGTAGAAGACAATGTTATATTATTCTTTGCGTTTAGATTGAAGACTTTGTTACAAATTTTTGTAGAGAATCAATTGTTATGATTTTTTTTGCAAAGAATTATGTGAATCAAAGTGATGTACCACAAAATTCAGCAGATTATTTTTGGACACCCGACTTTCGAGGATTCACAGCAATAGGTTGGACCTTGGAATTATCTTGTGCCCCGTTCGGATGTCGATATTGGAGCGTGGTATTGGATATTCGGAGCTGAACTAACCCGAATACCTAGTTTTGGTCTGTTTAGATGTTGTAGATATTGAAGTGTGGTATTCGCGTTCGATATTGAGCGAGACATCCGTAGACCAAAATCCTCCCCAGCGAATATCGACCTGTTGGGCTGGAGATTGGGTCGATATTCGCGAGTCAGCTCCTCACTCGTCTCCCCCCGACCCCCGTCGCTCGTCTCCCCACCTCCTTCCCGGCGACCAGCGGCGCTGCTAGGCGCGGATTCGTCCGTCCTCCCGCCTCTGCTCCTCCTTCCCGGTGGCGCAGCTAGGCGCGGATCCGTCCGGCCTCCGGCCTCCCGCCTCTGCTCCTCTCCTCCGTCTGTCTCTCCCGCCTCCCTCTCAACTCTCTCTTTCCTGTGCAGGTGGGGGGCCGATTGGGATAAGGGACGGCGGCCGGCATCGAGTTCTCCGCCCAAGCACCTCGACGCCATGACCGCGGCTGCTGGAGCTCGTTGCACCGCCGCGTCGCTCGTCCCCAAGCTCTGCGGGGTAGCAGAATCGCTCCGCCTCGCCTTCTTCATCGTCTCCGTGCAAGGAATCGAGACGAAGATCGCCGCACACCTCGTCTTCTTCCTCGACGTCCACGATGGCCACCAGCGGGGAATCTTCAATTCCGGCGACGACGAGCTTCACCGAGCAAGAACGACTCCTCCAGCATCCCCGCAGTGAGCCCCTCTTCCGATGCCCGCTCCCACCGTTTGTGCTCCTTTGCCGGCGACCTCCTCCCACCGCCGTGGACGACGCACCTACCGCCACCGGCCCGACGACCTACACCTTGCACAGAAGGTGTTTGATAACATTTGTCAAAGGTAATTTCTATTTCAATTTGAATTATTTTGTTGTAGTGATGTAGTAGGAGTAGTTTTATTTGTGTTTAGAATCATTTTGATATGAGTTTCATGATATTTTGTGTCACATATGCTTGAATTTGATTTAATGGTTTGATTATACATTTAATTTGATTTAATTTGATAAACCAGCTGCTTTGAATTTGAAATGGTTGTTTGTCTAGCACATTTTGTCATGAATATAACAGTACAATGATCAATGTCTCGAAAAACTGCTTTTATAACATCCAAACAGCATTTGATATTCAAACTCAATATCTTGTCTAGGTCTGAATATCTAACACATCCAAACAGAAATATTGACATTCAGACTCAATATCAATATCCCATGATATTGATATTCAACCCAATATCAATATGGAGCTCTCAATATCAACATCCGAACGGAGCATTGGAGATCGTGGTCATTTAGGAGTTTTACTTGCATGCTCATCATCTCTCTTTGAAGTATAATATAATTTTGATTATCCAAAGCGCCAGGCGAATAAATTTTGGTAATTTTTTAGTACTCACTAAATCATGATATCTCGATTCTACATTTTCTTTAACAAATCCCACATTTGTTCCATTCCGTGTTTATAGAATCATGTGTTGCACACACTTTATGGCTTTTTCATTCAAAATAATTTTATAGATTTTTTTTGTAAGATTTGGATCTTTAGGTGTTTTTCCTAAGTAGGTCACTGCAAAGCTGGATTCGTTGGAAATTGTTCCTATGAGGCTATGATTATCTTGCGCTTCATTTTAGAGGAAAAGTTCTATCCACGGTTCCACGCTCAAACATCTTGCTACAATTACCTTTGTTTATTCTGCGGTGTCCAACACTGTTTGATCCAAATTCCTATAGCTTTTCAATTCTATAGGATTCAAGAGGCCACGTCATTCCATAATAGGTTTTTCATTGGCCTACTTTTTAGAATGCTGCGAATAAAATAACGAGGCATGACCTGCCTTTTGAGGAGTCGTAGTAACCATTTAGTTTGTTTCGTTGTTTGTGACGTACCGCATCCATGCTTTTGACAAGTCTTGTTTGGCACATCTCCAATGCCACATAAACCTCTCGAAAATCAAATATGGATGGGTGTAGGCGTGGGCTTTATGCCGGGCTCCTTTTGACCTAATTAAACTTGCGTGGACGACTCTCGGACGTGTGCACTGCCTCCTCAATGGCAAAGTGAAACATAGAAGTAGTGGTTACGAATCCGATTACCTTCAGTAACATAAACTCTCTGCTGGTTGTTATGACTTTTCTGTGCTTAATAGCTTAACGTCGTGGATATGATCATATGATTCTTTCTTCTCTTAGGAAGTACGCAACCCCACTTTTATTTATCTGGGATGGAAAAAAGGTTTCAACAAAGTAGGCCAGATATTTTTTTTTTGACGAAACGCCAGATATATATATATATGGTCAATTGTCAAAATCAAAAGGTACTACGCTAGCTTAGCTCCCAAGCCTATATAGCAAACTCCCAAGTCGGATTTTTGCTCCGTCGCATTCAGCCAACCATGTATTACGTCCTTGCCACTCATTCCTCTGCGCTAATTAACAATTCCACACAGGGATTTGGTTCCCAAATCTCGATCACCGGTCGCCGATCCTCCACCGACACCAGAACTTCAACACATAGTGCGACCCTTTCTTGATCTGTGTCCCGGCCGAACTCTTGCAGAGACTGAACACATGATCGAGTACAACAGCAGTTCCATCACATAAAAAGTGGTATGTCTAGTCTACCAATCATCGGGTACGAACATCGATTCGTCGCGATCGACGATCGACGGATCTTCAATCCGGAGGCAACAAGGCAAGCATATGTACACAGCCAGCAGGCAAATCGGAATCCGATACGCAAGCAGCTAGGCGAATTAGCTGCTCAAAGCTGGAAGTGCCAACCAAAAGGGACCGACGTACGACGTGCACTGGTCAGAGCTAGCAGGAGAAAGCACCTCGGCTAAGGCATGGACTTCTTCGAGCCCCGCACGGCACGGCGCCACGACTGCACTGGACTCGGTCGATCGTGATCGTCGTCTCAAATCAAATCCATGGGGCAGGATAGGAGTCGGTGACCGGCATGGCGGCATGCATGCATCATCGCCGCCGGCCTCGACCGGAGGACACGGGTAGCTGGGCACGGGTGTGACTCTGTGCTCACGGAAATCGAAGTGAACTACTGATTAACTATAAACCGTGGTATGATTGGGGCACGAACGACGATCAGTACGTCGGAGCTAACACGTTAATCCAACGATCGGGATGGAAGCATGGAGAGGCGAATGGTGTGCACGGATGACGGATGGATGGTTGGGGTGGTCACCTGGAGACGGCGGCGAGGCGCGAAGAAGCGGAGGTAGATGAGGTAGGCGGCGGCGAGGCCGATGGGGAGGCCGAGGATGAAGCCGAGGATGCCGCCCACGAGCCCCATGACGGTCGTCCCGGCTGCACCCGCGAATGCAGCAGCACCCGCATGGAGATCACGGCCCGCGCCTGCACGTACGCCGCGCGTGCCGGTAACGGGGAGGCTTAGCACGCGGCAAGTCGCGCCGTCCGCCGCCCGCCCGTGGACCTCCTCGGAGACGTCGAACTGAGACAAGAGGCACGCCGAGACGAGGCCAACAAGCTAGGTAGCGCCAAGCGAAGCGAGCGAGGTTTGTTTGTGAGGTGAAAGGGCCGAGCGGGCGGAGAGTGAGATGCGCGCGGGTGATCGATCGGAGGAGGAAAGCATATGATGGCGGCCGAACGTACGTGCAATTTTTGTCTGGGGTTGCGGCCGGCCGGCCGGCCCGTGCCGCGGGTTGCACCAAGCGCCGGACAAAGTGTACGAGTGCCCTCCCAGTTGGTCGTTTCGTTACAGATAAATTTTGAAAACTTCCGAGCAGCATTCGCAAAGCACGCATGCACCATGTCACGATAGTTTTTTTTTTTCAAAACACAGAAAAATGCAGATGCTAACATACACGTGCACACACTTATCACTATGAACGCACGCACTACCTTTATAACCACCTCCGAAGGATTCAACCAGCGGTCGGGTCTTGAAATTGACGAACTCACCATGGGCGTCTCGTTGTCGACGGGAACGTCATCTCTTACTGAAAAATATTCCGCCTAAATAAAAATATCATTATCAAATCCAATATTTGAACTCTGGTGGACTAAGGGTACGTACAACCACCATCCTAACCATCTTACCACAGACAGCTTCTCATCACGAATAGTTTTTCATAGAAGACAGGCTTACACGGCCAGTACAATGCCAACAAGGCTACAACTCCACACCCGATACATAGCCAAGCAGCTTACAACGTCTCCTCAATGACCCAAAGACAATGATTCGTCTTGCTTAATCTATTGCCAAGAGCGGTCACTAGTGCACACAGGGCCTTTAGTCCCGGGTGGTAGAGGTCTCTGGGACCGGATGGACATCCGGTACATGCCAACCGGGACTAGAGGCCCCCCCTCTTGTACCGGGTGTCCTACGACCCGGACCAGAGAGTTCCACGCGGGGGCAGCACATGGCGCATGCGAGAGGCTCTCTAGTCCCGGGTTGTAATACAACCTGGGACTAGAGATGCACCCACGTGGCAGCCTGTGGCTTTTTTCGTTTCGGTTGTTGTATATTATGAATAATTTGCAAAAAATACGGTTAAGTAAATCAGAAAAATACATATAGCATATCAAAATATTCGTAAGAGAAAGCTTTATGAGAAAGTCGGGAAATCGGAAGTCGGAACGGAAAGTCGTGAAGTCGGGAAAGTCGTGAAGTCGGGAAGTCGGAAGTCGTGAAGTCGGGAAGTCGGGAAAGTCGACGTCACGTTTTCCCGGCTTCCCGGTTTCACGTTTTCCGGCTTCCCGGCTTCCCGGTTTCCGGTTTCACGTTTTCCCGGCTTCCCGGTTTCACGTTTTCCCGGCTTCCCGTTTTCACGTTTTCCCGGTTTCCCGGATTAATTTACATATAAAGATCATATATAAGAGGGACTAGAACCGTCATCTATTCGATTACATGGAGATCATGAAGCCACTACTAGAGCCCGTCATCTAATTTGATCTGGTGCCATTGTATTTTCCCTTCATGTCTAAGACATAGTTCATCAAAAAGCCCGCAATTTCCTCGCAAATTGGTCGAAAGCGGTCCTTTAGTTGCAGGTCCCTCCGCATTCGATCCATCTATAAAAGAAGGGAGATTAATATGAATTTCAATCATCATAACAGAAATTATGAATGACACTCAACACAATTGATGGTTATAAAATGAAATTGTGAATTTATTTGTTCACTTACTTCGATAAATGTCCCTGGGTTCCGCTCAGAGACTATCGTGCGAATCCACTCGCAGACGTAATATCCACACAAATTGGTCCCGGGAGGCTGCCTATCCAAGTACTACACGAGAATAGATTTCAATCAAATAATAATCAAGCATCACGATGGTATTGAAATTTGAATTAAAAGGGATGCGCGAACACCTAGCTCGTACTACTTACTTTGGGGTAAACAAAAGTAAGTTCCTCTTTAAATTGACCAGGTGTAGCATTTCGGAAAGCTTCCAAACCCTGCCCATCAAACAATTGAATAAATGAGTTATTAATTAGTTACTTGATATCTCAGGAATGGAAGGAAAGAGACCGATGTAATACGATAAAGATTGAAATTACCGTTTGAGCACTCCTTGGATATATTCGTGCCGCTCTTTGGGCCAGTGCAATGAGTCCAAGATTTCAACTTCTGCTCTATCGATTTCAATGATTAACAGAATGTAATGGGCGCTGCGCACGTTTATATATGTCAGTAACTAATCAGTTACACTTAACATCGAGAAAGCAAAAACCAATGTGTACAAGACAGTAAGACTCTTACCTGAAGTGGTAAGGAAACAATATCTTCCCTTTATAATTTTGGTCCCGGATGGACCTAAACAAGGTGTTCACCGTTTCCTCGTGGTGGACGTAGCAATTTTTCATTAACTCGGCTTGGGTCGATGAACCCAATCTCAAACACTCGGTTTCTGTCACATTCATCGCTCTTCATTCTGCATAATACCGTAGTGAGCATAATTAGAACAGGCAATGACCGAGCTAAGCTATAGACTTTATTTTAGAAAATAAATGAATTGAATCACTTACAGACAATAGGTAGTGAGGATGCTCAAGTCGAGGGCGTCAAGCTGGTATAACTGATAGATTTCTTCAATAGGTATAGTTATCTCGTCTGCACCGTTGAAATGTTCATCTGTAATTTTCACCGGGATCAATATTCGACCTTCACTTGTGACATTCTTGTACCATTTATGCAGTCTTGTCATTTGTGTTGGTAGATTCTGGAGCTCATCAGGTGACACTAGATCCTTCCCGTATTCCCAGGTCCATCTAGTAGGTCCCATAAGGGGGGGATATCATCTGCATCCAGTTGAGAAAGTGAAATACCAATATCTGCAGCAAATTGCGCGCGGTAAGCGCGATCGTTCTCAAGCGCAGAGCCCATATCAGTGGCCACCTTGAGCGGGGAGATGGACTGATTTGACTGATGTCCGAGCTGGGCAACATCTCTTCTCCTTTTCCCGCCGGGTGGAATTTTCCTCATAGTCCGTACATAGTCATCTGGCCTATTTATCGAAATTTGCGATGGCTGAGTAAGGAAACTAACAGCAAATTGTGTTTGAGCTTCCGAATACTTTTCCTTTGGCTTAGGTTTTCTTTTCTCAGCCATTTCTGCAAACTGTCTTCTCGATTCTGTTTGTAGCCACACCCTGGCTTCCTCTTGAGTACACTCGACGTCGTAAGGTCTCGGGGGAGGAACCTTCGGTACTTTTGGCAGGGGCTCAAGTCGGGGTTTGGGTCGGGAACCCATGGCGGTGGTCTTCATCCCCTTTCGACCGTTAGCCTTAGTGGGCGGAGGCGGTGGAGACGGCTCAGGAGTCGGCTCAGGAGTCGGCTGACGCGGCTCAGGAGTCGGCTGACGCGACAGGAGTCGGTGACGCGCGAGTGACGCGGCGACGGAGATCGAGAAGGCGATGGTGGCCTTGGCGGCGGTGTCCAGCCTGGAAACATGATCAATTTCTTGGGCCATAGAATGAGTCCACCCTGGACATCTCCCAGTGTCCTCTCATCATCACCTCCAGGGATGAAGTTCGAGTGATTCAAATCCGGGGTAAACTTGATCCACGCCGACACGAGCATAGCCATCTGGAATCTCATTGCCACGATACAGTGCTGTAGATTCACAAGGTAAAGCATAGCCGTCCGCCGCCTTCATGGTTAAGTTTCTCACTGCCTCATGTAGCTCACAAGTTTTCTTCTCAGTGATAGAATCCACGGGGTATGTTTGGTTCGATGCCTCATCAGCACCGACCGTCGTGGAAGCCACGCTGCTTTTCCGTTGAGACGGACCCTCATCTTGCAGCTGCAGCTGATGAGTTGCCCCTCGAGAAGATTGCGCGCGCCGCAATTCATCTAGTTCCCGTTGTTGTTGGCTAATGATATTTTCCACTTTGCTCAACCGGTCGTGTTGCTCCTTCCTCCTCTTTGCTCTTTCTCGGCTTCTATAAGAGTCACGGTCCTCAGGAAACCCTTCATGCCACGTCACACCTCCCCTGCCTCGAACAGATCCTCCTTTTTCTTTAGTACCGAGGGCCTTCCACAGCTCGTCGTATTCTCTGTCGGGAAAAACCTTCCCTCACGAGCATCGGCGATTGCATCCAGAATTGTTTGCCGGGGTATAGGAGTTTCTTTCGTTTCATCAACTATTACATCGCCTGTTGCGTCATACTCCCCCCATGAGCAAGTATCCAATTTCTGACCCTACGGGGCCACAAATCTGTAACTGGAATGATCCCTTTTTCGCGCATAGTGGCCTCAATCCGATCCCACTTAGGCTCGGCAGTTACGTAGCCACCTCCACCCAACTGATGGTTATATATCTTCTTCGCTGCATTCAACTTATTCTTTGCCGATCTTTCCTTGGCTAGTTCTGTATCCTTGTATTGCAGAAATGCCGGCCAGTGAGCCGCTGCCTCTCTAGTGTCCCAGTGAAATCTGGAACTTTCTTTTTGTCGACCCAATCACGGTATAATCTGTTCTTCCATTTATTGAATTGTTCAGCCATCTTCTTCAGAGCCCAATGCTTGACTTTGTCCGTCATGGCTTTTGTCCTTTCGGGACTATCCAACACCGGCAGAGTGAAATGTGCCATGAGCTTCTTCCAACATATATCTTTAGTTCTCTCGGTGACATAATAATTGCCCTCTAAGTTTTTTATCTGATTCCATTCCGAAAGGCTGATCGGAACATTGTCCCTGACAACAACTCCACATTGATGCACAAACTTAGATGCGCTCTTCGGAGGCGCCAACGGTTTGCCATCTGAAGAGACTGACTCAATTCTGAAATGATCTTTTATTCCCAACCCTTTGGCATGGCCTCGTTTACTAGTTTGGGTCGATGCGGAGGTCTAAAAAGAAGAAACATTTGTTAATATATATACAAATAAAATTTTACATCTGATCAAATAGAGCTTAATATACCACGCCGGACTGCGGGGTTCACCAACTGTGCTAGTTTGCCCTTGGACGCTTCGTTCCACCTCCATTCCCGGACCGGAGTCGTTCAAAAACTCGGAGCCATCTTCTTCTGCTCCAATGTGTTCATCACCATCCGCGGGTTGCCGGATATAGTCGAGCAACACATCTTCCCCTTCTCTGTTTTGGAAGGGAGGAACATCTCCATCGTCCATTGCTTAACTATTACAAAAGAAAATAAAACAATGATAGCATTAGCAGAATAATTCAATGTAGGAACTTTACACTTAGCAAAATTACATCTACAAATATACCATATCAAAATTTAAACTAACATGAGCGATACTTCATGTGTATTGTATGTGTTACCGGGAAAACGTGAAACCGGGAAACGGGAAGCCGGAAAACGTGAAACCGGGAAGCCGGGAAAACGTGAAACCGGGAAGCCGGGAAAACGTGAAACCGGGAAAACGTGAAACGGGAAGCCGGGAAAACGTGAAACCGGGAAGCCGTGAAGCCGGGAACTTTCCGTTCCGACTTCCCGACTTTCCGACTTTCTGTTCGGACTTCACGACTTTCCCGACTTCACGACTTTCCGTTCCGACTTCCGATTTCCCGACTTTCCGATTTCCCGTTCCGACTTCCGATTTCCCAACTGATTTCCCGTTATAAGATCTAGACTTAGCAAAATTACACTTAGCTAATTTACACCTAACTAACTATAATTTACACTAACTTACCAAAATTTACACTAACCTACACTCACTTAGCAAAATTTACACTAACTACACTGACTTACCAATTTACAATAACCTACACTCACTTAACGGGCGGCGGAGGAGCTGGAGAGGGCGAGGCGGGCGCGGCGGAGGAGATCGAGGAGGCGGCGCGGTGGAGGAGGAGAGTAGACGGCCTCGGGTGGCGCGGAGGAGGAGAGGGCGACGACGCGGCGCGTGGAGGTGACGGCGCGACGCGTGGAGGCGGCGGAAAAATCCGGCAGCCTCACGACGTGCAGGGCGGAGGCGGAGGGCGGCGGGGGCCGGAGGCGGAGGTCTTCTCCCGGGTCGTGGCTTGACCCGGGTAAGAGGCGTGGTATTTATACCACGGGACCCCTGGTCCCGGGCGGAGCCACGGCCCGGGACGAGAGGGTATCCTCTGGTCCCGGGTGGTGCCACGACCCGGGACCAGAGGTCTTTTCCCCCAGCGCGCGCAAAGAGCCTCTTGTACCGGGTGGAGCCACCACCCTGTACAAGAGGTCTCTTTTTTTCGTTCCAGCGCCCAAATGTTCAAAATTTACCGCGCAAAATTTTGAAAGTTCATTTTAATTTGATTTTGAATAGCTTATGCATACTTTTGAATTTGAAAAAAATTTCAACATGAAAAGTGTTTGAATTTGAATAACTAATCCAAAGCAATTTTCTGTTTTCTAAAATAATTGTTCGAACTATTCAAACTATTAACCATTTTGCCATTTTCAATTTAAAAAATGCATTAACTAATATTGTTTAAATTTAAAAGACATCTCTTTATTTTAAAAACATCTTTAACAACATCCAACAGACTTACATAAAAGGATACATTATTACAGATCACTAACAATTACGTTACTACATAAACGGACTTGTTGCTCGGAGGCCGTAGGATTAGGGGGAACGGCGGGAGGAGCCAGCCCCGTTCGCGGCCGCCCGGTTCTCGCGCGCACGTTTGCGGCGGAGGGCAAGATACATGGAGGATGAGTCTTTCAGCGCCCAATCCAGCTCGGAAGCCTCCTTCGCCTTGAGCTGGCAGGCAGTTCTGGCTCGCTGTACACGGTCGTCGTGGACGGACCGGAAGGAGGCTTCAAGGGCCTCCTGCATCTGCGGCCCACCGCGCTCTTCCCCATGGTCGCTCCAGTCAAAGTCGTCGTCGTCATCCTCCTCGTCGGGAGGGCTGGCGGCGACTGATGGAGGTACGGCCACGGATCCCCATGCCACCCCTGTGGCGTACGCATCCTCGTCGGGGTCAGGGACGTCGGACCACGCGGGCGCGTACGTCCTCCGCACCTCCTCCGACACCGGTGCAGGAGGCCGGTACTAGGGCATTCCTCTCCACGCCGGGCTCGTGGGCATACGGCGGGATAGGCTACAACGGTAGCGCCCAAGCACGCTCTACCGAGCATGCTCGACCTCGTCCAGAAGGCGCTGCGGCGGGCGTGGCGGATCCATCTCGTGGAGACGATGCGTTCGTGGCTAGGAATGGTGGATTAGGGTTTACCCCATCGGCGACAATATATAAAGACCTCCAGGGCAGCGCTAGGGGAGGACACGTGGCTAGGGCAGCGCTGGGGGAGGACACGTGACTGACACGAGTCGTGACCGCAAAGCCCGCCTTTAGTCCCGGTTGGTGTTACCAACCGGAACTAAAGAAGCACACGGATCGTGAGTTTCTTTCAAGCACTTGTGAGACGTTTGATCCGGGGTGTGTTTCTTTTGAGGGATTATGAGCTGTTGGATCAGCACTATCACGACCACTTCGTGAGCCACTTGACCCGGTTGGTGTTACCAACCGGGACTAAAGAAGCACACGGACCCTATATATAGCATCCATCGATCATTGGCAGTACATGGGTAGCAGAGAGCAAGATTTCTGAGAGACAGGAGTTCCTAGAGTGAAGGCTGAAGGTGAACCCTCCCCTCGGTCGGATCCAAGCAGCGGCAAGGATCTCTGATGATTAGCAACATCTCCAACACTTGTTCGGACGGTTGCAGATCATCAGAGACGTCTTGCCGCTGTTTGGATCGAAGGCCGATTTGCTGTCTCACGACCACGCGATGATTTGCCGATTTGCCGGTCAGAGTGGCCACTGGAGAAGGTAGGCAACTTCGATCCGATGTGGTTCTGAAAGGGGCACTCACGAGCCACCATCGAGCTGTATGCAGGGGAAACTATGTGTTTTGTTTCAACTTTCAGAACACAGTTACATACAAGGTTCATTTTGGTATACGAAGCATTCAGACTCCCGTCATACGTCCAAGGGTGCATTTGATATATATGCAGGCACTCACGAGCCACCGTTGGGCTGTATGACGGGGAAATCATGTGTTTTATTTCAAACTTTCTCGAGCCACCGTTCTTTTCCTTATATAAAGCCCAGGGGGGAGACCTGAGGCTGCCCCTAGCTACGACTCCGTTCTTTTCCTTTTTTAGTCTTCACTTTTTTGGTTCCATTCTTTTCCTTTTTTAGTCTTAACTTTTTTTTGGTTTCGTTCTTTTCCTTTTTTAGTTTTGCTTATATAAAGCCCAGGGGGGAGACCTGAGTCTGCCCCTAGCTATGACTCCGTGTCCGCGCCGCTCGACGCCCTCCTCCGCGCCCGGCGCCGCCCCTGCCTGTCGCGTCCTCCGCTGGCCCCTAGTCCGTCCCCATGCCAAGGTACGCTGCCCTCTCTCCCTGATCCCCTCATCCCCTACGTAGGTTGCATGCACCTTAGGTGTTTGATCAAATTCCCCACTATTTTTTATCAGATCTCGGGCATTTACGTCGGCGATGTCCGGACACCTGTTGGACAATAACGGCCCTGTGCGGGAATGGGCTCCGCTGGACTGGCACTGGGAGGTGTTATCTTCCGGAACGCGTAGCTTGGTGAGAAATCCGGGCGCCGTCGTCGACCCGGATCTTCTTTGGTGGAGGTCGCGTGGGCCTGGGAGGTTCTAGAGGGAGCCGGCCCCCGAGGAGGTGGTACATCGCCGTATCAGGGAGGAGGATGCGCACATTCGTCGCTACATGTATATGTTGGATACGGTGTATACTAATACATTGCATGTATTGTATAGGGATCCTTCTCATGTGAGTATTGGCCCTGTGATGGTTCCTGCTCTTTGGGTGAGGAGCGCTCGTGATGCACCCCGTGGCTTAGGACGAGGCAGAAGTTAGTTAAATAAAAATGGCATGGACTCCAGCTGTAACCGGATTAAATAAAGATGTAAGCGTGTGATACACTCCAGCTGTAACCGGATTAAATAAAGATGTAAGCGTGATGCACTCCAGCTGTAACCGGATTAAATAAAGATATATCCTCTTGCATAGAGTCTTTTTATGTGTACTAGTTGCTATGTGAAATAATAAACTTGATTTTCGACAAAAGTTTCACAAACATTCTTCACAAAAAGTACTATCATGTAGAAACAACTATAATAGAATGACATGATCTAAAAATTCAGCACATACATCAAAAGCTTCAGAAAGCTTGATCACATCATACTTAAACAGGGACATAATTAATACAAATAATAGTTCAGATATCCATTACAGCATAATTAAAGATACACGCATATATATGATAATAGATCAGGAGACCCAAGCACTACATAATAATAGAGATATAAAAGTGTTCGCCATTGCAAACACTACTCGTTCTCCGGATCAGAATTCCCCCAAGCAGGAGACCCATGGGGCACTGGTGGTGGTACTAGGTGACGCTGCCCATAGTTGACGATTCTAATCTGGCGGTACACCTCGTATGCAACGTACGCATCTATTGCTGCATACTCAATGTTGGTAGCGTCAAGTGGGGTCTTCTCCCAGAGTTTGTGTTGATCGTTTTGGAATTTTGTCTTCATATCAGCGTACTCCTCGTCGATCAAGGCGAATGCCATATTAGCTATTGAAGTCTTGTCATTCTCAAGCTTGAAAATGCGTTGGAGATCAATGTGGCAGGCAGCTGGTATCTCAATACCCCAGGTGCACCTCATCTTGATCTTGTCATTTGTTATATCAACGCTAGCAAAATGTATGCCGCTGCGAAGACGGAACTCCATGAGTTCTGGACAGTGCTTGTCACTACTGCAACAACAAATTGGAACACACGTTAAATACTGCTGCAACAAGTATATTTCGGCATGCACAAGTATGTATAATAAAAAGTGGAACACATGTTTCACGTTTTCCCGGCTTCCCGTTTTCACGGCTTCCCGGTTTCACGGTTTCCCGTGAAGTCTGAAAGTCGTGAAGTCGGGAAGTCATGAAGTCGGGAAGTCGAAAAGTCGTGAAGTCAGGAAAGTCGTGAAGTCGGGAAAGTCGTGAAGTCGGGAAGTCGGTACGGAAAGTCGTGAAGTCGGGAAGTTTTCACGTTTTCCCGTCTTCCCGGCTTCCCGGTTTCACGTTTTCCCGGCTTTCCGGCTTCCCGGTTTCACGTTTTCCCGGCTTCCCGTTTTCACGGTTTCCCGGATTAATTTACATATAAAGATCCCATATATATATAAGAGGGACTAAAACCGTCATCTATTAGATTACATGGAGATCATCAAGCTAGCCACTACTATTCGTATTACCTTGCCCACTGGAAGACCATGACATGTTTCTTAAAACAAAGTTGGATGACGACAACATCTCTTTGATCAGCCGTGTACTCGAGATCAAGGCCCATGAACTTCTTGTTGTTGTCTTCCTCCTCTTCAAGCCAATACTTGAAATCAGAAAGAAAATCCGGCACCTTGGCGCTGTCGTTCGTGTAGAAGACAATGAGATTGGTCTTGCCATGTGCGAGCACCTTCCCGTGGCGAGTGATTGGATTCATGGTGGAAGGATGGGGGGAAGAAGAGAGGAGAGGGAGACCAACAGAAATGGCCGCGGCACTGTACAACCGCGTTTCTGTGCATTTTGATCGCTTGGTGCGCGGAAGGCAAACCGTTCGGACCTTTAGTCCCGGGCCGTATTACAACTCGGGACTAGAGGGGCTCGCGCTAGGCGAACAGTTGCCTCCACCCCTCTGGTCCCGGGCTGTAATACGACCCGGGACTAGAGCTCACTCACGACCCGGGACGAGTGGAAATCTTTCGACCTGGGACTAGTGCCCCCCTCTAGTATCGGGTCTTAAGCCACCCGGGACTAGAGGCAAAATCGGCCCTAGTCGAAAGGTCTCGTTTCTACTAGTGGGTGTAGAGATGCAACACAGAGCTCCAGGACCGCGTCTCAGACCAATCAAGGCAACACAACCGAGACTCCAAGGCAACCTGGACCAACATATCTCCCCTCATGCACCTAGAGGAGTCGGCGAGTAGGAGGCAAGATCCTTCGAACTTGGGGAAGATGTCGACCAAGCTGCATCCGCTATGCCTTACATTGCACCTCGGAGGCTCATGTCTTGACATTGGCCTAGACCGGCAGCGCATCACATTGTCTCCCATCTCCAAAAGTCACATTGGCCTCTCCCATGTATTGTAGACGACATCTTCAAGAAGAGTAGGACGCTGTAACACTTCCGCTGCCTCTTGAGAAGGACCAGACCAAGGGTTTCCCTAACACCGGAGAGGAGAAAGGCACAGTTGGGACCAAGACCATGCCCTCAGCGTGGAAGAAACCGAGCACGACTTTCACCCCTGTCCTTCACCGTTACAACGATGCTGCCGGAGCCGGCCAACTGGGGACGAGAGACGGGAATGCAGCCAACAGCTTGAACCACTACCAGAGAGGTGAGAAGAAGCACCTTCCTTGCCGTCGAAGAAGAGGAGAATTGACCATATCCAAACTCCATCAAGAGATCAACAAATAAGAGAGACAAATATTTTTGACGGCTAACATATGTATTATACTATTAATAAAAAACTGTTACAAAGTACACACATCAAGACTTAAAAATATTTATACTAAAAAAGTAATAAATACATCCAAATCAGACAAGAAAACCTTCTGCATCTGAATCCGTCACCGGCTCACCGCTTTATTTGGTCGTTGTTGAATCACCAGAGAATAGAAGGAAAACCTATAAAGGGGTAACTGAGTCGTCCACACAAAACTGTCGAGATATTTCTCGTAGAAATCACCTCAATATATGATTAGAGATCTATAAATCACATAGTATAAAAATATATTAACATACTTTTTAGTATATGAGTAGTATAAGCATATGTTCCCGTAGAAATTTTCAGAGTATAAATTGAATTGTTAGCTAGAATTTTTAATACTGCTCCCAAGGAGCATCCCTTACTCGAGACATATCAAACTCAAAAAACCTCAAGTCTAGCGATAAGTTGGATCCAAACCATTGCCTATTAATTTGTTGCAGCCACTGCAATAAAACAAATATATGTTATGCTTGTATTGGATACCTACTACTATATTTTAGTTAGGCGGTTTTCACTTTAAATTTGCAATGGAACTAAAAAAATCAGTGCCCTACATAAGTCTAATTGTTACCATGCTATTTCTATATTTAAAGAAATGATTATACCATATGTGTACTTCATAAGATAAAATAATCCTACAATATAAACCTAAGTTTTCTATCTAATCCAGAGTCTAGACAAAAAAAATAAGACAATAGAACTTGCAAATTAAAAATCTTTGCAGATAGCCGCCCTTTTGCAGTAGTGCCAAATAAGAGATTGGCCCATGATGTCCTGTTCATCTTCAATTAATTTTACAGGTTCATACGAGCTCTTCACATGGAAAGAAAAAGGGATAAAACAAAATCCTTCCGCCAGTCGATGCACTAAACTTCACCCCATGCTCCATAGCCATCAAAGAAATCAACGTGGAGGTATGTGTTATGGTCGAGAATTTGAACATAATCAAAACCGGGGCCTTTCCAAACAATTAAAGGTTTGAATATATGTGAGCAAGTGAGTATTAGCATGAATCACTAGATGCGTGGATAATGAAACCAGTTGTAGGACAAGTAACTGGTTGCATGTCATTCCATTGAACTCTTAGGCTTAGGCAGTTTGCTTTATTAATTATATTTTTATACTAAACTTTTATACTTCAAACTCATTTGGAGCATGCTACAGTCTTATTGAGTATAGTTTTCTATTAGTTAATTTGACATAGTGAACCAAAGAATAAAGTTACCAAATATTAGGTAAATGATGTTTATTATACATTTGTAACACATCTCGATAAAAAGTATACTTGCATTGCGCTATATTAAAAAACTAGATTTTGTAAAATTATTTCCGGCATAATTTATTTTACAATTGGATAAACTATATATAACTACACATATTTATGGTATATATATGATCATATTGTCTACAAATATATTAAAAGATATTTTAATATACGAGTAGTTAAGTATTACGCCCATAAAAACTTCGAGTGCACAAATATTGTCTGGCACGTCGTTGTTGATTCAATATAAGTTGACGATACATGTACATTTGCTTTGTTTGTCTTTAGTCGTTTTACCCGGATGTATAGTTTCTATTTCCTTAATTCCATGAGTATTTGCGGTAACTAGGCTCAAACACGCTTCTTCATGGGACATCAAACTCCCTGAACTTAAAGTGCTGCTCGTCCTCGAACAATTTAAAAGATAAGAAATAACAACTTGGAATTACTTATTTAAATACAAGGTCTCACAAGTCTGAGATTATATAATATAACTGACTTCACAAATCCTGTAACCTTAAACAAGATGGTACCAATATTTGAAAGGTTGCACTTAGCCTCACTGTCTAGCCACATTTCTTATTCTCAACTCAAGTCTTTTAAAAGTTAGTTCGGCTGTGAAAATAATTCTCAAACGCCTCTCTTAATGCCATTGTGACCATCCACCCTACGAACTCCGTCGCATCATGTGTTAGGCACTATAGGTCAATCACCCTCATTCATAGTATCTCAATGATTTCCCTAAGACTCTGACAAAAAAACTCTCCCCATTGCTTCCGACATTTGTGTAAAGAATTCAGACACTTTTGTGAAGAAGAGATGCATTCATGACAACTTACTCCATTCCAGAACCTGATCAAAGAGTTGCACCACAGAAGAACTCCATGCCTTTTTTTCAAGTTAGACATAGTTGGCCTTCAACTCGGTTAACTGGGAAAACATGCTAGAGGTGCTTGATAAGCTGGACATTAGTTCACAATGGTGAAACTAGGTCCGCCACCTGTTTGCATCCTCTTAATTCCGTTACATGCTTAACCAGAGGCCTACATCAGAGGGACCAATTGTTTCCCATGCTATTCATCTTATCTATCGATCCACTCCAACATCTGCTAGCTCGCAATTGAGAGAGTAATCCTCAACCCTATTCATGCCAGATCGGCGTGCTTCCGTGTTTCCCTGGATGCTGACGACACTAGCATCTTTAACAACCGGTCTTCGAGGAATTACGAGCTACCTTGGGTATTCTTGCCTCCTTTGGCAATGCTAGAGACCTGCTAACGAGCACGACTAAGTCTGAGGTGTACCCCATCATATGTGACAACATGTACATGAACACCATCATGTCGTTGCTCCTGGCTAGATTGTGTGGTTCTCAAGCGGTTGCACCGGGTTGATCTCCATCCTCTCATTGACAAGGTGGGAGGTCACCTTCCGGGTTATATATATTTTTTAGATAAAGAGTATATATTAATATCGCGAAGATACCAATTACACCCAGCCTCTGCAACAACGCGTTACCCTAGTGGCCACACGGATGCACACAGCCCAGAATAAAAAGAAGAATTACAAAAAAGAAAAGTCCCGCTAGAGTGATCTATTCCTTGTGACAGCAGACCCGACCCCACCAAAACAGTACCAGAAGTCCAACTACTTCAAAAGTGACGCCTCCAATAAGGGACAGTGCTCAAGCGCCGTAGCCGCCCTGATCATAGATCATAGGTTTTCACCCTGAAGAAAGTCTGCACTAACAAAAGCAATGCCTTCAACAAGACCATTGCCAGGCACAACCAATTAAGGTCAGGCCTTGGGTTTTCACCCTGATAGTTTAGACTCTGAACTTCTCCTGTGCTGTCATCGCCACTTGTCGTTGCCGCAGTTCCAAGTTTTGAATCACCAAGCCAATCCCTCATCGCCACCATGACTCGAACCACCATCACTAGTCCTCAAATCTCGCCTTCCATGTCATTCTCCGCACACTGACTTCACCATGGAACAGAATACATGTCCACGATGGCAACCGACTGCAGAGCTTCGCAACGCTCCCTCTGAAACCAAACGGCTAGAAAAAAAAACATGGTTGCGCGCGACCGAATGCCACCCGATCCGTCAATCTCCAGGCTTGAGTTGCCCAATGGAGTTCGCCGGCGGAGCCTTCCAGAACTCGACATTCTGGCCAAATCAATGAAGACGGGCATCAAGCAAATCTTCGTCTTGGCGTGAGAGGAATCCAAGGACCGCCACCTTTATTCAAACTGAGTAGGCAGCCCCCACGCCACCCTCCGGCAACCTGCAAGATCTGCCGCTTCGGAAGGCAGCGGCAGAGCAGGGTCGACCGTCTCCCGGATCCGGCCCAACCGCTGCGACGGGGAATTGGGGGTGCCACGGGAGACACCCAGATCAAAATCTAGGGTTTCGTTGACCTCCAGGCCCAGCCCCATCTCCGCCGCCGGCCATGGCGCTGCCGGGAAGGACCTCCACCTCCACCCCGACCAGGGGCGCTGCCCTGGTCTCTGCTCGTTGATGTCCGCCCCTCTCCGCCCCAGTAGTTCCGGGCTGGCCACCACCGACAACCCCGCCCCCAGGCCATGTTCGGCGGCTGGGCCCGCCGTCGCCGCGGTGGCAGGAGAGGCGGGCGGCGGGTTCTTCTTGGGGCGCGGCGCAGGTCGCCCCCGGCGTCGCCCTGGGGAGCGAAGCGAGGGGTATTTTTCGCGAGGGCGTAGTGTATAGTATTTTTTCTTTTCACCTCCTTGCCACGCTATTACTGAAGCCAATGCACCTAAGAGTCGGCGAAATAAGCCGGAGACTACCCCGAACTGCAAACATGTATAGGCTTTCCAAGGCACGGCAACTAGAGAGCAAGGTGTCGAAGACGTCTATATATGGGGAAGAATATGAATCGCGTGGGTGGTCCTTGCCAAGATGGTTCTCATTCACCTCTCAGCAATGCCCACGCCTAAGTGGGAAAGGGAAAGTTTCTCCATATTTCGCGCCGCTTCATATGGAATAGGGATGAACAAAATTATGTTAACGGGGACCATTATTTGGTCAACTCGAAAGACGACGTCCTTAGATATCTCGGGGGACGAGGCATTCAAGAACAAAATCAATTCAGCGGGCCATGCGTTTGCGCTAGCTATGGTTACAATGGACTGACCATAGTGCCTGTGGGATATACATTACCATTAGACACTTCTGACTTGGCCTTTTTTCGTGCATCTATGGAGATCAACTTGGGCAACGGTCACTCCACCGTCTTCTGGCATGATAACTTGTCTGTGGCAGGGCTGCTCTATGCCAATGCTTCAAAACTTTTCAAGACTGCCACTCGGAAAAAACATGTCTGTAATTTTGAGTTGCTCAAGGACGACACCAGGCTCCGGTTTGTCGCGAGATTATCCATCCCCCACACGGTCCAATTGGGCGAACACTGGCGGACACCATTTGGTGGCTTTTGACGTAGAATCGCAACTATTCCGCCTCCTCGCCCTCAAAGGATGGACGCGTGATCCCACATGTCAGTTACGCCTCTCCCACCCAGATCAGCCCTTCATCTCTGCAAAGACTTCCTATTCACAGTGGGCGTGTGGAAAACACGGTCCGTGCTTGATCCGAGGATTACCTCAGACCCCTCTCCGAGACGCACAGCAAGATCAACTCCTGTTGGAGTGCGCTCATTAAGACATCATCATGAAGATTAAAGAAGAGGCCAAAGCTTGGAGAAGGCCAGGCCTGAGCAATTTTGACTTTGGTAGAGTATAGGATTTTGTAAAAAGTCGGAATGTGTCCTAGGCATAAAACTCCTTTTTCTACCCGTGTCCTTCACGGACGCTAATCCCCCCTCGATAACTTAAAAAAAAAAATCCCCCCTCGATCTAGCCCTCATCGATCCTGCTCATACCCGCGTTTCTGCAAGCCCTAACTGTCCACGCGGTGAAGCAACCGTCGGCGGGGTCGGGTGCACAGGGAGCCTGCCGGCGGCGTTTCCTTGGTGTGGATCAGGAAAAAGGAATGAGGTACTGCGACGCCGTTCCTTGGTACACTGTCTGCATATTTCCCAGCTGATGCGATGTTGTTTCTTACCTTCTGTGCTGCCACTCGCGTGCAGTCTGATTTTTTTTTTCATGTTTCTCATGTTCTATTTTGCAGGACACTAACTTGAAGCACCTCAGGACCACAATAAGGCACACATGGATGATGTCCAAATTCTTGGCAATGGCCTGTAGGTAGTTCTGAGCTCTACTTCACAGTTTTGTAGTTTAGAAGCTTGATTTGATTGAGTTGGCGTACTTTGATTTCAGTAAGTTGAACCCCTTTTTGTAGGTTGGTCACCACATATTCCATCTGGTATTTCACTAAGTGAACCCTATGGATTGAATCTTATCATCGTCGGAAAAGAACAACACGAAAGGTAGGTTCTGTCCATCTAAAATAATGGGAGTAAGGGCGATTGAGTTGGTAGAGTGTGCAATACGGTTTATAGAATGTGCAGTACTGGACATTTTCAGGATTTAATTTAGCTTCATTCAGTCTTTTTTGAGATTTAATAAGAAGATGAATTATTAAGACCAAGTGAAATTATATTATTGTAATTACTTGATTTGAGGCAGTGAAAAAACAAGTTGGTAGACGGTTTAACCGTATATGCATTGCGCAAATTACATTTTAGTCAACTTTGACGGGACGTGGGAAGGCACGGGCATTCAGCTATTTCTTTAGCTTGTTAGGTGATTTAAAATCTTTCTTCAGGTGTGTTCAGATTTTTTTCTATGTATCTTCTGGTGTGTTCAGATCTTCTCTGATTTCAATTTAGTGCCTCCTCATATTCTTTATTTATAGAAGAAAATGCTCCCCGCCGATCACATTTTAGTGAACAAGTTTGTAGGCCTGATAGAAATCTGCTGCTCTATGTATGAAGAGATGACAATCAGATGTCGGTAAAGTGCCCCCCTCTGATCACATTCTAGCGAACAAGTTAGCTGGTAAGAGATGACAATCAGATGTAGGTATGTGTGTGTCCCTTCCTGTTATTTACCATTTGTGTCAGCTCATAGCTACTTCTGATTACCACTTTAGAATATATATATATTTTTGTTTCCTACTAGCAGCTGAAGAAACATGCTTACCGGTTCATTTTCTTCTTTCTCATACAAGCTGTTATATCATGTAGAACTTTGACACACCAATCAGACCTGGAGCTGAAGGTAGATGCGGTAGCCGACAGAGTGGAAGGAACGAGTGGAGCTGGAGGTGTAGTTGGTCGCACCCCTAGCATCATTGCTGGAGGTGAAGGGTCGACACAAGTTGACATTGCCTGCCATTTGTTGCTATACGTATATTTATTTGAATCAGAGATAATGCTGGAGCTGGCAATGTTGAACAAGTTCAAGCAAGAGATATATGTATAGCCTAGACATTCCTGTTATTTGTATTCCGATGTCAGATTTTGCAGTTCACTGCACAGATCATGACACATTAATGTTTTGTAGGTCGAGGCAACAACTGTGATAAAGTGAGTTTAGAGGGGTACATGATCGACGAAAATGAAGTGGTAGATGCAGTGTTTTTCTCCATCGGCACATCTGCAGTTTGTGACAACATCAATGCAAGGCAATATATAATCATGATAGGAAGCTTGAGTAGAGCACTCACAAAGATGAGTCTCCAGATAAGAAAATTTTAAGTTGTCAAGAATTTTTGGCTCCAGAGAAGGTAGCACAACAAATTATGAACGATGGTAGGAGTCGTAGTTACTTTAGCAATTTTTAAGATGTAGTGAGAACAACTATGCGATATAGAAGGAGCAAAAAGCTTATACAATATGGTTCATATTCGGCCTTTGAGCTGATGGACTTTACTTTTAAAAATGTATGCAAAAAAAAAATATAACCCAATGTAAGAAATATTTTGTTATATCTCTAGATTGATCCCTCTAGGAACTTCATGCCATTTTATCTAATAAGCTGATTCAGAGATGTATTTCATTGAAAACCTATGGTATATTATGAACGATTTTCTTATTCATAGATGGAGGAAAACGACACTCAAATTTCTGCTTGGAGATATTATTTTCAAACAATTCATGTGTATCAAAAAAAGACCGTAGCAACGCACGGGCACTCAACTAGTGTATAATAAAACAAAGTGTACGCAATAGACATATCTGTGCGCAGTCCCCGGTGGCTAGCGATTGTGTGGCTGTAACGAGAGATCTCATGTTCGAATCCCTCCCCGCGTTTATTAGTTCTGGTACGTTGTTTATTTTCTCTCACTGACAGGTGGGACCCACTTGACAGAAGAGGATAGATTGGGTGCATCGCTTAAACTGAAGGGGTTATTTGTAAAATTTACAGGCCACAACGACCACACGTGGGACGCACGTGACGACTCTCGGTCAAAAACCGGTCGAGTGACCAGTGGTGCACACGGATGCTGACTTGAGTGACGGGTTCAGAAGATTTTTGAAAATGGTGACTTAAGTGCACCCACACGACGACTTGAGTGACCGTCAGTGCCATTTACTCTACGTCGATGTATTGTTTGGTTTTCATAGCTGAGCTTTTTTTCCGGTATCTGTATGGCTATTGGATTCAGCAGACTTTCAATTTTTGCCACTTATTGTTTATTGCACTCATATATTTGTTACTTGCCTTTGTACTCAAACAGGAAACTACCACTAGCTTTTGCGCGACACAGCGGGATTGTCCTTCCAACTGCAACTGTTTGTGAAGCTCCTGTTCACCAAAGTCTAAGAGCACCTCTAACAGAGCCCTTAAAACTGGTCAAACCTGTAAATTTACAGTTTTTGTCGAAAAAATGTCTCGAATAGACCCCGTAAAACTGGTCAAAACCTTAAAAGTTTTAAGGGCGACCGTGAACTTGTAGCCAAAACCTGGAAATACAAGGATTTGGAGACGATTTGAGGGTGCATGCCTGAAAACTGGTCAACGATCGCGAGATGAGATCCCCACCGTGCGTTCCCCATCTTGCTGCCGCACGTCACCGGCAGGACTCCGCCGTCGACGTGCGGGCGGCGGCCGCTCCAGCGGCGGTGCCGATAGGAGAATGTTATAAACGATAGCAAATAAACGACGAAGAGCGGAACGATCAAACCAAAGGGGACACGAGATTTTAACGTGGAAAACTTCTCCAAATAAAGGAGAGGAAAAAACCACGGGCGCCAGCCAGCAAAACTTCACTATATCGGGGTGAGGTTACGAACGCCGGGATTTACACAATGCGACTTATCCCAGCCGGCGGCTTACAAGATGTATATGTAGTGGTAAAACCCTAGGTCAACTGCAGTCCGACCCGGAAACAACGCTCCGCTCTCCTCGTCACAAGTCGGCCTTTATCAGTATATACGAATTTGGATCACCACAAAATAACAGAGAAGCTCTCACGGAAGAACGTCCACATCGCCTGCGCACGCCCGCGTTGGCTAGCTAGCTGAGCTAGATCGATCGATCGATCCGCACGCCAGCGAGCCAACTAGCTAGCTAGCCAAGCGCCTCCGCGGACCATCAATTGAAGAGGCTAGCTCAACTCCACACGCTAGCTAGCCCGCTGCTCATTTTGTTGATCGGAGAGGCTAGCTACTTCAGGCCATGCGACGGAGCGGAACTGGAGGGGGAAAGACGAAGGAGGAAGACCAAGGAATATTCTGTTTTACAGTTTGTTTTACAGTTTCTGTTCTGTGCGAGCAGTTTTCAGCCTTAAAAACATGACTTTTGCGAACCTTAAAATGCTTTTACGGTTCAGCGTTTTAAGGGCTCTCTTAGAGATGCTCTAAGCATCGTCAAAGCTTGTGTGCACTATTCTGATGATGAGTGTAGTGTATCGAACACGCGATGCTGTTCTGTCCATACGCACGAGCTGTTTGTCTGATGTCAAGGATTACTTCAATGTGCATCTGTACCGCAAAGGGCTTCACAAACAGCAAGCCATACTCTGCTCATCATCCGCAGCGAGACCCGATGGGTGTTTTTTTAATCGATACGGGCCTGTACCATGAGCTGCCTTATTTTGTGTTATAGAATCTATCTAATATAAAGATCCCATTTGTTTTAAATTTTATTTTTTAAAAAATAATACCTTTATATATTTTTTATTGAATAATAATATCTCGTGAGTCATTAGGTTGAAGCTGTAGAAATTATCCATGCATGGCATGGATCCACAGAAGCGATTTTGGTTCACATTTTAAAGTTCGCTAAAATGAAGGGAATGCATGAAGCAATAGACAATATCATCGAAACGAGACTTCCTTGATCACATAAAAGTTGGATTTTTGTCAGAGAATAAAAGTGCATAATATTGCTTAATTTTTAGTTGTTGCTTCAAATCGAGAATCGATAATTTATTGTAATTTGTTAGAAATAATAGCAATATATTTTTGCGATCCGACAATATTAACTGATATCACCCGTGTGAATCGAACATTGTACTAGCATGCTTACATTGTTAGGCAATGATGCCTATTTAAATGGAACTAAACTAAATGAGCTATTTCCTCCGAGGACAAAACACCCTTGTGTCCTTCATGGATTCTGATTCTAGAAACTGAATAAAACTCGACCAGCAGCTTTGATCCAAAGGCAAGGACCAAACTGTTTCACTTCCTAAACCCTTCGGACTTGCCATCCTCTTGCGGTTAAGCTATGCCCTTCTCTTGAGACGGGGAGAGGGAGACCACGCCGAGCCACCGGCAATCGGACCGCGAGCGCCGTGCTCAGGACGTGGATATGGAGCCCAGACGGACGCGACGACATGTGGATCGCGAGCGGCCGCGGGCGGAGAAGAAGAGGATAAGAACCGGTGCCCTACCCGGAGTGTCCTCGGACTCCGTCAGTTCTTCCGATTCGTCGGCAGAAGATGTGCGCGTGGAGATCGACACAGCTGACAAAAAAGCCGCAACTGCCAGGACGGTCGCCGTCCTCCGAGGAGGCCTTCCGCTCCCAGGTGAATTCTGTCAGGGACAGAATCAGCGACGGACTCAGGCATATCATGGCTGAATATCAGGCTTCGAAATTCAGTTAGGCACTAATCCACTTGCAAAATAAATAAATCATATATCCCACATTGCTGTCTGTTATATGTTTCTAGAAACTTAACGAAAATAAACCTATCAATGATACAGCCCAAAGGATGTCCGAGATGTGCAATCTCACGGTTGAGAAGGAATTTTGCGACATTGACGACGGGAGTTCAAATTTATCCTCTCCCGCAACCACAACCCTCATTTCCAAACCCTCAAAAACATGCAAACACATGCACATAGAGTATAACATATATCTATAACAAAGTCATCACAAATTTATCACAATGTCACAAACAATTTGGGACTGAATCAATCACCCCTTATGTTTGACATTGTGAATCTATTTGTCACCGAATTTATCCTTCCGTTTGTCATTAGCTAGAAAGGATACCCCATTCAATATGTTCCAACAATGGAGAATTTAAATAGAATTCTGTCAACTTGATTAAATAAAATAGTTGCAGACTCCATCTCTCAAATAAAATAAATCAATCAACATATGCGATAACAAGGAAACAAAAAAAATGAAGCACACCAAATTTACATTTTCCCCTTGGCATACATGTTGGGTGTTTCATTACCAGCTAATGAATTTATGTGTAGTTAATGGTTTGTGGACACTATCGGATGGGTTAACATTCTGGTACAAGACAATGCCGATTGTCAGTTTAGTCGGCTGTGGTGGATGGTGTGTTCTCCGTTGGAGGAGATATGTGGATGATGTTTGTGGGTGTCTGTGTGAGAATGATCGATCTCTCTCCTCATGCCGAGGTGAGATCGGTGGTGTGCTACCGCCTTATATGAATGGAGGTGCAACGTTACATGATTCAGTCCTAGCTAGCAGCTAGGTTCCTATAGATGACATCTCGATAGGGGTTCGTATGCTGAAGTACCCTGGCCATCCTATAGCAATTCAGTGATGACTTTACGGGTCCAAAGCCGAGTTCCCTTCGCGATTGTTAGCACTGGGATGACTGTAGCGAGGTCCTTCCTCCTTGAGCCTGATAACGTGGGTGACACGGTAGTGATCCTAGACGGAGGAATCTTGCTTGGACCCTAGTCGACCGACTTGGGTTGGTCGGTTACCCTCTTCGTCAGATAGCCAAGAGACGCCGGCTATCGGTCGTGGTCTTGCTATGGCCCCGCTAGGTCATTTAGCCGGGTGTACTTTTGCTTTTGATGCATGCTCATCTACCATGGAGATATTGTGCGCACGGTGGCGGCCGGGTGTATGCGGATGTTAAACTTGATAGATTTTTACCCAAAAATATGAGACGTTTGATTCATCAACATAATCCATGCTTGTGTCCAACCAAGCCTTGCACGACAACTCATCCTCATGGAGGCATTGAACAAACAAGCATCACAGTTAAACTACCATCTTAAAAACTAGATCTTACAGTGGTAAAGGAGAGTGGAGGGATAAACTTGTGTATGACCGAACAATGGGCCTGTTCCAGCAGCGGAGTTGCAAATAGAGCAATCCACTATAAGTTTTATTAGTCGGTGATAAGTATTAGTAATTTTCTTGCAATACCAAATAGAGATGATTCACACGTTTTAAACTTATATTGAATCCACGATAAGTCGCAAGACATATTTGACCCTACAACTCTTCAATTTATGCTCTCGAAATTTCTACAAATATATATGCTTAGCTACTCATATACTAAAACATTAGCTAAGATATTTTTAGGCTATATGATTTAGATATATCTATCATAATATGTATAATAATATATAGTTTAGTTTATGCAATTGTAATATAATTTATGAAAGAACTATAGTGTATTTTTTATCTTTATACATTACAAATGTATAGCAAACAACACGTAACAAAGATTTAGTTACTTTATTATGTGGTTAACTATGAAAAACAAGTAATAGAAAATAATACTAGATAAGATCGTAGCATGCTATATATGGGTTCAAAGTATAAAAATTTAGTATAAAATACAATATGATCTAAAAAAATATGGTTTTATTTAATATTTAATAATATATAGTTTAATTTATACAATATTATTGTGTATGCGAGTTCCCGCATGATACTTGATGAATGTTCCATTGTCAGCAACTGCCATATGAGTTTTTAAGAACACAGTCAATAGAATACTTAACAGGCTTGGTCAGATGATTTAAATAATTGAACTCATGTAAGTTACTTTCAGCTAATCTTATCTACCATGAAAGTTAGAAATGGGTGAACTTTTTCGGAGAACCTACTTGCACTTGCAACTCAAGCAGCAAATGGATTACCTAACCATCTGAATTAAGTTCAATCAACATTCGATAAAAGAATTACTTGTCATCCAAACAGCATGAACTGAACCCAATTATGGAAAATTTGTCTTCTCCACACCCCACCCCCATTCCCAGCTCGCCCTTCTTCTCCACTCCACACCCCCATTCACCGGTCGCCCTGCTTCTCCACTCCTCGCCCCACCCCCATTCACCGCTCGCCTCGCTTCTCCACTCCTCATCCCCAACCCACCCCAATTCCCAGCTCGCCCTGCTTCTCCAATACCCACCCTACCCCACCCCCATTCCCCGCTCCCCCTTCTTCTCCGCTCCCCACCCAAGCCCGATTCACCTCTCGCCCTGCTTCTCCACTCCCCATCCCTGCCCAACCCAATTCACCGCTCGCCTGCTTCTCCACTCCCCACACAGGACGAATGTCGCTATTCTACATAGAAAGGAAGTTGCTGGGAAGTAACCGATGACCGGAGAGGGAGAAGGTGGTCACCAAGGGCTCATCGGCTCGCCGTCTCCTGAGTCCTGCCCGGGGTTCGTAGGGTTTTGTCTCTGCCGCCCCTCCCCCCCACTCTCTGCTTCCCTAATGTTTTTTCCAGGCCCTGACGGACAGATACAGAGACACAAATGTTAATGGGTTGACATATGGTTACTCTACTTAAAAAAAAAGAGTTGCTCAATGCAGCCTGCCTGACACGTTTTCCTTGTCTGCTCGGCCAGTTTGATATCGCCGCTGTTGTCCTTGTCGCTCCCAGCCATCCACTGACACAACACCGTTCATTTTTTAAAGATCACACAACATCGTTCATGGTCTTGAAATGGTTTATGAACCTTAAATCTCTTCAGTCCATCGACAAGGATGCAGTCTTGCGGTATATAAATATTAGGTGTGTGTGACCGTGCCCATCTTAATCCACATAAATTTGTAGGTAATCTTCTGCTTGGATCATAGTTTGCCAGACTTGCTATGCTGCCAACCACTGCATGTTTCCTGAAAGTTAATGCT
Source organism: Poa pratensis (assembly GCA_947311845.1). NCBI lineage: Eukaryota > Viridiplantae > Streptophyta > Magnoliopsida > Poales > Poaceae > Poa > Poa pratensis. The sequence continues at coordinate 38,378,571 of CAMZMU010000068.1, forward strand.
TGTAAGCTGTAAAATTAATCTCCACCTAATAATGATAAAAAAATAACATATTATTCATTGCATAGTTCAGTGTGCCAGAAAATGGAATATACATATAATCCCCTTACAGAAATTCACACATAATGTACTATAGAATATGTTTCAACTTCACTCGGCATTGCACTGATAAATGCGTACTTGATCAGATTCATGAGTTTAAGAGTAGTTAACACTTCTATTGTCTTGTATTTGTCTTATCGAACAAAGACATGGTCGAACAATGAACAATCCATAAGAAAATCTCCGGCGGGCGAGGGCAAAATTTTCAGCCCGCACTGGTGGAGACAGGGTTTTCTGTCCCGACCCGTGAGGGGTTTTAGTCCCGGTTCGCGAACCGGGACAGGACAAGCGGGACTAAAGGGCAAACCTTTAGTCCCGGGCCTGTTACCAGTCAGGACCAAAGGCCATCCACGTGGCCGCCTGCGGGGCGCGCTGGGGGCAATCCCTTTAGTCCCGGCTCGTATAACGGGCCGCGACTAAAGGGTTTAGGGTTTTTTTTTATTTATTTCTTTAGGGTTAGGGTTTAGGGTTTCTTTTATTTATTTCTTTAGGGTTTAGGGTTTATTTGTTTTCTTTTATTTTCTTTCTTCGAGCATACAAAGATAATTGTTTTCTTTTAGCGGTATTTCTACATACCGTACACGTTCGTGCATATATATAAGATAACTTGTCTTACGATCGAGCATATACAAATATATACAATTTTGATAGTTACATGGAGATCACAATTATCGGGACTAGAGCCCGTCTATTCGATTACACGGCCGGGGATCATCAGTAGCGCCTATTCACATTAAATTCTCCGGCGTCGTCTTCCATCTCGGTCATCAAAAATCCCACCAGTTCCTCTGCAATTCCTAGTAGGCGTTGCTCTGGTAGGAGTTGTTCCCGCATTCTGTCGAACTATATAAGAAAAGGAGATCAATATGAACATCAATCATGATAACAAAAAGTGACGGTAATAAAATAATGTTGTGAATGTATTGCTTACGTAGAGTCTATAATCATTGTGCTCAGTGGTAAACGTGCGAATGAACTCGCAAACGTAGTATCCACATAGATTCGTCCCCGGTGGCTGCCTCGCGCACTTTACGAGAATAGAATTCAATCAAAATAATAATCTAGCATCATAATTGTATTAAAACTAGAATTAAAGAGATGCGTGGACATATCTCGTACTACTTACCGTGACCGGAGTAAACGTCAGCTTCTCACTAAAGGAACCCGGCACCAGACTACTGAACAGGTTCCAAACCCTGCCCGGCAAAGAAAATGAATTAATGAATGCGTTATTCATTACCTGATATCTCATGAAATCAACGAAAGAGACCGATATACCGCGAAAATTACATCTGGAGCATGTCCTGCATGTCGCGGAACTCTTCCAGGTGTCTCTTTAATGGGTCCATGACTTCAACTTTTCCCTTAACTCATCAATTACACTTAATATCGAGTAAGCAAAAGTGAATGTGTACAACAGAGTAAGACCCTTACTGGAAGTTGTAAGGAAACAGTATGTGGTCACAGAAATGTTGCTCCGTTAGAAACCTTAGAAGGAAACACTATAGATCTTTCTTTTACATTCCCGGATCTTCATTCTGCATAATAGAGTACAAAATGATATAATGAGGATAATTACATGCAATGAACTGAACAACTGAAAAACTGGACAACTTATATGTAGACAATGAATTCAACAACTTACAGACAATAGCAACTCATGAGAGTTTTGTCGAGGGCGTCGAAATTGTATAACTGGAAGAGTTCTGAAAAGTCAACATGGACCTCTTCGGGTCGGAAGAAGTACTCATGTGGGACATTCGCCACGATCATTGTTCTGCTCCCCATCTACCACACTCAAGTACCAGTCATGCAAATTCCGCATATGTGTTGGCAATTGTGCCAACTTCTCGTTGCTGACCAAAGGCTTCCCTGGGACATATGTAGGGACAACATAAGCCTTGGGTAAATTGTCATCTTGGGAACCAAGCAATTCAGCAACAGTCACACCCATAGAGGCCGCCAACTTCACAGCTTCTTCCATATCATGATGCAGCACCCGGGGAACGTTTTCGGATAACACCTTGAGGGAGGGGATCGATTGTTTGGCCTGTTCTCCGAGCTGGGGAACGTCCCTTCTGTTCCCGCTTGCACTTCGCTTGCACTTTTACCTGATTTGCTCCCGCTTGCACTTTTACTTGATTTGCTCTTCTGCACTTCCTTCCGAATATGCGTAGATAGTCATCTGGCTTATGGTGCAACTCGTATTGCGATTTTGTGTTCAGAAAATCGCTTGCCACGCTTTTTGCTTATTGGTGTATACTGGGGCGGGCTTGGGTTTCTTCTTTGCAAAATGCGCATCTTTTTCGGCCTTTGCGATCGCTGCGTTTTCCTCTACAGTACGATCGTAAGTTCTGATGGAAGATTCTTATGAGGTACTCTTGGGAGGGGTGACATTTGTCGTTTTGGGCTACTGCGTCGGTTAGTACTCATCGACGGAGCACGCTTCCGCTTATTGTCCTTAGCGGGCAAAGGCGGCGGCGAAGACGGCCGACCCAAGTCCGGTGGCGGAGATCGAGATGGACTCGCGCTGTGGTGGTCGTAGTCATGGGGTGTGCTTCTTGGAGGTGATGGAGGTGTAGGTGACCTGCGACGACTCGGAGGCGGTGTTGTCCTTGGCGTCGACCCTGGAAACTTGATGTAGTTCTTGTCCCATAGAATGGTATCACCCACAACTTCTCCGAGTGTCCTCTCATCTCCAGGTCCAGGGATGTCAAGCTCCATAGCATGAGACCCGATACGATTTCATCCACCACGACTTTAGCATAGCCAGCTGGAATCTCACGGTCTTGCCAGCGTGCGTCAGGTGGACAAGGTAAAGCATATCCGACCGCCACCTTCATGGATATGTTCTTCAATTTCTGATGGAGCTCACAAGATATTGCATCCTTGATTCCATCCACGGGGTAGCTGGGACCGCCATCTATCATCCGCGTGCATCGTCAGCCGAGACCTCCGAGTCACCCACGCTACTTTTCCGCTGAGATGGACCGGCAATATCGAGTACAGGATCTTGCGGGCGCACTACTCCTCTAAGTTCGTCAATCTGCTGCTGGTGGTGGTTAATTCTGGCAAGCAACTGGTTGAACTTGTCTCCCTCCTCCTCCTGCTTCGCTGCTTTGCTCTCTCTCTCGGCTTCTGTAAGTTTCTACGTCTTTGGCAAACCCAAGCCACCACGGGACGAAAGGGCCAAAGCCTCGTGTTCGTCCTCCTTTTTCGTCATTCCCGAGGACCAGTGTCAGCAAGTCTTTCTCTCTATCGGGACGTGAACTTTAACTTCCCCTCTTTAATTTCTTTCACCACTTTAAGCCAATTTTCCCTGGTACCCTAATCCCATCACTGCAAATAAGGTCCCCTGTTGTTTCGTCGTATGAACCCCCATGCGCAAGGAACCAATTTCTTGCCCTCAATTCCCATTCGTCGCGCATCCATTCTGGTTGGATCCCTTTAGCAAGCAGCTCTTGCTCTTTTTTATCCACTTTGGCATGGCAGTCTCGTAGCCCCCTGGCCCCAATTTATGGTGATATTTTTTCTTGTCAGCATTTTCTTGTTCCTTACTGAGATCGCCTTGGCATTTTGTGACTCCTTGTACTCCTTAAATGCGTTCCAGTGATTCGCCTGCTTCGCTAGATAGCCTTCAAATACTGGAGCAGTCTTTTTCTTCAGATATTCTTGCCATAATCTTTTCTTCCACACCCGGAATAGTTCGGCCATCTTCGTAAGAGTCCACTTCATGACTTTCTTCCTCAATTTTGCAGTGTCGGCAGGATCCTCAAATTCTGGCAGGGTGAAATGTGCCATGAGGTCATTCCAAAGACCCTCTTTGTACCTTTCGGCGACATACTCACTATCGTTCGCCCCTTTGCGCTTATTCCAGTCTCGAACGATGATCGGGACGTGATCCCTAACCAGAACTCCGCATTGTTTTCTAAATACAGCGGCAGCCATCTTGGGTTCCTTCGGTTCGCCCGTAGGGGCTATGACCTCAAATGTATAATGCGTAGATGGGGCCAACATTTTGGTCGGGCCTCGTTTGGAAGATTTGATCGATGTGGAGGCCTAAGAGAAGAAACATTCGTCAATTTATATATATACAACTTAAGTAATGCATCTACTGATCGCCGAACTTCATATCTACCTCGCCGGACTTCGTTAAGGGTCCACCGGCTTCTCCATCATCGGAGCTATCGCCTTCTCCATCATCGGAGCCGTCGACTTCATCCTCACTTCGGTCGACCTCCATTCCATCCCCGGAGGGGTTCAGATACGACGACGGAGATTCGGCTGGATCAGCATCTGGGGCGTCGTGGATTATATTCTCGAGAATTTCTTCCTGTATTAGGTCTCTGCGGGTTGGATTAGGTGGATCCATAGTTTCTGCAAAATGCACACAATATTATTTCAAAATGCATCAAATAAAATGAGTATCAATTGTTATAAATAATTACTAAAGCAATGAATACAAGTCACTTATCTAATGTGTATCAATTGTTATCATCAATACTTTGTAATTAAAAAATTACTACAAATCTATTAAGTCACAATATATCCACTACAAATCAATTACTAAAAATTACTACAAATCAATTACTAAAAATTACTTAGTCCTAGAATTTATTTAAATGAATTATCATACCTTAAAACAAAAATGGTTTTCATAACTTATTCCATTTTGAAAATGAGTTCAAGATATTTTATATTAAAAATATTACTCTTAATATTCCTAGAATTTAATTGAGATAAAAATAAGTTTACTTTGTTTCATTAATCATGAGATTAAGCAAACAAGCATGATTAATTCATTTTATTTTCTTAGGCACTAATAGCATTTTACAACTAACTTCATTTTGTTTTTACTTAAGCACATATATTAAGAACAACATTATGTAGTGATCTACAGTACCTAAACATTTCACAAACAACAATAGCAACAATTTCATAAAGGACCAAATATTTATTTTATCACTTTTAAAGGCAGAAAACACCATTTTTAGAGTTTATTAAGTCCAGGGTGTTCTGTTCATCAACAAGTTATGCAAAGATAGGTTTAGGTTCTATGTAAGTATTTTAAACTAATGCAATTGGATTTAGTCCAAAATCTTATTCACAGAAAATTAATTAAATGCTAGAAAACCCCACTGGTCTAAACTACCAACACATGCCATTTCAAAACTATGTATCACAAACATATGAGGCTAATTTCTACAGAAAGCTATACTCACAGGCATTCCAGAACAATTGGATTTACAAATTTTGGATTCATATTTCTCAAGTTAAAAAATAGTTCTTTGATTTATACCAGTGGCAGTACAGTAATTATCAAGCACACACAAATTAATATTTTTAAGATTTGCAAGTTGGAAGTGGTTCTAAACTCATTCATTTATCACTGTGATTTTTGGTTTGCACACACGGAGTTTAACTATTTTATTTTGAATTAAAGCTATAGCACAGAAACAGAATTATAAAGCCCTATTTTGAATTAAAGATTGCTCGAATCCCGCGTTTCTGGATGATTCAAACAAGCTGCGACGTAGAGGAGGTTGCAGGGAACCTTTTGGTAGCGGTGCCGCCCAATTTGGGTCGCTGGAGCAACGCCGGCGACGATGTTTGGCGGCGGCCGACGACGGGCAATGCGGCGGCGGAGCTACGGGGCGCAATAACTCGAATTGAAGGCACTGGAGGATGCAAAAGCTCACCCTGAGCACGATGGAGTGGACGACGAGGTCGGGGGAGGTCGTACGGCGACAAAATCGTGCTCGTACGCAGTGGCCGGAGTTGGGGGAGGGGCCTCGATTCGCCGGATTCCGGCCTTCCTACCACGGACGACTCGGTGGAGAAGTAGAGGAGGCGCCGGCGACGGGCAGCGGCCGTGTCGAAGGCGGCAGCGGCGTCGGGGACGGCCTCGCCGGCGACAGAAAATTTTAGCAGCCTGGCGGCGTCTCCTCTGCCTTCTGCGCTCCTTCGTCTTCGATGAAAAAATGGCTAAGGCCCAACCGTGGCTTAAGTAGTAATGGGACCTTTAGTCACGGTCCGTGGCTCAAACCGCGACTAAAGGGTCTTTAGTCGCGGTTTGAGCCACGGGCCGCGACTAAAGGGTTTGGGAGGGCTTTTCGCGTTCCCGCGCGCAGCACGGGCTTTAGTCCCGGCTGGTGAGATGGGCCGGGACTAAAGGCCCAAAAATTGCGCGGGCTGGGCCGTTTTTACTTTTTTTTTAAATCTAGCACAATTTTAAATATTTGAAGATTTGAATGAAACAGTTTTTGCATACTTATGAATTTGAGAAAACTTTTAACATGAAAAGTGATTGAATTTGAATAAGTATTCCAAATCCATTTGCCATTTTGAATTAAAAAAATGCATTAACTTTTATCTTTTGCATATTTTTGAATCTCACTAAACTTTTAACATGAAAAGTGTTTAAATTTCTATAACTATTTTAAAACCATTTTATCTTTTATAAAATAATTATTCTAACTATTCAAACTATTAACCATTTTATCATTTTGAAAAATGAATCAACAACTGCCAATGAAGGGTACATAGACGAATGACAACAAACTTGGGTACATAGACAAATGACAACAAACTTGGATACATAGACGAATAACAACAAACTTGGGTACGTAGACGACAACAAATTTGGGTACATAGACGAATGAAAACAAACCATTTTGTCCTAACCAATGATGTGGCTCAGGTTAGTCATAGTCTTGCCGAAGCCTATAATACTCGTGGGTGTAGTCGTCGTAGTCGCCGTCATCGTCGCTGTCGTCGGACGGCCGTGATATAGTCGTTGACGGCGGTTGTCGCCTGGACTGTAATTGAGGGTAGCGCAGGCGGGGGTTATCGCCGGCCGTGATGTAGTCCATGACCCTCTTGAGAGTCCGGCCGGCCCACCATAGCCGACGGCCGGCCTCGTTGAAGTTCGAAGGACGCGGGCGGTCCTCCTCGTACCTGGCGAGTGCCTTCTCATGCCTTTCGATGAAGAAGGCGTCCCAAGTTGGGCGATAGTCTGGATGCCAGCGGGAATCCATCCGCTGCTCCGGAGTGAGCTCGAGGTAGTAGTGGTTCGTGATGGCCGCCCGGCGCGCCAAACCTTGAGGGACAGGAGGGACCGGCACGCCTCCGGTGCTCAGCCTCCAACTGGCGGGGACGTCGTAGCCGGGCGGGCAGGGGTAGTTCGAGGCGCAAAGTGCCTCCGCCTCCGAGTAGGTCAGAGTGGTTACGGTGGAAGCCATGCGAGAGTGATGAGGTTGCAGATATGAGTTTAGATGTGCTATGCCAATTGAGATCATGACTACATATATATCAAGGAAAAAAATAGCGTGCTATCAAAATAGCGTGGCCCTCCTCCAGAAGCTATATAAGATATAGCGTGATATAGCGAAGTTACATATAAAATAGCGTGATGAAAAAATTGTAAGAAATAACCCAAATATTAAGGATTTTAACACTAGTTTTTTCCAAAAACAATACATGCATAATCAGGTAATCATATTCAAATGTCAAGGCCAAATCCATGGCACGAATACAAATATGAGCCTTAAAACCATCAAAAAGTAATAAACTAAAAGATAAATATTTTAAACTTTAATCAGAATCATTGATATTATCTTCAGAATAACTAGAAGAACCACCAGATTGCCCGCCATCATCATCACCTAACGTTATTTCCAGACTTTTTGTTAACGTAGCTATAATGTTACCACGTTTAGTGTGGTTTCGAGCGTATAAGATGAAAATAGCGCCGTAGCGTCAACTTTAGACTAAATATAGCGTAGCCTCTCCAAATACGCTATATCGTGCTATTAACCGGGAAATAGCGTGCTATTTTTTCCGTTGATATATATAGTGAGAAATGGCGGGAAGACGGAGGCGGGAAGCGGTGGAAAGCGCGGGAAGAAACAGACCTTTAGTCCCTGTTCGAGCCACCAACCGGGACTAAAGGGGCTTATTTGTTCCCGCGCAATTTTACCAACCGGGACTAAAGGGAATCCCACCAATAAGGAACAAGCACACGGATCATGTGTTTCTTTCGAGCGCTTGTGAGCCGTTGGATCAGGGGTGTGCTTCTTTTGAGGGCTTGTGAGCCGTTGGATCCATAGTTTCTGCGAAATGCACACAAAATTATTTCAAAATGCATAATATTATCATTTATAAAATTTCATCTATAAAATTCCATCTATAAAATTGCATCTATAAAATTGTTTGGAAATGCTAAACATCTTGGAGAATGCAGAGATTGTGTTGGTAAAACTGTAGCTGATTTGAAGCTTCTTGACAATACACATTGGAAATACACATTCATTATTATTACACATGCTCCTTACATAAAGGTTTAATACATTCCATAGAATGCATTACATAAAAGGTTTAATACATTATTACACATCACCAACATTATTCTACATAAACAGACTTGCTGGCTCGGAGGCCGTTGGATTAGGAGGAACGGCGGGAGGAGCCAGCCCGTTCGCAGCCGCCCGGTTCTCGCGCGCACGTTTGCGGCGGAGGGCAAGATTCATGGAGGATGAGTCTTTCAGCGCCCAATCCAGCTCAGAAGCCTCCTTCGCCTTGAGCTGGTAGGCAGTTTTGGCTCGCTGGACAGGGTAGTCGTGGACAGGCTGGAAGGAGGCTTCCATGGCCTCCTGTATCTGCAACCCACAACCCTCTTCCCCGTTGTCGCTCCAGTCGAAGTCGTCGTCGTCCTCCTCCTCCTCCGTGGGAGGTGCAGCGGCGCCAGGTGGAGGTGCGGCGGCACCTGGTGGAGCAGGAGGCCGGTAGCTGGGCATTCCTCTCCACGCCGGGCTCGTGGGCATACGGCGGGATAGGCTCCTGCGGTTGCGCCCAAGCTTGCTCTGCCGAGCACGCTCGACCTCGTCCAGAAGACGCTGTGGCGGGCGTGGCAGATCCATCTCGTGGAGACGATGCATTCGTGGCTAGGAATGGTGGATTAGGGTTTACCCCGTCGGCGACAATATATAAAGACCTCCAGGGCAGCGCTGGAGGAGGACACGTGCCCAGGGCAGCGCTGGGGGAGGACACGTGTCGTGACCGCAAAGCCTGACTTTAGTCCCGGTTGTGTTACCAACCGGGACTAAAGAAGCACACGGATCGTGTGTTTCTTTCAAGCGCTTGTGAGACGTTGGATCAGGGGTTTGTTTCTTTTGAGGGATTGTGAGTTGTTGGATTAGCAGTATCAAGACCACTTTGTGAGCCACATGACCCGATTGGTGTTACCAACCGGGACTAAAGAAGCACACGGATCGTGTGTTTCTTTCAAGCGCTTGTGAGACGTTGGATCAGGGGTGTGTTTCTTTTGAGGGATTGTGAGCTGTTGGATCAGCAGTATCACGACCACTTCGTGAGCCACATGACCCGGTTGGTGTTACCAACCGGGACTAAAGAAGCACACGTACCCTATATATAGCCCCCTCCCGGACATGTTCAGCACTCAGTGTCTACTCATTGTAGTTCATTTTGGCAGTACACGGGTAGCAGAGAGCAAGATTTCTGAGAGGCAGGAGTTCCTAGAGCGGAGGCTGAAGGTGAACCCTCCCCTCGGTCGGATCCAAGCAGCGGCAAGGATCTCTGATGATTAGCAACATCCCCAACACTTGTTCGGACGGTTGCAAATCATCAGAGACGTCTTGCCGCTGTTTGGATCGAAGGCCGATTTGCCGTCTCACGACCACGCGATGATTTGCCGATTTGCCGGTCAGAGTGGCCACTGGAGAAGGTAGGCAGGGGAAACCGTATGTTTTGTTCTATCACTTGGAAATGCTAAAGATCTTGGAGAATGCAGAGATTGTGTTGGTAAAACTGCAGCTGATTGAAGCTTCTTACACATGCTCCTTACATAAAGGTTTAATACATTCCATAGAATGCATTACATAAAAGGTTTAATACATTATTACACATCACCAACATCCCTATCTATTGTTTCTGTTTTCTTCTGAGCCGTAGCCATGGAGAATCTTCATCATTTAACAGGATGCTTGGGTCAGTTTTCACTGTGAAGGGCGGAATTTCATGAAACTTATTATAATCTTCTGACATGTCTGTCTTGTCATCCACTCCCACGATGTTTCTTTTCCCTGAAAGAACTATGTGGCGCTTTGGCTCATCGGACGATGTATTCTTTTGCTTATCTTTTCTTTTTTTCGGTTTGGTGGACATGTCCTTCACATAGAAAACCTGAGCCACATCATTGGCTAGGACGAATGGTTCGGTGTGGTACCCAAGATTCTTGAGATCCACTGTTGTCATTCCGTACTGCGGGTCTACCTTTACCCCGCTAGCTGCGACCCATTTGCACCGAAATAAAGGGACCTTAAAAGTAGGTCCATAGTCAAGTTCCCATATCTCCTCTATGTACCCATAATATGTGTCCTTCTGCCCATTGTCGTCTGTTGCATCAAAGCGGACACCACTGTTTTGGTTGGTGCTCTTTTTATCTTGGGCCTTCGTGTAAAATGTATTACCATTTATCTCGTACCCTTGGAAAGTACATATAGTCGAAGATGGACACCTGGCCAACAAGTACAGCTGATCTCCAACAATGGTGTTATTCATGAGATGTATCTGCAACCAACTGCCGAAAGTCTTCTCGTGTTCCCCGTCACGGTTTTCGGAGCGTAGAATATTCTTGTGTCTCTCGATATACGGAGCCACCACGGTGGAATTGTGTAGAACTGTGTAGTGTGCTTGAGTGAAAGAATGCCCGTCCCTACATACCGTTGCTTTCCTTCCTAGTGTGCCTTTTCCAGTCAGCCTCCCCTCATACCGAGATTCAGGAACACCAATCGGCTTAAGGTCAGGAAGAAAGTCAACACAAAACTCAATGACCTCCTCTGTTCCATAGCCCTTGGAGATGCTTCCTTCTGGCCTAGCACGGTTACGAACATATTTCTTTAAGACTCCCATGAACCTCTCGAAGGGGAACATATTGTGTAGAAACACAGGACCAAGAATTCTAATCTCTTCGACTAGGTGAACTAGGAGGTGCGTCATAATATTGAAGAAGGATGGCGGGAACAACAACTCGAAGCTGACCAGACATTGGACCACATCAATTTGTAACCCTGATAGACTTTCTCGATCGATTACCTTCTGAGAAATTGCATTGAGGAATGCACATACCTTCACAATGGCCAGTCGAACATTTTCCGCTAGAATTCCCCTCAATGCAACCGGAAGCAATTGCGTCATAAGCACGTGGCAGTCATGAGACTTTAGGTTTTGGAATTTTTTCTCTTTCATATTTACTATTCCCTTTATATTCGACGAGAAGCCAGACGGGACCTTGATACTGAAAAGGACTTCAAAAAAGATTTCCTTCTCTTCCTTGGTAAGAGCGTAGCTGGCAGGCCCTTGAAACTGCCCTGGATGCATGCCGTCTCGTCCTTTATGACGTTCCTGGTCCTCCCGTGCTTCCGGTGTATCTTTTGACTTCCCATACAAGCCCAGGAAGCCTAGAATATTCACGCAAAGATTCTTCGTCAGGTGCATCACGTCGATTGCGGAGCGGACCTCATGGACTTCCCAATAGGGTAGCTCCCAAAATATAGATTTCTTCTTCCACATGGGTGCGCGCTTATCAGCGCCGTTCGGAACAGGTTGGCTGCCAGGACCCTTTCCAAAGATTACTTTTAAATCCTTGACCATACCAAATACTTCAGCACCAGTACGGGTGACAGGCTTCGTCCGGGTTTCTGCCTTGCCATTGAAATGCTTGCCTTTTTGCCTTAAGGGATGCTTGTGCGGAAGAAAACGACGATTGTACGGGTACACATTCTTCCTACATTTGTCCAGATATATACTTTCTGTCTGATCCAAACAGTGCGTGCATGCATTGTATCCCTTGTTCGTCTGTCCTGAAATGTTACTAAGAGCAGGCCAATCATTGATGGTTACGAAAAGCAACGCTCGTAGGTCAAATGTCTCCTGTTTGTGCTCATCCCACACACTTACACCTGGTTTGGCCCACAACTGCAAAAGTTCATCGACTAATGGCCTTAGGTACACATCAATGTCGTTGCCGGGTTGCTTCGGGCCTTGGATGAGCACTGGCATCATAATGAACTTCCGCTTCATGCACAACCAAGGAGGAAGGTTGTAGATACATAGAGTCACGGGCCAGGTGCTGTGACTGCAGCTCTGCTCCCCAAAAGGATTCATGCCATCTGTACTTAGACCAAACCATAAGTTCCTTGCGTCACCTGCAAAGTCCCCGAACTCTCTCTCGATTTTTCTCCACTGCCGACCATCAGCGGGGTGCCTCAACTTGTCGTCTTTCTTACGGTCTTCCATGTGCCATCGCAACAACTTGGCATGCTCTTTGTTTCTGAACAGACGTTTCAACCGTGGTATTATAGGAGCATACCACATCACCTTGGCAGGAACCCTCTTCCTGGGTGGCTCGCCCTCAATATCACCAGGGTCATCTTTTCTGATCTTATACCGCAATGCAGTGCATACCGGGCATTTATCCATATTCTCGTACTTCTCACCGCGGTAGAGGATGCAGTCATTAGGGCATGCATGTATCTTCTGCACGTCTAATCCTAGAGGGCAGACAAGCTTCTTTGCTTCGTACGTGCTGGCGGGCAATTCGTTCTTTCTTGGAAGCATCTTCTTCATTAGTACCAGCAACTTTTCAAATGACGAGTCAGTCACACCGGTCTCTGCCTTCCACTTCAGCAATTCCAGTGTGCTACCCAGCTTCTTCTGGCCATCTTCACAAGTTGGGTACAACAATTTGTTGTGGTCCTGTAACATCTGCTCGAACTGCAACCTCTCCTTTTCTGTGTCGCAGTCTCGCCTTGCATCAGAAATGACCTGACCAAGATCATCAACGGGCTCATCTGGTGCCCGTTCTTCGCCCTGACCTTCTTCTTCATTGTCTTCCATTGCGGTATCAGCGTATTCAGGGAACATAGATCGGTAGTTGTCATCATCGTTCTCTTCTTCATCGCCGTCTTCCATCATAACCCCTCTTTCTCCGTGTTTGGTCCAAACACTATAGCCGGGCATGAAACCGGACCGAAGCAGGTGGCTCTGAATGACTCTTGAGTTAGTGTGATCCTTCACATTCAGACATTTAACACATGGACAAAACATAAAGCCACCCCCATGCTTGTTCGCCTCGGCCGCATCGCGAAAAGAATGCACGCCTGCTCTGTAAGCGGCTGTGCGTCGGTCACCGTACATCCATGGATGGCTCATCTGCATCATACAACTATATATCAAACGCAATGACGATGCTAAAATTAGTACCGCACGGTGACCGACTAGAAAATAGTTGCTAACCTTTTAGGACAAGTGGAAATAAAGAGGTGAAAGCTTAAGTGTGGCTCGGGCACCTCATATCATGTTTGTATTGTGTGAACTCAAATGGCATCACTCTAACAGGCATTTCATCGAACACCTTGAGTGCATATGAAGGAGAGAAAAAATAGCACTAGCCACACCACCTCCACCAGGAAAAAAACAAGAGTGAGTGGAGAGGGTGCTGCCATATATATAGGGGTGCCAGCCCTTTTGTCCCGGTTTGAGATACAAACCGGGACTAAAGGGGGGGACCTGGCCGCTGCGGGCCGCGGACCCCTTTAGTCCCGGTTTGTATCTCAAACCGGGACAAAAGGGTCCTCACGGGCCGGGACAAAAGGGGGGAGGGGCGCCTGGGCTATTTCGGGCGACGTGGCCTGGCCATTTGTCGCGGTTTGTAAGTGGGCCGGGATTAAAGGGGTTGGACGAAAGGCCCTGTCCCTACTAGTGCCGTTTGGAGCGTCCAGAATGGGTCTATTGACAATGAACAATACAATCCTCTTGTTTTTTTCAAAATCATGAAAATCATTTAATTTAAAACATAGACAAACTTTCGTCCTAACTTCAAAGGAATCTAAATTTGTTTGCCCTAATCTAATGAATTATCGGCATGCCCCTAACAGAGGTGCGGTCGCCGACTATGGCTACGACTATGACATATTAGACTGGGAGAGACGACATGAGGCGGTGGGAGAGAGGAGGGGAGACAACGGGGACCGAGGCCGAGAAAGTCCGAGATAAGGACAAGTCCAGGTAGGTGGGTGGCGGTTGGTTGGCGGCATTACTGTTGGTGCCGCGCGGGGAAGTGGCAGGCAGCACTAGGTAAAGCAGCAAACGATGGGTGGGCATTAAACAAGGTTGACCGGCTATGATTATCACTGACGCGTGAGGGGTCATGGCGGGATTATTGACATGTCCGGAAACCCCTAGCCAGCCTAAAAGTTGGGGGGGGGGGGGGGCAAAGGAGGTGCAAACAAAAAAATGGCCCTGTACTGATGGGGGTTACTGGTCGCGGTGGCCGATAATATGTCCAGAACCCATTGGGCGATGGAAAGGGGCCGATGGGGGCTCCGGCCTCCGTGCGGAGATGCTCTAACACCCAACATACCAAATACCAACACCCCATGACACTAATTAACATCAATATCAATAATACCTATGAATATGAATTAAACACATATCTCATAATACCACAACATGACCAACTAGCTTAATTGTCAAAAACAAAAATATGAACACTTTTTGACATCTTTCGGTTTACTAACTATGGGCTGGCTAGGTGTAGCAAGATACAGTTCAAGACAATTATATACTCACAAAATGTGAAGGTAAGTGCAGTGCGTGTGCTTGTTCAATGTGAAAATAATTAAAATAAGCAAATGTCAATGTTGTAGGTATGCTAAGCCCTTATCGGCAATGTATACGGCTTACTCACACGAAAACCAAACCAAGTTTAAAATAACTATAGAAATACTCTAATAAATACAATATATAAAACCATGGGATTAACCGACAATGATTAATGGTAAACTTCAAGTTATGGAATAGACTCATACTTTTGTCAAACAATATACTTCAATGAGCATCCCGGTATATCAACATTTGGCTTTCTCACGACCTTATTGGAATATGTAGTCAATCATGTAAGTTATTCATCGTCTCGGTTCAAGCAGACTGATCTCTACTATATCTCTACTATAATATGGGTAAACGACCGTATGTACGTCGTGCGACTTTTGCAACCTAGCCCTCTAAATTCTGGAAATCAACCCGCGATCCCAAAACAAGTTGACCCACCACACCTGTACACGATCCCCTCCCTCACCCTCATCCGAGCGGCGGCAACGACGGGAGACGCAGCGGCCGCCGGCGGAAGCCTCGAGTTTCGACGTGCTCGTGGTTACTCCCGCGCCGGCCTTGCCGTCACTCTGCTCCGGCGCCGCCAAGCCACGTCCTCGACGGTACCTCTGCTCCCCGCTGCCATGGATCCCGGCTGAGGTCCCCGCGATCCAGCTTTCCGTCCAATGGATCCCTGAGATCTTCAACCGCTTATTTCACGTTGCTAGGGTGCCGCCGCCGCCGCCATCCCATCCGACAGTGACGAGGGCCCTATCTCATCTAGCGACGAGCTGCGACGCGCGCTATTGGCCGACGTCTTCGATTGAACAACCCAACACCGCCCTCATGTGGCACTACCTCCCATGAAGCCACCGCCATCTTCTCCAGTCCGAGGTATGGCCTCTCATGTCACGTTTTTTTAGATCTGTGCAGAGTCCGTGAGAACGAATGACCGTGAAACAAAAAAAAAACAGTCGTACCTCTCCAGTAAAGTTCTGTACCGCATAGCTCAAATGATTACCAATGCATACAGCTACTGAAATAAATTGCTGATTCTAAAGAAATTGTAAATTAAATAATCCCTCTGATCCTGAAAAGTGATCGAAGATAGCATGCAACCGTGCTTGTATGCGTAGTTGAAGCTGAAGAATGTTTATTTGCTTAAAATACTGATCATTCAAGTAAAATGTGATGATAACTGATTTGAACATTGTACTGTCTGCTTTCATGAAACTAATATCAGCCATCATTTGTTTAACAAACTGAGACTCTACCAATAGGCACTGAAGCTGCATAATATGGTGCTTGTGGGTGTCGCCGTTAGGGTGGGCGCGAGCGGCGTCGAGGTCACCCGCGGCAGGGTGTTTGCTGCGGCCATGGCCGCCATCGGCCTAAACCATCATCATTCTAATTGTTGGGATTTTAATAGTTCCTAACTCTTTTCACTGATAAGACATAACTTCCGTGTGAATTAGTAGTACTTATCGTCTTTGGAGCAATGCATAATTTCTTGGAAATTGTTGTGATGTTCATTTCATATTGAGATTTTCTGTTGAATTTATTGTCTGTCATTGGGATATTCTTATCGAGCTGCCTGATGATTATAAAAAAAAGCATGAAGATCTGAATGCACTTCTCTGTGTTGACCCCTGCTTGGCCACTCTGGTAGGTTGAATAGTATCAGCCTGCTGATACTACTACTGCCACCACAACATCACTATTCCCTACATGCTTGGACTACCATATCCAAGGCTCTGAACTGAACTCTTCAGTGTTATGATGGATGAATGCTATGTGTTGAAACCACCCAATAATTCTATTTTGCGGGATCCAGCGAGAGTGTGATGCAATTAGAAGGGAGTTAAACTCTGTGATCTTCAGTATGCACTTCTTTCGGTTAGGAGAAAAAACACTCATTTCGTAAATCCATGTTACCTTCTACTTACTCTACTTGTTGGCTATAAGATATACGTATTAGTTTGCTGAGCAGAGATGTGTGTCAATCAGACTGTAGTGTCGTGACTGAGGTGCTTTGAGATATCCTGAGTGATGATATGTTGCCAATTAATTACCGGACCAGTTTATTATCTTCATATAGAGGACTGCTGATGGAGCATATTAAACTCAACCAATTTCTTTTCATTCTGATCTGATGCAAACAATAAATTTTTGGGCTGTTCAGCTTATTATCTTCATACGATGTAAGCTTGCATGATCTTATTTTTATCAGGACACAGTGACTTCCAACTGTAGTCTGGCACCGCCGTCACGAAGGTGAGCTGACTGCAAATTTGGCTATGTAGATGCTGAGGCGGCAGCGGTGTTCGGACTTTGTGGTTTGCGCTTTTTTCGTTTTTACAAGATCGGAACATACTATGTATATTCTTCTAGCCATGAAAACCGAATACATATCTATTCTTTCTGGGGAGTTATGTCTAATCTTTGTATTTGATGGAGTGTTGGAATGGGATAATACTTGCCACGCAGCATGCAAGGTGAAGCACTGTATGATTTGGTGACGCTGGGCAAAATATTTGAAACCAACATGATTTGCTCGAAAATTGAATAACATTTGCTTAACATATACAGTGATTATTTTGCATTAGTCGATACCTGCATTTGCACCTATACGTATTGTCCACATTCTTTATCCACGATTAAGCATGACCAAAAACGAATTATGAACGCAGTATTGATTTGCTTTATTTGCTTTAGACCCGTTGCAACGCACGGGCATTTTGCTAGTCTTTACTATTATCTTTACTATTAAAGCGCAGTGTGCCGTGATGGTACGTCTGGTGGTGTTCCCTGGTACGTCGTCCTCATCCCAACCCGTTCTCCTCGCGCGACGAGTCAACTAGCGATCCCACGATAACGGGGCAGCAGTTGTAGCACGCAACCACGACTCCTCCTGGAAGGAGGATCACTCATGCGCTCCTCCCGTACCTCTCGGTAGTCTGCCGCCGCCGCTGCCTCGTAGTCCGGATCATTCCCGCTCTGACTGCCTTTCCACGGACGGTCTTCGATCTCGCGCGTCCGCACCGCCAACGTGGTTCCTGCGCCGGCGTCCTCGCTCTGGAGCCCGCGGCATCGCAGGTTGCGGCACCGGCGGCACAGGAGGTGGCGGCAGGAGGACGGCCGTAGCGGCGAGCACGGCCCCCGCGGCGACGCAGGGGAGCCCAGCGGCAAGGTAGGGCAGGGCCGCGGATGCGGCCACCATGCTCGTGATCTCTCACGTGGTCGGCGACGACGGCTGGGCGCGCTCCGTCGAGGTGGAGGGGGCGGGCGGCCACCGCCGTGGAGGAGACCGTTGCGCCCGTCGTGGAGGCTCGGGGTCCCGTTCGCGTGCTACGTGCTCGTCGCCGTGGCCGCCGCAGCAGGGGTCGGTGCCAGGTGTTCTTCCCCGTGTCGTCGCGCCGGTGGGAGGCGCTCGCGGCAGCAGGTGGCGTCATGGCAGTCACCGCCGCCACCTCTCCTCGCCGGCCGCCGGCCAAGCTCTTCGCGAGGGCGCCCCACGCGCCGGATCTGAAACCCTGCTGGGCTGCTGCTGCCGGCGTCCACCCGAACCTGCCACCGGCCGTCCTCACTTGGCTGCACGCAGGTGAGACCCTCCCCTCGATCTGCATCTTCTCCTTTTTTTTTCAATGCCATCTATACCTGCTAACTGCCTGCCCAAAAGACCCCATCTTGATTCCTACCTCTACATCCTGTGGAGCAGAATCGCAACTGCTCTAGCTTTTTCCTTGTACCAAGTATTATATGGCAGCGGAATTTCTTTGTGGAATTGGGATTTCAGGTGCGTGTGCTGGATTGGATATGTAATTTTTCTTAAGAAAAAATTTCAGATCATCAGACACAAAATATGAGAATTATATGCATTATCTGGCAGTAGAAAGAAGAATTGACAAGCAAAAGGATCCAGTTCAGAGTGACAATAAATAGATCCAGTTCATCAGACACTACTTTGCAAATTCGCACGTGCAATACAAGGTTTAGTGAACCCATTAAGGTTGGGACTCTTTTTCTGGTCACTTACTTCTATTGATGCGTGAAGAAAACGCAGTTTGGTACGCCCACCATAACCATTTGTTGTCCTGTTATCTTGGTTTAGGTTGTAGATCCAGTTGAATAGTATATTAAATCTCTTGATAATATAACAGGACATTGGTAGGAATTTGTTATGACTACTTTGATGGGTACTTTTCTGAAGAAATGATTTAATCAATCCCGATGCGATGTGCTTGATCCACTACAATATTTTGAGCTGAATTATTTCCCTTTCTGCGTGATGTTTGTTGATCAATCTGTAGGAGCAGCTGTGCTACAGGCACATTTCATTTTGGCATTTGGATGACATTCCTTTTAAAATGACCTTACTGAAACTGAAAGCATAAATTTCTACAGCACTATCTTGGTTCTTGTTGCTTCATTCCCCACCAGTTAATTACTACGGTGATAATAGTACCTTAGCACTCACACTCTGTTCTGTTCTATTCGGAGTGTACTTTAGTTGCCATTCATTTACCTGAATCGTTTTCTTTGAAGGTATTTTAGTTAACACTGTGAGATGTATATTGAGCTCCAGTTGATTCAGTTATCAGAGAGCTGTTGGGTATGGTAATTAACACTACTTATCTCTTTTGGCTGTGATCTCTAGATCCTCGCTGAGAAATACTGCTAGCACAGGAAAGTCAAGGATAACCCAATCCAGCCATCGATTGTGTTATTTGCATGACTACAATTGATCTTACCCAAAAGAACAAGTGAATACATGGTAATTGTGAAATTGCTTGCTGTGTGATGAGACATGTATCCTTAAAGCGCTCACTGTTTCTCCTATTGTAGGCGACTCCTTGCGAGCATATATCCACTCGGGATGGTTATAACACTGGATGGACAACAAAATGGAGTGCCCAACTTACAGACGCTCTCTACTGCTAGCCTAGAGGAGCGATCATTTGTACAATATTAATTATCAAATAGGTAGCCCAGTTTATATAAGGTATTGCAACCTTACAATGCTTGCTTCCAGTATACAGAATAGCTGGTTTTGTATCCCAAAAATTCACTGTTATGTGCTTTCTTATTTATTTAGGTTGGAATTGGGGTGTGATACGTCTCAAACGTATATATAATTTCTGATGTTCCATGTTCATATTATACCAATTGTTACATGTTTTATATACAGTTTATAGCATTTTTATGTATTTTATGGGACTAACCTATTAACAAGATGCCACAGTGCCAGTTCCTGTTTTCTGCTGTTTTTGTATTCCAGAAAAGCTAGTCTGTAAATATTCTCGGAATTGGACGAAACTTGGACAGAACCTCCTATTTTTCCAACACGAACACGGAGTTCAAAGGAGAGACGGAGGAGAGCCACGTGGCACCCACACCATGGGGCCGCGTGGGCCCCCCTGCCGCGCCGTGGGGTGGTGTGGGGCCCACGAGCTTCTCCAGCCGCCGCCCTTTCGCCTATTTATTCCTCCCGACGTGAAAACCTAAATACACGAGTCATTATCCACGAAAAGTTTCAGAGACGCCGCCGCCATCAACCCTAGCTCGGGAGGGTTCAGAAGCTCTTCCCGGCACCCTGCCGGAGAGGGGAATCATCACCGGAGGGCTCTACATCACCATGCCTGCCTCCGGAGTGATGCGTGAGTAGTTCATCCTTGGACTACGGTCCATGGCAGTAGCTAGATGGTTGTCTCTACTTTATGCTATCATGTTTAGATCTTGTGAGCTGCCTATCATGATCAAGATCATCTTATTGTAATGCTACATGTTGTGTTTGCTGGGATCCGATGAATATTGAATACTATGTCAAGTTGATTATCAATCTATCTTATATGTTATTTATGATCTTGCATGCTTTCCGTTACTAGTAGATGCTTTGGCCAAGTAGATGCTTGTAACTCCAAGAGTGAGTATTTATGCTAGATAGTGGGTTCATGCCTCCGGTAATCTGGGAGAGTGACAATAACTTCTAAGATTGTGGATGTGCTGTTGCCACTAGGGATAAAATAACCGATGCTTAGCTTAAGGGTGCGCCGTTAGGTCTAATGCATTTGTTTACATTACGCACATTACTTAATGCAATTATCCGTTGCTTGCAACTTAATACCAACGGGGAACTCGGATGACAACCTGGCGGTGGATTATTAGTCATAGACGCTGTTGGATAACGGTCTATGTATTTTGTCGTAATGCCCACATGAATATCATAGTAATCATCATGTCATATATATGCATTGTCATGCGCTCAATATTTTGTCAATTGCCCAGCTGTAATTTGTTCACCCAGCATGTTAGTTATCTTTTATGGAGAGACACCACTAGTGAACTGTGGACCCCGGTCCATTCTTTTACACTGATAATACAACCAACTGCAAACATTGTTCCTTTTCATTCTCTGCAATTTACTACTGTTTTCCACACCATACGTTTAATCCTTTGTTTTCAGCAAGCCGGTGAGATTGACAACCTCACTGTTTCGTTGGGGCAAAGTAGTTTGATTGTGTTGTGTGCAGATTCCACGTCGGGATTCGTGCCGCCACCGCCACCAACAACCTTCAGAAGTGATTTCTTGCTCCTACTGGTCGATTAAACCTTGGTTTCATACTGAGGGAAACTGCTGCTACACTGCTTCATACCTTCCTCTTGGGGTCTCCCAACGAACGTGTGATCCACGCAATCAAGCATTTTTCTGGCGCCGTTGCCGGGGAGCAAGAGGATTTCTGCAAGGGGAGTTTCACGCTTCCAATCTCTTTACTTTGTTATTGTCTTGCTTAGTTTATTTTTATTTAGTCTTGTTTGCTTTATTTATCAAAAACACAAAAAAATTAGTTACTTTTATTTTCGAATTGTTATTTTTCAGTCTTGTTATCATGTCTAGCCCTGTTCCTGTCATCATGTCGCCTGAGGAAGAGATCTTCACTTTCAAGCAAGGGAGTGAGGAGAGTTTTAAAGATGCTTGGTCTAGAATTTTTGAGTCTTATGCTAAAACTGAACCTAAAATGACTTTAAGCCTGCTTCTTAGTAGCTTTTATTTTGGTCTTGTTCTTTGCTACAGATATGCTTTAGATGCTGTGGTAGGAGGAGATTTCCTTCGTTATGATGGGGATCAAGCTTTTAATGCTATAAAAAATGATTACAATTTCTAGCCCTCCAATCAGTAAAATTGATTTGGCTTTGACAAGCATAAGTGATAGACTTAACACTCTTGAAACAAACATATCTGGTCTAAAAGAAGGGTATAATCAAATTCGTGAACACTATGATAATGTGCCAGTAAATTTTGAACCATCGGGATGGGTTCCCTCAGTAAAAGTTGTTATCAATGGTGAAACTTTTCATGCTCGCTGTGATATTATGTCTGAATTCTGTTTAATGCCCAAGGATATTTTTGATTCCTTAAATCTTTGGGAGCTTTCCAAATGCGAAGATTGTATAATTTTGGGTGATAATACTATTAAATTACCAAGAGGAGTAGCCGAAGGAGTATTTACAAAACTCCTGGGATAACAATATCTATTGATTATCTTGTCATTGAATGTGCAGGAGTAGGACAAATTACGCTTGGAAGATCTCTGTTGAAACGCTTTGGAGCAATAATAGATGTGGGCCAAGGCACTATGAATTTCGCCTCTTCACCTATGTGTAACCAAGTATTTCCTAAAGATAAGGGTAAGGTAAGAGAGCTAAGCGTAAGATTGTTGATGCTTCATCACTTGGAAACACTTGATTCTTACTTTCTGCGCCTAGCTGAAAGGCGTTAAAGAAAAGCGCTTATGGGAGACAACCCATTATTTTATTTCTGCAATTTTTCTTTTCTTTTTGAGTCAAGGAGTTGTTTACTTCTGTAACAATTCCTTTGTATCTTTATTTTATCGCATTGTTGTGCCAAGTATTGCCTCTAATAGGAAGATGATGCTAGATTTGGATTTCTGCGCAGGAACAGATTTCTGCTGTTCACCGTTTTAATTCTGTAAAATCACAGAAAAATTATTTAAATCTAAATTTTTGTGCGTGATCCTCAGATATGTACGCATCTTTCGTTAGTTTAAAGTTTTTCGATCTGAGCAACGTAAGTGCCTCGAAAAAATTCGTCTTTGCGGACTGTTCTGTTTAGACAGATTCTGTCTTTTATTTTTCGCATTCTCTCTTTTACTAGTGTTGAGTGGAATTCTTTTTTAGGGTGAAGAGCTTCACATAACATCAGTGGCAGTAGTTAATGTTAAAAGTAACGGTCATGTTTGTGTCCTTATAGAACATGTGAGTTTTTGATTGTGCACTAACCCTCTAATGAGAATTACTTGAGTTTGGTGTGGCGGAAGTTTTCAAGGGTCAAGAGAGAAGGATGATATAATGTGATCAAGAAGAGTGAAGAGCTTAAGCTTGGGGATGCTCCCATGGATCACCCCAGCATATTTCAAGAAGACTCAAGCGTCTAAGCAAGGCATCCCCTTCTTCATCAGCAACTTATCAGGTCATCTCTAGTGAAACTATATTTTAATTCTTTCACATCATATGTGCTTTACTTGGAGCGTCTGTGTGCTTTTATTTTCAGTATTTTATTTTTCTTATGGTCAACTTGATTGGACCCAGCATTCTTGATTGGGAGAGAGACACGCTCCGCTTTTTCATATGAATACTCCTATTCTTCACTTATACTTGTTGAGTATTCTTATCTAGCTATTGCTATGCTTTTAGCTCCTGTTTTGCATGCATCTCTTATTCAGAGCTGTTAGTTCTTTTAAAGAAAGTACTCTCTTGCTTCACTTATAATTGTTTGGAGAGTTTATGTTGAAATAAATTGATTGGTGTTTGGTTGGAACAGAAAATGTTGCATGTGGTAGATGGTATAATGGAAAAAGCTTACATATTCTTGTAGATCACTGTATTGGATAATTTGATACTTGTCAATTGTTTTGAGTTATCAAGTAGTTCATGTTTAAGCTTTTGTATCATGTAGTTAAAACCTATTAATGAAGAACTACCGTAAAGCTCGTTGAAATTTGGTTTGCATGATTGGTATCTCTAAGGTCTAGATATTTTCTAGTAAAAGGGTTTGGTTAACAAGGAAGACAGTGTAGAGTCTTATAATGCTTGCAATATGTTTTCATATAAGTCTTGCTGTGTCGGTTGATATCCTGTGTTTGCTTCAAATAACCTTGCTAGCCTAAACTCTGTACTGAGAGGGAATGCTTCTCGTGCATCCAAAACCTTGAGCCAAAATCCATGCCATCTGTGTCCACCATAACTACCTATATGTGGTATTTCCTTGCCATTCCAAGTAAATTTTTCATGTGCTACCTTTAAACTATTCAAACTTTATTACTCCTATTTTGTGTCAATGTTTACCAAGCTCATGAGGACGGGGTGGATGTCTTTATGTCAACTGTCAAACAGACTTTACCACCGGACTAGCGGCATATACATCCGCTTATCCATTAATTTTGCAAAAAGAGCTGGCAAATGGGGTGCCCAGTCCCAATTAATTACAACTTTAACCGCTTAATTCTCTTCACATTTTTGCCCTGATTTATCAGTCAAGCAATGACAAACAGTGAAATATCTGCATGTGTAAACAAAAGAGAAAGAGGGATGATCTGCCTTGCTGGTAGAAATAACGTCCTTCATGGGAGCCGCTCTTAAAAGTCTGGTTGGCAGGGGTCATATTGTACTTTCCATTTTCTGATTCGTTGACAATTAACAAACACCTCTCAAAACTTATTTTTACTCTCTATATGATTTCAAAAACTTAAAAAGCTCTAGCACATGATTTAATCCCTGCTTCCCTCTGCGAAGGGCCTTTCTTTTACTTTTATGTTGAGTCAGTTTTCCTACTTCTTTCTATCTTAGAAGCAAACACTAGTGTCAACTTTGGTGCAACAATTTTTATATGCTTGTATATTGCACTTATTATATTGCTTTGTGTTGACAAATATCCATGAGATATATATTACTTTGTGTTGGTTAAATACCTTTTACTTAGAATCTATTGCTTTATGAGTTAACTCTTATGCAAAACTCTTTGATGCTTGTCTCGAAAGTACTATTCATGAAAAGTTTTTGCTTATATGATTCAGTTGTTTGCTCATTATCTACTTGCTAGCAAACTATAGACCATTGACCTGGATCACTTCATTCATAACATGTGCTTTACAATACTATTTGATCAAGATTATGATTGTAGCATGTCACCTCAGAAATTATTTTGTTTTTATCGTTTTACCTACTCGAGGACGAGTAGAACTAAGCTTGGGGATGCTTGATACGTCTCAAACGTATCTATAATTTCTGATGTTCCATGTTGATATTATACAATTGTTACATGTTTTATATACACTTCATAGCATTTTTATGCATTTTCTGGGACTAACCTATTAACAAGATGCCACAGTGCCAGTTCTGTTTTCTGCTGTTTTTGTATTCCAGAAAAGCTAGTCTGGAAATATTCTCGGAATTGGACGAAACTTGGACAAACCTCCTATTTTTCCAACACGAACACGGAGTCCAAAGGAGAGACGGAGGAGAGCCACGTGGCACCCACACCATGGGGCCGCGGGCCCCCCTCCCGCCCCGTGGGGTGGTGTGGGGCCCACGGCTCTCCAGCCGCCGCCCTTTCGCCTATTTATTCCTCCCGACGTGAAAACCCTAAATACCCGAGCCATTATCCACGAAAAGTTCCAGAGACGCCGCCGCCGTCAACCCTAGCTCGGGAGGGTTCAGAAGCTCTTCCCGGCACCCTGCCGGAGAGGGGAATCATCACCGGAGGGCTCTACATCACCATGCCTGCCTCCGGAGTGATGCGTGAGTAGTTCATCCTTGGACTACGGGTCCATGGCAGTAGCTAGATGGTTGTCTCTCCACTTTATGCTATCATGTTTAGATCTTGTGAGCTGCCTATCATGATCAAGATCATCTTATTGTAATGCTACATGTTGTGTTTGCTGGGATCCGATGAATATTGAATACTATGTCAAGTTGATTATCAATCTATCTTATATGTTATTTATGATCTTGCATGCTTTCGTTACTAGTAGATGATTTGGCCAAGTAGATGCTTGTAACTCCAAGAGTGAGTATTTATGCTAGATAGTGGGTTCATGCCTCCGGTAATCTGGGAGAGTGACAATAAATTCTAAGATTGTGGATGTGATGTTGCCACTAGGGATAAAATAACCGATGCTTAGCTTAAGGGTGCGCCGTTAGGTGTAATGCATTTGTTTACATTACACACATTACTTAATGCAATTATCCGTTGCTTGCAACTTAATACCAACAGGGAACTCGGATGACAACCTGGCGGTGGATTATTAGTCATAGACGATGTTGGATATATATGCATATCATAGAATCATCATGGCATATATATGCATTGTCATGCGTTCAATATTTTTTCAGTTGCCCAGCTGTAATTTGTTCACCCAGCATGTTAGTTATCTTTTATGGAGAGACACCACTAGTGAATTGTGGACCCGGTCCATTCTTTTACACTGATAATACAACCAACTGCAAACATTGTTCCGTTTCATTCTCTGCAATTTACTACTGTTTTCCACACCGTACGTTTAATCCTTTGTTTTCAGCAAGCCGGTGAGATTGACAACCTCACTGTTTCGTTGGGGCAAAATTGTTTGATTGTGTTGTGTGCAGATTCCACGTCGGCACCGGATTCCCTTGTGGTGGGCCATGCCATATTCCGCCACCAACAACCTTCAGAAGTGATTTCTTGCTCCTACTGGTCGATTAAACCTTGGTTTCATACTGAGGGAAACTGCTGCTACACTGCTTCATACCTTCCTCTTGGGGTCTCCCAACGAACGTGTGATCCACGCAATCAGGGTGCAATAAGGCAATGCTGCAAGCATGGTTGATTTCTCAAAGATAACTGCAAGCCATGGCGCTGGTCCGACAGCTATCCGACTTGGATTTCGATGGCCTGGGCCTCCCTACCACTCCCGGCGCTGCCTGTCAAGATCGAGAAGCAACCTGACGCTCCGGCACACACGCCAGCTCGGGGAGCCACGTTACGCCGCCCATGAGTGCCGGCTTTTGCTCCTACCGCATAACGTTGTTGACAAGTGGATTCCCTCATGACACCTCTGGTGAGCGACAACAAGTGTTTCCGTGCCACTATGTTTCCCAAAATTATCCTATGGGTCTATCTTTAGCTGTCTCTGTTGTTGTGCAGCTAAAAGATATCCTGATACAATGGAAGATATGTCCTTGTATAATTATTTTTTGTTCGAAAGAACACTAAGCTTCAACAGTCAATTTAGCATCTGAGCAAGCCAGTCATTGCAGAATACCATTGCAATGCAACTAACAGAATAATTATACAAGGACATATCTTCCTTTGTATCAGGATATCTTTTAGCTGCACAACAGAGACAGCTAAAGATAGACCCATAGGATAATTTTGGGAAAAAAAAGTGGCACGGAAGGGTTGACCCTTCTACATTACTAGGTGTCCTATGAACAAAATGTATTGTATCAAAATATTGCATTGAATCAGTTTGGTAAGATTTAATGGTGTAACTCCATGCCATTTTGGATTGGATTGTTGCACGGGCTTAAACATATAAAAGGGTGTTAATTTGATTTATCGTGACGCTGTAGCAACGCACTTGCTCTAGATGGATCTTATTTTACCTCCCAGTGCATGCACTTTCAGTGGATACGATCTAGCCTTTAGAATTTCACATGACCGATGCTTCCAAGGAAGAAATATGTTCATGCCACTCGGTTATAGTTGGAAATATTATTTATGAAAAATAGATTAACTTTATATACGTTTTAGTCAGTTAATCGGGACATGGATGTAGAATTCATTTTTGCACAAATTTGTGGTGGGGAAAATGAAAACAAGAAAATAGAAATGAGAGAGGCACGGAGAGACAAGTGTGGACACAATCATGACTCATGAGGAGCTAACTCTATTCAGTTGGCATGTGAAGAACAACATACCGAGCGAGTCACCTGACTAAGGCTAAGCGTAACGTGCCGACTCTCAGGGAGTTTCTACTTGAAAACAGCGTTATGCCAGCTTAAACATTGCGGGGCGATGTATACGAGAGTTTCTACTTGAAGACATATCCATGATGTAAGCAAAGTGGAATCTTAGTCAACAAGATAATTGTTGTTTCTATGCATATGATTAAATTTATAAGTTTTAATCGAATTAACTTTGGAAAAGTTAAATCTTATTGATTTTGCAGTATTATTTGGGACTGTAGCAACGCACATTATTGAACCCGTAGCAACGCACCGTGGTGGTACGTCGCGGCAGTTTTTCACTTCAGTCCCTCGAAACGTTGGAAATTAACCCGCAGCCCGCGACTCCGGCCGCCACCCCCTGCCACCCACTCCCCCGGACGCCTCCCTAGGACCTCGTGACTCCATTTCCTGTTCGCGGGATGGCCATCTATTTTCTCCGAGCTCGCCGGCCCGGATCGAGCTGACCTCGCTCCTGTTGCAGCGGCGGTCCACAAACTGACGAGTCTGTGCGTGGTGCGGCGGCCGCTCCCTTCCTCCTACACCTCCCAAGCGCCCGCCGCCGGAATAGATGGCTCCGCCGCTGGCGCGACTGCCGGCAGCAGCAAAATCCCCTTTTATTAACCAAATCGGGTCTGTAACTGAGAGCATCGAGGCAGTCAAAAATGTCAAAACGTGCTGGTGCTGGCTGGGGTATGATGACCAGTCACCCGATGACCGGACGTACACTTCAGTCACCTTGTCTTGTGCATAGTTGCCAGAAATTCGGGTCGTCCGTGTCGAGGAACGGGGTCGAGGGTCGCGGGTCGCCACTCTAGCGAACAAGGTTCGATGAGGGGTATACATCTTTGGCACCCCAATTCGGGACGTGGGTTATGATCCAAACAATTTTGGGTCGATGACCCGGTACGGAAAGACTAGTCGTAGCAGAATATCCCGCCAGAAAATTCAGCCAGAAAATATTGCATATAGGGAATGGTTACGCAATAAAAAAGATTGAAACTAGGGGTCCACTAGTCAGCCTAGTACTACAATCAGTTGACCCAGTAATACACGCATCTCATCCGTTTCTTCCTCGCGAAACACAGAGCCATCTCCAATCCCAAATCGCTTGATCTGTTCCAATCCAGAAGTGCCTCCCTAGTTAGTACCCATGCGGCCAAACGGCGACGGATCAACGCGGCAGGGCAGGCTGCAGTGCGGAGGCGGCGTGAGAGTGAAACCTTCCGGTCGCCGGCGGTCGGCGTACTCAACACTGGCGGGATGCAGATGGTGCATGCAGCGTCGCCGGCAGGATACCTGGTATTTTTTTCTTTTTCCTTGCTGAAATCTTGGGTCCCAGATACCATCGAATAGGATCGCGACCCGTCCTCGACCCTCGTCGACCCTCTTTCGACCCCGACCCCGTTTCTGGTCGATCGACCCCGGGTCGTGGAACGCGGCATGGACCCCGTTTACGGCTACTATGGTCTTGTGTTTCTGTACTTCTTGCTTGCATATTCAACTGTCATATCTTGTCTGCAGTGGTGAAACTGACGATGCATTCATAGCTGAAGAACAAGAGGCTTGAAGGCGATCATACTTGATGGTGCTGGAGCTGGTGTTGCGGCGCCTCCGGAGACTGCCAGTCGAGGCGTGCCGGCAAGGCCGTCATAGCTGTTGTTCACTTGTTCTAGCCGAGAAGGTTGTGGAGGTGACAGAGAGACGTGCTGCGGACCTCCGGTGCATCGCGGTTTGTTGGTATTAAGCATTTTGTTGCCTGTATTCCTCTGCTGCATCTGTTGGTGTTATGCTGGGTTTTGGTTTCAGTATCTAGCTCGGTTGTGCATAGTGCTGAACATATAATAGTAGAACTTATTTTTCACGTGGGAGATGGTGTAGAAGTACACAGAGGCAAAAGAAAAGCAACGCTACACTAGGCTGACAGGAGAAGCGTGTTGAGCGTGGGGCTGATGCGTGCGTTGTGTATGAGGCTGACAGAGAGCACTGGCTGCTGCTTGTCCAGAGGGAGCTGCCAAGTCTGTGGAGGGAGGTAGAGGATGAAGAAGATGAGCAACAAGAAGCCAAAGGTCATGATGCACACACAGTACCCTTGCTTCAAGACTAAAATTGGTTGCACCTAGCAGGAAGGATGTATCCTCGGGCTGTGTTTGCGCATGGGAGCTGCAGGCAGTGCTTTCTGTAGGTAATAAACTAATAATCCACATTCTGTACTCTGCTGTTAAATATAGTACGATTTAAGACATTGGTAATGACTCCCATTTCACCTTGATACTGATCGCATATGCTGCTTGTGGCAATTTCCTGAAACGCGTTGTTCTGGCAGCTCGAACCCTATGACTGACCGTGCTGCCTATTTGGACTGAAAAAAGTTTACGTTGTACATACTCCATATTTCGTGCTATCTCCTGAGAATTTATGCCCATGCCAAAATTTCGTTAATAGTTAAATTGTTCATCCTCATACTCATGTCTGGCCTTGTCTTCAAAAGAGGATGAACTTCCTTAAAAAGAATTAGAGACGTTGTACAGTAAGCAACTATATGTGCTTTGAAATGAAGATGACAAAATGGCTGATAAAGTGGATGAACTACATGAGATACTAATTTCATATATCAGTTTGTTATTCAGTTGTTAATAATAGTATACGTTTCTCAACCATATTAACACGACTGGTGATTGTTAGAGCAATGAGTTGGCATATATTAGAGTAGCGTTGCATGACTATGCTGAAAATTAGTGACCATAACGTTACCATGTGTTCCCGTTGCAACGCACGGCTAGTTTGCTAGTATATATAGTTTCGTAATGACTTACTCATGTATATAACTTCGCATCGTGCAGTCCTAGAAAAAACTTTCCGAATATGAATGGTAAAGTGAGAATACCAAACTATACAAGCTAGAAAGGGTTTTTTTTCTTGCACTTGTCTTAACCTTGACGATTAGCAAAAGAAATAAACACTACAGGAATCATAGGCTATGCCGACGGCCTTTTGCCGTCGGCACCGACACGATAGCCGTCGGCATAGATCTATGCCGACGGGGGGCGTCGGCACAGGGTCGTCGGCGTGGATCCCCGTAGGCATAGCCAACCTGGCTGTCGGCACTGATTATTCCCGTCGGCACAGTCTCTCCCGACGGCCAAGAAGTGACCGTCGGCACACTATTTCGTCGACACAACTTGGACACATGGAATGAACAGTCGCGTCCAGGCGGGAGGCTGTGCCGACGACATTGCCGTTGGCACAGGTTTGACACGTGGTTGCCGCCGGCACAGCTTTCCCAGTTTTTTTAATTTTTTTTCCACGAGCTCGTTTTGAGCTCGTTTTGCCAGCAAAAATAGCAGAAAATAAAATCAAAAAACATGACGATATCATCACAAACAAGATCACACATAGGCTCCATACATCATCCCAAGCAATATCATCAAGCAAAATACAATATCATCAAGTAGATACACACATAGGACCATCATCATACATAGATAAATGTCTAGCGGCCGAAAGCCCTACATCTATTGCGGCGACGGGGTGTTTTCCTTGCCTTGGCTCATATTGTTCAATTAACTGCATGGAGAAAGAGAAAACAAGTAAGCATAAAGACATAATAAAATGTAGACACTAAGTATAAAGACATAATGCAATGAAGAAGCATGTTGAAAAATAAATACTAAAGCATAAAGACATAATAACATGTAGACACCAAGCATAAAGACGTAATGCAATTAAGAAGCATGATGAAAAATAAATACTAAGCATAGAGACATAAAAGACCATCACCTCGAATCATCACTCTCACAATCACGTTGGTTCTCATTAAGTTGGTTCTCATTCTCACTATCACTATCATTATCACTATCACGTGAGTAGTAGGTTGGAGGCTCATCGCACGGTGGAGGCTCGTCATCGTCGCCATTGTCCGCATGTAACTTCGAGACCATATTTATGTCCTTTAGATCCACCACTGCCTCACCACGAGTGTGTGCATTGTTCTCGAGGTCCTCAAGACCACCCGCTTGTAAGGCAAAGTCCCCGAAGTCCTCTTGCTCTTGATAGAAAATTCCCTCGTATGTTTTAGGGTCAATGTTGTTGTAATCGTCGGTGGAGGGCATGGGTAGCTTACCATGTGGCGATACCCGGAACACGACTTCCCAGCCCTTGAGGTTCTCTTTCTGGCATGGGTAGGGCAAATAATAAACTTGCTTGGCTTGGTGAGCCACAACAAAGACATCGACTCCGCTATAGGTGGTTGAAAGCTTAACTTCAACTAACCCAATGGAAGGGTCACTTCTCTGCCCACCGTGTGGTCCAGTGCTTGGGACGAACCAGTGGCACTGGAACACAATGAGCTTGAGTTGTATGTTCGTACGATTGAACGTCAGCTCGTATACCTTTTCTACCCTTCCGTAGTAATCTACGTAATTGGCTCCATCGGCTCCTCTGAATCCTTTGGTGAAGACCCCAGTATTTACAGTTTTTGCATTCGGCCGACTATTCTGGTGATACTCTGTATGGAAGCGGAACCCATTCACATCATACTTCTCATACTTCATGACGGTACGGTTAAAACCCTGGGAAACACATCTCAACTCATTCGTCATCTCAACGTTGGGATCAACTCCCTACAAGTACGGTTTAAAATGTTTTGTGCATTAGTTATGTGTAATAAGAGGACAAGTCACAGATTGCAAGGTAAGAGGGACAGGTTAGAAATTACTTTTTCCATGAACCAAGACACAATTTTTTTCCTCCGTGAGCACCCTCTTTCAGAAGAGTGTCCAGCTCTGCGGGAGAGGGATCCGCCGTTCCCGACCACTGTTCATCTTGGAATTGGCTGAAAGGAGAAAATACGTATTAGACCGAAACCGAGTTACTAGTTGCAAAGTAATTTGTTCACCATTTTACCTGATGAAATGGACTACTTCCGGCATGTTCGTAAGCACATAGAGCATTATGCAATCCTTCTCTTCCTTGGTCAACTTAAATTTTACACCGGCACCGGCCTTGCCACCGGGACATTGGAAGAGGACGAGCTTGGGGTCATGCTTGGGCTCGTCGACATTGTACCGAGAGACCGGGTTATGCATAGTGGGAACTTCATCGGGATAGAACGTTGTCACGGCGTCTGCCATCTCCGGAGTATTGTTGCATTAGCTATGCATGCTTCGATCTTAGCTTTGTTTTCAGTTATGTTTCGAATATACTTAAACTCTCTCTCAATACAAAATTGCCAGCGAAACTACACCGGTCCACCCAAGAGTGCCTCGTTCACGATATGCACAACGAGATGTGCCATCGGAACAAAGAAGCCTGGCGGAAAGATAGCCTCTAACTTGCATGGCAACTCTGGCACAAGATCACGTAGCTTCCCAATAATCACGGGACATATCTGCTTCGCACAGAGCGTGCGGAAGAAATGGCTCAACTCCGCAAGCACTCGCCAGACACGATCGGGTAGATACCCTCGAAGCATCACCGGCATCAACTGCTCAATCCATATAAGATAGTCGTGACTCTTGAGCCCAATGACTTTTCCATCATACTCATTGCCATCGATCTGCTGCCGCATCACCTCACCTCTGTCACGTTCGTACTGAGCAAAGTCGACCAGCGTGACATAGTTAGGCATATATCCAGACAACCAAAGGTGTTTTGTCATTTCATCCTTTCCTGACGGAAACGATTCTTGCACTTAGTGCAAGGGCACCTTGGACGAACTACTGACTGTTTTGAGCCATGCCCTAACTCCTTCACTAATAAATCAGTCTTCCATTCCCACTTAGCTTTTCTTTCAGTCTTACTGATACGGCCACTGTACATCCACCCGTTATCAGCCATCCTCTGCTTTATTGGGAGCCAAACAACAACGCATTTCGTAATATGCACCAAGTAATAATAAATTTATTCAGTATCACCAGATTAATCACGGTCAAATTTTATCTTTTACAGCATGCAAGGGTTCACCTTCACTTCTAATAGGTAGGGGCCTATCCTGCCCGAGTACGTGTAGATCGAGTCGTGTTCCATGTTCTACCCTGACCCGAGACAGAATTTCGGCAGCACCTCCCGCTGTTCTTCAGAATACACGTCTCGAGCTTATCAAGCCGAGAGGGTGTGCATCCGAAGAACAACGGGGAGGTGCTGCCGAAATTCCGTCTCAGGAATTTCGGGGTAGAACATGGAACACAACTCTATCTACACATACTCGCGCTGTCCAACAGGACAATCCGGAACAGTTACGGTTATAAATATGCAAAGATGGACAATCCTGCATATTTATAAATTTGTAACCCTTCCGGATGGGATCTGACTCGGGTTACGCGACTGACTTGGTGATCTAGACCAAAATAAACCTACGCAACAAGAGAGGCGAAAGATTTATACCCTCGAAGCGTGATCGGTGGCCAGGAACGGTCGAGGACGTGCTTCGGAAGCGGGGCGACGAAACAGGGGCACCGAGGCGGCCCCTCCTCAGCTGGAGAAGAAGCCCTGCAACGACGCGCGGAACCGACGGTGGTGGCTGGCGGGAAGCTACGTCATCTGAAAAAGCACAAACAATAAACATTAGCACACAAGTATGACAACATTAATATTCAAGAAAAACACCCACAGAATTAACCACACATATATGAACCAAATAACCACACATATATGAACAAATTAGCCAATTAATCATCTATAGCCATTCCACACTATACAATACAAATCCTTATACATTGTAAAGAAAAAAAAGAAAGAGGATTACCTTCTGTTGTGAAGAGGTCGCCGGCGAGCAGCAGGTCAGCCAGAGGTGTAGGTCGCGGGAGAGCAGGTCGCGATAAACAGGGTCAGCTGGCGCCTGAGGGAAGAGGTTGGCGGACGAAGGGCGAGGGGCGGGGGAGGACAAGGGGCGGGCGGTGCTAGGTTGCGGTACGGCTAGGGCAGGCGGAGCTAAGGCGAGGGGTGGCCGGAGAGGGTGGGCGGCGTAGGGCTGTGCGACAGCGAGGGGCGGGCGGCGCTGGGGCGACGGGCGGCCGGAGGACAAGTGGCGGGCGGCGCTAGGGCAGGGCTAGGGGAGGATGGAGACGCGCGGTGGGTCGGGCG
This sequence comes from Poa pratensis, assembly GCA_947311845.1. NCBI lineage: Eukaryota > Viridiplantae > Streptophyta > Magnoliopsida > Poales > Poaceae > Poa > Poa pratensis. Next base: position 38,413,425 of record CAMZMU010000068.1, read on the forward strand.
GCCGGAGCTCGGGGTCAGGCGGCCGCGAGATGGGCGCGACGGGGCGGGGGCGCAAGGTCACGGGGTGGGGGCCTCACGGAGAGGGGGCCGGCCGGAGGTGGGACGGCCGGAGACGACGGCGAGGGCTGGCGGTGCACGGGAATGGGTCGGGCCGGGGCTGTGGTGCGTGCGTGTGTGGGTGGGTGCGTGTGTGGTTGGGATAGGATGACGATAAGGTGAGAACCTATGCCGACGGCTTTGCCGTCGGCATAGATGTAGTATTTTTTCTATTTTTTTAAAAAAACTCCTGCTTTTTTCTAATGTTTTTTTTAAAAACTCCTGTTGTTGTTAATAATAATATTCTAAGACATTATGTAGGGAAGGAAGAGGTGTCTGTATTATATGGTAGGGCACATGCAAATTATTCCGGCGCTCCGGCTATCCTTTTCTAGCCAAACCCTAGTCCGGTGGGCCCCGCATATCTACCTTGAGCTTTTCTCTGTACAGTGGTTGATCTTGGACATTTACAAAACACAACACACTTGTATACATATGGTATGGAACACCTAAGTTTTGGTGGGTTTCCGATGCTCCGGGGCCCCGCTTCGGCGAAACCCTAGACCCGCTGGAAAAAAGTCAAACTTCCCGTCTACCCTCTTGACCGAAGCCGAGAGGGGGTAGGCCAGCGGACTTTTTTGCTTGGTTGTGTTAGGTTAGGCCATAGGAACATAAGAAACCAACTTTTATAACAAATCAACACAAGATTGCCTCCGGTTCGCCCGAAACAGAGTTTTCACCTCCAAGTGCAGAAACTCACTAGAGAGAAAGTGCAGTCGGTGAAGCCGGTCATACCAGGAGTAGGAGCTTGGACATTTACAGCACACAACACACCTGTATTCATATGGTATGGCACAACCTAGGTTTGGGTGGGTTTCCCACGCTCTGAGGCCCCGCTTCGGTGAAACCCTAGATCCGCTGGAAAACCGTAACGTTTTCGTCTACCCCCTTGAACGGCGTCTAAAGGGGGTAGGCTAGTGGACTTTTTTGCTTGGTTGTGTTAGATTAGTCCATGTGAACATGGGAAACCAACGTTTGTAATAAATCAACACTAGATTGCTCCCGGTTCGCCCGAAACGGGAGTTTTCACCTCCAAGTGCAAAAACTCACTAGAGAGAAAGTGCAGTCGGTGAAGACGGTCACACACCGGAGTAAAATCTTGGACATTCAAAACACACAACACACTTGTATACATATGGTATGGAACCACCTAGGTTTGGGTGGTGTTCCGATGCTCCGGGGCCCCACTTCGGCGAAATCCTAGATCCGCTGGGAAAACCCTAACGTTTTCGTCTACCCCCCTTGAACGGCGTCGAAAGAAGGTAGGACAGTGGACTTTTTTCCTTGGTTGTGTTTGGTTAGGCCATAGGAACATGGAAAACCAACTTTAATCACGAGCCACAAGATTGCACCCGGTTCGTCCGAAACGGGAGTTTTCACCTCTAAGTGCAGAAACTCGCTAGAGAGAACGTGCGGTCGGTGAAGCCGGTCATACCCGGAGTAGGATCTTGGACATTTACAACACACAACACACTTGTATACATATGGTATGGCACAACCTAGGTTTGGGTGGGTTTCCCATGCTACGAGGCCCCGCTTCGGTGAAACCTAGATCCGCTGGAAAACCCTTACGTTTTCGTCTACCCCCTTGAACGACATCTAAAGGGGGTAGGCCAGTGGACTTTTTTGCTTGGTTGTGTTAGATTAGTCCATGGGAACATGGGAACCCAACTTTTGTAATAAATCAACACAAGATTGCCCCCAGTTCGCCCGAAACGGGAGTTTTCACCTTCAAGTGCAGAAACTCACTAGAGAGAAAGTGCAGTCGGTGAAGACGGTCACACACCGGAGTAAAATCTTGGACATTAAAAACACATAACACACTTGTATATATATGGTATGTAACCACCTAGGTTTGGGTGGTGTTCCGACGCTCCGGGGCCCCACTTCGGCGAAACCCTAGATCCGCTGGGAAAACCCTAACGTTTTCGTCTACCCCCCTTGAACGGCGTCGAAAGAAGGTAGGCCAGTGGACTTTTTTCCTTGGTTGTGTTTGGTTAGGCCATAGGAACATGGAAAACCAACTTTAATCGCAAGTCAACACAAGATTGCATCCGGTTCGTCCGAAACGGGAGTTTTCACCTCTAAGTGCAGAAACTCGCTAGAGAGAATGTGCGGTCGGTGAAGCCGGTCATACCCGGAGTAGGATCTTGGATATTTACAACACACAACACAATTGTATACATATGGTATGGCACAACCTAGGTTTGGGTGGGTTTCCGATGCTCCAGGGCCCCGCTTCGGCGAAACCCTAGACCCGCTGGAAAAAAGTCAAAGTTCCCATCTACCCCCTTGACCGAAGCCGAGATGGGGTAGACCAGTGGATTTTTTCCTTGGTTCTGTTAGGTTAGGCCATAGGAACTTGGAAAATAAACTTTTATAACAAATCAACACAAGATTGCCCCGGTTTGCCCGAAACGAGAGTTTTCACCTCTAAGTGCAGAAACTCACTAGAGAGAAAGTGCAGTCGGTGAAGCCGGTCATACCAGGAGTAGGATTTTGGACATTTACAACACACAACACACTTGTATACATATGGTATGGCACAACCTAGTTTTGGGTGGGTTTCCCACGCTACGAGGCCCCGCTTCGGTGAAACCCTAGATCCGCTGGAAAAACCCTAACGTTTTCGTCTACCCCTTGAACGGCGTCTAAAGGGGGTAGAACAGTGGACTTTTTTACTTGGTTGTGTTAGATTAGTCCATGGGAACATGGGAAACCAATTTTTGTAATAAATCAACACAAGATTGCCCTCGGTTCGCCTGAAACGGGAGTTTTCACCTCCAAGTGCAGTAACTCACTAGAGAGAAAGTGCAGTCGGTGAAAACGGTCACACACCGGAGTAAAATCTTGGACATTCAAAACACACAACACACTTGTATACATATGGTATGGAACCACCTAGGTTTTGGTGGTGTTCCGATGCTCCGGGGCCCCACTTCGGCGAAACCCTAGATCCGCTGGGAAAACCCTAACGTTTTCGTCTACCCCTTGAACGGCGTCGAAAGAAGGTAGGCCAGTGGACTTTTTTCCTTGGTTGTGTTTGGTCAGGCCATAGGAACATGGAAAACCAACTTTAATCACAAATTAACACAAGATTGCATTCGGTTCGTCCGAAACGGGAGTTTTCACCTCTATTCGGCGAAACCCTAGACCCGCTGGAAAAAGTCAAAGTTCCTGTCTACCCCCTTTGAACGGAGTCCAAAGGGGTAGACCAGTGGAATTTTTTACTTGGTTGTGTTAGGTTAGGACATAGCAAGATGGAAAATCAATATCCACCCCAACACTTGCAATAATACTTACACACACACGATAACACAAACCAAAATTGGCATATTCCGAGAGACAAGATTCACGACGTCATTTTATGTGAGTAGAGACCACTATTCGGCGTCGCTATATACATAGAAAATGAATAAAAACATATTAAACTTAACTGAGAGTAATAAATAGATACATAAAAATGAAGATTATGGTAAGAAAACATGATGACTATTTTCAGTGAAACTATATACATATAGCTATTCGGTGTATCTATATACATAAAAATGAATAAAAAATATTTTAAACATATTAAACTTAATTGAGAGTTATAATAAATACATAAAAAATGAAGATTATAAAAAAAACTTGGAATCTTTGCCGACGGCAAAGCCGTTGGCACAGATACACAAATAAAAGGAAAGTACGACGGAAAGAAAAAAAAGATTGGAAATCTGTGCCGACGGCAAAGCCATCGGCACATGTGGAGCATCGACGTCACACTACAAGAAATATGCTAACTGGTCACCCTTCATATTGGTCACTGAATGGTCACCTATTTTTCATCTGTGACCTTCTTATGACCAAAAACAGTTGGTCGAAAGCTGGCGGTCAGCAATGAACCTTCGTGACCATTTGTGTGCATTCGTCATGGATGTTTGTGACTAATCTAAAAAGTCACATATATTATGACCAATCGTTTTGGTCACTAGCTATTCAGGCAAGCCACATCAGCTCCACCGTGGCACTGCTGACGTGGCAAGATTGTGACCAATTGATATGGTCATGTAGCAGAATCAGCCCGGTCCAATTCTGTGCTTTACATGGGCCGAGCCCAACAATTTGAATTTTTTTCCTATTAATTATTATCAACTACATGGGCCAAGCCCAATTGTCACTTTCTGCCACTGGGCCCCAGCTGTCAGGTTCCTGCCTGTGGGTCCAAGCTGTCAGGTTCCTACCTGTGGGTCCAAGCTGTCTGGTTCTGGTAGGTGGGTCCTGTCTGACAGGTTCTAGTTGGTGGGGCCCAGCTGGTTCTGATTAGTGGGTCCCAACTGTCATATTCTGGTTTGTGGGGCCAAACTGTCATGTTTTGTTTAGTGGGGCCCAACAGTCAATTTTTTTGGTGGGTCCCAACTGTCATAGGCTTGTTTCCATATTTCAATAAGCAACAAAATACACAGCAAATATTTGAATCAAATTCACAACACAAACCATCAGAAATTTGATAGATCTTCAGAAAAGTTCAGAGCAGAGCACAAAAGGCTCACTGAACTAGTTCCCAGCAAAAAAAAGAGCACAAAAGGCTCACTGAACTAGTTCCCAGCAAAAAAAGAGCACAAAAGGCTCACATCACCAGGTCTAAATTCCCAGCACAAAAGGCTCACAGCACCAGGTCCAACTTTCCAGCACAAAAGGCTCACAACACATAACTTAACTACCATCACATAACTTAACTAGGATATGAATCAATCACTCAGCAGATCTCGCATCAAGCAGAGCCATTGATAACCCCCAAGAGCAAGGGATCACTATAGCACCTCTCAATGTGGAAGTAAGGTATCGATCCGCAGGAGCAAGAAGGAAAAGTTATCTATTCCCTACAACTAAAGTGTCACAAGTTTTAGTTGATTATGCACTAAACAAGTTTGGAGAACAAGGTGGTTGATGGATGGAAGTTCGATGTCGCAAAACAAGAATGTAAAATTGTCCCAATCCTCTTCAATGCAAGAGGACAAGACAAATGGTAGCAAGCAAAAGCTCTCAAAGAGAGAGAAAGCCCAATCCTCTATGCAGCAAGAGGACAAGCTCAAGTGTGAGTTTCTTATAGGAACAATGGACATGGGTTCATGGGTTCACTTAATCCTCTCTCTCTCATCTATGGTGATTATCATGTTATAGATAAAGTACACATAATTGTCATGTTTTAATGGTAGCTTTTATAACGGCTACATGTCCTAAAACACATAGTTGAAAGAAATACTCATTTGTGTTGCTAGTGTCACCCTCGTAAGGCTAGCGTGGTAGCTGTCACACCCACATCATACTTCTCCCTTTTTACCCCAGATAAAGGATGTTGGACGGTACTATGTCACTCAATACCTATGCCTTCTGTCATATTGGCCACCCAGTACCCACATACATCATACTTCATAATGGATAATATTCTAAACACTAGTGCAATGATTTATATTTCATGTGTGTGACCACATCTCTCTCATCTATCTACACTTGGTGGTGTCAATCACCTCATGATAAAGATAAACAAGGCATTATGCATAAATCAAACCATCACATGCATCATAGAATATCTCCAAAGTACGACAAGTCATAAAAGATCCAACACAACAGTAAATGCATAACAAATATTATCTCACACCACAATATGCACCATGGGAATTACATAGATGACCGTAATCATGTTCAGCAGCTCATACGGTACTAATTAGTGAAGCTCAAAGAGAGGAGAGATACATAAGTTACCACCACAAACCCAAATCCAGGGGGTGGACTACTCCCCCTTCATCATGGAGACGGTAGAGAAGTCGTTGGAGAAGGTGAAGACCACCCCGGCAGCGCCCCGCCGGAGTTTTCCCCCTCCAATCTGCAGCTCCTGATCTCCGTTTCGGTGTTTCTATGTTTTTGCGGCGCTCCCTTCGCGAAACGCCACAGACCTTTTTTATAGGCATTTTTAGGTCAAGACGGAGTCGGTGGATGAAAGATCGACGGCAGCGGAGCCACGAGGGCCAAATGAGTGGGCCCACACGGCCACAGTACCTGGCCACGTGGGCCACCCCCTTTTTGCCTTCTGGCCTCCGTTTGCTTGCTTCCTTTGCTCCGAAGTTTTCTTCCTTCCAAAATAATGACCTCTGTATTTTTCCAGAATTTTATGACGACGTTTGGGTCCCTGAAACATAAAAGGAAAGAAATAGGGTTTTCTGCCTGCGCAGGGTTAATTCCATAAAAATAGGAAACAATTGATTTATTTCCTAAAATCATTAAATAACAGTAATATAACCCTTATATGATGCAAATATGATTGGAATATGTGTGATATAGTGCAAAGTTCATGTATGCATTTTACATGCATCAGCCATCATCTGTGTGAACTTGGCGTCTTGATCTTCAGCCCTCTGGCGCAGCATCTCGAACTCCTTGACGCATGTTGCTTCAGCCTCGACGTGTGTTGCTTCAGCTTTTTCCGTCTTCCTCTTCATTGCGGCAATCTCTTCTTGCATAGCTTCGCATACCATTTCCGACCTCTGCAGCTTCTCCTGAAGGTCACGGACATTCGCATCTACAACAACACTAGCACTTGATCTGATAGACTTGTTCCTGGAAGAGCTTGACTCGAGTCTGACATTCAACAGGAATGTGGTTGAAGGGCATTTCTCCTTTAGAACCTCAGCAACTACCTCAACATCAGACTTGGGTTGCTGACCATCTGGTAACGGTGCATTCTTCCTTTTCCCCATCTCAGCCTGGCACATGGAAGATTGCATTAGTAGAAGCACTATGTTCAAGCTAGTTCGAAATACAAGATGGAATAATAATGCACAGTAGAGAATTCATTAATCTGAAGTATTCAGTTTGAAGCAATGAAAAAGCACTAGAGGAGAACCAAAATGGAAAAAGAAACAACACACACTTACGATAGCAATCTTAGCTTCCTCTGAAAACCTAGATTTCTTGCTGTTATGGGTGCTTTTGAACATGTCAATGGCAGTAAGATCTTCACCCTCCTTTAGTTCCTCCTTTTGAAATGTTATTTGAGGCAAATGAATATGTTATTCAACTAGGATAAAAGAGTAAGCTCTCAGAGACAAATTACTTATTGCTCAAGGAAAAACAAGTTAGCTCAAATTACTTACAGCTGCATAGATATGAGCAGCGTATGACCTTGAACCGGTTTTCTACTGGAACTTGACCTTTGCTCGATTTTCAATGGCAGACTGACATGTTTTCTACAAAACAAAAACACTGTTAGCATGCAAGTCATGTGGAGGAAATAAACCAGCAACTGATGCCACAGATATATATCTAAGAACAATAATGAGCCAGTGCATCAAAACAAACTCTCAGAGCAAAGTATATGTAAACAGCAGCTGATACATCAAAGCCAGTAAAATAAGACCAGAGGCACATGTATATACAGACCTTGTGTCTCTCTGACGACCACATCGTGACCAGCGCTGTCCATTGACAATCAGTCACATATGGCACCGGCGATTTGATACTGACTTGCTTAGCTGCCACATTGTCGAAAAAATCCTTCTTGAGTTTGTAGCGTCTGTTCTTTGCCACTTTCCGCAGCATACCAGTGCAAGCTTCCTGAACGGTCACTGAACGAGTATCCATATCAAAATTCGTCTACAAAAGACAGCAAGCAAAGTACAAGATTAGTAATCATGTGACCAGTGAAACAGAAATAAATAAACATATGTAGCTATTAAACAAGTAACTTAGAACCACTTTCCCAATATAGTCTTTCAGTATTGTTGTGTCCTTCTTGTAATCCTTGAAGTGCGAAAGAATCGGTGTATGACTCCTAGCAATAAGCCCACCCTCTGTAGCAAGCATTGCAGCCTGCACAGGTTTCTCAGGATACTTCATCCCCTCAGCAATTTGGATTGGCACCTTGACACCTATCGACTTTGTCAGCCTCTCAAGCCCTGATCCCCTCCTTTTGTTTGACCTCAGCACAACAGCTCCGTCTGAAAATGAAATTGAGCTCAGGAGTAAGAAGAAGCGCATACAGATGAAGGAATGGTTCTGCCAAACAGGCATGCTTACACTATGAAAATGCAGTAGTACAAGAGAAGATTAGAGAACTTGCCTTCATCTTGCATAAGCTGCTGCTGTTCTCCAGTATGTGCATTGTGGCTGTGGTCCATAAGGACAGTGGTTTCTTCATCCCTTTGCACTGAGCTGCCGTCATCCCTTTGCAGCTGGCTTTCACGATCGTTGGTTTGAGCAATCTCAATTGCTTTCTGCCTTGTTACTCTTGTAGTAACAACAGCTTCATCAGCTCCAAACATCCTCTTTCTTGTTTCTGGAGTTGGTGCCAGCACCCTTCCTGGAGCCATTGGAGCTGATGTTGCTGAGTTGTGCCTCCTCTTGGTTGTCTTCTTCACACCAGGCTTTTTCCTCCTAGACTTCAGGTCCTCGTATAAACATCAAGGATAGCAGCATTAGATCGCAAGAAAGCAAGACAATGAAGACAACATGAATTAAAAAAACAAGGAAGCAAAATGATATAGCAAACAAAGGACTCCCACACCTCCCAAACAAGGCAGAGTTTGCACACCTTAAAAACAGGCTTCTCCACTACACAGTCGCCAACTTCCTCACCATCATTATCTTCATCTTCTTTGGGAAAATAGTCTCTGTCATTGTTTGTAACTCCACTAGTTTCTTCAACTTCATTTCTGCTCCTAAGCATTGACCCTATTCTTCCCAGGCCAATAGCCTATAGCCTGTGGTTGTTTCTCATCATATTTCTAGCCCTAAGCATCTCGTACTCGGTGAGAGGCGCCTCTTTATGGAATAAAATAATGTACCATTAGATGTATGTTGAAATGCATGGAAAAGCACAAAAACACAAGCAGCTAAGGTATGCTAACATGTTTTATTTTGAACAGAAGCAGCCAAGGTATGCTACCATGTTTTATTTTCATTTTAACCTAGTTATTTATGTAAGGTGGACTAATAGCAGACACAAAATTAATGGTACATTGACACACATCCATGGTTAAAAGGGACAGGAAAGCAACATATTCAGTTTACATGTCAATACATTTCACATCCATGGATAAAAGGGACAGTAAAGCAATAAAAGATAGAACAGACAGGAAAGCAATGAAAGATAGAACTGACAGGAAAGCAACATATTCAGATTACATCAATACGTTTCACTTACCAACAAACTGACTCTTCTTTGCCATCCTTGTGATGGATGATCTGGAGGTGGTTGGACTGGTGGTAATTAGGTTGGAGATGTCTCGTTGCCTTGATACCTTGCAAGATAGAATGAAAAAGTATTAGATAAACAGTGATGGATGATAAATAACCCTAGCTATGCAAAACCTAACACTAGAATCATCATCCCATTTTCGACTAGAGAGCAATCAAGCAAGCAAGAATGCCATGTATAAAACAGTAAGAAGTACTGTCATGTAACAAGTCATGTCATTTAACAAGCAACGAATTAACAAGTGGTTACACTAGAATCAGAGGGGAAGTCAACCATCCATGAACAACTGATTAAATAGCAGTACCACCATCCATGAACAAACCTAGCTATGCAAACCCTAACACTAGAATCATCATCCTTTTTTTACTAGAGAGCACTCAAGCAAGCAAGCATGTCAT